>CAWUFW010001625.1:0-600000 GCA_963921515.1 Calotriton arnoldi | reverse complement strand
TTGACATTTAGCCACAACCAACTTCTATACCAGCAGTCCAATGCTCGAAGGCAAAGTGGGGCGACAAGCAGTCACATACAACGCCTGGACCAACAGCCAAGCAATTGGAGACAAAGTGACCAAATTATCAGATTCCCACATATCCAACTCAATGGCTCCAGTTGCACCTTGCCCCACAGCTTTCCAGCCGCAATGGGGTCTGGAGACTCGACCTTCCAAAACAGGGGAAGTCACATATGCATGGACTATGGACCACTTTGGACTGGCATTCATTCCACACTACACCCCCAAGGGTGCCCATGACATACTTAACAGAGGTAATTTGTTAACCTTGTTTAAACACATTTCAACACTGAAGGATCTGACATCAGCTGAACTAACTTCTCTCAAGTTTGCCCATATCCTAGAAAAAGGTCCCCTGGATGCCACAATCACCACATGGGAAGGAGCTGATCTCAGAGATGCCATTCTGAGTGAATCCAGTATCTTTGAGGAATGGGGTATCGAGCTGTTAAACCTCCACCCACCAAAATACACCCACGTCCTACTACCGCATGAGCCCACTATGCAACACAGAAGTGTCCTTATACGGTTGTGGGGTGCCACCCACTACTGGCTACCAAGCGCATCGAAGGCAGCTAACGCTTTAGAAGAAATAATCTGACAACAATTAAAGAAATGTAAGATATATGAGCAACAAAAATGACAGGTGGAACCAGCTGGTCAATCCTCGATTGGGCACCTAACAGGACTATTCCTAGCCACCCCCAATCAGTTCGCGTACAAACTCAGAAAGCGACAAGTAAGCAAAAGCTCACAATTACATCATGGAACATGGCAGGTCTGAGGACAGTTCTAGAATCAAAATCTGCTGTGGCATTCCTACATAAAAGTGATATCTTCTACCTAGAGGAAACGTGTGGAACTCGCCCCAACAGTCTTACAAAGCTTCTACAAGCTTTTCAAACTAGCCAAATGCACTCATTTATTTGGCCGGCCATCGGGTGGTTTCTCAATCTTCAACAAGCAAACCATCAAGATCGAAGTTTTGCCCCACAACCCTAACTCCCCCAGCTTTGCAAGTGGAAACATCTCTTGCTCCTGATCAACTGCTATCACAACACGCAATAAGCATCAAAACAGCGCGCAACCAGCGACCTCTGTAACCACCTAGAAGCCATTCTTCTGGAATTCCCCCCTCATGAGGTTGTGCTTACAGGGTACTTCAACATAATGGACCTCGGAAATCCCAGCCCTGCTGCTTGAAATATCAAGGAATGGGAAAATATGAATGATTTTCTAGGTTCCTTTAAAATAATCTCCTTCGAACAAGCGTTCAAGGCCCAGGACCACCAGTATCAGTCCCACAGTACCTTCAAAGGAATCTCAACAATCGTTTACATCTTCCTGTCCGAAATTATTGCAAATTGTCATACCAACTTTGAGATTCCTAACAGGGGTGAAAGCCACCATAATCCCCTGACTCTAGGTCTGGACTTAGGAGTTCCAACGGCTGCCAAATATAGCGCAGTGGGCTCTTCCACACACGCGAAAGCTACAAAGTTAGTTAGGATGATCAAATGGAGGGCCACAGACACCTCTATGGTGACTAAGTGGCTACGCAAGGTGCTTATCAATCCCAAAAATGCACAGGGAGTCTTACAAAGCAAGTTGGGCAAACTGACAATAGAACTTATGGACTCATTATTTGCCACTGGAGCCCGTAAGCAACCCCCACTGCCAAAAGGGAAGGTGCAGCTCAACCGACCGCCTAATAAGACCATTGTTATTACATGGAGAAAGCTAAGAAGATCCCTGCGCAATTATAAGCTCAACCCCACCACTAAAAATGCAAAGGAAGTCACTGAATCACGTAAAACACACAAGAAAACAGTGTGGGAAGTGAAGAAAGCATCAAAAAAGGACTGGCTGAAGATGCATCAAATGCTCCAACAAATAAGTCTAGCCCGCCTATTGAACTATGTCAACAAACTAAAAGCCCCAGATTCAACTAGGGAAAACAGAGTCCGGGAAGGAGCATGGGGGAGCCATGTAACCGCTCTATACTCCAGCCATCCAGCTGGACCAGGCTACACAGACCAACTTGGGATTATATACCGATCCACAGTGAATCAACAGGACTTAACCACGCCAGCCCAGGTGTATAGTATCATCAAGGGCATGAAAAATGACAGGGCTCCAGGCCCTAATGTCCTCCCTGCTGGAATCTTTAAATGCACTCCGAAGGACTGGCCAAAGTTACTGATGCATGGAGAGGCTCAATCCTGTGCCCAGTATTAAAAAAAATAGGGGATCCAACAAATCCATCCGATTACCACCTGATAGCTGTAGTGGACCTTGAGGCCAAAGCTTATGCTCAGCTATTATTCAAATAGTTGGAGGCTTGGGCTTTACATAACGATGTCCACCTGTTCTTCTAGACAGGCTTTTGTGCAGCAGCGTCCACCATAGATAACATCACTGCACTCGCCGTCTTGAGTCATTGTGGTATGTAAGCTATGTATGTAATAAGTGGTAAGGTAACTTTAAGGAATGTTTTACATGTAATCATCTCCACGTCATGCTTGGTATTCTGGAATGTGGAGCTTCCAAGGCACTTCTTGCCTAGCTCCTGTCCAGTACAGTCGTGGGTCCTGTAATTGGCAATAAACTACTTCATATAGTCTGGAAAACTACTATCTGATCTTCGCATCCTTATTCATCCACACTACATATTTTGGCGATGATTGTGGCTTCAACGTGTTTCAGATTTTTTTGGGGGGGGGAAATCCGGACCCACCGACCACACAGCTATTGTGTATGCTGTGTTTACTTCATTATTCAGCGATTCTTCGCATTTGGAGTTCCGAAACAACGAACTAAGTTGGACATTCTCCGCAACTGTGAGTAATTTTTTACATTTCTGCTACTTTGCGGAGGTCCGTCACCAGTTGTGGTCTTGTTACTATTTGAACAGCCTCCGTATTCTATAGTAGCCCCGCATGCATCCTGCCGCGCACCTACCCAGTTGCCTTGCTTGATGTCTTTTGAATCGGAACTGTGTTCCAGAGCGCCCGCATCTGGCTGTGCATCTCCTTCTTTCTGTCCGAGCGCGTCCACATCATTTGTTACGTCGAAGTGTGCTCCACCTACCTTCGAAAACAGACGCATTGCACGTTAAGGCACGTCTCGACGTCACCACACCTTGCACGCTTTTAGCGACCATCTTTAAACATTGGGATACTTTGAAATACATACGAATGTATGTACGACGTTCATTTAAATATCTACATCGCATCGGCAGTTAATTTGCTTGTTTCCGTGACAAGCACACGTTATATCTTCTGGAATAATATATCATCTCTCACCTCGTCTGACTGGATTTGTTCTGGTGACTGTTTATTTTAGTAAGAAATTTATATATTTTGACATTTACATTTTATTATTTGTTTAACTCTTTTTTCTTTCAGGCACACATTCATGACTAATTCTAGCAATATATTGCATCCTCCCTCCTTTTTACAAGATCCTGGCAAACCTTCCACACCCTGGCACAAGTGGTTAAGGGTATTTGGAAATTATTTAGAAGCTATTGATGCAACAAAATATTCGCCATCAAGAAAAAAAGACTTACTTTTTAATCATTTGGGTACGGCAGGACAACAACTTTTCGACAATTTGCCTGTTATTCCTGCACCCTCAGGAGATGAAACCTGGAACGTTTTTACTGAAGCACTAGCGCATGGGAAAACAGTATGTGGATGAACCATCTGTAATGGTTGAACGACACGTATTTTTTAAACACAAACAATTACAACATGAGTCTATTGAAGACTACTTAGCTATTTTAAGAGTACTTGCGTCTAAGTGTGAGTTTGGTACTAATCTTGACACTTCGTTACGTGATCAATTAGTATTCAATTGTTTTAACAAAAAGATACAAGAGCGTATACTTGCATGTAAAAATTCTACATTAGATGAGGTAATGGGAATTGCAAGAAGCATTGAATGCTCTGTGACTTCGTCAAAAACTTTAACTGAAAGTTCTGTTTCTAATGCTACTGCTGCTTACTAGTACTAGTGTTATGCATCTGGCTGCTAGCATTAATAATGAACCAGAGGTTAATGCTGTTACTAATCGATTCAAAGCAAAGAAAACATTTGAAAAAAGACCCAATGCAGCCTGTTATAGTTGTGGTTCAAAATTTCATATGGGCAATTATCCAAACTGTCCAGCGCAAGGCAAACGGTGCAATAATTGCAAAAAGATTGGCCATTTTTACACCGTTTGTAGAGCTGTGAAGGACAAGAGCAAGATTAATCAAATCAATGTAGAAGATGAATCGATTTGTGATGCATTGAACATTGTTTCACTGTCTGTTGAGGTAAACACGTTAAAAGACTCAGACAAAAGTTATAAGGGACTAATGTGTGAGGTACTCATAGGTTCAATTGAAGTTAGTATAATGGCGGATTCTGGCTCACCCATTACTATATTAGCAGAGAAAACTTTTCAAAAATTGTGGTCCAACACTAAGTTGATTTCCACTGATGTCAATCCTAAGGCATTCGGTGAGTATGATATTATTATGAGTGGATACTTTTCTGATACTATAAAGTTTAAAGGAAGGGAAATATTCACCAAAGTGTATGTTGCACACAATGGGCGAGACATATTAGGATGGCAAGATCAAGCTGGTTTAGGTATAATACTTACACCTGGACATTCCGAACCAGTGGTTCTCGGTGAATTGCCTATCTTGTCCATTGATAGTGCTGAAGCACATGATCCAAGGCTACATGAACGGTTTAAGAAATACGATACTGTGTTTAGTGATGGGGTTGGATTCGTAAAAGGATTTGAACATACTATTAAATTGAAGAGCAATGCGTGTCCAGTAGTTCAAAAGGTGAGACCAGTACCTCTCTCTGTTAGAGAAGATTTAAAGAAACTATTAGACCAAATGTGTTCACAAGGCATAATCTGTCCAGTTGAGTCTTCTGAGTGGGTTTCAGCTGCAGTAGTCGCACGAAAAAGTTCTGGTGAAATCCGTTTGTGTGCGGATTTAAGTTTTAAACCGAAATATTGTTGTGGATTGCCACCCCTTGCCAAGAATTCATGATATGTTGGCCAAATTGGGTGGTAGCAACTTTTTCACCACCATAGATTTACGCTCAGCATATCACCAGATTCCATTGTCTGCTGAATCACAACCTTTGACCACATTTGTTACTCCCTTTGGTGTATATATGTATAGAAGAATGCCCTTTGGGTTGGTATCCGCCGCTAGTATATTTCAAAGGTTGATGGACCAAATGTTTGGGAATGATCTAGGCATCCAGGCATTTCAAGATGATATACTTATCCACTCAGACACAATAGACCAGCACTACATTCTTCTAGACAAAGTTTTAGACAAATTGCAAAAGCATGGCATGACTGTTAATGCTAAGAAATGTAAGTTTCTTACACAAGAGGTTGATTATCTGGGTCATAACCTTTCTGGAGTCGGTATCAAACCTAAGTCCTCCTTACTCGATGCCATCAAGAATGCTCCTGTTCCCCTTGACAAAGACTCGCTAAGAGCATTCCTTGGCTTAAGCGAGTACTACGCCAGATTTGTGCAAGGCTATGCGTTGTTGGTACAACCTCTTAGGAATTTATTTTAAAAAAATGCTGATTGTATGGTCAGAGGATACCCAAAATGCTTTTATTTCTATCAAAGATTTGGTTATCAATGCTCCTGCCATCAAACCTTTCACGTACGGTGTGGAAAGCATAATTACTGTGGATGCCAGTGCCAAAGGACTTGGTGCAGTTTTGAGCCAAATTGTGAATGGTCGAGAGTGCACTACAGCCTTTGCATCTCAAACACTCAATTCGGCTGAGCTGAACTATAGTACCATTGAAAGAGAGGCTTTAGTGTGTTCTTGGTCAGTTGAAAAATTTAAAATGTACATTTGGGGCACAAAATTTCAATTGTACACGGATCAGAAACCCCTTATCTATATGCTAGGGGATAGTTGCTCTAACAAGGCCTCTTCAAGACTAATAAGGTTACTAGCTAGATTGCAGGAATTTAACTTCGACATCAAATACTTACCAGGTGGGAAAAATGTACGGGCTGATTGCCTTTCACGCCTTCCTTTACCATGTGTGGATGACTTGAGCAAGCATAAAGAAGATTTTGAATGTGTGTTCTCCGTTGAAGATGTCGTCCAAAATGCAAGGATCACCCAGAATGAATGGTTGCGTAGTTACGACACAGATGAATGTTTAAAGAACGTTAAGAAGTTTTTAGTCAAAGGTTGGCCACTTGATAGGAATTTGTCATTGGAAGAAAGAACATTTGCTCAGGTGTCTCCAGAATTGTCCTTTTCAAATGATATTTTACTTAGACAGGATACATTTGTTCCCCTCAAGGATCTAAGAAGCACTATAATTTCCTTGGCACATGAGGGGCATTTAGGGATCACAGCCACAATCCACAAAATTAAACAGACTTACTGGTGGCCGGGAATTGATAGCCAGGTCAGACTGCACGTTGAACAATGTGCTCAGTGCCTTTGTTCGGATAAACACTGGAAGACCTCCACTGCACCTCTATGTGCTGTACAATGGCCTAGTGGTGCTTGGCAAAAAATAGGCTTAGAGTTTGCTGGCCCGTTTTCTGTCTTAGGGAAAGATAAAAAGTTTCTCATAGTTGCCATAGACTATTTCTCCAAATGGGTCTATTTTGCATTCATCAAGAACGCTGACTCTAGTTCAGTTATTCTATTTTTACAGCGTTTGTTTTGCATTGAAGGGACAACTAAAGAGGTGGTTACTGATAATGGGTCGCATTTTGTGTCACAAGAGGTAGAACTGTTCCTAAAAAAGGTTGATGTCAAGCACATTCTCGTGCCTTTATACAGCCCATCTTCAAACGGACTTGTTGAGCGTGCAAATCGCATGCTGAAAGAAGGGATACAGACGGCTGTGGCTAATGGTTTAGACGTGGCTGGTTTCCTATACCAAAAGATTTGGAATTACAACACCGCACCTCACAGCACCACTGGTGTTTCGCCTTGCATTCTTCTCAGAGGTAGGACACCTATTTCCAAATTGAGTCCAGCTTGGTTACTGGACAGAGTCACACAATTTCCTGTTGATTTAGGTAAAGTTAGGGATATGGTAAAAAAAGAAACAGGATATTTATAAGCGTGATTATGATAAACGTATGCATGCCAAAGAAAAACTGTTAATTACTGGAGATTGGGTTCTCATCAAAAACCCATTAAGGTTTCCAAGGGACAATCTAAATTTTCTTCTCCTGTCAAAGTTTTAAAAGTATCGCGTATGGCTGTTCTACTCCAAGACAGAGGTTGGTGGAATAAAAATGCCCTTGTAAAACTAACTGAAGAACAAGCAGATATAATTTGCAAAAAGAGTAGAAATAATACGTGTGAAAACGAACGTAGATTTGCCAACGACGATTGGTATGATGTAGGTAATTTGACACGTCCAATTTCCACCAATGTTGATTCTGTACCAAGTTCCACCTTGTCAGGCCAAGGTGATTGTATACCTGTCACTTCTAATTCTTCTCTGCAATCTGCTGGAAGCATTGCTTTAAGAGGGGAAGGAGATGGGACATGCAGGAGCAGTAGTAGAATTAGGATGGCTCCACTCCGTTTAAGAGATTACGTTGTGTGATTCAATATTCAAATGGAAAATTGTGCATTTAGTAATGTTATGTATTGAAGTATATTGAAAATCTCGTTATTGAAATGCATAAAAAAAATATATATATATATATATAAAGGGGGATGTGTGGTATGTAAGCTATGTATGTAATAAGTGGTAAGGTAACTTTAAGGAATATTTTACATGTAATCATCTCCACGTCATGCTTGGTATTCTGGAATGTGGAGCTTCCAAGGCACTTCTTGCCTAGCTCCTGTCCAGTACAGTCGTGGGTCCTGTAATTGGCAATAAACTACTTCATATTGTCTGGAAAACTACTATCTGTTCTTCGCATCCTTATTCAGCCACACTACAGTCATCAAGCAGCTCAAAGAAGCCAGCCACCACTTCATTGCTGCTTTATAGATTACAGCACCATGTTTGATAAAGTGGACCGACCCATGCTATGGAGGAAACTAACAATGTGGGGCATTCTAGCAAACCTCTTAAGGGCCTTAATCTCTCTTTACTCAGACACATGGGTCAATGTAAAAACAGGTCCACAAACTGTCACCTCCAAAACTACCACCCAAGGTAGTCTGAAGCAAGGCTGTGTCCTCGCTCTCCCCTGCTTTTTAATCTGTATACAGCAGATCTGGGCAAAGCTCTGGTAAATTGCAGTCTGGCCCCTCCCCGGCTAGGCCACATGACTCTACACATTCTTCAATACGCTGACGACCTTGTAACAATGGATCACAATAAAGTGGGCCTACAGCGAGCACTGAACAGTCAACATACTTACAATGAAAGGAATTTCCTCATGATCAATCAGTACAAAACCAAGATTGTAATCTCTGGGCGTTATAAAAACAAGAAACTACTTTCATGTTGCATGGGGACCAAGATCATCAACACTGCTCCGAAAAACAACTGCCTGGGGGTTTGGTTCTCTGAGTCCTCCCAACCCTCGATCCATAAAAGCTCATTAAAAAAGAAAGCCACCACCATCATTTATGATCTTGCCTACCTCAATAAGAAACTAAACAGCCCTTCTGCGGTTCCAATTCTTAAAGTCATAAAGGCATCCCTTCTCCCAGCACTACAATACGGACAACAGGCTTTTCCTTGATCCTAAATATTAATCGCACGGTTCACCAGTAACTTTGTTATAAAACAACATTGCCGATTTTACAATCTAATTATTTTAACAAATCTGCTACTACCCGTTCATACCACTTGGGGTCACTATCTATGTACTGCTGGCATTCAGAAGCTTATTTAACAGGTAACAATTTCTCTTCACGAAACTTATTAGACTTTTGTGGCCTTTGAGATACACTCTGCCTCCTTTTCTATAATTCACACCGACCAAGGCTTCTCGATGTCTCAATAATTAAATTTACCCGTCATCAATTCACTCTCTGCGTTAGTTGCAGTATGGTTAGATCGCTCATTTTTTCAAATTGTTTGCAATTGTCCAGTTCTCTTAATTCCTTCAAACACAGAGGATACTGCAAAATGCTTAACAAATTGTTCCTTTTATATGTTGTATCCTTTTTTAAAAATTGTAATTTTAAAAATTGTGATGTTATTATTCGTTCTTTTCGCTCTGTCATGGGGAAACTCTTGTCTTCCCTTACTTCTTTCTCTTCTTTTCCTCTTCCCTTCTGTTTTGTAGTAAAATTTCGTCTTTTAAATGTATGTTTGTCATTTTCAGCCCTGACGAAGTTCTCACCTGAGAACGAAACGCGTTGGCTGACCGTAAAATCACCAATTTCAAGTGAATTATCTGATTACAAATAAAGACTTACTTGAAAACTAAGTACTGATTCCTTGGACTTCTTCACTTGCGCACGCCCAACCTCTTAACAGGCTTTTCCTGGTGCCTGCTCCGTCAGTCTAGAGAACGCACAGTGCTCAGGTTACAAGGAAAAACTTCAACTACCAAGGCACCTTCGCAGATCTAGAATTCTGCTGAAATTCCGCCTCCAATTCAGAAGCTAACCTGTGAGTCAGACACCCTGAGGTTCTTTATACAGATACTGAAAGCGCCAAAGAACTCACTTAAGGTCTGTCTGAGAGCAACATTCGAGAGTCCAGTGAGACCATGGCCCTGGCAACTACAGGAAGCAATTAAATACTTTCAAACCGAAGCCCCAACACTATTTCTTGATTCCATTTCTTTTCTGACTTGGAAAAAGGTAATCAACAGACAGTTACACTTCGCCTCATTTCAGCAAGATTCTTCCTCTCTAAGATCATCAGAGATTCTACTCCCCTTAAACTCCCCATACTTGGTCGGGAGACCTCAGCCTTACCTCACAGAGACAATCAATAGCTGAGTGCGCAAAGACTTCATGTATATGCGCCTGCTGGGATTACTGGTAGCAGATTTCTACCAGGCATGGGCCCATCCGGGTAACAATGGAGCATGCAGACAATGTAACTTCAAGGGGGAATCATGGCTACACCTTCTGTGCTGCTGCCCATCTCAAGATGCCGCAAGGAGGGCCTTCCTAAAACCGACTTTCCTGTCGAAGGGGGTGCATACATGCCTGGAGGCCTCTGCGGTATGTTTCTCCCAATCTGTTGCAAGATCCTTATCAAGGTGCAGGAAATTTGTTAAATTCCTAAGAGCTCATCTTCGAAGGCGACCTCCCACCAACTCTCACGGCATTAAACATCTTCAAAAACTCATGACTGACTATTGCACTACGAAACCCGGAAACACCTAGCCGTACGGCCCGGACAATAGTCCTCTTGTCTAATGATGCCTCTGCCTAATTATAACTTATCAAACACAGTAATATGATGGACAGAGCGCTGAAACTTTTCAGACACTCACCCCCAGTCACTACTAGATCTGGGTTGAATCCATCATCGTTCTTTTGCTCACTTTGCCTCCCCAGTTGAGATCCTGCCATATGCAAATCAGTCTTGACCCTGTTCCTCATGGGAACAGTCCAGCCTGAACTGCCAAGCCAGGTCTTTCCTGGACCGGAAACAAGCATCCTGGGACCTGTTTCGGGGTAACACTATTGTTATATTTCATATAGGTACCCCAATATAAGTCTAGGTAACATCATAACCCTTCACCTACATTCTCTCCTATACTACATACATAACGGATTTGAAGGACTGACCTTTTACCCAGTTACACTACTACACACAAGTACGTAGGGTTTTTCCCTGGACACTGGCCTCATAAATTATGCATGAGGATTCTTAGTTTCTTGGAATCACAGTAGGACCATCATCTCCTGCATAATAACTGTGTATAAAGTTCATTCCCGATGTCATCCTAAGTCCGACATTGGCACAGCAAGGTAGAACCCCTGGGAATACCTTAGGGTATATAAACACCACATCTTGCTGCGATAGAGAGAGGAGATCAGGACTTCCCGGCCGACACACTGACGCAAGACGCTGAGGTTCCTGCATGCAGATACTCCAGCTCGCAGTGGTCTGACATCCCTTGCGGGGTTTTTAGCTCGAGACCAAAACGGGGTCCTGCAGTCTCACATCAGGTAATGGGGTTGGCTTTATCCTAAAGGGATTCTTGGCTTTACACCTACTCACATGCTAGGTACACTTGGGTACATCTAGTTAGGGTGCATTGTAGGAGTACGCATTTTATTGCCATGTATTCTATATACCTCCCTGTATTTATGATTTTAGTAAAATGGTAGAAACCTACCACCTGTTTACTTTCCTAGTGCTTCTACTCCTTTATTTATGCTACTGTCTACTGGTGATTTCAGTGCACTTATTTTACGCTAGAATAACGACTGTTCAATAAATACTTATTGAAAACGTCCCAACTGTTTATTCTGTGTATCTCTCTGAGAACAAGTAAGCACGAGTGACTGAGCGAAAAGTAAGTTACTGTTTCCACGGTCCTGAGGGATCAGGGTTGTCATGTTCGATAGTTGCCAAAAACTATTCTCTCCTTGGTAAGAGGAGGTTATAGTGGCATTGTGAGCTAGCTGGTACACAGGCCAACATACCCGGTGGGGGTGTCTGGAATCAGTCTGGACACCAGTCCCGCAGTGTATGTTGTCTAAACGCGCAGATCCTATATAGGTCTTATAGGAACTACACGACGTGGCGCCGCCAACGTTGGTATTGGCACTTATTTAACAGTCAAATCTGAGTAGTTTAGTTGTGCTATTCTCAGAGACCCCTACTCACATTTCCCCAGAGACGTCTGGACTGGGAGGGAACAAAATCCGCCGCTGCTGAATAGGAAAATTCCTATGTAATGGCTGTTGGTTTAATCAAGCTTGAAGGATACAGTATTCCTAATTGTGCATAACACCTTATCTCAGTTCCCTTGAAACGCTCTCCTTTCTAAAAATAATGACTGAGCAGGGAGACGTAGATGAAGGGAATGCACTAAACTTCACAACAGAAGAAAATGATGCAGATGCAATATATATTGCAGAGAATGTTAGAAATGCCGTAACCCTAAAACTAGTAGCATATGGTGTTACAATCAGGGGTGGGCAAGTGACTTTCGTGGTTGAGGCACACAAATCATTTAGAACAGAGGTATTCTACTCATGGATTAGATTCCCGCAGGCAAATGCTTTGATAAAAACATTTCACTACTATGTCGAAGAAGACATACCAAACGAATATAGTCCATATGAGGACATTGAAATTCCACTAACTTACCACGATCAATTTTACTCGTTTAAAGGCGCCCTCCCCCATACAAGAAATAGAGTAAGACTCGGCCCGCTCGGAAGAGACGGAGCAAATTTGCCGGTGCTAGCGGCCTACACACCACATCCTGACATTGACACAATGCCAGGAGGAGACTTACTAGTACAGCATAAAGAATTAATAAGACTTTACAGAAACATGACACAGTTTGTGATGAGAACACTCGCACTTCAGCCAACACCGGCTACGCAACCAGGTCCAGTCCAAAATAATACAACCAAAATTACACCACAAACACTGCACACAGTGATGGATACAATGCCCACTAAACGTGAACAAATGCCCTTCTGGATAGAACAAAAAATAACACAGCTGGAGGCAGTGTTTCCAAACACTGGTCCTAAGGAAAAGCATAGAATACTGACAATTTGCTTGCCGATGGGGATAGCTCCCTCTATAGAAGATTGTACTTCTTGGGGTACAGTTTTTGCTGCAATATATACCAAGACTCATGGTATCCTTTCTTTATCAGTAATACCAGATGTGTTAAGACAAATACAGAGCAGTATGGAGCAGAACCTGCTCTAAACTTAGGGATGAAGTTGTTAAATAACTTTGCCCAGGTATCTGCGATAATATTAGCAAATATTAAAGGGGAAGCAGCGTCAGTGGCAATACGCCAACGTCTGAGAGATTTCACTATATCACAACAGGAGACAGAGCTACCTAAAATAATTGAAACTGCTTATGCGGAATTAGGTAGAGACAGTCTGGGAGCTAGACCTGTAAAACCTCAACTAGTGGGAGGTAAAGATAAAGAACAGGCAAAGCAAACACCAGTTTCTTCCAAAAAGAAATGGGACAATAATAAACAGCAAAAGAACAGATCTCACTCCAGGGGAAGGTCTCCTCAACAGGAGCCCCCAGAAAGGAGATATAATCTTAGGGATAGAGATAACGTTAAAAAACCTGACGGGTATCAGGACACTGATACACGTTCCTCTCGTTCCTTTCAGGGTTCATCAAAAAACTCGGAGAGGGAAGGACGGTCAGAACAGAGACAAGAAGAGTGTACAAAGCCCAGAGACAGGCAACGCACTTCGGACTACGCTTCAAAGAAAGAAGAAAATCCCAAGCAAAACCTCAATTTAAAAAGAAGAAGGTAGCAGGTCTCAAAGTTAGACATGCCCAGAATTCTGAGGACTCAACTACTGAACGGGGAATGGGCTCTGACGATGCTAGACAGCGCAGCAGAAGTAACAATAGCTCGCCGGAACCTGATGGAATTTCTGGTGACAGCGGAGTTGAGTGAGTATATCACGTGGAAACACCTGATACTAGGGTGAGTGTCCCACACAAGTTACATGAAATAACACTCCAAATGGAGGGGGACAAGCCGAGACAAGTTAAGGGTCTCTTTTGGAAGAACCTGACTTCTGGCTACGACATCCTATTAGCAGAAAGAGATTGGCCGCCTACTATTGTTATGGAATGCCCAAAGGGGGAAACTGTAATTTTTCCAGCTTTCTCTGACCTAGTCCCCGCACACCTAAGACATACATATGCGCAGGAGTGGGGCAGTAGCCCTTGCTCCAGCATTATACCGCAACCACGTAGGGTGGGATGAAGCGTCACCCCACCACGTAATTCCAATAAAAACAAACCGAACTCCACAAAGACAGTATCCCATAAAACAGGAAGCTAAAAAACAGGTCAGGGAGATCTCTTAGATCAACTTGAATACCAAGGTGTAATTGAACCATGCACCTCATCAATGAATAATCCTTTGTTTTCCGTAATGAAACCCGACAATTCATATTGTCTAGTTTTAGACTATAGACACCTGAACTCATGTACGAAAACATTTGCAGTCCAGAATGCACATAGTGCCGCATTAATGAATAACATTGTGCGGAAAAAATACAAAACAACGTTCGATATCTTAAATGGATTTTTCTGCCAAAACATAGCGCCTGAAAGCAGATATTTGACAGCCTTCTCAGCGCTAGGGTCCCAGCGTCAATTTTGTCGACTCCCCCAAGGGTATAAGAATAGCCCAGGGTTATTCTCAAGGAGGGTAACAGAGTTACTACAGAATTTGGATGAAGAAGCATTATCCTATGTAGATGATATTTATCTGACGGATGATGACTTAGAGGAACACTTGACCAGGGTGAGCACCATAATGTTGGGTTTCGCCTCTGAGAGCTACAAGTTTAATTTTAAAAAATCGAAAATAGCCCACCTCAATGTCCTATTTTTGGGATATGAGCTTTCAAGTAGAGGCAAAAGCCTGGCAGCCCACTTTTTAGAAAAGTGCGCACTGCTACAACCACCAAAATCATAAAAAAATTTACAGTCCATACTGGGATTTTTGAATTTTGGCAGAACATACATTTTGGATTACGCGGAGAGGGTAAAACCGTTCTACGACCTAATAAGACCTGACTTTTCAGTTAGACAATGGACACAGGAACACACAAATATCCTTCGTTCCCTACAAGCTGATATGATATCATCAAAACACTTACAGACACGCATAAACGTACGCAACCTGGTGATCCGCATAGTCGCAGGTCAATCAGGGTACACTTACTTAACCTTTAATGAAGGTGAAACAGTACCAATTGCATATAAATCGCATTTGTACACTAGCGCTGAAATGCGTTTTGCACCCACAGAAAAAATTCTGACAGCAGTACAGACTGCTGTAGTAAGAGAAAGAGCACTGGCTCAGGGGAAACGAATAATTGTCGTGACCCCGGTACCGGCCTTAGAGGCTGCCACAAAAGCAAGCGTCCCAAATGCAAAAGCGTTACATCCAAGATGGATACAATGGGCTAATTCTCTCACTGCAACAGATGTAGAATACAGATATGACCCTAGTCTAAAAACACAAGCATTCCTGCAATATGAACAAGAATATCCTCTACCAAATGAAATAATGCCTCTAGATCGGTATGAATACATTATTTATACTGACGGATCTGCTCAACCGGCCATAGGGAGTAAGCAACAATACAGTGCAGCATGCGCTATTGTAAAGGTAGGATGCAGGACGGTAAGTTCCGTCCAAGCTGTACAAAAACGCAGTCTCTAGGAGACTGCACGGCTCAGTTGGCAGAATTAAAAGCACTACTACTGGCACTGATCAATACGGATCCAGAATTCCCCACACTAATAGTGGGTGATTCCTTTTACTGTGTCCAGTCGTACAACGAATACTTCCACTATTGGGGACAAAATGGGTTCAGAGATTCAAAAGGTGGCACAATCAAATATAGGAAACTATGGGAACAGGTAGCAGAGTTGAAGAATGAACTACCAAGAGCTCACGTGATACTCACGCTGAGTCATCAACGTGATGGCGTTCACGTTGAAGGGAATTCATTGGCTGATGAAGCCGCGAAGGGGGCAGTACGCACTGCGTCCTTAGCTGCAATCACCCGTTCAAAAACGAGGGCAGACGGTAGCACAATGGTAGCTGTGATTGCTTCGCGCAATAACAGCAAAGCACTACCTAAAGGTTTTCCAGTCAAGTACTCCTACAAGTTAGATGCAAACAACGTTCCATTTGCTCAGATTCCTGCAGTGGGGGATAGAGTAATACCAAACATGGATTGCAGGTTAGGTTTAATCTTGGCTGCACACGAGGATCTGGGTTCTGCTCATACAGGAGTTACGGCGACAGTTTCTTTACTGAAACAACGCTATTGGTGGCCAGGGTTAACAAAGCAGACCAAAGACTTCGTCTTAAAGTGCGATATCTGTCAACAGATAAAAGGGTCCACCGTCGCTCGCCCAGCGCAGATCCCATTATTAGACAGCATCAGACTGACCGTTCGTGTGCATTTACCTGGATCACTGCGGCCCCTTACAATCTGATGGGGCTTACAAGTATATCATGGTGGCAGTGGATTCCTGTTCAAGACTCTTATGGGTATGGCCCCAGCGCTCGGTTGACGCCCGAACTGTTATAAAAGATTTGCGAGTCTTCATAGGGGCATACGCAGTTGGCACATTACATTCTGACCGTGGCCCCGCGTTCAGCTCTAGGGCTTACAAGGAAGTTATGGGAAGTTTGGGTGTAGCATTGCGGTACTCCTCTCCCTACCCTCCCGAGGGAAATTCGGTTGTGGAGAGGAAAAACTGGGACTTAAAGCAATCTTTAACAGCTAGGGTATTAGGTTCGGGTGGTAGTTGGGTCAATCATCTATATGGGGTCCAGCGAGCCCTTAATAACCAGCCAAGAAGCTCTCCAGGGTGTGCCACTCCTTACGAGGTCCTGTTTGGGACAAGAATGTGGGTACCTGATCTCGATTGTGAAGGCACAGAGGCGGATGAAAAACAATTTGACATCAATAAACGTTTGGCTGTTTTACAGGATCTGAATGAATCCAGAGCCTCCTTAAGTAACTTCGAGACAAAAAGAACCGCCACTGGGGAAGTCAAGTCAGCCACGGCAAGACCTGCCTGGATTCCTAAAGTTGGGGATCTGGTCAGAGAAAAGATTGTGGACAAGAAAGAATTCGGGCCATCCTATCGAAAGCCTGTACCTGTCCTGGCCGTTGAAGGATCAAGAACTGTACTTCTACCGCCTCTTGCCGGAAAAGAAAAGAGATTTGTCTCAATCGATCTGATCAAACCACACTATGTGGCTGATACTAAATAGTAGGCCTCGTGGGCTCCTGAGTAGCCGACGTCCTCCTCTCGCTAAGTTCAAGCTGAAAGAATGATAACATTTGAAGAGTCACCTTTACAAAGCAATGGAATCGATAACGATGCAATGGAACTAGTTCCCCCTTGACACGAACTTTCAAAATCAAAGTGAAAGACAAATTTCAATTCAACCTAACAAGGATGTCTACGTCAAGAGCAATCTACAAGTTCAACAAAACCTGCTGAGCTACCAAAAATAGATCGAACTGCATCTGGCTACTCATCGACTTCAATACCTTTTCATTGGATCCAAGTGAACCTGAAACGACGCCAGCCCAAATTTCTCGCAAACAACGGATCAAAGACTTTTTAACTTTCTTAGAAAGACTTATTTAGTATCACCTTGGCTAGAACTTTTCGATAATCACCGGTATTTTCTTTTTTCTTTTCTGGTTAGGATTAGTAATCACTTTCCACTTGCTCATCAATGGAACTATCTTCAACAGAGCTCTGCAACGTCAAAAGTAAACTTAATTTTAAAACCTCATGTTTCATCTCATCGTGAACAAAGAGACTTGTCCTTCGTGAACATTGTAGCAGTTCCTATACGGGATGGTATAGTGTGGGACAAAGTGATTTATGATATATTTGGACCGACCGAGCTTTTAAAAATTCCACATTTGTTTAAAATTTCATTGAACGATATCATTACCTCCAGTACATTTTCTGATGATTGGGATTTTGAAACTGTTAATAACTTATTGTCTGATTTGGAACAATCTGCTGCATTTTCTAGCACTGAAATGTTAGAGGACACATCAGATTTTGACAAAATGTATTG
Organism: Calotriton arnoldi; assembly: GCA_963921515.1. Taxonomy (NCBI): domain Eukaryota; kingdom Metazoa; phylum Chordata; class Amphibia; order Caudata; family Salamandridae; genus Calotriton; species Calotriton arnoldi. The sequence continues at coordinate 582,166 of CAWUFW010001625.1, read as the reverse complement.
TTACCAACATTATGGTCATCATTTCTTGCCTAAATCTACCAAACCCAGAAATGTTTTCACATACCACCAGTGGGAACATTGCCCTACACCACCGAAAGGTAGTTCAAAAACATTTGCACAGAAATTCTCATATTTTTCAGGGTTTAACACTTCTGACCCAACCTCGTACTATTATAAAGTTGCACCTATATCTGCACAGAAAAATATGTTAACAAACACCAAACAGATTTACTCTGCTTCCTTTATTACCCAGCTGTCTGAACAGGGTTTCGACTTATGGATGGACACTGTAGATTTAAAATCGATCTGGGGTTCTAGGGACTGGCAAGTCCAGGGAACAGAAGCACTATTTAGAGCATGCCTCATTCCACAGCAGATGATTTTTCTGAATGACACTGTGCAACAGACTTCCTGTCTTGGAATAGCCAAGAATAAGGACTTGAACACGCCTCAAATTCCAACGCCTTTAAACACCGAGGGGAATTTTACATCAGAAAGAGGGGCTAAGTTCGATAACCTATTGCAATACAATAGACCAGACCCCAATTGGAAGGGATGGCTGGTTTGGCCCACAGACACAAACAGATGTCAGGAAAGATTCAGGGGGTACCAACGAAGGGTTTAGTATCCATAGGCCAGACCCACATTATGTACAACGAGAACATCCGGGGGTAGTGACATCATACAGTGTTGGGAAGTTGTGCCTTGATTGGCTAAAAACCTCAACACTACCCCAGGTAAAACAACCCTTGTTCGTACTCAGAGGATGTGGACCTACGGGATTTTTTGTTAGGTCCCAGAAAACCACGTTAGATGCTGTCTATAACGAAATCTGGAAAATCTCCCAACAAGAAGCTGCAGAGATATTAAGAGAAATAGATAGAGTTAACCTAGAAAAGGCGTTAGCCGTAGTTGACAATGGTATGACTACATTAACATCCAGGATATATTCACTGGGCGATATTGTATCTTCTGCTATCGATGTAATAGAACAGGATTTGTCCATATTGCAACACAGACAGTCGCAGTTACGTTCTATTATTTTATTAAGCTGGACGCTGCAGTCATTGCGCGCCGGTTATGTGCCTTGGCGTTTTATCAATATTGCGTCATTATTTTCTGCATACAATCTAACAGAAAAACAGATGAAAACGGCAGAGGGCAGCAAAATATACAATGCTGCGTATTAAAAAACTGGATAGGTTACCCTTTACTGTGGCAGAGGCCCCGTCCACAGAGTGGTTAATCCACGGCCATATAACATTACCGGTCGCAACTTTCCAGTTTCAATATTGCCTAGAACAACGGGCAGGCAGATATGAGAAGATGGGTAAGGAATTCATCAGGGAATCCTGGGATTTACCATACAGATTTCGATGCAGGAGTGGGGATCTGGAAGTGTTTCTAAGCGGAACTAACTGCGAGAACGCTTTAAGTGGATCTCTCATATGCCAGGATATTATGCTACACGGGGCTTGTAATGGGTCTGTGGCGAACTTGTCCCTGTCATTTAAGAGGTACCCGGCAGCTGTGATTAATCCGGTATTCAGGCTTCTCTCGAATGGGAGTTACTTGATGCTGAATGATCAAGGTTGTTGTGGGATGCTTCCGGACATCGCATATCTAGTCACTGTGAGCTCCAGGGTTACTTGCTGTATGCAAGTATTGTTTCCACCAACACATACAGTCAGGGAGGCGCCGTTATGGCCTTTGCTAAATGTTTCCTTTATACAGTTTGATACTCTGAGCAGAATGAAAGCCATGCTTTTACAACGAACCGTGCCCTTAACCTCCGCCTGGGAGACTTTTGATCTCCAGATCGCAAGGTCCTCGGCTGAGATACAGGCACTTATACGTACAAACTGCCCCTTCCATTTCACAGAAATGGTAAGTCGTATCTTTAACATGTCTGATAAGACGGGTATTGTACACCTATTTAAGACCATAGGTTCTGGACTGTTAAGCACCTTTCAGACGGTCCTCGGAGTTATACCGAACTTTATACACTCCGTCTTTGGAAGCATTTTTAGAGGGCTTCTGCTGATCCTGTTTCTAATAGCAGGAATCCTGATTGTTACCTTTCTGCTACACAGTGGACGTCCCAGCCACCAAGGAGATAGCAACAGCTCTCCTGGAGCGTAAATACCGTGATCGCATGGTACAACATCTGGGCACACCTCGCCTACGGGAACTGAGCGCCTCTTGGTTCCTGTCATTTAGACCAGTCTGGATGGACTGTGTCCTACCTGTTCTCCGATGCCTGTTCTGTGGAGAAGAATGCGTGTTGGACCTCTGTCTGACACTTCCATCAGTTGCGCCTCCAGACGTTGATGCTTTACTGGACCCGATAACTGCCCATGTACGGCAGTGTCCTCAGTGCATTCCCATGTTGTTGCCAGAATTCTTAGAGCCACCACAGGTAGTTTCTGCTCCTGTTGGTATGGACACCGGCTCCTCTAACACTCAGGCCTTGGATGTGGCACAGGCTGCCCCGGCACCTGCTGCAGGCAGTACGGAAGATCATCTGTGCTCAATTGACATTCTTAGTGAGGTGTTACAGGGATCGTCAGCCGCGTATGCAGACAGCAGCAATGACACATAAACATTTGGCATATCGCACGCTGGGAAGACTTAGCTTTTTAATTTTTTTCTTCTTCTCGAAATTCCAAATTGAAACCTTTTTGACCTGCATGGCTTTCAAATGCTTGTAGTTGTTCGGACTATATAAACGGACACTTTAGAGCCACTACTTGAATGATTCTTTTAGTAGAACACTTTTAAAGGGTTTTTTTACGCTTTTTAACTTCTATGTTTTTATTTGTTGCGTACAAACCTGTAGATGCCTTGGTAGTACGCTAGATTTTAGTAATGTTGTCCAGTCGGATGAGGAGTGGGTGTTATGTTTCATATAAGTTCCCCGATATAGGTCTAGGTAACATCATAACCCTTCACCTACATTCTCTCCTATACTACTACATACATAACAGATTTGAAGGACTGACCTTTTACCCAGTTACAATACTACACACAAGTACGTAGGGTTTTCCCTGGACACTGGCCTCATAAATTATGCATGAGGATACTATTACGTTGGGGACTTTCGACCGGTTCAGACGCATCGAATTGAATGCGATTGTTGTGGCTGATGATCAAATGTATAGAGCGGTTCTAGAAATTAAGAAGGCAAATGGGCGAAGAAACTAAGGAGGCCTAAGCCAGAACCTTAAATCATTGAATAAGTGACAGCCTGATACTATCTTTTATTCAAGGAATAAGCCATATTATCCTGAACCTAAGGATTGACAGTGATACAAGAAGAAACCCCCGACTGCATATTGATTGAACTTTTATGAAGAGAAGTACCAGATCAGATGAATCTCTACATAGAGAATTAAGAACAATTTTTAAAGTCCCCAATACTGTTTTTATCTAAAAGTCTGTCCTGAAGAAGGTGGTGTCAACCAGTCTTAATCCATCGAAACGCCGCGTCTACAACTGTTTTTGCACTGTATTGTTTTTAACTAAATCTTTTTTAACTCAAATTCTGTATGTATGTCTCTATTTAGGTGACTCACGAGTATATGCTTCATTTGCACAGGACTGTTTAAATATATAGTAGTGAATATTATAGAATTGTGAGGTCGGCACTACAAAGAAAGGTGATAATTTCCAATTGATGTATAGATAAAGGATCACTAAGCACATAAGAGAATTTATGGAAACAAAATTTGTGGTCTCTTTTGTAAAACGGTTTTTATGAATTGATTTGTTTTTAATATATTACTGATGGTGCACATATTGTTTTTCAATAAAGGAGGAGGAATTTTTTTAATAAAAAAATAAAATAAAAAATAAGGTTTATAGTTGGAATGTACTGTATGAAAGTGTGTGTATGATATATCGGAGTGGCGGTTAATTAGCAAATAATTACACAGGGAACACTACCGTATCATTGCAAACTGGAGTAGGCCAGATTATATTGGATGCGAGTGGGGCAGATTGGAGGGGGGGTAAGGTGGATTGGGTTGGAGTGGGGTAGGTTGGATTGGAGTGGGGTAGGTTGGATTGGGCTGCATTGGATTGGAGGGGGGTGAATTGGAATGGGGTGTTGTGGATTGGTTTGGATTGAGGTGGATTGGTTTGGAGTGAGGTGGATTGGACTGGAGTGGGGCAGATTGTTTTGGACTGGAGTGGGGGAGATTGTTTTGGACCGGAGAGGTGCAGATTGTTTTGGATTGGAGTGGGGTAGATTGTTTTGGATTGGAGTGGTGCAGACTGTTTTGGATTGGAGTGGGGCAGACTGGAGTGGAGCAGATTGTTTTGGATTGGAGTGGAGCAGATTGTTTTAGATTGGATTGGGGGCATATTGGTTTAGATTGGAGTAGAGCAGATTGTTTTGGATTGGAGTGGGGCAGACTGGAGTGGAGCAGATTGTTTTGTATTGGAGTGGGTGCAGATTTGTTTTGTATTGGAGTGGGGGCAAATTGTTTTGTATTGGAGTGGGGGCAGATTGTTTTGTATTGGAGTGGGGCAAATTGTTTTGGATTGGGGTGGGGCAAACTATTTTGGATTGGGGTGGGGCAAACTGGAGTAGGGCAGATTATTTTTGATGGGAGTGGGGCAGATTGTTTTGAATTGGAGTGGGGCAGATTGGAATGGGGTGAAGTGGATTGGATTGGAGCGGGGTAGATTGGATTGGACTAGATTGGATGGGAGTGGGGCAGATTGTGTTGAATTGGAGTGGGGCAAATTGTGTTGAATTGGAGTGGGGCAAATAGTTTTGGATTGAGGTGGGGCAGATTGGAGTGGGGGGAGGTGGATTGGAGAGGTGTAGATTGGATTGGAGTGGGGCAGATTGTTTTGGATTGGAGTGGGGCAGATTGTTTTGGATTCACTCCTACCTCTACCCTGTATCCTCTGTCAGGTGTGTAGCACTTTTCCAGTAGGCCCTGGACAGCCCTCTTCTATGCTGTGAAGGATCCCTCCTCCCCGTTTCAGCAGAGGGGTTAGTGCAGTCTTCATATCAACTGAGCAAGACTAGGACTAAGGGAGGAGAGAAAATGAATGGAGCGGTAAGTGCCAGAAAACCGTGAGAGAAGGGAGAATCTGGGTTCTGCATGGAGAGAGAGAGGAGGAAACACATGACTTCAAAGGATGCTTAAGGTGTGTCCAGATGTTCTAAACCAGCTGTGCGTAAATCTACCCAGAGGCCTAAATAAGTATGATCAGACGTCCCAATAGAGCAGTGACTCTGAAATGCCTGTAGAGCTGGAGTAGAGTCAGCCACTGTCAGACTTGCTGCTGAAAGGCGGAGTCGGCCTCGGCTCTACCGGCCTGGTATCAGGAGGTGCTACCCTGCCCATGCCCTCCCCACCTGCCTAGACATCCACGCACCTCCTAAGCATGCACGAGGGGGCCACCTCTTCACCAGACAGTGCCGTAGGCCCCAGGGCCCACCGACCGCAGGTCCTTGTACCGGAAGGATACACGATGTAGTGACCTGCTGGTCACTGTTCTAGTTGTTGTCTGTGCCAGCCACTCCCCGAGGGCTGGCTTACACCCCAAATTTTAACTATCTAGTCTGAAATGATCCTGATGAAGACCTCGACTAGTTCCCAGCATTGGGTAAGTCATTGAGCTTTCTGGTCTGTTACTGCCTGACAAATATTTTCTGAGAAAAGCCCAGACTGGTGTTTTGCAAGTTCACTATGAATTCTCAAGTGGGCAGGGCATGTTCATAAATAGTAAAGCGCTCTGATGCCTTCGGGCCATGTCTGCCCAATATAAAATTGCAAAAATAAAATAAAAATAAGTAATTAGAATAACAGATATTACCAGTAAGTAATCTGCACATTACCACGAGATGCCTGACAGCCTAATTGAGGGCCTGTGGCTTTCTATGAGAATTACACTTCTACTGTCCACTAAAATGCTGTTGCCAAACAGAATACAGCAATCCTCTTACTTTTAAAAAGTGGCATCAGCCAATCAAACACAAGCACTGTAGCGCAACTCCAAATGAGAATACAAGCAACAGAACGTTGCAAGAGATTTTCTTCTGGGCAGAGTGCTGCTGGCACTTCCTATCCTACCATCAATATAGATACCAGTAACATAATTAGTTGCCTTTTGACAAGGTTCACGTATGTGACCCAGGTTTGCCAAAAAGAGGTGATGTTAAAAAATGTTTCCCACTTTGACCCCAAATTTCAACTCTAAATAAGCAGAGAAAATACTTTCATGGGACACATTGTCAGATGTGAAAGAATCCAGGTGTCTCGTTTGCATGCCACATTTTAACAACTAATAATTAACTTTCTATATTGTTGTAGTTAGTAGTCTATTTAAGAAAGAAATACAACTGTGTCAACATTATTTTAAAATACACTCCCTACAAACGTAAGAGAACTGTGACTCGAGCATGGCCAGTGCAACCTCTCACGTGGGATTTGTAAATGAACACCATGGACTGAAAAAAACATAGGGTGCAATGTGGAAGAACAAAAAATGAAAACAAAAGACACACATATGATAGACGGAATGCAGAGCAAATCAAACATACATTTACCCCCAGTCGATAGATCTGGGTTAAAGCCATGGTTCTTTTGCTCACCATACCAACCCAGTTTAGACCCAGCCATATACAAATCAGTCTTGACCCTGTGCCTCATGGGAACAGTCCAGCCCGAATTGCCTAGCCAGGTCATCTCTGGACCGGAAACAAGCATCCTGGGACCAGTTTCGGGGCATCACCCCTCATCAGCCTGGCTAGCTTGATTTCAATGACACAGTGAGCCCAGGGCCCATGTCTGGGCATAACTGGTGCACTTAGGGCGAGAAAGCAAAAGAGACACAGATGATGGACAAAAATGCAGAGCAAATCAAACATTCACCCTAGTCAATAGATCTGGGATAAATCCATCGTTCTTTTGCTCACCATGCCACCCCAGTATAGACCCAGCCATATGCAAATTAGTCTTGACCCTGTGCCTCATGGGAACAGTCCAGCCTGAACTGCCAAGCCAGGTCCTCCCTGGACCGGATATAAGCATCCTGGGACCGGTTTCGTGGCATCACCCCTTATCAGCCAGGCTAGCGTGACACAGTGAGCCCGGGGCCCATGTCTGGGCATAACTGGAGCACAAAGGACAAAAAATGGCCACAATTCCTCAAACGAGTCAGTACCACAAAGCTGGCAATTGTGGCCTTGTTACTTACAGTGTGTGTATCGAACGGCAAGGCATGTGGGCATCTCTTTGGGCCATACCAGAAGGGGGAACTTAAAAATTGAACTGGGGCAGAGAGAGCACTTCTTGGAGGGGAAAAAAACTTTATTCTGAGAACATAAAAGGTAATATGAGAATTGGGCTAAAAAAAATCAAAGATATTTCAATTCTAAAACTGCCCCAGGACAGAGGATAACACAGAATAAATGTTACTGGAACCCAGGAACGAGCATTAAAAAAGTACCACTCTAGCATTCATACAACTAAATGTAAAAAAATATAACTATTTACAATACAGAGGATGAGATGAAACATGTTTGTTTCACATTACTGAACCATGTGAAGTATCCGCGGGTGGTTCTGGAATGTGAAAGTAGCTCGCAAAACCTTCAGCTTTCTCTATGCCAATTGCACAAGCAGAAAACATGTTTTAACAAATAGGAAATGATATCTCTGCGCATGCTTCGGTGCTTGCTCCCCTCAGGTCTCAACAGGTCACTACTGAAGCTTTGTACAGAAGGATGTCAAAGAGTCTGAACAGATGGAATAAATGATGCAAATAGGCCTTTTCTCTCACTAGAGGACCCATCCAACAGCCCCTGGGGAACAACTGCTTACAAACTCCTCTTACAATCTTGCTAGTTCTACCCAATTTTTAATCTGCCTGGTGGCTAAACTAAAGGAAAGCAAGTTCTTTACATGGCCACACAACAGCTACAGCAGTTTATTGAACTACAATCCTTGAATCCCGACATGTAGTCTTTAGGGCATCAAGAAACAGTGGGGCTTATTTACAACCATCTTGTGCCACCGGTGCGTCTTGTTTTGTGATGCACCGGCGGCGCATTTTGCTGCCTCATATTTACAAGGACACATAAAGCCACCCTGCATGGCTTTTTGTGTCCTTGTAAATATGGCCCCTTTATATGCAGCACTTTGTGTGAAAGAGGCGTGCCATAGGTGTTGCTGTGGGTGTTCCCACGTAACACCCATGGCTTCTGCCTCATTCCCAGTTTTAAAACCTTTTGTAAACCTGAGAATGCGTCAGAATTTTACGCCTCCCAGGGGAGGCGCAACGAGGAGAAATACTTTTATTTCTCCTCGTTTTTCCTCTTTCTATGCGTGCTGCATTTTGCAGCACGCATTGAAAGAGGAAATCACCTCTCGTGATTCTTTTTGTGAAAGAAGGTGTCCCTTCCTGCACAAAAACAATCTCCACTGAAATGCGAACACCCTTGCGCCATGGTGCAAGAGTGCCTGCGTTGGCGCATGGCAGCCAATTGTGAGCCAGCGCAGAGGAAAGCACAGGGATGTGACATATTATTGTAAATATGTCGCATCCCTGTGCCTTGAAAGTGACTCGGTGCAGCGCAGCCAAATGGCTTGCGGTGCCGTGCTGAGTCACTTTCTTGTAGAAAAGGACTATTGACTTTTGACATGCTTTCGGAACACGACAATTTTCGCTGCGGTGGTGGACGACAGCAGTACATCTGTGTCCTCATTAAATCAGCCCTGAGGGTGGCTTTTGTCAGTCGAGCAGATATTGGCACAGCCGATTTCACTGAAGTAACTACATCTACACCATGGGTACTCACAAACTTTCTCCCGGGGGCCAAATTTACAGTGTGGTTTGTGGCCGAGGGCCGCACCGGTGGGGGTGGGGTCAGTGGGGGGGGGGGGGGGCTAGAGCAAAAAAACAACTGTGACCATGAGGTTGAACACAGGCCCCTGCAGCGGACGCCTTCGTCCACTGAGCCACCAGACCCGGCATACACACATCTCTCTCTCTCTCTATCTCTCCCTCCCTCTCTCTCTCTCTCCCTCCCTCCCTCTCTCTCTCTCCCTCCCTCCCTCTCTCTATCTCTCCCTCCCTCTCTCTCTGTCTCCCTCCCTCTCTCTATCTCTCTCTCTCTGTCTCCCTCTGTCTCACTCACTCTGTCTCCCTCTCTCTCTCTGTCTCCCTCCCTGTCTCTCTCTCTGTCTCCCTCTCCCTCCCTCTCTCTCCCTCTGTCTCCGTCTGTCTCCCTCCCTCTGTCTCCCTCCATCTGTCTCCCTTCCTCTGTCTCCCTCTATCTGTCTCCCTCCCTCTGTCTTCCTCTGTCTGTTGCCCTCCTCCCTCTGTCTCCCTCCCTCTGTCTGTCTCCCTTTGTCTCCCTCTGTCTGTCGCCCTCTGTCTCCCTCCCTCTGTCTCCCTCTCTCTCCCTCTGTCTCCCTCTGTCTGTCTCCCTCTATCTGTCTCCCTCCCTCTGTCTCCCTCTGTCTGTTGCCCTCCTCCCTCTGTCTCCCTCCCTCTGTCTGTCTCCCTTTGTCTCCCTCTGTCTCCCTCTGTCTGTCGCCCTCTGTCTCCCTCCCTCTGTCTCCCTCTCTCTCCCTCTGTCTCCCTCTGTCTGTCTCCCTCTCTGTCTCCCTCCCTCTGTCTCCCTCTGTCTGTCGCCCTCCTCCCTCTGTCTGTCTCCCTCTGTCTGTCTCCCTCCCTCTGTCTCCCTCCCTCTGTCTGTCGCCCTCTGTCTCCCTCTCCCTCTGTCTCCCTCTCTCTCCCTCCCTCTGTCTCCCTCTCTCTCTGTCTCCCTCCCTGTCACCCTCCCTCTGTCTCCCTCCCTCTGTCTCCCTCCCTCTGTCTCCCTCCGTCTCCCTCTCCATCTCTCTGTCTCTGTCTGTCTCTGCCTCTATCTGTCTGTCCCTGTCCTTGTCTCTGCCTCCATCTGTCTCTGTCTGTCCCTGTCTCCCTCCCTCTGTCTCCCTCTCCGCCTCTCTGTCTCTGCCTCTATCTGTCCCTGTCTCTGTCTGTCTCTGCCTCTATCTGTCTCTGCCTCTATCTCTCTCTCTGTCTCTATCGCTGTCAGTCTCTACCTCTATCTGTCTCTGCCTCTATCTGTCTCTGCCAGTCTGTCCCTGTCTCTGCCTCCATCTAGCTCTGTCTGCCCCTGTCTCTATCTGTCTCTGCCTCTATCTGGCTCTGTCTCTATCTGTCTCTGTCTCTATCTGTCTCTGCCTCTAGCTGTCAGTCTGTTCCTGTCTGTTTCTGTCTCTATCTGTCTTTGTGCCTCGGGCAGTGCACACGTACTGTGTCTACACGTCCCGTCACCAGCCCAGAGACAGCCCCCCCCACTCCCCCCTCTCCCTGTGTAATGTAAAAGCCAGCTCGTTTTCTCCTGGAAAAGACCACTATTGTGTGGCAAGTGTGAGTCGTGGTGAACGAATGATAAGTAGCACTGGACACCAGGCGCGCAACGCCCATTGGGCTCAAAGGGCTTCAGCCTCCCCCGCACCCCCTCGTGTGTGTCAGCCCGGGCTGAGACAGCTTCCCGGCACACACACAGCCGCACCCGAGTACTTCACAGGTCTTTAAAAGACCATTTACTTGTTAATGAGGCTTTGTTGTATTTCACCTCTTCTTAGCCTCCTGCATCTCCACTCTGACTATCCTGGAATCGCCCGGCCCCCATAGAGCAGAGTCTCTCGGAGTCCGCGCTGCAAACACAGGTACGATGTCTGCAAGGTCCGCGGGCCGCCAAGGAAGGCTTGCCGGGCCGTACTATGAGTACCCGTGATCTACACCAACTGCAAACTTGTCTCTGCATTTTAGGAGCACCATTAAGGCGCTGCTGTTTTCACTAACTTCTCAGTAAGAGATGTTACTTTAAACAAAATGAAATGTGGACTCTATTAAAACTTGCGACACTAATTTACCACTCTTCATAGACCAAGGAATAAGTGGGATAACACAGGATTTTGCTGGTCAAACAGAAACCTAAAAGGATGCCCCAAGCTAGTTCAACTTATTTGGTAACTGTCTAAACATGAGAAATTATTTCAGCAGTGTAAATAGGTTAGTGTGCTTATACTTGGGGACATGTGATCTGAATTTAATGACTACGTTTTTAAAGGTCGGTTGTTTTTGTTACTAAGTCTATGTCCTTGTCGTGACCTGCCTCCTGGTGTTTCTTTAGGACAGAACGTGCTGTTCTTCAGCGAGTGCATATTATGAAGCTATTTATTTAAATGCCTAATTTCTTAATGGAAGATAATTAAATACTGTTCGCTTTTCAGTTGTTATCTACTTATTTTTATTTTTTTTATTTTTTTACTTACAGTTGCTTTGCTGATATGGTATCTTTTTTGTAGCTCATGTTCCAAGTTGTTTTTTATTCTTGTTCCTGAAATGTTATGTTAACAAATTTGTAAAGCGCGACGTATGCCCGAAGGTGTCTTGGCGCTGATTCTGTAAGACATGGTGAGCAGAGTAATAGAACTGACTGATGGAAAAGCCAAGTTTTCAAAAATTTCCTAAACTGAAGCAAGGAAAGGGCAGACCTTATGCTGAATGGCAGGAGGTTCCAGGATGTGAAGGCTCTGACCGCAAAGCTGCTGCTACTCCATTTCGATTTTTTTAATCTAATAGAGTTTATTGTACACATGCCTGATGATCTTAGGTTTCTAGTTGGGGTGTACCAGCGAAAGATTTCCTTAAGAAAGGTGGGTCCAGAATCATGTAGCGCTTTATAGGTCAAACAGAGGGCCTTGAACTTAATTCTATTTTTAACCGTCAGCCAGTGGAGGTCTTTGAGTGCGGCGGAGACTGAATGGTGCCTGGGTACCTCTAGTAAAAGTCTGGTTGCAGAATTCTGGAGAACCTGCAATTTGTTCAGATATTGGGCTTGCAGGCCCAAGTAGAGGCTGTTACAATAGTCTATCTTTGATAGTACTAAGGTGGATATCACTGACTTCCTAACTGACATAGGCAGAAAGATTAGAATTTTTTTAAGAATTCTCAAAATGTTGTAGGAGGAGGAGACCACTGTATTGACTTGATTGCCTAAAAGTAGGTGATCATCGATGATGAACCCCAGACTTTTGGCTTTCCTGGTGGGGACAGGAAGGGGTCCCATATCTGCAGGCCAACACGGAGCACACCAGAAATTGGGGTTATTGCCGAGTATGATCACCTCTGTCTTCCCGGCGTTGAGCTAAAGACAGTGCTTGTTCATCCAGTCACAGATGTATTTCATGCAGTTATGAATGCGGAGGCTGGTATCGTATGCATTCTTAGTGGCTAATAGCACGATTTGCGTATTGTCCGCATACGATGTAAGAGAAAACCCGAAGGATTGGACCATAGGAGCTAGATGTGCAACATAAACATTAAAAAGGGTGGGACTGAGTGAAGAGCCCTGCGGAACACCACAGGGCAGACGGAAAGAGTTCGAAGAAAAGGCATTGATGTTGATCACATTTTCCCCAGGGGCGGTGCGTCCATTGGGGCGTTGCCCCCCCGCCCGCAGCTGCTCCCTCGGCGTCTCTGAACTTAAGTAAACTCTCAGTTTACTTAAGTTCAGAGACGCCGAAGGAGAACTGAAAATCATGTCAGTCAGCATGACGTCGGACCGCCCACCCCCTTCAGATTCTGAAGGGGGTGGGCGGTCCGGTGTCATGTTGACTGACATGATTGTCAGACCAGGGGCAGCAGCACAAGTGCGCATGAGTGGGGAAGGTTAGCGAATTTTTCGCCCGTGCCCAGTCATGCGCACTGGTGTCTGCTGTGGCTGGCGCATGCCCATTAGGAGAGCGAGGGTTGAGCAAAGGCTCAAACCTCGCTCTCCTAATGGGCAGGCGGGCGGACAGTAACCGTGCCCTCAGTCAATCCTGGCGCTGCCAGCAGCGCCAGGATTGGCTGAGAGGGGTTTGCCACTTGCCAGAAGGGATGCGGCTGTTCCTGTAGGCGCCAGAACGGACCCGAGGCGGCGCGGACCTTGTCAGGTAGGATTTTTATTTTTTATTTTAAAACTACCCCTCCACCCCGCGACACCCCACCCCCGCGACACCCCACCCCCCGGGACACCCCCCCCCCCCCCAACACCCCACCCCCCCCGCGGGACTATTAGTCACACTCTTTGTGCTTTACTAATTTTATGCCTAAAAAGCAATCAGCATATCATGCTCAGTGTTATAAGTGCCGCATTGTGGTGCGATCTCACTCCTTCAACGAGACTTACCCCACTATGGACTCTCCAAAGCCACATAGGAGGATGCCCATGTGGTCACACACTGTAAAAGTTTTCCAACATCGGTAAGAGGACATCAGGGAACCCCCATGTTGCGAGGAGTATAAAGAAAATGGGACATACATTAGAATATAGAGTCATTAAGAACAAGAGAGAGCTATACCTGAAATGTTGCTTTTTTACCTACTTGGAAGGCCCACTCAGCACCTGGCTCGCTTTGCTGGTATGTCAGAAACCGGTATAAATGGCTCCTCGGCTGTGTCTCTCAGCATGCCATGGAGGGCACAATGACGTGGTGAGGTTCGCGGCATCATATAAATCATGGAAGGAAGGTAATGGTTTTTTCAAAAGGTATGAGGCTTCCATTGAGGTTCAAATGGTGGCTGAGTGGTGTCCAAATGGAATTGGTTAAGGAATACAGACACCCTGGTGTGCTATTTAGCCATATCCTCGACTTCCTGGGTCATGTCTCATCGCAGGAATCAAGGGCCAATGCCATTGCATGCTCACTCCAATGATTATATTCGGCATTGGCACATAAGTCAGTAGAAGTGCTGAGAAAGGCATATAATGTGAAAATAGTCTTCCTGTTACTCTACAGGTGTGAGGTTCTGTTACAAAAAGATGTCAAGCACGTGCAAATAATTGAAACAACCATCTAGAAAAAATTATTGGGGTTACCCACAGGCCCAGTGAGTAGTGCGCTGAGACTAGATTTGGGCCTCACTAACATTTTTTTTCAAATATAGCCAGAGGTTGCTCAATTATTGGGCAGGTTTGCTGAAATCGGATGAAGGCTCCCTGAGCTATCTTATACTCCTTCACCTGCAAGGGAAACCCAAGGGACAATGGGTAAATAACCTACAGATGTGGAAGCGTCGCTGAAACTGCCTACCTGGTATTCTTCCTCAGACGTGTCGGTGAATCAACAGAAAGGAGCATTACAATGCTTAATTAAAGAGCACTCACTCTATAGTGATTGAATTGACATGAGTAAGAGAGGCAGCTTGCAGCACCTAGTTGAAGTGTATTATTGTGGTTTGATTCAACCGTATTTGAGGGACATCAAGAGTAGATCTGTGAGGAGATGGGCTCTGAAGGTTCGGCTGGGCAGGTTCCCACCGTCATTAAATGGGTTGGGTACAAATGGAGGAGGAGGGACAGGGATTTTTGCCCTTTTTTTAATCTCTATGTATTATCATTCTCACATCTTATTGTTTTTTGTGCCTCTTTTACTAACATAAGACAAGGCCTACTATTGCTCTGTTTTAGATAGCTGTATGTCTGTCATATTAGTGACTTAATGAATATAATTTGGCACTGTAATAATATGGCGGTCTGCTGGGCTTTGGCAAGATTTCTGTCCATTGTAGCCGGAGAGCTACCCTGCCCTCTTTCTTAAAAATGTGACTTACTATTTGCACAACAGTGTTGGTTGGGGGGGGGGTTGCAGCTATTTTTACTCTGCTTTTATTGCTCCTTTTTATTTTAAGGAGTTTGTACTTTAATGTAGTTTTGTACATCTTTATCCGAATTGCATTATGTGGAGGCTGTAGACAACTCTCCCCTATATACATTTTCTTTTTTAAGCATTAAGAATGAAGTTTAATGCATTCTTGTACAGTATGTCATATTGCATAGCCCACTTTGTCAAGTCACCATTTTCTATGCTGCTATCATTGACCAGTATAGTATCTATGTGGTTTTTCTATGTTTGAGGCTGGGGTGGGCTGTGCTGCAAAAGTTGTTGGATACCCAAAATAGGGCCGGAGCTTAATATTGTATCCATTTTAGCATGTTTATGGGTATTTGCATTGTATTTATTTTAACATGGGTATGTGTGCATTTTGTTTCTGATTGTCAACCAGCCAGTATCTTCTGAATCTGAGGAATCCAGTTGTATGTGAATAATAGTGGCTTTTACTGTTGATCTAATGAATTCTCAGAAATTATTACTTCCTGTTTTTATTATTGATGTTTTTTGGAGATGTGTGGTTTGTATTGCCTAATTGGCATGAAAGCAAACTAATAAAATGTACTTGACTTGATACAAAGAGAAGAGGCCTGGGTATTGGACGCATTTCTGTCCTTTATGTGATTAGTGTCTGCCATCAGTGAATGCGATCAGCTATTAGTTTTGTTTTCTTTCTTCCATTCAGAGTTTTACTTGTTGTAGAACTATTATTACATCTATTGTTACTATCCGAGATATGCATTAGTTATGACATAAAGTGACTTGTAGTTTCTTGTAGTATAGAATACATTTATCCTTCCCCTCTTTTTCGTAATTACAGGTGGGTGTGGAGAAGTAAGGCTGATACAATTCAGAGAAACCGGAACATATTTTGTTATTTACCTACATTCAAGCCTATTCAGACCCCCCAGGATATAGCGGCATGGATTAGCAAATTTAGCGGCACAAATATGGAAATTTAGCGGCACAAATATGGAAATTTAGCGGCATTTTTGCGGCACTTTATTTTACTCATAAGCATTCATTTTCAGCCTTAAATCAATGGAAACTGTTTTGGCAGAGTATTCCGCTTTGAAATAGGCAACCTGGGATATGGAACAGAGGAAGCAGCCCACAGGTGAAGGCTGTTATCCCTTGGAAATGCAATCCTCCATTTGCTTTAGTATAGGTTCTGAGAAGCCCATCAAAGATGGCCTGGTAGCATCCCATAGGAAATGGCATTCCAGAACCTACCTTAGTGAAATTAAATATTTGCCTAAGATCACACAATTTCAGCATGGAAGCCACGATTTTATCCAGATTTTCTGGTTTCACTCTGTACAAGTCAGCAAGTAAGTGGGTATCTATTTGTCTTTCCTTATATCTGAAAGAGACACGTTAGTGACAGATTCCTTACCTTAGAATATCCCCAGGCGTCAGGCTGGATCCGGAAAGTTTTTGCGTAGCAGTACCCTTGCGCGTCGGTAGGCGGCGTCGTGCGGCTCCGCGTCCGTCGTCGGCGTCGTGATCGCCGGGATGACGTCGCGGGCAGTACTTAGACGCCGCCCCTGCGCGCTGACGTCAGTTCTTCTTTTTCCGCGCCAGCAAGCGCAGATCCGGGAAGAGCAGTGCCCTGGTCATTTTTTTACCATACTTTTTGGTGAATTTTTTCACTGTTTTTCCATCTTTCAAGGTGTCGTAGGGATGCCCGGCTTCAAGCGATGCGGCGCCTGTGCGCGGATGATGTCCGTCACCGACCCGCATTGGGAGTGTCTCTTCTGCCTCGGCCGAGGCCACGACACGGAGTCTTGTACCGACTGCCAGGCCCTCCACCCGAAAGCTTTGCGAGAGCGGTCTCGAAAGCTCCTCGAGGCCCGGCATTCGGCTCCGCGGAAGCCCCGGTCGCGTGAGAGGTCCAGGGGTCGATCGCGGAGTCCACACCGGTCGTCGGCGTCGAAGTCTTCTTCGTCCGGTAAGTCGAAGCACAAAAAGTCCAAAAAGCATCATCGCTCTAGGACTTCGCCTCGCCGGTCTCGCGACTCGGCTGAGGCCCCTCCCGGCACCGTCCCCGCGGCCCCGGACATGCCTGTGGAGTCGCCCCCGCCATACCCGCCCTTCCCGGGTTCGGGGGCGGATCCGGCCAAAGTACAGGAATTCCTGTCGGCCATGGCCCGCCTCTTCGGGCCTTCAGGCCCCTCCGGTGCGCCTTCGGGCCCCGCGGGCCCTGATGGGGTTGCTCCGGCGTCGCCGACGGCTCCGGCCCCGGCGTCGCCCGTGCCTCCAGCCTCGATCCCGGCTCCGGCTTCGGCCCCGGCCTCGATCCCGGCTCCACAACCCCCATCGACGCCGGTCGACCTAACGACACCTCCGCCGGCGCCGATGTCTCCGGTGCCGTTCTCGGCGCCGCCCTGGGCTCCGGGCGGCGTCGTCCCCCCTGTTCCTTCCGGCTCCGGACATGGATCCGGACCGACGCCGGCTCCGGCGCCGATGGGACCTTGGGTCCCAACTGTCCCTCCTCCTCCTTATTTTGAACCAGAGGAGGACCAGTTGGACTGGGAGGGGTCTGATGACCCTCTGACACGACACTGTCAGTACGATCAGGACTGGACAGAGAGTCTAGGGAGGCCAGTGGTCTGGATACTTCCCCTGACACTGGCATGCTGTCTCCTCCCGTGGCTACGGAGGAGGGAGCCAATTTTGGTACGGTGTTGCGTAGGGCAGCTGGGGCCTTACGTCTCCAACTTCCTACTTTGACGGTCAAGCCTAACATCTTGACAGAGGTGCTTCAGCCGGCAGCCTCCTCTGCGGAGACTGTGCTGCCGTTTAACGACGCCCTCACTGACGTTCTTTTGGGCGCCTGGTCCAAGCCCAACACAGGGGCTCCTGTGGATCGGAACGTGTCACGACGCCATCGCCCAGCTCCGGGCGACCCCCTGTTTCTCTCTGTCCACCCCACTCCTGAGAGCTTGGTTGTCCAAGCCTCCGCTTCCCAAACCGCCTTCCCTACCGCTCCTCCGGATAGGGAATCCAAACGCCTGGATCAGTTTGGGAAGAAGGGTTTTTCTTCCTCCAGTGCTGGCTTGCGGTCCGTTAACACCGCTTGTCTTTTGGGCCGATATACCCACTCCCTGTGGGATTCGGTGGCGGATGTTTTGCCCCAGTGTCCTGAGGAGGTCCAGACACTGCTTTCCCGCGCCATTGCGGAAGGAAGGGATGCGGCTAAATACACCATACGTTGTGGCCTTGACACCGCCGACTCGCTGGGCAGGTCTATTGCAACGACGGTGGCACTCAGACGCCACGCCTGGCTGAGAACCACTGGTTTTTCAGGGGATGTCCAGAATACTCTCATGGACATGCCCTTTGATGGAGTCGGTCTTTTTGGGTCCAAAGCAGACCATGCGTTGGAGCGCTTTGAGGACTCACGGGCTACTGCCAAGTCCCTGGGCCTTTCTGCTACACGCCCTCCGCTGACTTCTGCTTTTCGCCCCTATCGTGGCCACGGTAGGGCGCCCCTTCACGTCAGCAGCCCAGCCACCGGCCCGCGCAGCAGGCGTCTTCGCGTGGCCGAGGACGTGGATTCCGCCGTGGCGGATCGGGCAACCAGCGTGCGGGTCAGGCCACCACCTCCAACCCGTCCGCGGCCTCCAAGCCCTCCTAGTCCCTCCTTTCAGGTGCACAGCACGCCAGTAGGGGGCAGGGTCCGCCATCACCTTCCCCACTGGCGTACCATCACCTCGGACAGGTGGGTCTTGGACATTGTCCGAAGGGGCTACTCCCTCCCCTTCGAGACCACCCCCCAGCCATGCCACCTCAATTCCACCGCATGTCAGGGGATCACTTGGTGCTTCTACAGAAGGAAGTCGCGGCCCTCTTGACCAAGAGGGCCATCGGCGTGTTCCGACCCCAGAAGTAGGGCGTGGTTGCTACTCCCACTACTTTCTGGTGCCCAAAAGGACAAGGAGGACATGCGTCCTATCTTGGACCTCCGGAACGTCAATCGCTTCCTCCGGAAGGAGAAGTTCAAGATGCTCACCCTAGCTCAGGTCTTGACTGCCCTCGACCCTGGAGACTGGTTGGTAGCGTTGGACTTGCAGGACGCATATTTCCACATCCCTGTCCTGCCGGCCCACCGGCGTTACCTTCGGTTCACGGTAGGCCCGAGCATTTTCAGTTCACCGTGCTCCCCTTTGGCCTTACCAGTGCCCCTCGGGTGTTCACGAAAGTGATGGCGGTGGTTGCAGCTCATCTGCGCCGGGCAGGGGTTTCAGTCTTCCCCTACCTCGACGACTGGCTGCTGAAGGCGGGCTCGTCCCAGGCAGTCGTCTCCCACCTCCAGACTACGGCCGAACTCCTGCACTCGCTGGGGTTCTCCATCAATGTGCCGAAGTCGCATCTGATTCCTTCTCCACAGCTCCTTTTCATCGGAGCGGTTCTGGACACGACGCAGTTTCGGGCCTATCCTCCCGAACGGCGAGTCCGGGATATTTAGGCTATGATTCCGATCTTTCAGCCTTTATCCTGGGTTTCGGTACGGATGACCCTGAGGCTGCTGGGCCTCATGGCCTCCTGCATCCTGCTGGTCACTCATGCCAGATGGCATATGCGGGCTCTGCAGTGGGACCTGAAGTTCCAGTGGGCGCAGCACCAGGGCAACCTGTCCGATCACGTCCAGATCTCGGAGGGGACTGCACGACAGTTGCAGTGGTGGCTCTCGAACCGGCAATGGGTCATGGGCAGATCCCTCTCCCTTCCCCAGCCAGAGCACACAGTTGTGACGGACGCGTCCCTTCTGGGATGGGGCGGTCACATGGGAGAGGCGGAGATCAGAGGCCTCTGGTCTCCGGCGGAGTCCCGGCTCCATATCAACCTTCTGGAGCTCCGGGCGATCCGACTTGCACTCAAGGCATTCCTTCCCTCTGTCAAAGGGAAGGTAGTGCAGGTGTTCACAGACAACACCACTGCCATGTGGTACTGCAACAAACAGGGCGGGGTGGGGTCTTGGACCCTTTGTCAGGAGGCTCTGCGCCTCTGGACATGGCTGGAACATCAGGGCATGTTCCTGATGGTTCAACACCTGGCAGGTTCCCTGAACGCCAGGGCGGACGAACTCAGCCGCAGGTGCATGATGGATCACGAATGGCGTCTTCACTCGGAAGTGGCGCAAGGACTCTTTCTACAGTGGGGAGAGCCTTGGTTAGATCTATTCGCCACCGAAGAGAACGCGCAATGTCATCAGTTCTGCGCGTTGGAATTTCCAAGGCGGCACTCGCTCGGCGACGCCTTTCGTCGCGAGTGGAGTTGCGGTCTGTTGTACGCCTTTCCGCCTATACCACTTCTACCCAGAGTGTTGAAGAAGATTCGGCACGACCGGGCCCACGTCATTCTTGTGGCTCCGGACTGGGCTCGAAGAGTTTGGTATCCCGAGCTACTCAATATGAGCGTAGATCCCCGATCCGTCTGCCTCTTCGGGAACCCGAACCTGTCCAGTCTACACCTGCTTGCGTGGAGATTGAGCGGCGGCAGTTGATTCCTTTCAACTTGCCTCCCGAAGTTTGTGATGTGATTCTGGCAGCCAGGCGTCCCTCCACTAAGGTGGTAGACGCCTGCAGGTGGAACAAATTTGTGGCATGGTGCACAGCAAAGGCTGTGAATCCCCTTTCTGCCCCTCTTTCTGAGGTCCTTCTGTTCCTTCTCTCTCTGGCCCAACAGGGTTCTGCCCTGGGTACCATCAAGGGTTATCTTTGTGCTATCTCGGCCTTCCTCAGGCTCCCTGATCAGCCCTCCCTTTTCAAGTCCCCTGTTGTTAACAGGTTCTTACAAGGCATTACTCACCTCTTTCCTCCTGTTCCGTTTGTGATGCCTCAGTGGGACTTGAACTTGGTTCTTACCTTTTTGATGTGCGCTCCCTTTGAGCCTCTACATAACTGTCCTCTTCGTCTTCTGACTCTGAAGACAGCCTTTCTGGTGGCCATCACCTCCGCTCGGCGGGTGAGTGAGCTCCAGGCTCTATCTTGCAAACCTCCCTTTCTGTCTGTTCATCCAGACAAGGTTGTTCTTCGGACGCGTCCGTCCTTTTTGCCAAAGGTGGTTACTGCTTTCCATATTGGGCAGACCATCACTTTGCCCACCTTCTTTCCGCCTCCGCATCCTTCCAGAGAGGAAGAGAGTATCCACCGTCTGGACCCAAAACGTGCGCTCTCCTTCTATATTGACCGCACAAAACACTTCCGGGTGGATGACCAGCTCTTTGTTGGCTACGTGGGCGCCAAAAAGGTCGGGCGGTGCACAAGAGGACCATCTCCCGCTGGGTTACCTTGTGCATCAAGACCTGCTATTCTTTGGCGAAGAAGGAGCCTCCTGTTGGGCTGCGTGCCCATTCCACAAGGGCAACGGCTGCTACCACGGCCTTGGGCCGCGGTGTTCCGCTGCCGGTTATTTGTCAGGCAGCTACGTGGGCCTCGCTGCACACGTTTACAAAGCATTACTGCCTTGACAGTCAGGTCCGGAGGGACGGCTTCTTTGGCCGTTCTGTCCTCCAGGACTTCCTTGTCTGATCTTTGTTCGCAGACCCACCACCGGGGTTGGTATTGCTGGGGTATCTATTCTAAGGTAAGGAATCTGTCACTAACGTGTCTCAGATGCACAAGTTACTAACTTGTGTAACGATATATCTGTAAGAGACAGTAGTTAGTGACAGATTCCTTACCGCCCACCCATCCTCCCCGTTCTGCGAACTGATTTCTAGGGTTAAGGACATCCCTTTCAGGGCCCTAGTATTTTTCAGACACCTATGTCAGCTTCTTGCATGGCTCTGCGTTCCTGGCGCGGAAAGTCGTGTACAGAACTGACGTCAGCGCGCAGGGGCGGCGTCTAAGTACTGCCCGCGACGTCATCCCGGCGATCACGACGCCGACGACGGACGCGGAGCCGCACGACGCCGCCTACCGACGCGCAAGGGTACTGCTACGCAAAAACTTTCCGGATCCAGCCTGACGCCTGGGGATATTCTAAGGTAAGGAATCTGTCACTAACTACTGTCTCTTACAGATATATCGTTACACAAGTTAGTAACTTGTGCGTTAAGACTTTGTTTTTAGTTTTAACCTCCTAGTGCATTCTTCTGTAGTTTTTTAAATTATAGCTCCAACTTGACCCAAAGGTATTGAAGCACTTCACATGCACACCAGTCACACTACACAATTACAACACAAACACATGCATTGTTTATAGGCATAGGGAGATTAAGTGACTTGCCCAGAATCACAGGATGACGAGCCGACGTCGAGACTCGAACCTGCCTCCCCAGCTCCACATGCGGCAGCTCTGGCCTTTACATCACATACCGGTAGTCTAGAGAGAGAGAAGCCGCAGTCACATGAGAGCTCTGCTCGTCGAGGTTCCAGTATGACCTCGTCTGTGGCTCATAATCGACCTCAAAAGGAACGTAACTTCGCCCCCTCTTCCCCCTTTGTTGGAGAGTGCTGATTTGCTTATATGGAAAGGCAACATCTTCTGGTCATGTGTAAGAGCATTGCTGGTCACAAAAGACCAAGCTTCTCTAATAAAATGTTCCCACATTGGCTTTCTAAATGAACAAGGGCTATTTGATGGCACAGGTCTAAAAAAAATGTAAATGGTTGCCGCTATAATACAGGCTGTGAGAAAGTAGTTGGTGTATGATTGATGATATTTCAAGGCTTGAATTCATACGGAGCGAGTGGCAAATCAAGGTCGGGAAGGGCCAGAGGATGGGATAATGGTGTGCTTTGAGAAAGAAAGTGGTGATGTGCAAGGACAAGGAACCATGATACAGGGGAGCACGAGAAAGTGTTTTGGAGTGGACAGTGAGTTTGTTGAGGGGTTACACTGGCTTGCTTGGTAAGTTGTTTGGGCTATATGGGAGATGTAAGCATAGAGGGCGTTAGGTACATTTGATGTATTAGTGAGGTGGGGTCATGGTTTGTGTAATGTTTTATGTATTGACGTACAGACCTGTCCTAGTAAAGTGGCCTTTTTTCCTTAAAATATCTGGGCTGTGGCGTATTGCTCCTGTTAACCGCCTGATGCTGTGTCTTTCCACATAGTAGAAAGTTCATCACGTGACCTTGAGTGGATTGGAACCTTTGCTTGACATTGCCCAGTGTGTGCTGAAGCAGTGCAGCTGCTCTTCCCGTACTGCGGACAGGAAGAGCTGCACTTTGTAACAACCCAATGCTGATTTTAACTCACTATTTCAAACAGGAATAATGTAGTGTTGGTTTCTTGAATTCAGCGACCCCATTTGTTTCAAAAGAGCATGCATAAAAATAGTTTGATTCGGAACAGCCTAAACACAGACCATCGTTGATAAATTTAGAGTTTTTTTTTAATACCAGCATACAAATAGATTTATTGAAAAACATTCCAAATGACCAGTGCATGCGTTTTACATCGACAGTGTTCTGATGTATTTTTGTTGTCTTCACTTTTCGGAGTTGTTTTACCATAGAAATGTAGCAACCTTTTCCCTGCATTCCTTCAATTTCGCGGGCACTTTTGTAAAAATCACGGCATTTTTACAAAAGTGCCGATTTCGCGGGCACTTTTGTAAAAATCGCGGCATTTTTACAAAAGTGCCGATTTCGCGGCAAATCGCGAAATCCTGGAGGGTCTGCCTATTGTTGACTGAACATTACGTGCTCTTGGCCATAGTACTTAGTGTGTACATCTTATCTTAAGCAACATTTCAGCACTCCTTGTTTTGGAATGCCTTCTACTCTATTTAAAGGTATTTTCTGTATTCCTGGTATGAATGGCTCCAAACTAAATGCCCAAGAATGAGTTCTGGTGTTGGAATATGCAGAAGGGTTCAGGTTTGTGCAGTAGACTGTGATGAGTTTTCAACTTCCAGAGAAAATATAGAGAGGACATGAGATGAGAGAACTCTCTTAAGGGCATACTTTTTGAGGAGGCCCTCTGCTTTTGATTGCAGTGGCTCAGTTTATTTGGTGATTCACAATTCCAATCATGGATAAAACATGGCTTGTTGAACATAGATGAGGTGTACTTGCAAATTGTTTGATTGCATATTGCATTTCAGGTTTTCAATTTGACCAATCTTTTGACTTCTTACCAACGAAATATGAGTGTCTTCCTGGTCGAGGACCACACTGCTTTTTCTCTTATCTGTCTTGTATCAAGACCCTGCTGGACTATGGGGTGAAAGAAAGCTTGAATAAGCAGCTACCTATGTTATATGACATCTCTTTATTAATGTAATAACTGCACTTTCACAATTGCTTTATTAACCTTCCTGCTTTCTCAAATTTGCTTGAAAATGCACCATTTGTCCACTCTTTTTTCAAAATTTTCTCGGGGGGGAGACCCCCCGACCCCCCCTTAGGTTGTTCGGGCTAGCTCGCTACGCTCGCTCGCTGCGGTGCAGTATGCCAATCATTTTACGCCTCACCACTTTCAAATGTCACCAGCCACCACTGATTTTCCCTGTCTGACAGGAAGGAGGAAACTAGTTTCAAGGTGAGGTTTTTAATACCTTTTGCTTCCAAACAGTGAATCAGGATGGAATGATCCACCGTGTCGAATGCCGCAGACAGGTCCAACAAAATGAGAGCGGCTGATCCCCCCCCTCATCCAGGATGAACTTTAGTTCATCAGTAGCCTTGATCAGGGCAGTCTCTGCGCTATGCTCCGATCTAAACCCAAATTGGATGGGGTCTAGGAGATTAAAATCCTTGATGAACTGATTAAGTTGAATGTTCATCACTTTTTCAACTACTTTAGCAGGGAAGGGGTGTCTGGAAATTGGCCGGTAGTTGACGGGATCTTTGGGGTCTGCATTCGTTTTTTTAGCAGGGGTAGAATGGAGGCCCGTTTCCATGGGGAGGAAAGATGCCTGTCTTAAACATGTTGTTAAATATGCTTGAAAAGTGATCTGCTATAATGTCGGGGACCAACTTAATGACTGAAGGCGGGCAAGGATCATCTGGAGAGCTCGATTTGATGGTCAAAATGAGGTCTTTTATTTGCGTAGAAGAAACCGGGGAAAATGATTCGAGCGTATTTATTGTCGAGTCGAAATATACTGGATACTTCTAAATTCTTATTCAACAACACAAGTTCACAGCAACAAAACCTCTGCATGAATAAGTATGAGATGGAAATCTGACCTAAAAAGCTGGAGTGTATTCTTTATTGTAAGGTGGTGATATCTGTAGAAAGTAAATTGCTCATGTGTGGGCATTTGTGCCACATGTGTCTGCAGAGAAGGTTGATTTTGGTTATTTCACAAGAACTTCTGTGCTAGAACTGCCTAAAACATAATAAACTGTTGGTGAATGTCTACAGAGACCGGTTGTAACACCTTGGTCACAATACAAAATTGGCAATAATGCATGTTTTTGGACCAGTAAGCGAGCGATAACCGCTCATTACATAGAACATGCTGCATGCATTTCACATTTAAATTAAGCTGCAGTTCCTAAAATAGCAATGATAAAGTGCATAGATTATCTGCAGTAATGTTACTGTATAAGGACTGATAGCTGGGACTTAGATGGCTCAAAGGGACGGTTTCCAAAAGTCGGAATTTTCAAGCCCAGCGGGGCTGGCTATAGTGTCGGTGGGTAGATCAGTCAGTGCACAAACACTTAACTTGGGTTTCAGGATACTTTTGGCACGGGCAGGTTTTTGTGGATAGCTGTGCACCCGTGCATGACCAGGAACATATTTGGGAAAAACGCCATAATACACCCAGAGACCAATGCCCGTGCAATGACCCATGTTTGCATGACAGACGGCCACCCTGGGTCTGGGAAGCTTTTTTGTGTCTCAGGAGGTTAAATAGGGCACGTGCACAAAGTTTGTTGTTTTTGCCATGTGTTAGGAGGAGTATTTTGGGAGTTTAGTTGGGTGGCTATCTTAATTTTACTTGCTCGTAACCAGTATTGATAAGAGGCTTTGTAATAGCGACCTCTGACCCTGCTCGCAGGCAGGTCGCTCCCCATGCTGCTGCACGGCTCTGCCTGCATTGTTTTTGCCTAATCGTGTACTTTTCCCCTGTGCCTAACTTGCTTTTTTGCCCAGACTTGTTTTTTTCCCCCTGTGCCTAACTTGCTTTCTTGCCCAGACTTGTTTTTTTCCCCTGTGCCTAACTTGCTTTCTTGCCCAGACTTGTTTTTATTCCCCTGAGCCTAACTTGCTTTCTTGCCCAGACTTGTTTTTATCCCCCTGTGCCTAACTTGCTTTCTTGCCCAGACTTGTTTTTATCCCCCTGTGCCTAACTTGCTTTCTTGCCCAGACTTGTTTTTATCCCCCTGTGCCTAACTTGCTTTCTTGCCCAGACTTGTTTTTATCCCCCTGTGCCTAACTTGCTTTCTTGCCCAGACTTGTTTTTATTCCTCTGTGCCTGTACTTGTTTTCTTGCCTAAACTTGTTTTTCCTTCCTGTGCCCAGTTCTCCGGCGGCCCCCGCCCGTTTTTCCCGCCGCTGCGTCCCTGCCCCTCTGCAATCCCATTCGCCGCCCCGCTCCCGCCTCCCAGCTACTCCTCCCTCCCACATCCCCTCATATGGAGGCCGCGCAGCGGCCACGCCGAAGGCGCGCCTAAGGCAAGCCCGTCTGCGCCCGTCCGCGCCTGTACCGCGCCCAGCGCCTGGACCCCACGAACGCCACGACGCCCGACACCGCTACGATGCCAGATCCCTCCACGCACTCAACACCGGACAATCACACACCTGCTTCCTGGCCGCCCCGAAGCGCACCCACGGAGCTTTCACCTGTTGGAACTGCAGCTTCACAAGCATCCGCCCCACCATGCCGCCGACCAGGAAAGAACCCAACCACCTCAGATGCATCCTTCTCAACACCCGCTCCGCCCGCAAACACGCTGTTGAACTCTGGGACCTACTCGACTCAACCTCCCCAGACGTCGCCTTCCTGACGGAGACCTGGCTGAACCCCGCCTCGGCACCCGACATAGCCATAGCCGTCCCGGAAGGCTACAAGATCACCCGCAGGGACCGCACCAACGGAGCAGGAGGAGGAATCGCCATCGTCCACAGGAACACTCAGAGTCTCGACCAACACCGACGACACCCTCAGCACCGCCGAACACCTGCACTTCCAGATCCACACCGATCCCAACACCACCCTCAGAGGAACCCTCGTCTACAGACCCCCCGGACCCCGACCACAGTTCAGCGACTCCATCGCCGACTTCGTCAGCACACACGCCCTCGCCTCCACGGACTACATCCTCCTCGAGGACCTGAACTTCCACCTCGAGAACAACAACGACACCAACTCCACCACCCTGATCGACAACCTAGCCAACCTCGGACTCAGACAACTCGTCACAACACCCACCCACTCCGCCGGTCACACGCTTGACCCCATCTTCTCCGCAAGCCCCCACGTCTCCTTCAACCACACCACCGAACTCCACTGGACCGACCATCGCTGCATCCACTTCACCTTCAAGAAACCCACCACGCACCACCGCACCCAACAGATGCCCCGCCCCTGCTGGAGCAAAGTCACCGAAGACCAGCTAACCACCACCCTCGCCCAGAGCCCACCCGCCGACCCCCACCGACCCCGACACCGCCGCCCTTAACCTCAGACAGTGGATCAACGACTGCGCCAACACCCTCGCCCCGATCAAGAAACCCTCCAACAGTCACACCAACAAGAAAGCCAGCTGGTTCACTGAAGACCTCCGGGCCTCCAAGCAAACCTGCCGAAAGCTGGAGAAGATCTGGCTCCGTGAACGAACACCGGACAGCCACGCAGCCCACAAGAACGCCACCCGCAGACACCATCACCTCATTAGATCCGCCAAAAGGGCCTCCTTCAAAGACCGCCTAGACAACAACGCGCACAACAGCAAAGAGCTCTTCAACATCGTGAAGGAACTCTCCAACCCCAGCTCCAACACCAACGACGTCCCACCCTCGCAAGACCTGTGCGACTCTCTGGCCACCTTCTTCCACCGCAAGATCGCAGACATCCACAACAGCTTCAACGCCACGCCCGCCCCGACAACCACTGAGACCTCCGCCCCCACGACCACCATCCGCACCAACCGCCTGCTCTCCTGGACCAACAACAACAACGACGACACCATCAAGATCATGAACACCATCCACTCCGGATCTCCGTCAGACCCATGCCCACACCACATCTTCAACAAAGCCAGCACAGCCATCGCACCCCATCTCCGGAAAGTCATCAACACCTCCTTCGAGACAGCAACCTTCCCGGAGAGCTGGAAGCACGCCGAGATCAACGCCTTACTCAAGAAACCCAAGGCGGACCCCAAGGACCTCAAGAACTTCCGGCCCATCTCCCTGCTCCCGTTCCCGGCAAAGGTCATCGAGAAGACCGTCAACAAACAACTGACCCGCTACCTCGAGGAGAACAACATCCTGGACCCTTCCCAGTCCGGGTTCCGCAGCAACCACAGCACCGAGACTGCCCTCATCGCCGCCACTGATGACATCAAGTCCCTGCTGGACAACGGAGAAACGGCGGCCCTCATCCTCCTGGACCTGTCAGCCGCCTTCGACACGGTCTGCCACCACACACTACGAACACGCCTCCACAACGCCGGGATCCAAGAGAAGGCCCTGGACTGGACCACCTCCTTCCTCTCCGGCAGAACACAGAGCGTCCGCCTTCCCCCCTTCCGCTCCAAAGCCACCGAGATCATCTGCGGCGTACCACAGGGCTCTTCCCTCAGCCCAACTCTGTTTAACATCTACATGGCACCGCTCGCCCACGTCGCCCGTCGGCACGACCTCAACATCATCTCCTACGCCGATGACACTCAGCTGATCCTCTCCCTCACCAAGGACCCCACACCGCCAAAACCAACCTTCACGAAGGAATGAAGGCCGTCGCTGAATGGATGAGGAACAGCCGACTGAAGCTGAACTCGGACAAGACGGAGGTCCTCATCCTCGGATCCACCCCTTCGGCCTGGGACGACTCCTAGTGGCCGACCGCACTGGGAACCGCCCCAACACCCACCGACCACGCACGCAACCTAGGGGTCATCCTCGACTCCACCCTTTCCATGACTAAACAGGTCAACGCCGTCTCCTCCGCCTGCTTCAACACCCTCCGCATGCTCCGCAGGATCTACAAGTGGATCCCCACTGAAATGAGAAGAACGGTCACCCAGGCCCTCGTCAGCAGCAGGTTAGACTACGGAAACGCCCTCTACGCAGGAGCCTCGGGCCAAACTCCTGAGACGGCTCCAACGCATCCAGAACGCCTCTGCACGCCTGATCCTCGACATCCCTCGCCGCAGCCACATCACACCCCACCTGAGAGACCTGCACTGGCTCCCGGTCAACAAGAGGATAACCTTCAAACTCCTCACCCATGCACACAAGGCACTCCACAACACTGGACCAACGTACCTCAACAGACGACTCAGCTTCTACACCCCTACCCGCCAGCTCCGCTCCGCCGACCTCGCCCTCGCCACTGTCCCCCGCTTCCGAAGAGCGACCTCTGGTGGCAGATCGTTCTCTCACCTTGCCGCCAAGACCTGGAACACCCTCCCCATCCACCTACGGCAGACCAAGACCTGCTGACCTTCAGAAAACTCCTCAAGACCTGGCTTTTCGAGCAGTAGCAGCATTCCCCACCCCAGCGCCTTGAGACCCTCACGGGTGAGTAGTGCGCTTTACAAATGATATGATTGATTGATTGATTAATATGAAAATGTTGTGGGGGATTGTTCTAATGTTCGCCATTGAACTGGTCTTGTAGCGGAAGTAATGAACAGCTCCAGCCCAATGCTGGAGCTGAAGTGCATGGCAAGATTTCATGCCGGGGGTGGCGAAGGTGGGGAGTAGGGGGCAGGAGTAAATGCAGTGGGGTGAGCAAACAGGGCAGTTATGGTAAAGCAAGCATGGGCTCCTCGGTAATAGATGAGCTCAATTTTGAGAGTTTAGCTTCTGAGAGCAGGTGGTCATCCGATGTCTGATGGTTTGTAAAGGTTTCGGACGGTATCGTTCGAAAACACAGATAAAAGAAGAGGTCAAGTATTTGGCACCGTGAGCGTAGCAATGTTAAGACGAGGATGAGCTGCAAAGGCGCGGTGCTGGGACAATGGGAGGAGGCAGCTGCCAACCCCCTCCATGGTGCGAAAGAGGCCAGCGGGCTCGGGGAGAGGGCACTGGAGGCTGCAGGTCTCTGTCACAGGAGGAGGGAATGGTGGCTACAGCCCCTTGGGGCGCACCCATGGGACAACAGGAGCCAGGCAGCAGCAGGGGCACAGTATAAGAAAAGAAAAAAAACGGTGCTCAGAGCAAATGAAAACACCAGCGCTGCTGAGGAGGGCTCATAAAATGAAGAAAAAAAGAAGTTCCTAAATTGGGCATAAATAGAGGGATAGTGTACTTGGTCCCTGCTCTCGGGGAGTGGTAAACACATGAAGAGGCATGGCAAATGCATGTCAGGGACAAATGGGAGAGCGACGATTAAGCCAGCAAATGGGAAGCCTATGGGCAGGCTGAAGCCCAGGTCTAAACTGGGGTGGCATGGTGAGCAAAAGAATGATGGATTTAAACCAGATCTCTTGACTGGGGGTGAATGTTTTGATTTGTTCTGCATTCCGTCCATCAATTGTGTGTCTTTTGCTTTCTCGCCCTAAGTGCGCCAGGTATGCCCAGACGTGGGTCCTGGGCTCACTGTGCCACTGGAATCAAGCTATCCTGGCTGAAGAGGGGTGAAACCCCGAAACCGGTCCTAGGATGCTTGTTTCCGGTCCAGGGAGGACCTGGCTTGGCAGTTCGGGCTGGACTGTTCCCATGAGGCACAGGGTCAAGACTGATTTGCAATTGGCCAGGTCTAAACTGGGGTGGCATGGTGAGCAAAAGAATGATGGATTTAACCCAGATCTCTTGACTGGGGGTGAATGTTTTGATTTGCTCTGCATTCCGTCCATCAATTGTGTGTCTTTTGCTTTCGTAACCGTACGTGAGCATGCGCTGTCTACAGTTGAGACCTAAAAAGGCCTGTTTACTTCTACTGATCACTATATGGTATGCTGCCACCATCACGCTCGTGCTGCTTAACTCCTGGCAAAGGCAGTAGCCTTTTATCACTATGAGGGTAGCCTCTTGGTCCAACAAGACCACAATCTGTAAGACAGACCTATGTCATGGCACTCATGCATGATCCATGTTAGACCATGACAACAAAAATCAGCACCAGGGATCCAGACATCATTGGAGCTGGGACAGTCAGGGCAGGGGGTACATGTATATCACCATGCAAGGGACTTTTCCGTTCTAACACTACGTTCGTTTTGTTGTCCCTAGTCTGTAAATATTTTGTCTTTAGCATGTCGGTTTACAGCACACGCAAGATATCACTGTGTTGCTCATCCATTGTTTTGCAAAAAATGTGGGAGAAATTGAGTCGTACAATGGCTTCATTCACTCAGCATAGTGTGGCAAGTAAGTTCGTTCAAAATTAAGCAAACCCCAAGAGGGATTGTAACTTCGTCATTGTGTCGGGAGACTGCAAGATAGAACATTTCTTAAGGAAATCAGGTGCCAGTCTTTGCCCTCATTGGATAGCTTGTATACAGGAAACGTCATCGTCAGGTAGGCAGTTTTTGTTTTCTTAATGTTAATTTTGTAACCATGTGATGTTAGTACTATCACTATCTGGTCTAGCCTAGTTAGTTGTGCATCTGAACCATCATCAATGAGATAGAAGTCATCAATGTTTGCTAGTGCTTCGGGATATGGTTCTAAGGTCCCAGTTATGCGTGCTGAGAATAGGCTAGGACTGTTCTTATACCACATTGCCCATGGGCAATCGTTTGCATTATTATTGCACTCCATTGAAACAGACGCAATGTTTTTACTGAAGAAAATGTCATGGGCTGGTTTGTATTTTTTCCGTTCTAGGTTTGTCACTAAACCAGCGCTGTTTGTATTTTGAACTGCATATGTCAGTGTGTCAGATTTCTATAATCTAATACTGTTCTATAGGATCTGTCTGGTTTTGACACGGGGAAAAAGAGGAGTGTTCGATGGTGAACGATAAGGCACTATAATGCCATGATACAGCAATTGATTTAGTATTGCTTTTATATCACGCTTTGCTTCTGGCTTTAATGAATATTGAGCCTGTGCTTGAGGCCTACTGCGTAAAAGAATGACATGTGGAATAGCATGGAGTAGAGTGAATTGAGTGTTTATCCCACCCGCTAGGTTTCTGTATTAGGTTGGGACTTGTTTAATAGCCCAATCGCTTGTGTAAATTTCTCTGATGTCCTCAGGTACTATAGAGGAAAAGCCTACTCTTATTACCTCCTCTCCTCGGGGTGCTTCACTATTGAAGACTGAGGCAGTCATCTTCTGCTAATATTGTCATAATCTTCAGATAAATGCGGCCAGAAGACTGCTTTAATCGTGCTCCGTACATCCCCGTCAATTGGTAGATCTTAAGTTGTAAACCCTATCTGGAGGACTTACATGTTTATCCATAGTCTCAATCTGTATAAAATCACTAGCTGGACTCACCACCAGAAATCTCTGGAGAGTCTGATGCACTATCAATACTTCTGCTGAGCTGTCTAGAAGCACTCTCTCCCAAGTCCCATTCCGCAGAAGTATCTGTAGCTGATACAGCATGTTTCTTAGAAAGTCCTGCTACTTTCCTATTTTTAGGTCGAGCCTCGAGTAGCGCGCAAGCGCTGATCTGCAAGGCTTTATGTAAGGGGCTTTTGAAAGCTGACCACACGCTCGTGCACAATGGCCTTTTCCCTGCGATTACCCGCAGGGCCGCCATCTGTTTGCAATTATCGTGCCCAGACGCGGGCGCGATAACTGAAAACACATGGCCATTGTGCACAAGCGTGTGGTCAGCTCAGCAGGCTGCCGCGCTCGCTCGCCCCCCTCTCACGCTGCCGACGTCTCTGCTGTCCAGCGCTTCACTTGTGCTGACGCTGCCTCCCTCCTCCGTCTTTTCTGTGCTGCAAGCAGGCAGCCGACTTCAATGATTTCACAATCTTGGGAAACATGCTTAAGAGCTGTACCTTTGCTATCCATTCAGGAGAGAGGAACTTGGAGCTGTCTGGTAACAATAGGAGAGTTCGGTCAGCGTCTCCCTTCTTTACACGAGTGCCCTGAACACGGACACCGCCAGAGGCGAGGACGGTCAGCATCTCCCTTCTTTAGACGAGGGCCCTGAACACGGACACCGCCAGAGGCGAGGACGGTCGGTCAGCAGTGCCCTGAACACGGACACTGCCAGAGGCGAGGAGGACTTGGATGGAATCCGCCGACGCGCAGCGCAGGACACGCACAGACATACGTGTGGTCTCGAGAGCAGCCTCAACTGTGGGCCGGGCGAGGAGGAGAGTTTATTTTCTTTATGGCCTGGAAGGTGAGATGAAGGAAGAGGACATACACAAATTAAAAGCCAATTACACCGACCATGTCACTTCCCGATGCAAAGCTCTGGTGGGCGCGGCACGTTCGCAGCCTGCTGCTAATGAGACACCCCGGACACTTCCTGGGAGCTGGGGGTTACTCTTTGCACAATATACGTCGTTGGAACCCTGGGCCCGGGGCAAGAGTGGCAGCGAAGCTCTTCCTTCTCTCTGTAAACTTGAGTTACCAGATAACCCCGTGTCATCAAGGGCAGTCTTTCAGTCATGTGCTTTCTTTCAACGAGCTAATTACATTCTGAGAAATTAATTCTTGTGTTAGTCCAGTTGCCTTAGCCTACTGAGAATGATCCATCTAAAAACGGTGAATTTGAAAAAGAAAAGCAAAAAACTGGAACATGGTGTCCTTGATGACAAGAAGTCATCTGGTAAGCTTACAATAAACAAGCATTGGCTGGGAATCCAAGCTAACTTAAGCATAGTGTTAAAACACAACGCTCACTTTAAATGGAGATCAATGACTGTTTAAGGTCCAAATCGAGAACCCCCTATGCAGCTGAGTGTCGAAGAGGTAGAGGAACACCGACGTAAATCAATCCGTCCAATGAAACTTGAGAGTTAAGCACAGATTTGCATATATTCACCCTCAGACCAAAGCAATGGAGATGTAGGGTACCAAATCGAAATGTCTGAAGAAGACTGGGCTTCAAGTGCAGGACTTGCGGATATCCACCCTCAGCCCATAACAAAGGAGATATAGACTAGAGCATAGATATAAATCAAAGTGTGCAACGAAGCCAGAGACTAGAGAGCAGGACTTGCTATATCTACCCTCAAATCAAAGTAATGGAGATGTAGAGCACTAAATCAAAATATCCGAAGAAGACTGAGCAGAACGTGCGGATGTCCACCCTCAGACCAAAGCACTGGAGATGCAGACGACCAGCCCAAATCAAAGTATCTGAAGAAGACTAGGCTTGAAACACAAGACTTGCAGATTTCCACCCTCAGACTTTCATTACAATGGAGACGCAGAGCACAGACCTAAATCAAAGTGTCTTTATCAAAGCTAGGAAAATCAAATTAAAAATATTTACAAATTTAGAGAATGAAAAGCAAATGCACACGTCATTAGAATTCACCATCAACAATCCTCTATATCCTTGCCATGTGTATCATAAATCACATGACATCTCAACAAAACCTAATGGGGCACAGCAATATCAATTAGAAGTCTTACAACAAACTCGCCAACAAAATGGAAAAAAACTTCTTTTTAACAGAGGATAAACAAAATAATCCCAACGATGAAATGGTTCAAGGTCATTGGTGTCTCTAAAGCTAATTATTTATCTTCAGTATTCACCAACCGTGTAACAATTTAACATCCGCCAAATGGACTTGACCAAAATTAATAGTATCCCACACCTTAATGTAGTTCATTAATATATTTTATGAAAGGATCGCAGAGTCCAAACGATATTAAGATACCACATTTCTTTTTCCTCAAACCAAGACGATTATGCACAAACACGGATGGCAGAGGTTCTGTTTATTGTTGCTACTGTGATTCAATGAGAGCATTTCTCTTTGTATAAAATGTACATCTGCATGTAATGAGCTTACAAAATGGCAAGAAATGCCACTCTTAAATTCCAGTTTTAGTCCAAAATATCTTTGATTAATTTGTGATGATCGAAAACAATCAACTGAAGATGTGTATTGACAAAAGAAATATCACAAGTTCACAAGTAATCCATGAGTAATTCCAGTGACCGACATAAATAAACAAGCATTGGCATAGCCAATAGGTCTCGCCTTTGGGACCTTATAAGTGTTTAACCATGCAACAGTTCATGTTGTTGCACCAAGGATATTGTGCTGCATAACTAAATACTTATAAGGTCCCCAAAAGCGAGACCTATTGGCTATGCCAGTGCTTGTTGAATTGAGTTTTAGAGTCTGAACCTTTCTCTTCTCGTTTTACACTGATCTCAGTCTCTCATTCTGTCTCACCTTTTTGCTTGCTATATTCTTCTTTTCTTCATACTGAGTCCAACCCCCCACCTTCTCTGCTTGTTTACCACCAGTGTCCTGAAAAGAATGGGAAGAGCGGCTACAAGAAAACTGATACCAAATGTAAATGTGGCTTAATCGCATGTGTACACAAAGTAGCACTGCCCACAGAGGTGTAAATTCCGAAATTATTCTCAATAATTCAGGTTCACAATCTTGATCCGGTACTGATGGAAGCCTCTGGAATATGGCCAGAGCTGGTGTTTTTCCTATAATTTTGCTTAAGATGATTGAGGAAACTGTAGAGAAGTTTCCCATTAACTTCATACCTCATTCCAGAGCTGGCATAGCCCCATGCTAATTTTGCACTTGCTTTAATACTTTAGGGAGGACTGCTAGTGAATATGTGCCATGTGTGTTAGTGTAAATGCATGCAAATGTACTTCACCAGGTGTTGCACTCCTATTCAGGTGGCACCATTCCAAGGGGGAAGACACATAGTCAATATTCTATGCTTGTTTTGGGGTGTCATGTGAGGGTAAACTGCTTCCAACTGGTTGGTCTTGGGAACAATCCAGAAGGCAATTTTGTTCACGCTTAGGTGGGCATCCTCATGATAGTGTTTATTGTCTGAGGACTGATTGCTTGTACATCCACCTGCCCCTGTATTACTGGTCCTGCTAGAGTTGGTCTAGTGCTCATGGTTTGTAGCACATATTGTACGAGTTTCCTATATAAGGAGGCTGTGTAATTTAAGATTCCTACCGAGAAGAAAAAAAACTATCGTCCCCTTGTTCTGATTCAATCAATCTTGTGGAACACCCCTATTGTTCTTCTATTATCACATTCATGCATACATACTCAAAATACATAAAACCTGTTTTTTCAAAAGATGTCTCCTCCTTTATTAAAAAATGTTCCTTTTATATTCATGTAACACTGAATCACAATAATTGATATTTATATACTGAGCCACAGACTCAATGTCAATATTCCAAATAAATATTTCATAAAATGTTCTCATCCTAAGATGTAAAACAAAAACAGAAGGCCTCCTTTGTCATTCCTCCTATTTACACTTGTTTAAAAATCACAATATTCATACACTGATTTTTATCTGTAAATCTCTGCACATGAATAACTCTTAATAAACATTTCACATATCAAAACCCCATACAATTTTTTAAAAACAGTGAATCAAACCGATGTGCATACAAGTATAGTAAAAGCAAAAGTGTCGACGCGGCGTTTCGATGGACTTGTCTTATTCTGCACCACCTTCTTCAGGACAAGCTTTTATTTTTAAAAGACAGTTGGGTTCTCTCTATAGGCAGAAGTTTAAAATACAACAGAAAATACTGTTAGAGGACCACCTATTGATGTAAAAAACAGGACTATTTTATAAAACCAACAGTCAAGCCAACACTCAAACCTTTAAAAGGATCCCCTTGTAGTATTCCAAAAATGAGTCATTGAACAACTATGAATTCAAATACACTTGTAAAAGTGATACATATTCAATTAATAGCCTGGGTTTTTATTATCACATTTTCTCATTCAACCCGTTTGGCCACTATATTATCAATCAAAACACTCACT
Organism: Calotriton arnoldi; assembly: GCA_963921515.1. Taxonomy (NCBI): domain Eukaryota; kingdom Metazoa; phylum Chordata; class Amphibia; order Caudata; family Salamandridae; genus Calotriton; species Calotriton arnoldi. Next base: position 545,451 of record CAWUFW010001625.1, on the reverse strand, counting down.
TGAGGTATGTTGTCTTAGCCACAAATAATAAATCTCATTGTGGTAGGAAAACTCCAGGAGATAGATGTACCGGTAGTTACTTCCGATTATAATCTGAATTAATTGTGTGTGTGGTAACTCACCAGCCAGTTCTTGTGCAGTTGGGAAGTTAAAGGGATTTCCAGATACTGTTATGTCCTATAATGTGGAGGCGGTGCTGCCGGTACGTAAGCCTGGAACTGCCCTGAGGCACAATCTATAACCTTGAATTCCACCCAAGAGTAAAATGTTTCAAAAGCATAAGCTGTGTGTGTGTGCGCAGCTATCACAAATGTAGCTGCCCCACTCTCGGACACCTCCTTTCTTGAAATGTAGTGTAACTGGCTCTCCATAATTTACTCCTATTGCAACTGAAGCCAACATTTTAATTGAACGGATTTAATAAACATGAGATTCAAAAGCCACAGATGGAGAATAACCTTTTAAAAGTCAAGCTCAGCAAACCTACAGTAATAGGTGCTTCCTTATTCTTTGTAAGAGGTAACCATACTCCGGACGCCTCCATGTACCTGTAATGGTCGTTTTTCTTGTGTGTGCATATTCAAATCCTGATGTAGGGTGCCATGTTGCATAAACCAAGGCTCTGGCTTAACCCTACAAGGTTTGGCTTTCCCACCCCCAGTTTCCTGAATTAACTTCAGCGTACCAATGCTTGAGCATGAAAGTCCAGGTTGTTGTAGTCCCCCACCACCCCACTTGACATACTTGTCGGTGTGATGATCTATGCTTTCTGGGTTACTAACAGCCACATAAAGGGTTCAGGGATACAATGGTAATTCAAACCCAATTTTGTTCTTTAGAATATCTCACACAAGCACTGCACTAAGAATGGAATGAAATTGCCTTGCTTGGAGCTCTGTTATATGGCTGCCCAGTTTGCAACATGCGGTGCACTGGCTGGACGAAGGAGTCAACTGGGAGAAATGGTTGTTGGAGGGCACATATTGGGAGGTAGCCCTGCTTGAGCTCATGATGATGGGAGCGGGTGTCCCTAGCCTGGTGCCATATGTGGTTGGGCAAGTGTGATATGGGAATAGGTAGTCAAGCTACATCATGCACCATATATGCCGGATATGTGTAACTGGACTTTGCGTCTTTTTGCGAAGATCACGTAATTAATGTCCATTGATATATGGGGGCCGGGGGTTGCGAGACCCTACAAGACCTTTATGCCAATAATAAATTTGTCACACAAGCTGGAGCAGTGTGACATTTAACTTTGGGCCGGGCAGTTCTTGCAATTCGCCAAGATTGCGGCTACTGCAAGGGGAATTTGGCCAACATTCCTGGAGGTATCACCGGAGTCAGACACTAGTTACCCTGCTTAATATGGCTGGTGGAAGGAAGTTGATCACCCATGTTTACACGGCGCTGCAGAAGGATTTTCCGATGCATACCTTGATGGTTTAGGGTAGATGGGAGGAATCCCTGGAGGACCCTATAACAGATAAGGAATGGGGGTAGTTCACTTGGGGGTGAAATGGACCCTCCACAACAGCTAAGTTCAAATTAATACAGTACAATGTTGTGCACCAGCTGTATTAATCTTATAAAACACTACATACTAATTACCCAGAAAGGGCGACCCCATGCCCACGTTGTTTAATGGCTGGAGAAGATTTTCTACACATGATCTGGGGAGCCCCACAATTAACGATTACTGGCAGGCAGTGGTTACTAGGCTGAATGGGGCCACGGGATGGACCATAACCAAAGATATTAGACAGTGCTTGCTTGGTCTGGTTCCTGTACAAAAAAAGACAAAATGGAGTCAGAAATCCATACTACTGGGGTTGGTGTTAGCCAAATGTAGGATGGCAATCTGGTGGATCTCTCCTAGCCCGCCGCTGTTGGATGACTGGCTGAGAGATATGGCAGAATGGGTAATGGCGGACGAAAGTCCTATGCGGAGAGTAAGCAGAAACAAAAAGTTGGCAGCTAATTTGCAGGCCTGGGCAGCAACACTCGCTGAGTTGATAGATTCGCCAGATGCAAGGCCACCGCGAGGGTCAGGAAAAACAAAGCTAGCATAGTAAAGGTAAAACAGTCACAGCCCCCAATCGACTGGGGGTTGTGGGTGGGGGCGAGGAGGGTGGTTGGAAAGGAGGAAGATGTCTGGAAGACAAGGAGCTTTTGACAGTATATTGTAGGCGTCTTCGCTCTCAATAGAATTAGATGTCATCAAATGACGTAGTGTATCTTGTCCTATACTAATGTTATTGTAGAGAAATGGGGGTGAGAGATGGTGTTTTGTGTTATGACCACTGTTGTAATTCTGTGTTCAAGATTATACCAAATGCTAATAAAAAAAATTATACAACCAAAAAAGAACTGCACTAAAAAAAGACACTATATAATTTAAAGTGTTTATTTCAACAGTCTATTAAAACCGCACTAATGCATGTCAATAACAGCGAGAATAATATGAATGTTTCTAATATGGTTGGAATGTCCTTCGCAACCTAATACCATAAAGACTACTTCTATCCACTACACTATGAGAGCATGGAGTAGCTAACTTACCGCAGAGTTTCTTGGGATTCAACACACTTCATACCTGTTCACAGTGGAGAAACTGTTGGTTATCAGACTTCATTCGGGGTCATGTTCTCTTGAAAGGAAAACACGCATTGGCTGGGCTCAGCTCCTCTCCTCAATATTTGATCCATATCAGCCCTCAGCATAGAAATGCAATAATCTAGGGCAAAGACCTTTCTGCTTCAGTAGTCACTTCATGGGGTTTTTATAGGGTTGACCCCTGATCTTTACCCTACATTGGGGATTTTCCACTTAATTGAAGGCATAACCAATATGAACCAGTATGACAAAAGTACTTCAATTCAGACTACCATTCACTGTCCAACTTTGAAACATAGATATCGGGGCACTTGAATCAGACTTATGTCGCCTTAGGTGATTATCAAGGTCATTGTTTTTTTAAATACTTTATTTATATTTTTTCCTTAATACCAAACATTACAATTTAGGTCCATATTTGTACATAGCAGCCAAAATTGTTTACATTCTTTTCTTCCCTGAGTCCATGGCTAAGAAAAACAATTGTCTTCATGTTACAAACAGTGATATATACTCAGTAAGAGTACCCCCACAGTTCATTCCTTTCAGTGTCCCGATGAGGGGTCCTATTCGGTTTGTGAACTCACCGATGTTTGTGCTAATAAATAGGATCTAAAGGGTTGCCATATGTCAAGTGGCCTAGATGCTGGTGGTTGCAGCTGGGCTTATAATTCACTGTTAGTATTGCAATATGACATGCTAAACATCCACCCTTTCAGTGTCGGTGAGTATTTACTCCCCCAGTGCATTGCGACTTCTCTCTTGGCCAGTAACAGTGCTAATGCGCAGAAGCGCCGGGAGGATTTGGGGAGATCCTTCACATATCCCAGCAGTGCCATTAGGGACGTAGGGGAGATGGGTAAGCAGGTCATATGCGAGAGCTCCTCGAACACCAGCTTCCAAAATTGGGCCACCTTGTAACATGTCCATGTCATGTGTGCGAAATCTGCCATCGGGGTACTGCACCAAGGGCATATGTGTGGTCGAGAGGGATCCATGCGGTGAACCCTAGCTGGGGTGACATACGCCCTCCGCAAGTATTTAAAGTGTAGTATCTTATGTTTGTGGTTAAAGGAGACTCTACGTTTTTGTTCACAACAAAAGCGCCATTGTATGTCTGTGAGGGGCTGACCCAAGTCCTGTTCCCAAGCCTTCCTTACCCCCTCATCCCTGGCCGGAAGCAGTGCAATAGTGGCCTAATACATTTTAGACATTAGGTGCTCCCCACTGCTATCCTTGATGAGGAGTGTCAGCGGTGGAAAGTCTGGTGGTTCTATGGGGTAGCTGGGAATCTGCGACCTTAGTGCTCTTTGCAGCCGGCATAATATGAACTGATCCATAAATGTAGCCTCCTTGAATCGGGCGTCTTCGCTACGGGAATAGACATGGCTATTGGGGAATAAATCCCTGAATGTTGCCAGTTCAAATTTATTTAGGGTGCGTTGCACGGTCACCTCCTGTGTAATGGGGATCCATAGGTTCCCCACCAATGGGAGGGACGAGGAGTATAGTAGTGGCACCACGGTTGCCCGGGTCAATTGTTTTCAGGCCCAACTGGTCATGGTAGTGTTTGCAGGTCAAGTGGGTCTTGGGCCAGGTCTACTGGCAGAAGTGCTGACAGGGGGGTAGGATGAGTGAGATCAGCTTCTGGCCGAAGATAAGGGATCCGGGAGTCGGAGTGAAACCAGTATCGTGAGAAACTACATTGTGCTATTAAATAATAGACTTGAAGTTTCGGGATCCCAAACCCCCTTGTTCATATGGTAGCGTCAAGGCATCCCAGCTGACCCTGGGTTGTCCGTGCCCCCATACCAGCCGTATTAGCTGGGAGCGAAGCGTGGCGAAGAAGCTCTTGTATAACGGTATTGGTATGTTCTGGAAGAGGTATAAGAACTGCGGAAGAACAACCATTTTAATCAGGGCAATTCTCCCGGCAAACGACAAGGGTATTTTCAGCCAGCACCCAATTTTATCATTTAAATTCTCCATAGCCAGGCCATAATTAAGTTGGAGGATCTGCGACGGGTCTTTATGAATATGGATGCCTAAATATTTTACTGAGACGTCACACCATTTTAGTGGGTATTCCATACTCTGATTACTCTGGGCCTCGGTTAGAGAGAAAACCTCGGACTTACCCCAATTAATGTGCAGACCCGACAGGGCACTGTAACGAGTGACCTCCCGGAGAATCGGCCCTAGGTTTTCGTCTGGGTGTCTTACATAGAGGATGATGTCATCCGCGTATAATGTAATTAGTAAGGGGCCCGTCTTAAATTGTATACCCCATTGGGAGTGATTATCTTGGAGGTGGAGTACGAGAGGGTCCATCGCTATTATGAACAGCAACGGGGAGATGGGGCACCCCTGCCGGGTCCCCCTTGATGGCGCGAAAGGGGCCGTCAGGGAGCCGTTCAACCGTACACGGGCCGAAGGGCATGTATATAGCAGCGATATCACTGAAATGAACCTGGGTGGCAGCCCCAATCGCACCAATGTGGCATGGAGAAAGGGCCATTCCAACAAATCAAAGGCTTTTTTGGCATCTAAAAGGATCGCCGCCGCCGCTGGGAGCAAGGGGTTGATCCTATGAAGGGTAGCGAATAGGGTTCGCAAGTTCAGCGCGGTAGATCTGTGCGGGATGAAGCCCGCCTGGGCAGCTGATATCATCTGATCAATTATCAAGGCCAACCTATTGGCCAGCATTTTTGCTAGAATTTTATAGTCGAAATTCAGTAGTGAGAGGGGTCTATAGGAACCGCACTGTTGTGGATCCTTGCCTGGTTTGGGGAGGAGTGTGATAACCGCTTCACGCAGTGTCGGTGGAAGTTCACCTACATCTATGGCTTCCTGGTACACGTCAATGAGATGCGGGCCAATGTTTTCTTGAATACCTTATAAAAACAGCCTGGGAACCTATCAATGCCTGGCGCTTTCAAGCCGTCCATGTCTTCTATTGCTTGGGTCACTTCGTCCACTGTGAAGGGTTCCGCAAGGAAGTCCCTGTGTAAATCTTCCAGCCAGACCATGGCTACCTCATCTAAATAATTATTACCGGCCAAGGAGCCCGGGGTGACCTTAGTCGTATACAGGTCCTGTACGAAAGTACCTTGTTACTGATACCCTTGCAATCCGTTATCAGTTCTCCGTCTTCACCCAGTAAACTTGTAATATATGTCGGCCCCCGGTTGGGGTGTATAAGCCTTGCTAGTGTGCGCCCTGGTTGCCCACCCTCCCCGTATCGTCTGGCTATAGCGTGTTTCCCCAAAAAATGTCTTAGACCAGAAGCAGTCCGGGATGCCTCTTGGTCCGCATCTATTGTCGCCGGCTGGGCCTAGATTCCTGCCAGAGTACGCCGCAAGTCCCTTAATATGCCAGCACTCTTGGAGATGCAAACCCCCCTTATGTAAGCCTTGAACGCCTCCATAGTGTGGCCTTGGTCTTTACCGTGTCTACATTTATTTCGAAGTATTCCTTCACTGTTAGGTGTAATTCCGCCTCGAAGACCGAGTCTCGGAGGGCCATCTCTGGGAACCTCCACTGTCCCACCCTGTCTCCTGCCCCTGGGACCCGCAACCCGAGCACTACTGGGGCATGATCTGAAAGAGTATGTGGAAGGTGGATAATTGTGTTCGACCACGCAGTAACGCTTGGGGTGAGAAACCAATAATCCAAGAGAGTCCATGTGTTATGAGGGGCTGAGTAGTGAGTGTAAGCGGATTTGTCGAAATTCGTGTGGCGCCACGCATCTGACAGTTGGTATGCGTCTATCAAATTGGTTGGTGTTTGCCTGGCCCTGGGTTTCGTATCTGGTGTTGTAGCCGTGCTGTCTAACCTAGGGTTCAATAAGATATTGAAGTCGCCCCGCATGCAAATGTGATCAGCCCCCATTCCGTCTATGCGGGAGTGGAGCTCCACGAAGAAGTCTGGGTCGTCAGTATTGGGTGCATAAACGTTAACCAAAAGGATTGTATTGCCGAGGAGCCAGCCCTTCACCAGTAAGTATCTACCCGCCTGGTCTGTATATACCTCTACTGTCTTGAATGGTAGTCGCTTATGTATGAGTATCGAAACCCACCTTGCATATGTGCTATAGCCCGCAAAATGTCGGTTTGAACCCCAACTGGCGGCAAAGCCCAGGGACGTGTGTGGAGGTAGATGCGTCTCCTGGAGGTTTGCAATGTCTACCTGGTGGCGCTGTAGGTAGTGTAGAACCTGCTTGCGTTTACGTGTGTCATTGAGCCCTCGTACATTCCAGGACATCAGGGTAATATTCTCCGGAAGGTTAGCTCTACGTGTCATGAGAAAAAGTAAAGACTATTTTACTTTGTGGACCAGTGGTAAAATTGTACGTTATGGCCACGAGTCTGTGAAAAGAAAACAGCAATATCAACCAACCCCCTCTTCCCCCCCCATCCCCTTATCCTCAACATAGAGGAAATCCCAAATCCCAGATAGATTAATAAACGGTCGTTACGGTTATTCTAGATGATCAAACCAAAGAAAGGTGCCTAAGCACGGGGGAGGCAACGCTACGCCTTGTCCCCGGTTACTTGAAATATATAATGAAAAATAAAAAAATGAGAACGCCCATTATCCTGGTGGCCAACACGTTAGCTATTAGGGAGTGATGTGAAACATGTTCAATACTTATCAACATATTGCAATACAGTGAGCCCATCAACTGGCGGAGAACAGTTCAACACTGGTGCCGGAGTCTGGCATTCGAGGGGACCGGTCTGGCGTGGGTTTCTTGGCCGCCCAGTGTTTGCTCAATTTCTAAGGAAATCCTGTACATCCGCTGGCGAGTCAAAGATCCGAGATCTGCCATCGACGTCTACCTTCAGACGCGCTGGGTATAACATCCCATATTTCAGGCCGGCCTTGCGCAGCGTAGCCTTGATCACTGCGAATTTTCGTCGGGCCTCTTGCACCATTGCGGTGAAATCGGGGTACAGGGAGATGGAGGAACCCTGCCATTCCAGAGCCCCCCTTTCGCCGGGCCATCTGCAGGGCTGTGTCCCTATCTTTGAAGTTCAGAAGCCGTGCCATGATTGGTTGGGGGGGGGGGGCAGCCAGGGTTAGGCCGGAGTCCGAGGGTCCGATGTGCTCTTTCGACAACAAAGGTGGCAGTGAATGAGTCTCGTCCGAATAAATCAATCAACAGGCCCTCTACAAATCCATCTAGCTGCCCTGTGTTCGTTGATTCTGGGACACCCATGAAACGAATTTTATTGTGTCGCCCTCTGGCCGCCAAATCCTCGTTCTTTATAGCAATGGTTTTGATCACCTTTTCCATTCTTTCCAGTCGTTTGGTAGCTTGCGCCGAGCCGTCCTCGAGGTCCGAGATCCTGCCCTCAGCGGTGTCCAGCCTCTTGTCGTGTTGGTCTAATCTGGCCCCCATCTTATCCAGCCTTTTGTCCAGCGCATCGAAGCGGGTGTCCAGGGCCTTGAAACCAGCCCTGAGTTCAGTCATGAGTGCCTCATTGCCTTATAAGGGGAGCTGGGGTGGGGCGGCGGCGTCTCCACCCTCCGCCATGTTGCTGCTTGTTGAGTCTGTCCCACGCCTACCTTTTCAAAGGGTAACTTTCTCTGCCTTGGGTCCCCTTTGCCCATGTCCGATAGGGAGGCGGTATGCCACTTGACCTGTGTTGGCGCTGTTGCCCGAGGCCAGTTATGCCCAATTGCCCAGTGTTTTTATCCCTCAAGGGGCAAGTGCGTTAAGTAGAGTCGGTCCCCCGGTTCTCTGCACCTATTTGGGGCCACAAACAGTGTGTTGCTGTAGTGCACTCCTCGTGTTGCTACCGCTGTGTACAGGGTATACGTCTCTCCTGTGGACTCAGCGCTTTAACTGCCCGGTAAATGTGCAGAGGAGCCAGCTCGGATTAGGCCTCATGGTATGCCTAGCGTCCGCCATTATGCATCGGGTGCTGCCTCAAGAGCCACAGTAATGGTGCAGCCAGCGCGGGGGTGCCGGCCTAAACGTAAAAGGTCACCGCCTCAGTCCGGCCAGGTGGCCGGTCCCCAGGCTCTCCCGGGAACCCTATCTCCAAGGGGCCTCCGGGGGCACCGAGCGGGCCTACCTCCAGGTTGGGCGGCCGTCCCCCGGGCCTCTCACTCGCCATCGCGCTGGTGTGGTCTTTTATGCTGCCTCAGGATTCCGCCATGACGTCTTGTTCTCTGCACGTGGGCCGCCAGGATCCCGACTCCGAAGAGGCCAGGCCCTCGCTCCCGAAGGCGTCCATGCAAAACTCGCACCCCTGGCCCTCCACGCACTTCGGAGTTGCTGCGACTCCTAGAGTCAGGAATCAGCCTGAAGGGGGTCGCTGGTCTCCAGGGTATATGGGGAGCATGTTCGTTACGTAGCAGCCTTTCTTCGTTTAAATGTAGCCGCCGGAATGGCCGGTTGTACCGTGGAGTTCGGCGGAGCTCCGAAGCTACGCGGCCATCTTGGTCCGCGGTTCGGCCACGCCACCTATCAAGGTCATTGTTTGGATGATTTGACACTTTCATGAGTTCTGTGAAAGATAATTTCATGTGACATACTAGTCAAAGGTAGATAGGCTAACTTAAGAGGCTTAAAATGGAGTCTGGTTTTGGGATCTTTACAATACTATAGGCATGCTTAGGTATTTAAAGCTCTGGTTTTGGAATCTCAACAGACACCGCCATATTATAAAATATTGGCGTCCCTTCATCGGAACCAGTGGTGCCTTCTCCCAGTTAACTTTCAGCTTTCATTCTAGAGGTCTCATGGTATACATCTAACTTTTTGATCATTCTGTGCCTAATTCACAAGCGGTTGCCCGTGAAAAGCAAGTCATCTGCATATATCTCTATGCAGCCTCCTCAGTGAAATCCTTCGAACACAAGTCACGAGGGGCGAAAAGCGGCACCTTACGGTTGTTGATTGGGAAGGGTGGGGGCCGAACTTGGGCATGGGGATTACTGTACAGTAGTACACCCTGAATCCCATACATTTCAAAACCAGGGACTAGTTGTCGAGTCCAGGGTGTCAAATGCTTTCCTAAAATCAGGTAAAATTAAAGTGCACGTGTCATCGAGCCGATGTGCCTATGTCAAGGCCACCTGGATTCTGCGAATACATCATGTCCTTCATTTGGGCGCGAAACCGCATTGGTCAGTGGGGAGGAATTTGGTCAACTGCTTAGCAAGCATTTTTGCAAACATTTCTGTTTCTGTAATTAATGAAATCTGTTGAGAGGATGGGCCTTGGGCGATCCTTTTTTGGAATGACATTGATGGTTACCAGATCTTGGAAAGGCAGCAGGATCCCTTTATGCATGGCCTTCTAATACATCCTTGGTAAGTGCAGGGCGAAGAGTGAGCTAAGCCTTTTGTCGTATTCTAAGGGGAAACAATTGACTTCTGGGGTCTTTTCTGTTTACATACCTGCATTTGCCTTGGTAAGTTCCTCTTCTATTATGGGCCAGTCTAGAGTATTTCTCTAATGATCATTTGGGGTTCAGAGATAAGAAGTAGTGTATAAGTGGATTTGCCCACTCCCGTTCTGACATCTTGCTTTCTGTGCACAGAAACTTTTAAAAGGCAGCAAAGGTAGCTGCTGTGTCAGCTGTTTGGTCTCTACGTGACTTTTTGGTTGTTGTTAGGGTAATGACCCTGTCCACTGTGCCCCTCGTGGCCAACCGGTGCACCAGTGTGTCAACTATGTCTCCTAGCTCGTATGCACAACATTGAGAGGCCATCCAGACCCATTAGGACATGTCCAGAAAATCTTAAAAACAAAGAAAACGTAAGTGTCAAACTTGAATATAGGGTGCTCCATTTGAAAGCCAAAACATGGAGAGGGGCAGGCAGGAGATGCTGTGTCAAGCACAAAACAACTGTACCACACTGAAAAATATCTATCTGGACCGGGGCTTAAATCGGTGCTCGACACTGACACTTAATTGTCAACACCGGCACTTATGACAGTCGCCACATGGTGGTGCTGTTTTCCTAAATTAGAAACAGGCACAACAACAGTTGTTTATTAATTCAATATACATAAAAAATGATTAATAGCTGCCAACCAAGCCATTCTTATATAACTTTAGGGGCCTGGAATAGTTTGTACTGTCACACTTGTACGAGTGTGATGGTTAGTAGTTGATTTGGTCCTGCCATTGGTAGAGCTGGCAGGGGCAGTGGGTGCTGCAAGCAACAGTAGCCTAATGACGAGGGCCCGGGAACAAATTATTTTACAAATTAAGCACTGACCAGTGCTTAATTTGAGCTGGTGGAGGCCATCAGCACGTATTTTTGGGGACTAACACTTATTTTTTCGCTTCATATATTGACCGAGTGTAAGAGATGGAACACACACTGGTCAGAAAGACAGAGGAAGAGAAAGATGGCAAAACTGTCTTAAAAGGAGAAAGCAGGAAACTGCAAGAGCGAGGGAAATAAAGGAGCAGGGAGTGTCTGGTAGTGGATTGAAGACTACTGTGGTGTCGCGGTCTAGCCTTCCACACCACGTGACCGGCGCTAGGCATGCTGGGAGATGCGGCGGCCATGATGTACGGGGTCTACGTGAGATAAGACGCCCCGCGCTCTCCCTCCGATTTGAAATAAAGAGTAACTTAAAAACCCACGTTGTACCAGCAGCTTTCATTCTGCGTGAACGTTTGCACTACAAATTGGCGACGAGGTGGTTTTACCACAAGAAGCAGCAGCCTACGATCCCTGCATGCGAGTTACCAGCGGGGCGCCACACTTCAAAGAAGATTTTCGGCATGCCGATCGGAGGGGGAGTGCAGCAGAGGAACGCCCGGCAGTGAGAGGCGTCCTCTGCCTTCATCCATTGAGCGCCATACCATCTTTGCAGACGTCCAGGAGCTGAGCCATACGCCGATCCAGACGAGCATCAACTTCCAGGGCAGAGAGTGTGCTCCACGTGCAAGATCCTCTACAGTAAGTGCCTGTGGCGCTTGTGTGCAGGGGGTAGACGAAGAGGCCCACAGGGACCTAACCTCATGGACTGGCACCCACCACTGGCAGTTCAAGGGACAGTTCACCCATAGATTTGAGCGGTGTGCCAGACAGCCATCTCGAGGGTGCTCCAGCCCCTGCCTATCTCTCTACAGTGCAACTAGTCAAGTCGCCCTGAATTGCACAATGAAGCGCGCTGGACAGCTTGAGTCAGTGACCTCGAAGACGCTACAGGAGGGACACACAGAGCCCACTCACGGCTGTACTGTGCCACCCCTGCCCACAGGAGCTGCACGCTCACCGCTCCTGCATCCCATTAGGAAGTTTCAGTAGCCCCAGCCTCACTACGCAGTAACAATGTGTGCGCAGACCTTCTCCCTCACCAACCCAGTGCCCTTCCTGCCGAAGCCGGGTGAGCCGGCTATGAAATGGGCGGATTGGAAGGGTTACTTCCTGAACTACCTGTCTGCCCTGGAAGATGAAGGGGAAGAAGCCTTTTCGAGCAAGCACAGGAAGAAAATTTTGTTACACAATCTGGGGCCGGAGGGTTTAAGGGTATATGAGAGTATGGTAAAAAAGACTAGGGGTCCCGACGATGATGATGTATTTCAGCATGCGTTGGAAGACTTGGACAGTCATTACCAACCAGTGGTCTGCACTGCTATAGATCGTTATAATTTCTTCCAACGGAAGCAAACTGACACGGAGTCAGTGGAAGACTACGTGGCTGCGCTGAAAAGACTGGCCGTGACTTGCAAATTTGGACACCTCCATGATGATCTGGTGCGTGACCAGATCATAATGCACACAGTAAATACGAATAAACAGGATAAATTGTGGGTGAGTGGGAATGCCCCCCTTAATGAGATTATAGCCATCGTGAAGAAGGCAGAATTGTCCAAGAGATGCGCTGTCGCAGCGAAAAGACAGTGAGAGCAAACCCACCGTGTGCAGAGTGAGTGATACGAAAGCACACACTGACAAACCTCCGCCCACCCCTGTGACCAAGTACAGCAGGAAGCCAATGGTGAAAACTACTGGGCCCAACAAATTATCTATCGACCACAAAGGCAGTTGCTATAGGTGCGGGAGTCACACGCACATGGCAAATGACAGGCGATGTCCTGCATTCCGAGTCAAGTGTTCCTTTTGTGGGGTAATGGGTCATTTCGGCAAAGTCTGCAGAAGAAAACCCAGTAACACTACGGTCAAATGTGTTCTGTATGAATCTGAAACAGAAGGGGTGGAGGGAGATGCTGACGACGACTGTATTTTATGGATTGATGACCAAATTCTAGGTATTGATTGCAACAGTAGCAAAAAACTCTTGTTTGCTGACCATAGGGGGAGTCCGAGTTTCTATGGTAGCTGACTCAGGGTCCCCATACACCATAATTCAAAGCAACATTTGGGAACGGGACTTTGTTCACACTTTAGGGAGCCACCTACACCCCACTGACGTCCACCCAGTCACCTTCACAGGGAAAAAAGATTCCCATAGTAGGTTACCGCCCACTTCGATTTGAATTCAAGGGGAGGGCCTCCGTTTGCAAACTGTACGTAGCGGAAAAGGGACCCTCCGTCCTGGGATGGGCGGATCAAGGGGCGTTGGGGATCCAACTCAACCCCGGTGGAGAGACACAAGTACTCATGACGGACACTCCACCAGCACCAGTAGAGGCAAAACTTAAAAAAGACTTCCCATCTGTGTTCAGCGGGACCATAGGAAAACTTTCCAAATTCACGCACAGTATTTACCTCCAAGAGGGAGCCACACCAGTCTGCCACAAAGTTCGGAACATCCCGTTCAACTGCAGAGAAGCAGTGCAGATGGAATTGAAGCGCCTGGAAGACAACGGCGTCCTCGAACCCATCGACAGCGCAGAATGGTTGGCGCCTTTGGTCGTGGCACGCAAACCCAATGGGAAGGTGCGCCTTTGCATAGACCTCAGGGAACTGAACAAAAACATACTTGTGGATAAATTCCCGCTACCAAAAATCAGCGAAATGCTAGCTCAGACCAAGGGGGTCAAATGGTTCTCCACAATAGACCTCACAGCGGCTTACCACCAAATTTCGCTTCACCCCGCATGCAGGAAATTAACGTCCTTTATAACGCCTTTCGGATGCTACAGATTTCGACGCATGCCATTTGGCCTGGCATCTGCGGCAGCAGTTTTTCAAAAGCTGATGCACAAATTGTTCAAAGACACCAGCGGAGTCCTTTACTTCCAGGACGAAATCCTCGTCATGGAGAAAACTAAACAGGACCACGACAAGAAACTGACTACGGTGCTACGGACACTGTCTACCAATGGCCTCACGGCGGAATGGGAGAAATGCAGGTTCGGCCTACACTCTGTCACATACTTGGGGCACGAAATAAGCAACAGCGGAATTTCGCCAAAGAAAGCCAACGTAGAAGCCATCATGTCTGCGCCCACGCCTCACAACAAGGAGGAAGTCCGTTCTTTCCTAGGTTTGGCCGAGTTTTACAGTAAATTTGTACAGAACTTCGCCACCAAAACGCACCACCTACGTCAAATCCTGAAAGAAAAGAATGCCTTCAGCTGGTCGCCTGACTCCGATGAAGAGTTCCAGAAAATCAAGAGGGACATTTGCGAGGCCGTTCCCCTACATTTATTTATTTATTTATTTATTTATTTAGAGTTTTGTATAGCGCGAACATGACCCAGTTGGGTATCAGAGCGCTTTACATGCAGTTGAGGCATACAAAGTAAAACAGCTAGTGGAGAGAGATCGGGGAAACAGTGGGATAAAATACAAAAGGAGCAGAATAAAATTAATGCAGACATAGGATGCAGGTTAGGAGAGAGCGAGAAATAGGGCAATATACAACAAAAGCAACCAGATAATATGTCCAGCGACAAAGGGTCGCAACAAGTGATATGTGTACAGTAAGCTAGAGGCAGGAGGAGCAAAGCATCTAGTTCAAGGCATTGTTCATTAGTAGAGCTTTAACTTCCCTTTTGAAGGCACGTGTAGAGGGAATCAGTCTTGTTTCCACTGGGAGAGCGTTCCAGATTCTTGGGGCGACGCCCGAGAATGAGCGCTTGTAGGTTTTAAGCTTATTAAATTTCTTTGGCTTGAGCAGCAGTGTGCCGGTGCTTCTTGTGGACCTGGAGCCCCCGGATAGTTCCAGCTTGTTTGTCAGGTAGAGTGGGGTGTTGAAGTGTAGTGCTCTATGGGTCATGCAAGCGATCTTTAGTTGAATCCTTGCCTCAAAGGGAAGCCAGTTGAGCGAATTCAGGTCCGGCGAAATGTGGTTGGTCTTCTTAGAACCCGTGATGAGTCTAGTAGCAGCATTTAGAGAAGCTCTGATGGGGACTAAACTGAGTTTCAGCAGTCCGCTTAGAGTAGCACTGCCATATTCTAGTCTAGAGATGACAAGTGCTTGCACCACCGCTTTAAAGTCGTCTTGGGGAAGGTAGGGTTTGAGTTTTCTAAGGATGCAAAGTTGGAAATTCGCTCCTTTGGTCGATGATCTGATGTGGTCTTGCATGTTTAGGTTCTTGTCAAGCACAACTCCCAATGATTTAGTGGAATCAATGATGTGGGGAGTGCAGTTGAGGGCAGTGAGGTTACAGAGAAATTTCGCAACAGTGGTGGATTGCCTAGCGGGTGCAATGAGGAGGAATTCGGTCTTGAGGGCGTTTAATTTGAGATGGTTGGAGGTTAGCTAGTTTAGGGTTTTGAGAAGGGTTCCGTTGAGAGATTTGATGTCATCGGGGGAGGAGATTTTCATGTAGAGTTTGGTGTCGTCCGCGTACATGTGATATTGGATGTGGGAGGCTTTCAGAATTACAGTCAATGGTTCAAGGAAGAGGTTAAAGAGTGTGGGGGAGAGTGAGGATCCTTGGGGGACACCCAGTGTGCAAGGACTGGGGTTGGATAGAGACTGGTTGGATATGACCCTTTGTGTTCTGTTGTTGAGGAAAGAGGCAAACCATTTAAGGACCGTGCCCGAGAGCCCCATCTTACGTTCCAAGAGGTAGAGTAGATTGTCATGTTTAACAGTGTCGAACGCAGATGAGAGATCGAGCAGAATTAAAAGGCAAGCTTCATTTTGGTCAAGTAGGGTGAGGGCGTTGTCCACTATGTGAATGATGGCTGTTTTGGTGCTGTGGCCAGGTCGAGAAGCTGGAATTGCTCAATATGTTTGCGTAGCTGTTCATGAACACATTTCTCCAGCAGTTTTGCCAGGGTGGGTATGTTTGTGATAGGCCGGTAGTTGTTCAGGTCAACGGGGTCAGCCGAGGGTTTTTTGAGAATAGGGAGCACTAGGCCAGCCTTTAGGCAGTCCGTGATCTCACCTTGAAGAAGTGAGGCGTTGATGATCTTGGACCAAAGCGGTGTTAGTGATCCTATCATATCTTTAAAGAAATTGGGGGGGAGGGGGTCATTGAAGTGATTTGAGGGTTTAAGGGTCGAGAGGATATTGAGGATGGTAATGTCATTGAGGGGAGTGAATTGACTCCATGAGGCATTGTTTTTGAGGGAGAGGCAATGAGGCGAGGTCTGGGGTGTGGAGACAGACGAGTCAAGAGAGGGCGAAAGATTGAGTGCAGCAGACCTAAGATCTGCTTCGATTTTGTTCGTCTTATCAAGGAAGAATTCAGCAACCGCATCACAGTTAGGTTGCAGGCGAGAGAGGTGCTGAGATTGGATAGAGGTGTTGTTGGATTGAGATTTAATCAGCTCAAAAAGACGTTTCGGGCGATTTTTGGCTTTGTCCAGTTGATTTTTGAAGAAGTTGGCTTTTTCTGATCTAATGAGTTTGTTATATCTACTTCTTTTGAATCTTCGTGTTTTTACATGGATTCGACGAATCTGCCACATCCGTATTGACCACAGATGCCAGTGACAAAGGCCTGGGGGCGGTCCTCTCGCAGCTGTCCACGGATGGCGTGGAAACCACCATCAGTTTCGCCTCCCGTTCTCTCGCTCCCAACGAGGAGAAGCTCAGCGTCATAGAGAAGGAGATGCTGGCAGCCATTTGGGCCATGGAAACGTTTCGCCAATACCTATGGGGTTCTCGGTTTACCCTCCGAACGGACCACAAACCGTTGGTCAAAGTCCTCACGTTCAGCGGCCATGCTAGTGCCACACCGCGAATTGCCAAGATGACCCTCAGACTGTTGGACTTCGTCTACGATGTCGAATACTTACCAGGGAAAAAGAACAAAGTGGCGGATTACCTCAGCCGGTCAGCTGCAATGGAAGGGACGCCGACACACACGGAATGGGACGACTACACTATTGCGTTCACAACGGACCAAGAAGACGTGATCAGTGCACACGAATGGAAGGCAGCATACGACGCAGAGCCCGCCTCGTGAGTGTCACAACGTTTGTCACACAGGGTTGGCCGGAGAAGAGGCACGTGGGCAACGACATCAGGAAATATTGGGAAGTGCGAGACGAACTCTCAATTAGCGATGATGCCATATTTCTACTATGAGGGGACAAAGTCATTCCGCCTCAACAGCTGATGGACCACCTGCTCACCATCCTGCATGAAGGCCACTTAGGAATAGTGAAGTCGAAGAGACGAGTCAAACAATCGTACTGGTGGCCCGCCATCGACAACCACGTGGAGAAGCACGTGAGGGCGTGTGAGCAGTGCAGCAAGGCAGACAAATCACTGACCGTGCTACGACTGCCCCTGGGGCCCCATTCTGGATTCCTGGGGCATACCCAAATACGCAATCGTTCTTATTGATCGATACTCCAAATGGCCGGAGGTAGAAATAAGCGAGAAAGTAGACACGGAAACAGTCATTGCCTTCCTTACCACAACGTTCCTGCGAGAAGGAATCCCGAAAGTCATCACATGCGACAATGGTCCCCAATTTACGTCAGAAAAGTGGATTGCCTTCACCAAAAGAAACGGGGTCATGATTAAACACACCCCAGTGTATCACCCGGCCGGCAATGGCCTAGCGGATCGGTTCAACCGAGTACCGTGTGGTTTGACGAAAATTTGTCTTTCTCGTATCACATCAAAAAATTGGCCGGGAGCTGTTTTGGGATATTGAAGTCACTCAGGAAATTTCTCCCCTTGCTCCCTAGGGATGCAAGGGAAACAGTGACCAGGGCGTTGATTTTGTCCCGCCTTGATTACGCCAATGCCTTGTACATTGGTCTACCGGATTATTCTCTTAATAAACTGCAGGTCGTCCAGAATGCAGCAGCCAGGCTTTTATTTAACATTCCTATCAGAAGCAGCGTTAGACAACACCTGCGCACCTTGCACTGGCTGCCGGTCACTAAGCGTGTCAAGTTCAAAGCCCTTGTGGTTGCCCATCGTGCTCTCCACGGATTAGGGCCAGCTTACCTAAGGAAGCGCTTTGAGTTCTATACCCCTACCAGAGATCTGAGGTCAGCTTCTCAGCATCTTGCCCGGTTACCTCGTGTCCGCCGTCAAAGAATGGGGGCAGATCTCTTGCATTTCGGGCAGCTACCGCCTGGAATTTGTTGCCCTTCTCGCTGCGTAACACCCATGATCTTAGTCTTTTTAAAAAACAGCTCAAAACACTTCTGTTTTAACCTGCGATTCTCTTTCTAGCTGCACCTCAAGGCTCGCGCCGGGACACTCCTGGGAGTATCTGAGCGCGTTATAAACTTCATTAACATAACATAACATACTCATGTTTTCCGTTCAAGCAGCCATCAGTGCGGGCAAGAATTGGGAGACAGAAATAAGAAACACCGTATGGGCATACCGCATCACACCCACCCTGACTGGCTACAGCCCCTTCAAGATCCTACGAGGCCGAGAGCCATTTACAAGGGATAGCACGGTTTGGATGAACCTCACCCTGCAGAGCAAATGGTCCCCAGCCGTGGTCAAAAGCAATTTGGAGAAGGCTCAGAAACTTTACACAGACCATTACAACAAGAAGCACGGAGTGCGAGAAGTCTCATTAGTAAAGGGGGAATGGGTCAGGGTGAAGCTTGGCCAATTACGTAAGAAGGGAGACAGCAAGTTCAGCGAACCCTTACAAGTCAGAGAAGCCTACTCGCGTTCAGCCCTGTTAAGTGATGGCAAGATATGGTCACACAGGAGAATGGCCAAATGCAATAAAGTGTTCAAATGGAACATGGACGGTCCTACCACAAGCACCGGGGATATGGGATGCGAGCTTGGAAATGGGGAAGATGAAGCGGCTACAAGCTCACAGAGAAATGGCACGATGAGAGACACTGATAGTGACGTAGGCACCATGCAGGAACTGAGTACTGCTGAGGACACACAACACAGCATACCACACGAGGACCACTCCATCCGCGACCCAGACAACATGCAGGAAACGCCCATTCCACACAACAGGGACCGGGAGGAGAGTTCTGAGGAAGCTAGTTCACATTCAAGAGAGGCACATGTGACACAAGTACCCCTCACACGTACCCGCACAGGCTGAGCGGTTGTGTTACCCAAGAGATACAGAGAATTTGATATGTAACTGTCTTTTACAGCGAAATGTTCTCACACCTGTTAAGTTTGCTATGTTCCATCTCCTATGGATATAAGCAAACTATTGTTCTGGTTTTAGGCGCCTCCTGTTTTGCGCCACTTCATTATGTTTGTATACCAAGAGCTCCTCGTTGTTTGGGGTGTTGTTGAAGGGGGGAGATATGTGGTGTCGCGGTCTAGCCTTCCACGCCACGTGACCGGCGCTAGGCATTCTGGGAGATGCGGCAGCCATGATGTACGGGGTCTACGTGAGATAAGACGCCCCGCGCTCTCCCTCCGATGTGAAATAAAGAGTAACTTAAAAACCCACGTTGTACCAGCAGCTTTCATTCTGCGTGAACGTTTGCACTACAACTACCAGCCTTGGTATTCGTTGCGCCGTCATTCAGTTGCACCAGCAGTCCTCTTCCGAGCAGACCCTTATACATCAGTACTCTTTCATTTACAAATTAAGTACTGTGATGCACTCTTGCCCTGCCCTGGAATAAGGCTTTTTGCACTTCACAGAGTATGCTAGGTGGGGTAACAGATCTTGCGTTTAGCTCGAAGTATCTCACTATTTCTAATCATAAATAGTGGGTGAACTCCTGATCCATCAAGCACCATGCATTGAGTTGTCACATGTCTTACTCACCTTCCCTATATCTACCTATCACAAGTTTTACTGGAGAGTGGTCTGATATGCCTCTTGGGAGTATATGGATACCCACAATCCCTGTAGCATCTACTGCAGGGAGAAAAATCGTAGTGAATTCTGGATATTGATTGGTGGGCTGCTGAAATGCCTATGAACTCACTTGCGCAGAGATGCTAAATGCCTCATATATCACATAGCCCTAGGAGTCTGCCAAGTCTAGAAGAGTGGCAGTCAATTTAGGGCAGGGGCATGAGGCTCGGGTGCATCTACTTCTTGGTCCATGACTGCATTAAAGTCCCCTCCAATCACTGTTATTCCCTATGGGCAATAGGCTATCAGCAGCCTACGGTCTTTCTTGCAATCTATGCGAGGACGTAAGCACTAATGAAAGAGCACTGATTTCCATTTAGTGTGCCTGAGACAGACATGTAACAACCTCCAGATCTCTTTCATAACCTGCGACACCTACGTGGGCGGGGTGGCAGTGGGGTATTTCTGTATGAGAATGGCAACCCCTGTAAATTCTTTAGTGTAACCAGCATGGAACAACCTGTCATACCCAAACTGTCCAAGAAGATTACATTTCATTCCAAGGAGATGGGTCTCCTGTAGGAGCAGAACGTCCGGTGTTTGACATTTGGCAAATTGAAGCACTGCTCCTCTCTTGATTGTGTAATTTAGATTGTTGACGTTCTACATTTGAATTTTGTAGGTGGTCACTTTACGAGGAGGTAATGTGGGTATTGTCGGTGCCAATTGCTGTGGGGCTGACTTGTTAGGCTCGGATCTTGTGGTGATGTCTGTGGTAGCAGATGTGCGGGCAATAAAGAATTTCTGTGCAGTGCAAATGCTTTGGTCATTTCAGCAGAAAATGGGGAATAAACTTTAAAACTGGTGAAACGAACCACGAAAAGCTCCCTATCCTACCAACTATCTCCCCTCCCCATACATCTCCCCATGAAGCATCTATCACTCAGACTTAACACCATACAAAATATAGGGGCATATTCACAAGGAGCTATCGCCGAATCAACATCACTTTATCGCAGCCAAAGTCGTGATAAATTTACCCCCCCATTCACAAGCCGGTGTAAACAGCCCACAGCACCAGTTTACCCGCGATAGCAGCCGCAAAAAACATCGCCACAGAGGACCCCAGCAAATATTGCTAATGAGATGCAGAGTAGGCGTTCCCGTGACAAAAGCCGAGACAACAGCACACCTCAACATTCACAACGACCAGCCACATCCGCGATAAAAACACAAAACAGGCGATAAGGCGCGATAGCACCAGGAAATCTACACCTGCTCTGACCTGGTGTAAAGTCGGGCGGCAGCCAGCACCACAAAAGGGAGCACAGCCCAGGGCCACATCCCAAGGGCAACAGATGCCATGGAGCCACCCATCATTCGGCCCGGACACCCAAGAGGGCCACAACACCCACCTCCACCACCCCAGGACCACCCCTCCCTGGCACCCCCCCGACCAAAGACATGCCACATCAGCCACACCGAAACATGTACAAAATATTCCGCTTGAAGCCGCACAATCACAACTGGTGACATGGATGTGTCGTCACAGAAATGACCAGCACACATTCACTTTCGAAGCAACAAATGAAACTTTATTAAAATGAACAACGAAATGAAATGAAGACACATGGCCGCTCCCCTCCGGACAATACGTAGGTCACAGCCTGTAAGACAAAAAACATGATGAGAAGGTGTGTCCTGCGCACATCAGAGGACAGAGAGAGAGCGAAGGAGAGAGAGAGAGGAAGAGAGGGAGGGAGAGAGAGAGAGAGAAGAGGAGAGAGAGAGGAAGAGTGGGAGGGAGAGAGAGGAAGAGTGGGAGGGAGAGAGAGGAAGAGAGAAGAGGAGAGAGGAAGAGAGGGAGAGAGAGAGGGAGAGAGAGAGAGAGAGAGAGAGAGAGAGGAGAGAGAGAGAGAGAGAGAGAAGAGAGAGAGAGAGAGGAAGAGAGAGGAAGAGAGGGAGAGAGAGAGGAAGAGAGGGAGAGAGAGAAAGAGAGGAGAGAGAGAGGAAGAGAGGGAGAGAGGAAGGGAGGGAGAGAGGAAGAGAGGGAGGGAGAGAGGAAGAGTGGGAGGGAGAGAGAGAGAGGAAGAGAGGGAGAGAGAGAGAGAAGAGGAGAGAGAGAGGAAGAGAGGGAGCGAGAGAGAGAGAGTGCCGCCCCTGCGCACCCAGGCCACACTGCTCACCTGCTGCCACCGGTGTGTCTCCAACCACGTGCCGGTATGTAGGGCAGTTCACCAGGTCACACATCTGATTCAGAGCCGTCAGCTGAAACAGAGCCCAGATACATGACTGGCACAGTACACACACTTGCACAAGACAACATTGCCTGCCCGCCCATGCACACCCAGGCAGAGGCACCCCAACCTCTCCCGCCGCCCATCGGAGCATGCCCGCCCATGCACACCCAGGCCTCAATGCTCACATTCCGCCACCGGTGCGTAGACAGGAGGTCCCACCATGTCCCGCTGCAAGCCACAAGCCCGGAGCCCGCGGACATGGCACCCTCCACATCATGCAGCCCCGCTCCCAGGCCACCAGGTCTCACGTTTGGTGCTGGGTCTTGATTACTCCACGGCAGAGGACATACCAGTGCACCCGGCACCATCGCAGGCTGCACACCCGCTCAGCCCAATGGGTGCCACCAACTCTGGCATCCCGGAAACGACGCCACGGGGCGGTAGGCCCGCGCTGCCCGCTGGCTCTGGCCTACACTGCGGTCCAGCAGGGCACACAAAACCTGAGCTGTCTGGACCGCCGGGACGGGGCATCATCGCAGGCTGCACACCCGCTCAGCAGCTCAAGGTGCCACTGACACAGTGCACCCCAAGTCACCGTCCCGTGGCGGGGTGCCTGTGCCGTCCGCAAGGCCCCGGGTGCCACTAACCCTGTGCAACCCCAGTCTGCGCCATGTGGTGGTATGCCCGTGCCTTACTCGAGGCCTCGTGTGCCATTAACCCTGTGCAACCCCAGTCTGCGCCACGTGGTGGTAGGCCTGTGCCATCCGCAAGGCCTCGGATGCCACTAACCCTGTGTGCAACTGGGGGGGCGGAGCTTGCTCGAGACCAAGATGGACGCTTGAGTCTCGGGCTCCGCAACACCGGACACACATCCTGCAACTATCCTACAGCCTGCCGCCGCCAAACTACATCAGATAGGTGGATTTGCCCATCGGAGCACAGCCGCAGTTCAGTGTGAAATCCCCGACCCCTCTAACCCCAGGGAACCCACAGAAACGGCCGTGGAACACGGGCGATCCGAAGGCCGCTGAGCCCCGGGCTGAAGTGGGTGAACGTCGGAGCCACGCATCAGAAAGCGCCGCGCGGGGCTGCGGGCATCGGCCGGCCCCCCGTGATAGGGGAACCCGGCTCCTATCGTGACTTGCGCAGACGGGAAGGTTAAGGAGGACCCCTCGCGGTCGCGCGAGCCTGGAGGCACCGCATCGGCGTTGGACTGCCCAGCGGGGGGGCCGGAGCGATAGCTTGTGGTGGCGACTGCAGAGGGCCCGGGCAGCGGGTCAGTGCGATGCTCGGTGGCCGGGCAGAGCCGCCATTTTGAGAGACTCTCCGGAGAGAACGGGAGAGCGGGCTCTGAGGACTGACGGTGTTCAGTGAGCCACAAGGCCAACAGAAAGGTATGGAGAGTCCTTGATCCGGGGAATGTGCAGTTGGGTCCCCTGAGGTTTCTGGCTCACTGTGACGGCTTGGCGCTGCTGGGGAGCCTCCTAGATAAGAGAGTTAGTGACTGTCTAAGAAAGGGGAGGTTCCGGACTTAAAAACAAGGTCGGGTCGACAGCCACTTCTCCTTAAATCCAGCATGGAACAATAGTCTGGCTTCTCGCCTGGACAGAGACAAGGTCCGGTAGTTGCCCCCGGAGCTGCTTTGGGGCCTCACAGAGGGCACTCTGCCGATCGAGGAGACCTGACCGGGAGGTTCTAAGTGCAAAACTGGCATGCCCCAGCAGGCGGGTTGACGCCGGGGCTGGTGGTGGCGCTGTGCGACAAGACTGCTATTGGGAATGAGGCGGCAGTAAGTCAGCGGCGGTGCACGAAGAGCCCAGCGGGGTGTTCCACGACTGGCGCATTGGCAGCAGCTCGGAGGGAGGTGCACTCTTCCAAGAAAGAGCGACCAATAGCTGCGTGCAGTACAAGGCAGTGCTGGGGGCAGTGAATGTCAGCAAGGCTGCAACTGGATCAATAACCGGAACAATAACGGAGGGAACACGGAAGATCGCTCCTAAACCGCGAACGCGCCTGGAGAAGAAAATGGGCAGGACGGACAGGACGCAGTCCAAACTCACTTTCGAACAACAGCATTCTAAGTCTCATGACAGGGCGACGGAGGAATCAGGCAGGGCGCCGACCCCCTTAGAGGACGAGACGGACATACGGAGTATGCTGCGCTCAATGGAAAAGGGCCCTCTCCTACCGGATGGACAGAATGGGGGAAAGACTGGATAAACATGCGGAGCGGTTAGATATGTCAGAACGAAGGATCACAGAAGTAGAGGAGGCGCAAACTACTATGGACTCAGACCACAAACAGCTCGGGAGGGTCATACGAGTGTTGCAAGACAAAACAGAGGACTTGGAAGCCCGCTCGAGACGTTGCAATTTACGTATAACGGGCCTGCCAGAGACGACGCAAACCGGCAATATGGAACATTTCGTGGAGAAGCTGTTGGTAAACCTTCTGGGCGCTGAAGTCTTTTCAAATATGTTCGTAGTGGAGAGGGCGCACCGTTCCTTGGGACCACGACCACAGCCGGGGGCCCCACCGCGCCCTATAATAGCTAAACTGTTAAATTACCGGGACAGAGCCGCTGCTTTGCGGGCGGCAAGGGACAAACTAACGCTGGTATATGAAGGATCGTCCATCTCACTCTACCCGGATTTCACTGCCAGAGTGCAGGAGGCGCGCAAACAGTTTGTACCCATGAAAAAGCGCCTACATGAACTAGGTCTGGACTATGCGATGCTGTACCCGGCGAAACTGCGTGTGAACAAACAGGGTCGTTCCCACGTCTTCACTGACCCAAAGGCGCTCCAGGCAGCATTAAAAGACTGGTCGAGAGAACAGCGACAGACCCCAGAGCGGCAGCTCTTGGACGAGGCGGCTGGAGGATCGCTCGAGCAGCAGGACTGAGACTATTCACCACATGCACAAGTGATAAGTAACATGGGGTGATGGGGGGGGGGAAGGGAGCCGTGATGGGTCTGAATGGGCTGGAGGGAAATTGCTGCAATCCTTTTATCATCCCTCTATTTGTGCAAATGTGATCATTGTCTGATGTCGAAGATAGGACAGGGATGAGAGATACTCCTGAGATCTCATACTGGACACAGTGCTAATGGCAGGGACAGCCTGGAAGTAGACAGCCCATTGACACAATGAAAAAGGTGGGATGGCGGTAGGTGCTCTTTAGCGGGCCTGACGGGGAAGAGCACTACGGTGGGGGCTGTGGTTATAACAGCCGGTGTGTGGGGGTCGGGATACGAGAGTGACTGAGTATAACTCCTTGTTTTTACAGAGCGACCTCTGCCCACGAGTGTAAAACACCGCTATTGTTATTTGGGTTTGGGGGGGGGGTGGCGGGGTGAACGGGTGGGAGTTAATGGGGATGAGACACGACCGAGTTGTGGGTGGTCAGCTGTGGGCGGGGGGAGGGCAGGGTCGGGTGGGGGTGTGGAAGTTGTGTTTGTTGTTAGAGATGTCGGCCACAGAGTCACGAGAGACATGCACTGAATTTAATTGGCACGAGTCAGGACACACTGCTATCATAGACAGACACGATGGCAACAGCTAACGGAGCCAGTGCCCCAAGAGCTATAGACTCCCTCAGAGCTTTGTCGTGGAATGTCAGAGGCCTAAACGATCACCGCAAAGTGCGAAAAGTGCTACACTATCTAACTAGACATAACGTGGATGTGGCCTTGCTTCAAGAGACTCACCTACCACTACACAGCCCAATGATGCGCCACAGGGGCCTGGTGGGCAATGCAAACGCTTCGGGTTTCACTTCCCACGCTAGAGGGGTAATGACCTGGGTGAACCCCAGATCAGAGTACACGATCAGACAGATGGCAGCGGACACGGAAGGACGATTCGTGATATCCAAATTACGGGGGAGGGGGCTGGAACTGCTCCTAGTAAACGTCTATGGCCCCAACTATGATTGCCCGGACTTTTTGCAACATTGGCAAACACGATGGCTGGTTATGCGCCGACACAAATACTATGGGGCGGAGACTTCAATTTGGTTAGAAATCCTGATTTGGATAGGTCTGGGGGCCCGACGAGAAGACAGGCGCTAGCGGCTAGGACCATAGAAAGTGTTATGATCAGTGAGGACCTCTCAGACGTATGGAGGGAGATGCAACCGCGCGAGGGAGGTTTCACACACTACTCGGCTTACCATAACCTACACACACGAATAGACTACTGGTTGGCGTCGACGTCCCTCATGTCTCTGATTCGTACTTGCCAGGTCTTGCCACGCACTTTGTCCGATCACTCGCCGCTTCTACTGGTCCTGTCCACGCCTAGGAAAACAGTGCCACCCTTTACCTGGCGTTTTCCCCCTTTCTCGCTACTGGACCCCATCTTCAGGGAGGAGATGGCTGGGGCGATAGAAACATTCTTCGCTAGCAATATTGGTTCGGTGGACAGTTTCCAGACGGTGTGGGAGGCTTTTAAGGTGTACATCCGCGGGGTGGCCATGACTAAGCATGCGGGGGTACTGCGCTCGATCCGACAGAGGTTGTCGACTTTGGAACGGAAACTTGGTGATCTGGAGGCCCGTCAGTTGGCTGGGGACGAAGGGGATATTGCAGGAGCTATCAGGGACTCATTGGCAGAATATCAGGAGGCAGCGGACAGAGAGGTGAAGCACCTGGGCAAATACGCCACAGCGCGGGCGTATGGTGAAGGTGACAGGCCGGGATCGGTACTGGCGCATATGCTGAAAGCTAAACGTAGTAAAACACTGATCACTGTAATCCGATCGGAAGAGGGTGACGAGCTAACAGAGGAAGAGGACATTGCTAATCGGTTTAAACAATATTATTCGGGGCTGTACGCTTCCCGCTCTTCAGAAATGGATGGTGAAATCCTGGACTATTTAGAACACATCCAGCTGCCCTGCCTGTCGGACACTCACAGAGAGTTTCTCATGCTCCCCATTGAACAAGATGAGATAGTGGAGGCACTCTCGGGAATGAGAGCAGCCAGTGCCCCGGGGACAGACGGCCTCACAGTGGAATTTTATAAAGCTTTTATTGATCTGCTGCTACCCCACATCTCAACGCTCTTTGACGATCTATGCGTTACGGGCGAGATGCCACAGTCTATGAGAGAAGCGATCCTAGTGGCCATTCCCAAACCAGGTAAACCCCCAGAGGAGTGCGGCTCTTATCGGCCGCTCTCTCTGCTGAATGTGGACAATAAGTTGTTTGCAAAGATTCTGGCTAACCGACTAGCCCTATTGACCCCGGAACTAGTTGCCCCGGAACAGGCGGGGTTTGTGCCAGATAGGAACCTCACTTATAATCTCAGAACGGTATTCGGAACTGTACAACACGTCCGACAAGATACGAGAGCCATCGCCGTGTTCCTTGATATGGAGAAAGCATTCGATTCGGTGGAGTGGCCATTCATGAGACACGTACTGACCAGAATGGGACTTGGGCCCGTGTTTCTGCAAATGATAGGCGTGTTGTATAACGCTCCCACAGCACGAATCCGGCTGGGGAATCTTATCACTGGGGCCATTTCTATTTCCAGGGGTACGCGGCAGGGATGCCCCCTGTCCCCAACGTTGTACGCCTTGATCGCTGAGCCCTTGGCGTGTGCGCTCAGAGAGTATCACGGACACCGAGGGTCAGGTTCCCTGGGTATGAGATAGTGCTCTCAACGTACGGAGATGACACCCTGTTATACGTAAGGGATCCGGAACACAATCTCTCCCCGGTCCTCAGAGAGGTGGTACACTTCGGTGCACTATCTGGGTTGCGGGTCAACTGGCCGAAGTCTATAGCTTTTCCGCTCACGCCGGCAACTACGCAATTCGAAATGGAGTACCCACTGCAATGGTCGGACGAAGCGGTTAGATACCTTGGTATCAGATTGCACACAGACCCGGATATTGTGTTCCGTGAGAATTACGGTATCGCCGTGGCAAGATTGGAGGAGGACATTGAAATCTGGATCGGACTGCCATTATCTTTAATTGGCAGGGTCTCTATCATGAAGATGGTGGTGCTCCCCAGGTTCCTTTTCCTGTTCGTAAATATACCAATAGTGTTACCTCGCTCCTTTTTTGCTAGAGTAAATAAATCGCTGATACGATTGGCCTGGGCGGGCAAGCAGGCGCGGGTACAATGGCGGGTGCTCACCCTCCCATACCACTTGGGCGGGCTAGGCGCACCAGATCTGGAGTTATATTACAGAGCGGCGCAGGGAGCACAAGCACATAGCTGGGTCCACGGTGCGGATAATACACCATATCTCTGACTCGAAAAGCTCTTTGCTGACCCTCTCCCCCTCCCGGCAGTTATTCTGGAGCCGGTCGATCGCAGGACAGGCATATTGGACTCGCTCAACTCGACGAGACAGGCATGGCACAGCCTGTTACAGCAACAGGCAGGGGCATTATTGTATTCTCCAGAAATGCCACTAGACTGGACGGTCTGGTTGGCCCCCTGTAGAGATGGAGGGGTTATACGTGCAATGCATGGGTTGGGTATACACAAAGTAGGTGACCTGTTCTTAGATGGCGTTGCCAAAACGTGGGACGAGGCCTCGGTCCTCACAGAAGCTCCTACATTGCTTCAACGCTTCCAGTACCACAGAGTGCGCAGTGCACTGCACCAACTTCTAGGGGAAGACCTGTGCGAACCCCCCGAAGTTAAAGAGCTGACGTATGTCATTAAAACTAAGTCCCCCCGCAGGATACTCTCTAACATATATATATGTTAGCGATGTCTCATAGAGCGAATCACTACACAAGGGCCAGGCTGGCCTGGCAACGCGATCTGGACGTGGTTATAGACGACGCCATGTGGTATTATTGCTGCAATAACACGAGACGCATATCACTACACAGCAAACACAGACTTATCCATTTTAAATACATTAACAGAGTCTATTATACACCGGAGAGATTGCATAGGTACGGGCTCAGAGAGGAGGCGACCTGCGATAGATGCTCTTTCCCAGTTGCGGATTTCATACACTTGGCGTGGGGCTGCCCGGGCGTCTTCCAGTATTGGGATAAGATATTCCGGGAACTGAGCGCCATAGTTGGTTTCACGATAGCCCCGGACCCTGCTGTGGCACTGCTGAGCTATTCCAAACAGTTACCAAAAGCAACCCGTAGGCTGGTGGACATGGGCCTGCTGATAGCGAAGCGAAGGGTGGCAATGTGCTGGATGAGGGGCCCCTTACCTACAGTGACTCAGTGGTCACATGATGTCCTGTATTGTTGTACGCAATCAGAGAACTTTAGTGAACTACTTGCTCCGCGGAGCAGACCAAAGAACTTCTGGGGGTTATACACGACATACTTGAACAGTAAAAGTGGGACCTCGACTGAAGAGGCATCAACAGACCCCGTAGCAGGAACTCACACCAACATCGCATAAGGTAAAATGCAAAATCCCGGACCAGCACATGCCAGACCTGTGGGGTTCACAGTTGAGCTAAACCTACACAGGAGATAGTGGGTAAGGATGGGAACTCTACTGGCACCGGTGACACTCAGGGGAGGGAAACAGGTATAGTTCTGCAGTTAGATAGGGGCTACATGGCTGTATGTCACTGCATGGGGTATTGGTCCTGACAGTGGTAAGCGGCGCTGACATCACTTAGTTCATAATGATTATGTGTGTTTTATTTATAATTATTGTTCTACAGCGGATACACTTTAAGCAGTAACAAGAGCCATCATTTTTACATGAAGTGCGGCCCTACCCCCGGGATGTGGGCAATAACGCTGTGTACAGGGCCTTGTTTTCCTTTTCATTTAATATGCCACCGGCCCCAGGGTTGTAGGCGAACGGCTGTGTATTTCCGTGACCAATGTTAAAAAAAGATTAAAAAAAAACAAACAAAAAAAAAAACCCTGTGCGCAACAACTCATAGGCCCTACATGAGTGAGAACCTTGGAGCGGCCGTCATCCAGTCACCACCGGAAGAGGGGAATGTGACGTCGTCGGCCCCTTATGTTGGTGGAGTCACGTGGCCTGTGACGCCTGTGCCGGATGGGTGTGGTGTGTGTGAAAACCTGCCCTCAGGAAGTGGCTGTGACATGCTGACAACTAGACCAGTGACCTGCACACCACCAGCGAGTACGCCTGCGACGGGTAGCAATGAGGGCCCCCCCTTGGGGCGTTTGCGGAGTGGTCTGGCCTGCCGTACGCCCGACCAGCGCAGGGCTTGCAACAATGACTCGTGGGCTCTGGGCGTGGTCCAGTCCATGTCCGGACAAGGAAGTGACTGATGCGTGTGTCCCTGTTGTAGTGTTCACGGAACCCGGTACACAAAATGCAATGTCGCACCCTCTGACTGGCATCCTACAGGATGAACATCATTGACGCAAGGGAAGGCACTGTCCCCACATTCATCCACACATCCGTACATGAATGACGTAAGACATTGCACAGCAGTGCGTCACTGGATGTTTAATTGCACATCCAGTGCAGTCATGCAGCTGGAGCGGTACAGGGCAATGCCGAGCACACTACACAATATGGGCCCGTGGAGGGCCAGCCAGTGTCCATCCGGGGATGACCTGTACTGCGGAAGAGGAAGGGTACAGTCCGCAGTCTGTCCGCCGTGTCATTGGTCGTCAAACAGGATGTGGCAGTCCATGTCGCTGTCCGAGGTGAGTGCATCGGAGTGTATCGGGGGTCAGTGGTAGGTCTTGAGGCCATGTGGGGCACCAAGCAGTAACAGGCAAGGTGGCGGAAATGGATGTTAGTGCCTAGCCCTCCTGACCACAGTCCCATCCACGTCCTCGTCCCCGGGTGTGTGCCCTGCCCCACCTGTGGGTGTTGCAGTACCGGCTGCGGCACTGTGTGCCACTGACACATCAGGGGCCGGAGGAGGATTGTCGGCCGCACTGTGTGGCAGTGACACATCAGGTGCCGGAGTGGATACGCCTGCCGCACTGGGAGGCACTGACACACCAGGGGCCGGAGATGTGGATGGTGTGGGGGCAGCAGCATTCATCATCGCCACGCCTTGTGGCAGCAATGCCATGATGAGGACATGCAGGGCACGGTAGATCCCAGCTACATTTCGCTGATGTGCAGCGTCGGCTGCCATCCTTTCCGCCTCCATCCGCACCATGTCCTCCATGAGCATCCGCATGTGTGCCAGCTCACGGCTGGCATCGCTGGGGCCACTCTGAGCGGACAGGTATTCTTCCCTCCACGTCATGACTCCAGAGATGTCAGTCAGGGCTCACTGGAGCCCATGGGGCGGACATAGACACCCAAGGATGGTGTCCAGTTTGGTAGCCATGAGCTCGAACCCCACCCGCACCTGCTCGACCGTCTCCCTCTGGCCCTCCAGCACACGGCGTTAGAAGGCCATGTGTTGTTCCTGGGGGTCTTGGGAGGGTGCCGGGGCTGTGGGTGCCTCCTGCTGGGTGGTTTGGGTGGTGGGTGGGGTCTCATGGATGTAGCTGGGCTGCCCTGATCCTGGAGGTGAGTTGCGGATGAGGTCAATGAGGTCTTGGATGGTTTGGGTGTCGATGCTGGTTTTGTCCTCCTCATCAGTGAAGAGTGGCTGTGACTGCTCTGCAGGAGGTGTTGACGATGCCCCTGCAATGTGAAGGGGAGATGGTGTATTACAATGTGTCCACATGTATGTAGCCGCATGGTACAGGTTGACATTCAGACAGCATGGCATTGTACATTGTGACAGTCTGTGGGTCTGGGCGAGGACCCAGAGTGATTGTGGGTGTGCACTGTGCCCTGCTTGCTTGTGCATGTGTGCCATTGTGGCCATCTCTCCCCGTCCCCCAGTACCTGGTGGTCACTCACCCTGTTGCGGTTGTGTTGTGTCCTGTCGAGCAGTGTCCGGTCCCCCGACTCCGGCCACAGTATCCATACTGATGACTGTCGACACCAGCTCCTCCATGTCATCCAGCTCCAGCTGTGGCGCTGGGCCCCCACCTCCGGTCTGCGTTGCTGCCTTCAGGTTGGCGGAGAGTTTCTCCTTGGTCTTCCGCTTGATGTCATTCCATCGCCTCTTGACCTCGTCCATTGTCCGCTTGTGCTCTCCGACGGCATTCACCTTGTTGACGATGTCCCGCCATATTCCAGTTTTAGTGCCCAATGACACGTTGGAGGTGACGAAGAGTTGTTGATGGTGTTCCATCATCTCCGTGACTATGATCCTGTTCTCCTGCGGACTGAACTTGGTCTTCCTCGTCTTCTTGTCCTTGCCCTTCCCTGTCCCCGAGGTCCCAGTCTGGTCGTCCGGGGTGCTTGTGGGGTTGCGCTCGTCCTCTGCGCCTGCTCTGGCTGCCTCCATGGTGCTTGTGTGTTGGTCAGTTTGTGTGTGGGTGTTTTTTCTACTTTTATGGAGCTTTTTGACGCCTGCCAGGTGTGTGTTGCAGGCCTGGCGCTGCTTATCGCTGATTTCCTCATCGTGAATGGGCTCATCGCACGTTTTTTGGTGTTGTGGTTTGTGTTTTTATCTCCATCGTGGTGGTTGTGTCGCGGACATTGTCCGCGGTTTCGGCAGACTATCGCATGGTACCGCCTTTTTGTGAATTCCACGTTGACACGGGGTTATTTTCCCGCGATGGGCTGCGATATTGAAAGTTGCGTTACGCTACTCTTGCGGTAGTTATCCACGTTCTTGTGAATATACCCCATAGTGTATTAAAAGGGATGGAATTTGGTGGTACTGAAAAATAAAGGTTCAGCTATTCAGGCCAACTTAAAAAAAATCTGATACTTTCCTGTGGTGCATGTTATTGCTATGTTTCAATCAATCAAACAATCGTCTTGTAGAGTGAGACTACTCACCCGTAAGGGTCTCAAAGTGCTGGGGTGCGGGGGAACTGCTGATCCATCAAAGGTGCTGTGTTTCAGTCGAAGAGCCAGGTCTTGAGGTCCTACCTGAATTGAGGGGGTGACGGTGATTGCCTGAGGTAGAGAGGCAGGGTGCGATACAGTTGATTAAGGAATCGCTGAAGGGTGGACAGGGTTCGGTGGGTCTGTAGATGAGGGTGCCGCGGAGGGTGGCATTTGGGTTGGTCTTGAAGTGGAGGTGCTCCATGTTGGTCGAGTGGTCATCAGAGTGGGTGGTGAGGCGGAGGGTTCTTTTGTGTACGATGGTGATGCCTCCACCCAGTTTGTTGATACAGCTTTAGTGAATGATCTTGTAGCCGTCCAAGATGGTGGTGGCGATGTCCGGAACGGAGGTGGAGTTCAGCCAGGTTTCCATGAGAAAGGCGATGTTGGGGTCGACGTGGTCGAGTAGGTCCCAGATCTCCATGGCGTGTTTGTGGAGGGAGCGTGTGTTGAGCAGGATGCAGCTGAGGCAGTCGGGTCCGGTATTTGCGGGTGTGCGGTGTGAGGTGGGTGGGGCTGGTGTACGTTGACAGGCGAAGGGGCAGCTGCAGTTACGGCAGGCAAAAAGGCCCTGGCTGTCATTCAGCGACACCCAGAGGCAGGAGGTGCGGCGTCTGGTGTTGAGAGTGTGGAGGGTGCTGGTGTCGTAGCAATGGATGGTCCGAGAACCAGGGTCCATGGTGCTGGGTGATCTCCAGGCTCGGACGGGCGCAGGCGGGCTTGCCTTTGGCACGCCTTCAGAGCTCGCCATTAAGTAGTGTGAGGGGGAGGACCGAACAGCTGTGAGGCGGGAAAGTGGGAAGCAGGAAAGCTGTGCTGGAGGGGGCAGGGCCACGGGGGATCAGCAGCTGAAGGGGCACAAAGGGAAAAAGGCGCAAAAGCGAAAAGAGGAAAGAATGAAAGAAAAGGGACAAAAAAGTAAAGACAGATGAAAGGAAGGAAAAAGAGATCAGAAAGCAGAGAGACAGAGCGTAGTGCAGCAGCAGAGCAGAGATGCTCCCCGCTGGACCACCAGGGATGAGGCGCAGGTGGGTGCCTGCGGGTGGAGGAGGGCCTCGAACTCAGACCAGCAAGGGTTAGGGGCAGCAGCTACCTAGGCGGAGCTGTACGGGAAGGGAAACAGTTCACTGACCAGGTTTGTGAGATTGCTCCTCTCACCGCGCTGCGGCGACCATTAAGTAGTGTGAGGGGGAGGGCCGGACAGCTAAGAGGAAGGAAAGAGGCGCTGGAGGGGGGGCGGGCCGTGGGGGATGAGCAGCAGCAGGGACACGGAGGGCAAAAGGCGCAAAAAGTGAAAAGAGGCAAGAGTGAAAGAAAAGGACAAAAAGCAAAGAAAGATAAAAGGAAGGAAAAAGAGATCAGAAAGGCAGACAGCAGAGAGACAGAGGACAGAGCAGCAGCAGAGCAGAGATGCTCCCCACTGGACCACCAGGGATGAGGGGCAGACGGGTGCCTGCAGGTGGAGGAGGGCCTCAAACTGAGATCAGCAAGGGTCAGGGGCAGCAGCTACCTAGGCAGAGCTGTGAGGGAAGGAAAGCAGTTCACTGACAAGGTCATGTTTAGATCATCCCTTTTCAGCATGTTCCCCCTGGGAGGTTCTTCCACAAGGAGATCCCCACCCCAGCAATGGCTACAAGACCAGGATTGGACATCAGTCCAGTGTCAACATCGTCGTCTTCTGCATCTGCCTGTGCATCTTCCTCTGATTTTTTTGTCCTCTTATGCGAGTCAGGCATTGCTTCTGCTCCACGGGACCCCAGTTTCTGTCTGTTGTGTAATCGTTTAGCCAGGTCGTTTCTAGGTAAGCCAACACTCACTCCTGTAGAGCAACCAGTCCTAGGTGTCTTCAGGGGATTCAAAACACAATGTCTTTGATTTGTAGTAGCCAGGAAGAGGAGCATGGATTTGATGTCCATGGCACGCATCTTCTTCTTGATGGCGTCAAGGGATTTTCCTTGTTTCTGGACCAAGAGGATGTAATCAAGGAAAATCAAGATCTGGGAGACTTGAAATTGCAGCCATTCAGCTGCCCTGGGGGCCTTTTCAGGATCCCGTCCTCGTCTATATAGTTGAGAACTTTTGTAATATGAGGATGAGGAAGGTGCTTCTGCCTCAGAGCCCCATGGGTCATTTCTAGAATAAAGTATGTCAAGAGTCTGTCCGGAGGCATCCTCGTTCTAAACCAGTGGTCCATGAAGTTTTGAGGTCAGAAACACTGCACACCCTCTGTAAAGCAAAGTTATTCCTAGGGCCATTTTCACCTGGATCCTCCGCCTGATCCTCAGACATTTTATTTATTGCCAAAAGGCAAACAGCTACTTTAATCTATATAAATTTGTCTTCTGCTTCAGCTATGCACCCTTCAACCTCAGCCACTCTATCCACCATGTTGCAGGGAATCCTGTCTGAATAGGGCAACGTCTCTTTGCACTTTGCAAATCTTAGTTTCTAGGGTTGTCTGTGAGGCATGGGTAGCATGGAGTATTGTACAGTGGAGGATGTGCTCAGCAGCTGTGAGTCAGTGCTCTGCTCCCTGTGCATAGAGGCGGCTTCTGTCAGGTATTTGACATACTAGTCAATTCTGGCTTGTCCCTTACCAGGGGTGGCGTTGTCTTTTCCATTCTACCCATGTAGTGACCCTGGATTGAGCTGCGGTCCACTTATGGTGCCCTCTTGCTGTGCTCTGGTTGGTCAGTTAAGCAGCTGAGGAGCCAGGTGCCCATGTTTGGTAGCGTTTGCAAATGGCAGCTGGGTTCAAATCGGTGTGGTCATAGGTCCCATTGGATAGGCCCACCTTGCCTGCAACCTGCGCAGCCACTCACGGAGACTAAGGACAGGCATATACATCAGTTCTGCTGTCTGGACTTAAGGCATTTATTTACAGTATGCACTGCAATCTTCCATGGGGCACTTCTGCAGCAGTTCTGTGCAGGCGCTACTGCCCCCGTGGACCAACACTAAGACAGCATCTATGACCTAGAGCGCTTAGCAGTACTGCCAAGTGCCACACATCTCTGGTTAGACTAACGCATTTTAGTGCTTGTCCCCGCATTGCTGCACTGAAATACATGAGTCACTCAATTAGTGGTCCTTTCTGCTTTTGTTAGTGCTTGAGATGCTCGTCTTAACAAGTCTCTATGTGTTTAAATATATATATTACCAGCACAAGTCTCCAGGCTTGTGCTATGAGTGCCTAAGTAGAGCTAGAGTGAGTCTGGGGTCACATTACCATATATACAGCAATGTCTTTCCCAGGCCCTCATCGCAACTGTGACAGGAACCCAAAAGCGAAAGGAAAAGCAGTAAACACCAATGAGCTCCTCTTCTGCCTTCATTTTCCCCTCTATACAGCACAACTCAGCAAACAATCAGCAGTTCTGACCATCCTGCAGAGCTGTCAATGAGGGTGAGTTTTCATAGGACTAGTGCTACCTTCCGTTAACTTTGCCTCCTCTCATGGGTCTGTGACAGCCCGTGCCAGGACTCTTGTGGTTCTGGGTGGACTCTGAAGAGGAACTACGTAATATGTGGGTAGGTGTTAGAGTGTCGTTAATGGGAAGGATGATGTGATGCGCAGTGTGTGAGTGTCTGCTGAAGAATAAATTAATGCCTGACCACAGCTCCCATGGTGCGTAATTCATCAGCTTGCTCCAGGGCTGGGAAGATGCTAAAACTGGCGACAAGTAGGGGATACGTGCCCGAGGAAAACAAGAGTTCTCTCCCTGAGAGTTTGTAACAATACAGCAAACTGCTTGTGTGTGTCACGAGTGTCCAGAATCAATTCAAAGCAGTCTGCAACCGGCACATGTGGAGTCAAAGCCCTTCTCCAGCCCATACACAGCAGCATAAGAAATCGAAGGCCCTACAGAGGAGTATATTTGAAACACCCGCCAAAACCGCAGACGAGTTGGTCAACAGACACTGCACCGCACCCAAATACAGAGCAAGTAATCAGACGAAGCAGGAAAAAACGATCACGCCAACAAGGTATGAGAAACAGAGAACTTACTCACCGTCAAGGGCGATTGAAACATTCTGCGACCCATGCTCAAGCACAAGGCTCGTGCATACAGAAGTTGTTGGTGGATGCCAGCCTACACCATGTTCGCCGGAAAGGCACGTGCCAACACAATGGCAGCCGAAGAGAGTGCAAAATACAACGCAGCCGTGCATCTGACGCCACCACTGCCTTTCGACGCTTCTAAGAAGCAGAACAGTGGTGCCAGATGGGCTGCGTGGATCAAAACATCCGAAGACTTCATAGATGCGTGAGAAGAAGAAGATGACAATAAGATTATCAAATACTTGAAAAACCTTGCAGGTGATGGAGTGAAAGAAGCACTAAAGAAAATTTCACAGACTGATGCAAAATCGCACCAAAAGGCAAAAGAAGCGTTGGAGACAAAGTTCAATCCAATGCCGAATGTCGACTGTGAAAGGCATATCTTCAACCAAGCACAGCAAAATGTTGGTGAACCAATGGATGAGTTTGTTGAAAGACTTGATTGACTCATTAAACATTGCAAGTTCTGTGACTTCACTGATGAAGCCATGCTCCTCAGAGTCATTGATGGCTGCCTTTCAGATTCATTTAGAAGGCGCATGCTGAGAGAAACACAAAGTCTAGAGAAAATGTTGAAGGCTGCAAGAGCAGAATAACAAGCAGACCGACAAGCTGCTGGCATGGAAGCAGGAACAGCACACAATGACTTGGCATTGACCATTAAAAGCAAGCATAAACGAGATACACGCATGTCAACGTCTTCAAAGAAAACAAAGCTATGCTTCCAATGTAGATTTTCGTTTCCCACGAAGGTAAATGTCCAGCCATAAAACAAGTCTGCAAAGGTTGTGGGAAAGAGAACCATTTCATAACTGTGTGCCAAGCTAAAGAAAAATCAAGTGTATCACGGCGACAAGAAAAGTTGGATGTGAGAACGTTCCAGAAGCATTCTTGCCACGCCCCTAAAACCAAAAAGCAGCATCAGTTACGACAAGTGGGAACCAGGCAAAATCAATCGTCAAGCTCATCGTACAAAGGTTATTCAATGTCACTATTGAGTACCAGCGAAGAAGATGGGTGTGCGCTGATATCTACCATAGGACAGCGTGCACATATGGGGTTATCTGCCTGTAAAGAAGATCACAGTTCAAAGAAAGCTCTAAAAAAAAGCGACAAACTTCATTTGGACACTGTCCCAAAATCAAATTGAAAGTGAACGATCACCTAATAACTTTCATCATATACAGAGGTGTGTCGATTGATATGCCAGTGGAAAAGTTTGACAGCTTCTTGCCTGTGCCTTGCCTCACTCCATCAGGCATGAAGGTATATACCTGGGCCACTTCTGAGCCATTGCAAAGCCAAGAGTCGATCACAGCGACAATGCGACACAAAAAGACATCGGTGTGAGCCACCATTCATGTTCTACAAGGGACTTCAACAAGTGCCTGTTTGCTTAGTTTTGACACCGCTGCTGATATGGGGTTGATATCCCTCAACATCAACCTCTGTGCTCAGTCTGAGATCACAAGCTGATTCCTGTCGTTGTTCCATGGCCTGGGAAAACTCAAGAAAATGAAAGTACAGCTTCATATCAATGAAGACATTCGCTCTGTTGCTCAGCGGCACATTTGAGTTGCTTTTCATCGACAAGAAGCTGTAGAGAAAGAGTTGGAAGCACTCTTAAAACATGCCATCATTGAACGCTCCACAGCCCCATGCCATGGGTTTCTCCCATAGTAGTAGTACCTAAAAAGGACAGTAGCCGAGAGGTGTGCATTTGTGTTGATATGCGCAAGTCAAACAAAGCCATTGAGAAAGAGAGACACCCTGGTCCACACATAGCGGACATGATCATGCAATTGAATGGAGCCAAAGTGTTTTCCCATCTTGACCTGAATAAAGGATACCATCAACTGGAATTGGAGGAGAAGTGGAGCTACATTACTACATTTTCGACTCATGTTGGTTTATTTAGATATAAGAGACTGAATTTT
The DNA here is from genome assembly GCA_963921515.1 of Calotriton arnoldi. Taxonomy (NCBI): domain Eukaryota; kingdom Metazoa; phylum Chordata; class Amphibia; order Caudata; family Salamandridae; genus Calotriton; species Calotriton arnoldi. The sequence goes on along the minus strand of CAWUFW010001625.1, from coordinate 506,630 downwards.
GGAGTATCTTCGGCTGCTGAGATATTTCAGGATGTTATCTGCTGAGTAATCTAATCTGTTACACATGCTTTCAATTACAGTGCTAACATAAGGGTTTTTGGGAGAACATACAAAGAATACAACAAAGCCCTTACCCAAGTTTGGCAGTTACTTGCTGATACAGGTCTCACTCTGAAGGCTGCAAAATGTGTTTCACAAAACCAAACTCAAGTGCTTTGGACACATATTATCTGATGGGGGAATGACTCCAGACAAGGTGCAAGCACTGTCGTCCACCCCCCCCCACCCCTCCCCCCAGGATGTTATCATGCTGCAATCCTTTCTAAGCATGGTGGGTGCCCCATTAAGAGACTAGACAACACAAAATGTTCCATTTCAGTGGTCTCCTGAATGCGACCAGAGTTTCAAAGAAATTAAAAATGCAATTAAGAATGCAACTGAAATGGCCTACTACTACCCAAAGTTACATACCAAAATAATGGTTGATGCGATCCGGGGGGTGGGGGGGTGTTCTAGGGGAAATCCTTGCTCAACATAATGGCCATCTGAATGCTCAGACACATTGTGGTCTATTGAGCAAAAATGGGTACGAAGTTCCTCTAAATGATTGGAAAAGCAGGTGGAGGACTGGTGTGGAGAAACAAGGGGAACCACTGAGTGTATGGGGAAGAGAAAAAAGGGGGGGAAGAACCCTTTTCGGAACTAGGGCTCTCACACACCCAGCAAGCTAGGTGTCATGCTTCATCATATGAGCCTGCCCCTCGTCAGGTCGGCGCTGCAATACCTGACAGGCACCCGTACCGGGGCTCTTTGTCAGGGATCTTTTGTTCCTGCCGGTAGGTGCAGTGGGGTGAGGGCCCTAGTGTGTAGATGTGATGTATGGTGAAAGTAAAATAGGTCAGTTAATCCTAAAAACCTTTATTGGGAAGGTAAACTGCCTAGTGTAAAAGAATGAGAGGGGTACAGGACTAGTGCTGGTGTATCTAGTGGTAAATGCCCGGCTCTCAGGTGATCGACATGTTTCGTGCCATTGTAGTCCTATAGATCAAGGCACTTCCTCAGGATCGAATAAAACGCTATCTACACTTCAAAGGTAAGTGAATTTCTACATACCCAAGGCACAGGTAGTTGACCTACGAGAAGTAAAAGAAAACATATATAGGCATGTAAATATTATGTTAAAAAATACTCAGTCCTCAATGTCCACCAAGCTGTTATTGCTATTAAAAGGCCACACAGATAGTGTGCTACCCAATGCACACTAAATGTAGTTACTCAATCACACTGTATGAGACAGGGAATTTGATAAAGTAATATCTGTACCAAATATCTTCTGTAAAATTATATGTTTAAAACAAAAATGAAGGCAACTGAGTAGATGCAATCGTCAGAACAAACACATGACTCACCTGGTCTGTAAGTCAAGTGTACTTGCAACGGTGAATCAGCGGTATAAGAGGACACCAATTGGGTCCTAGAACAAGAATAAAAGGAAGAATACAAAAAGAAACGTAGATCTGTGAAATAAGCCGAATCCGATCAGCTCACAGAATGGCAAGTACCAGAGGGGTGCGGAACGGTCGCTCGCCGGAAAACAAGAGCCATCAAGGGAACCTGCCCGAGATGTGTAGTCAGATAAGCGGTGCCCCCAATGCCAGGCGTGTCCCCAAAAAAATCAACCCGGTTAAACCAGGACTGAGGAGCCAACTGGCATACAAGGATCGCCGCGGGGCCCGGGAGGACACACGCCAAGACCCGAAGTAACACTAGGGAGCCTCGTGGTCACAGGAGGGCAGTCGATTAGCGGAGATGCAAATACCGCCGCACACACTCACCTCTGTTAGTTGTACGTCGCAACTGAAGGTAACTCACCGGCGAATTAACGCTCCTTGCGTTAAGACCTACCCTGCCGCCGACACCGGGATGGTGGCAGGCAGGGAGCCGGAGAAATGTAAATAGGCGAGTAGAAGCCCAAATGTGGGCGGTTCCCGTGACGTAGTACGGGGTGCGTGAGGTCATGAACCTAGTGACTGGTGACTCGGCTGGATTAGGTTGCACGCTAGATAACTAAAGCAGCGGCCATATTGGAGTGTGAAAATACTCTAAAGAATGTATCTAATGAGATACTGAACTCTTCATGGAGTGTCACTGTTGATACTTAAAGGGACCAGACCAGGTGATAAGTAACGAATAATAATTCGAAAAGTCTGTAACAAGGATCGCTACGAGGACCAACGCCTAAAATTAAGGGGCGTGCTTTAATAGTGGGCTTCGAAACATAACCAGTTATGGGCATCCCAAAATTAAGGGTGAGAGAGTTGTAATAGACAGCATGTAGGTAATAGCATCGGAGTGCTAGCAATCTAGTGGTCTTTAAGACGATCAAATTGAAGGGAGTCAACCTCATAGCTGCACAAGCTAGAATACCCGATAAGGTGGTGATATCGCACTAACAGATACTAATATAGTCCAAAAGTTAAATACTGATATAGACACCTATACAGATACTGGCCATGCTAACCAGAGTTGCTCCATTCACGAATGGAAGAGTGTAATAATGGAGTTACTCGTCATGGATAAGGGTGCATGATGTATACTGTGTAGAGGTGGGGGCCACAGTGTAGATGATTCAGGTAAGTGCACCCCACGGTATATCATCATTGAGGCCCTTTGTATGTGTGGATAATCTATACACCCATCTTTGTTCAGCTTTGAACAGTATAGTCTTGGTTACCTGTGGGTATGATTCTAGAACTATCCAACGCAATGTTTCAGGGGCATGTTGTGTATCCTTAAAATGTGTGTACAATTTGGTGGTGACCCTTTGGCACCTGATATTACTTTTATGCTCTGTTATCCGGATCTTAATCGATCGCATAGTCATACCTATGTATTGGAGACCACAGGGACAGATCAACATGTAAATGCATTGTTTAGTGTTACAGTTAGTGTGTCTCTTCAGGGTCCATCTGAAATTGGACGACAAGGATATTTCTTTGGATGTGATGGTAAGCGGGCACACACTGCAAGAACCGCATGGGTAATGTCCAGTGATTGCCGGAAGGCCCCACAGTGTCCTCTGTGTGTCGGTGTTGTGTTTCCTAGGTCTGGTGTGTATTAAGGTATCCTTAAGGTTGCGAGTTCTTTTATACGCGAACCTAGGTTTGGGTAATTGTAGGTCACCTGTGTTTAAAATACCCCAGTGTTTTAAAATGATCTGTTTGATTCGTGAGGAATCTGGGGTAAATGATGTCACACACGTCAAGGTATCAGTGGTTAGTTTTTGATGTACTTCAAGTAGAGACTCTCTGGGATTGTTCCTAGCTCTCTTCAATGATTCTCTTATTTGTTTCTGTGGATAGCCCCTTGCCGTAAGATTGGATGCTAAAATATCGGCTTCTTTTTTGTAATCACTGACCAGTTTGCAATTGCGTCTAATGCGCAAGAATTGCCCAAATGGCAAATTATCTCTTAATGCTTTAGGGTGGTGGCTGTTGTACAAGAGTAAACTATTGCGGTCAGTTGGTTTCTTATAGAGAGAGCTGTTAATGCTGCCTGCACTCAGTGTGATGTTTATGTCCAGGAAAGGGACGGTGGTATCAGAGATGTTGTGTGAAAATTTAAGGTAATCATTCTGGATATTAATCCATTTTACAAAATCTTCGCAGGTCGATCGACTGCCATGCCAAAACACCAAAATATCATCAATGAAACGTTTCCAAAGTTTCAAGTTGTTGTAATATGGGTTAGTAGTGTTAAGGATTACCTCCCTTTCAAAAGCTGTCATGTAAAGGCACGCTAGACTGGGAGCAAAGGTACTACCCATAGAAGTACCCTGACTCTGGTGAAATAGCTGTTGTTTGAATTCAAAGAAATTCTCAGTTAGAGCCAGGGTAGCACAATCCATTATAAAGGAAATGGGGGTGGATGATGTCCACTCCAATGTATTGAGGGCAGTTTCCACGACTGCTAGGGTGGCTCTCTGGGGAATGTTTGTGTATAAAGCTTCCACGTCAAAAGTGACGAGGAAGTCAATGTCTCCAGTGTCTATTGTTCCCTCAATAATCCTCAAAATATCAGTAGTGTCTTTTACAAAGGAGGGGGTGTCTCTCACAATTGGTTGTAAAAAATGGTCGCAGAAGATGGAAAGTGGCTCGAGAATGGAACCGATCCCGGAGACGATGGGTCGACCAGGGACCGGTAGGATACCTTTATGGATTTTGGGGAGGGTGTAGAAATATGGTGTTCTAGGCTCCTTAGAGATTAAAAAATCAGCTTCCTTACGGCTGATCCAACCATTGGACTCTGCCTCGTAAACCATTGTGGAAATACTCGTCGTGAGACGTGTAGTAGGATCGGTTGTAATGGGAGTATAATACCTCTCATTTGATAGTTGGCGGATGCATTCTGCATCATAATCAGTTGTAGATTGCACTACCGTAGCCCCTCCTTTGTCCGCTTGTTTAATAGTGATGGTCACATCTTCCGCTAGAGCCCTCACTATAGCTTCCTCCGTTTTGGAAAGGTTATGAAAAGGTGCCTTTCTATTTGGTAGGTCCATTTCGTTCAGAACTGCCTGCTCGAAGGCAAGGACTTCTACCGGAACCATGTTGTTATGTGGGGTAAAAGATGAGGGATTCCTTAGGCCTGAATCATTCTGTTCCCTATGGACAGTATCTTTAAAGAAAGCTTTCAGTCGTATTGTCCGGAACCAATTATGTATCTCACATTGGTCTCTAAATTTATCTGGTTTGGGCGTGGGCACAAAGCCTAGGCCCATCTGTAGTACCTTTTTCTCAGGTTCAGTGAGGGTACGGTGAGAAAGATTGACCACTAGGTCCTGTTTGCTCTTGTCTTGCTCCGAGTGTCCATGCCACTGGTCGGTTGGTCTTGCCAATGGACCTGTTTGTTTACTCCTGTTCTGTTGCGTCCTCTTCCTCTGCCCCAACCTCTGTCTAAAAAGGCCTATTGCTGTTGTTAAAGAATTGGGGTGGACCCTGGTAATATTGAGGGAAGTTCCAGAAGGGAGGTGGTGGACCATGGTATAGTGAGGGGTCCTGGTAAGGTGGTGCCTGGTAGTATTGATTGGGGCGTCGGTTCCTTCTAGGTGTACTGCTGCCCCCACTGTTAGTACTTGAGTTGCTGTCACTAGAGTCTCTCCTGTCTGAGCTCTCGTCAGAGGAATAACTCATTTTTGTGGAAGTGTAATCATCCCTAAGATAGGGGTAAGTCTTTTCTTTAGAGAATTTCTGAATATCTTTCTGAAGTTTGTTGATTTTCTGCTTCATAAGATATTCTTTATTGTCAGAAATTTCATTGTTGATTTCCGAAAGTTTGCTTTTGTAGGCTGTAATCTGGATAGTAGTTTTTAAGGCCCCTTCAGATATCTGGATTCTCACTAAGAGGGCATCTGCCAACCTTCTAGCCGTGTTGATGATTAAAACCAACCAGTCCCTAGTGCACTTCCAAGCAATTAGGGACCATTCTCTTTGAAGGTGGCATCGTCCAGGAATAGTCTGGGAAAGTTGTTTACTATCAAACCTGATGGAGCAATATTAGCTCTAAGATATTCCGTCATGAGTGCGCCGTGAAGCGTGATCTTAAGCCACTCTCTTTTCAGTGTGGTCAATGTGTTCCAGTCATCAGAGTTGGAACCAGATGCTGAACTGCCATCACTACCTAAAATAGATGGTGTTCTGTCTAAAATGTCCGTGACTGCATCATCGCCAAAGCTCAAACCTTGAGCTTGATCCATTGTTCCTCGCAGATGTAGAGGACACAAGAATAAAATGGGCCAGTCTAGGTCAGAGGGTGATCTGCTGGTAACCTGAAATAGAGTCCCACGGGAAACCCGTGCTAGAACTATTCAACAAGGAGAGGGACTAGGGGCATATTTAACGAGGTCCAACGTACATACCCCGCAAGGACTAATGAGCAAAAATGGGTACGAAGTTCCTCTAAATGATTGGAAAAGCGGGTGGAGGACTGGTGTGGAGAAACAAGGGGAACCACTGAGTGTATGGGGAAGAGAAAAAAGGGGGGAAAGAACCCTTTTCGGAACTAGGGCTCTCACACACCCAGCAAGCTAGGTGTCATGCTTCATCATATGAGCCTGCCCCTCGTCAGGTCGGCGCTGCAATACCTGACGGGCACCCGTACCGGGGCTCTTTGTCGGGGATCTTTTGTTCCTGCCGGTAGGTGCAGTGGGGGTGAGGGCCCTAGTGTGTAGATGTGATGTATGGTGAAAGTAAAATAGGTCAGTTAATCCTAAAAACCTTTATTGGGAAGGTAAACTGCCTAGTGTAAAAGAATGAGAGGGGTACAGGACTAGTGCTGGTGTATCTAGTGGTAAATGCCCGGCTCTCAGGTGATCGACATGTTTCGTGCCATTGTAGTCCTATAGATCAAGGCACTTCCTCAGTATTTAACTTTTGGACTATATTAGTATCTGTTAGTGCGATATCACCACCTTATCGGGTATTCTAGCTTGTGCAGCTATGAGGTTGACTCCCTTCAATTTGATCGTCTTAAAGACCACTAGATTGCTAGCACTCCGATGCTATTACCTACATGCTGTCTATTACATCTCTCTCACCCTTAATTTTGGGATGCCCATAACTGGTTATGTTTCGAAGCCCACTATTAAAGCACGCCCCTTAATTTTAGGCGTTGGTCCTCGTAGCGATCCTTGTTACAGACTTTTCGAATTATTATTCGTTACTTATCACCTGGTCTGGTCCCTTTAAGTATCAACAGTGACACTCCATGAAGAGTTCAGTATCTCATTAGATACATTCTTTAGAGTATTTTCACACTCCAATATGGCCGCTGCTTTAGTTATCTAGCGTGCAACCTAATCCAGCCGAGTCACCAGTCACTAGGTTCATGACCTCACGCACCCCGTACTACGTCACGGGAACCGCCCACATTTGGGCTTCTACTCGCCTATTTACATTTCTCCGGCTCCCTGCCTGCCACCATCCCGGTGTCGGCGGCAGGGTAGGTCTTAACGCAAGGAGCGTTAATTCGCCGGTGAGTTACCTTCAGTTGCGACGTACAACTAACAGAGGTGAGTGTGTGCGGCGGTATTTGCATCTCCGCTAATCGACTGCCCTCCTGTGACCACGAGGCTCCCTAGTGTTACTTCGGGTCTTGGCGTGTGTCCTCCCGGGCCCCGCGGCGATCCTTGTATGCCAGTTGGCTCCTCAGTCCTGGTTTAACCGGGTTGATTTTTTTGGGGACACGCCTGGCATTGGGGGGCACCGCTTATCTGACTACACACCTCGGGCAGGTTCCCTTGATGGCTCTTGTTTTCCGGCGAGCGACCGTTCCGCACCCCTCTGGTACTTGCCATTCTGTGAGCTGATCGGATTCGGCTTATTTCACAGATCTACGTTTCTTTTTGTATTCTTCCTTTTATTCTTGTTCTAGGACCCAATTGGTGTCCTCTTATACCGCTGATTCACCGTTGCAAGTACACTTGACTTACAGACCAGGTGAGTCATGTGTTTGTTCTGACGATTGCATCTACTCAGTTGCCTTCATTTTTGTTTTAACCATATAATTTTACAGAAGATATTTGGTACAGATATCACTTTATCAAATTCCCTGTCTCATACAGTGTGATTGAGTAACTACATTTAGTGTGCATTGGGTAGCACACTATCTGTGTGGCCTTTTAATAGCAATAACAGCTTGGTGGACATTGAGGACTGAGTATGTTTGAACATAATATTTACATGCCTATATATGTTTTCTTTTACTTCTCGTAGGTCAACTACCTGTGCCTTGGGTATGTAGAAATTCACTTACCTTTGAAGTGTAGATAGCGTTTTATTCGATCCTGAGGAAGTGCCTTGATCTATAGGACTACAATGGCACGAAACATGTCGATCACCTGAGAGCCGGGCATTTACCACTAGATACACCAGCACTAGTCCTGTACCCCTCTCATTCTTTTACACTAGGCAGTTTACCTTCCCAATAAAGGTTTTTAGGATTAACTGACCTATTTTACTTTCACCATACATCACATCTACACACTAGGGCCCTCACCCCCACTGCACCTACCGGCAGGAACAAAAGATCCCCGACAAAGAGCCCCGGTACGGGTGCCCGTCAGGTATTGCAGCGCCGACCTGACGAGGGGCAGGCTCATATGATGAAGCATGACACCTAGCTTGCTGGGTGTGTGAGAGCCCTAGTTCCGAAAAGGGTTCTTTCCCCCCTTTTTTCTCTTCCCCATACACTCAGTGGTTCCCCTTGTTTCTCCACACCAGTCCTCCACCCGCTTTTCCAATCATTTAGAGGAACTTCGTACCCATTTTTGCTCATTAGTCCTTGCGGGGTATGTACGTTGGACCTCGTTAAATATGCCCCTAGTCCCTCTCCTTGTTGAATAGTTCTAGCACGGGTTTCCCGTGGGACTCTATTTCAGGTTACCAGCAGATCACCCTCTGACCTAGACTGGCCCATTTTATTCTTGTGTCCTCTACATCTGCGAGGAACAATGGATCAAGCTCAAGGTTTGAGCTTTGGCGATGATGCAGTCACGGACATTTTAGACAGAACACCATCTATTTTAGGTAGTGATGGCAGTTCAGCATCTGGTTCCAACTCTGATGACTGGAACACATTGACCACACTGAAAAGAGAGTGGCTTAAGATCACGCTTCACGGCGCACTCATGACGGAATATCTTAGAGCTAATATTGCTCCATCAGGTTTGATAGTAAACAACTTTCCCAGACTATTCCTGGACGATGCCACCTTCAAAGAGAATGGTCCCTAATTGCTTGGAAGTGCACTAGGGACTGGTTGGTTTTAATCATCAACACGGCTAGAAGGTTGGCAGATGCCCTCTTAGTGAGAATCCAGATATCTGAAGGGGCCTTAAAAACTACTATCCAGATTACAGCCTACAAAAGCAAACTTTCGGAAATCAACAATGAAATTTCTGACAATAAAGAATATCTTATGAAGCAGAAAATCAACAAACTTCAGAAAGATATTCAGAAATTCTCTAAAGAAAAGACTTACCCCTATCTTAGGGATGATTACACTTCCACAAAAATGAGTTATTCCTCTGACGAGAGCTCAGACAGGAGAGACTCTAGTGACAGCAACTCAAGTACTAACAGTGGGGGCAGCAGTACACCTAGAAGGAACCGACGCCCCAATCAATACTACCAGGCACCACCTTACCAGGACCCCTCACTATACCATGGTCCACCACCTCCCTTCTGGAACTTCCCTCAATATTACCAGGGTCCACCCCAATTCTTTAACAACAGCAATAGGCCTTTTTAGACAGAGGTTGGGGCAGAGGAAGAGGACGCAACAGAACAGGAGTAAACAAACAGGTCCATTGGCAAGACCAACCGACCAGTGGCATGGACACTCGGAGCAAGACAAGAGCAAACAGGACCTAGTGGTCAATCTTTCTCACCGTACCCTCACTGAACCTGAGAAAAAGGTACTACAGATGGGCCTAGGCTTTGTGCCCACGCCCAAACCAGATAAATTTAGAGACCAATGTGAGATACATAATTGGTTCCGGACAATACGACTGAAAGCTTTCTTTAAAGATACTGTCCCTAGGGAACAGAATGATTCAGGCCTAAGGAATCCCTCATCTTTTACCCCACATAACAACATGGTTCCGGTAGAAGTCCTTGCCTTCGAGCAGGCAGTTCTGAACGAAATGGACCTACCAAATAGAAAGGCACCTTTTCATAACCTTTCCAAAACGGAGGAAGCTATAGTGAGGGCTCTAGCGGAAGATGTGACCATCACTATTAAACAAGCGGACAAAGGAGGGGCTACGGTAGTGCAATCTACAACTGATTATGATGCAGAATGCATCCGCCAACTATCAAATGAGAGGTATTATACTCCCATTACAACCGATCCTACTACACGTCTCACGACGAGTATTTCCACAATGGTTTACGAGGCAGAGTCCAATGGTTGGATCAGCCGTAAGGAAGCTGATTTTTTAATCTCTAAGGAGCCTAGAACACCATATTTCTACACCCTCCCCAAAATCCATAAAGGTATCCTACCGGTCCCTGGTCGACCTATCGTCTCCGGGATCGGTTCCATTCTCGAGCCACTTTCCATCTTCTGCGACCATTTTTTACAACCAATTGTGAGAGACACCCCCTCCTTTGTAAAAGACACTACTGATATTTTGAGGATTATTGAGGGAACAATAGACACTGGAGACATTGACTTCCTCGTCACTTTTGACGTGGAAGCTTTATACACAAACATTCCCCAGAGAGCCACCCTAGCAGTCGTGGAAACTGCCCTCAATACATTGGAGTGGACATCATCCACCCCATTTCCTTTATAATGGATTGTGCTACCCTGGCTCTAACTGAGAATTTCTTTGAATTCAAACAACAGCTATTTCACCAGAGTCAGGGTACTTCTATGGGTAGTACCTTTGCTCCCAGTCTAGCGTGCCTTTACATGACAGCTTTTGAAAGGGAGGTAATCCTTAACACTACTAACCCATATTACAACAACTTGAAACTTTGGAAACGTTTCATTGATGATATTTTGGTGTTTTGGCATGGCAGTCGATCGACCTGCGAAGATTTTGTAAAATGGATTAATATCCAGAATGATTACCTTAAATTTTCACACAACATCTCTGATACCACCGTCCCTTTCCTGGACATAAACATCACACTGAGTGCAGGCAGCATTAACAGCTCTCTCTATAAGAAACCAACTGACCGCAATAGTTTACTCTTGTACAACAGCCACCACCCTAAAGCATTAAGAGATAATTTGCCATTTGGGCAATTCTTGCGCATTAGACGCAATTGCAAACTGGTCAGTGATTACAAAAAAGAAGCCGATATTTTAGCATCCAATCTTACGGCAAGGGGCTATCCACAGAAACAAATAAGAGAATCATTGAAGAGAGCTAGGAACAATCCCAGAGAGTCTCTACTTGAAGTACATCAAAAACTAACCACTGATACCTTGACGTGTGTGACATCATTTACCCCAGATTCCTCACGAATCAAACAGATCATTTTAAAACACTGGGGTATTTTAAACACAGGTGACCTACAATTACCCAAACCTAGGTTCGCGTATAAAAGAACTCGCAACCTTAAGGATACCTTAATACACACCAGACCTAGGAAACACAACACCGACACACAGAGGACACTGTGGGGCCTTCCGGCAATCACTGGACATTACCCATGCGGTTCTTGCAGTGTGTGCCCGCTTACCATCACATCCAAAGAAATATCCTTGTCGTCCAATTTCAGATGGACCCTGAAGAGACACACTAACTGTAACACTAAACAATGCATTTACATGTTGATCTGTCCCTGTGGTCTCCAATACATAGGTATGACTATGCGATCGATTAAGATCCGGATAACAGAGCATAAAAGTAATATCAGGTGCCAAAGGGTCACCACCAAATTGTACACACATTTTAAGGATACACAACATGCCCCTGAAACATTGCGTTGGATAGTTCTAGAATCATACCCACAGGTAACCAAGACTATACTGTTCAAAGCTGAACAAAGATGGGTGTATAGATTATCCACACATACAAAGGGCCTCAATGATGATATACCGTGGGGTGCACTTACCTGAATCATCTACACTGTGGCCCCCACCTCTACACAGTATACATCATGCACCCTTATCCATGACGAGTAACTCCATTATTACACTCTTCCATTCGTGAATGGAGCAACTCTGGTTAGCATGGCCAGTATCTGTATAGGTGTCTATATCAGTATTTAACTTTTGGACTATATTAGTATCTGTTAGTGCGATATCACCACCTTATCGGGTATTCTAGCTTGTGCAGCTATGAGGTTGACTCCCTTCAATTTGATCGTCTTAAAGACCACTAGATTGCTAGCACTCCGATGCTATTACCTACATGCTGTCTATTACAACTCTCTCACCCTTAATTTTGGGATGCCCATAACTGGTTATGTTTCGAAGCCCACTATTAAAGCACGCCCCCTTAATTTTAGGCGTTGGTCCTCGTAGCGATCCTTGTTACAGACTTTTCGAATTATTATTCGTTACTTATCACCTGGTCTGGTCCCTTTAAGTATCAACAGTGACACTCCATGAAGAGTTCAGTATCTCATTAGATACATTCTTTAGAGTATTTTCACACTCCAATATGGCCGCTGCTTTAGTTATCTAGCGTGCAACCTAATCCAGCCGAGTCACCAGTCACTAGGTTCATGACCTCACGCACCCCGTACTACGTCACGGGAACCGCCCACATTTGGGCTTCTACTCGCCTATTTACATTTCTCCGGCTCCCTGCCTGCCACCATCCCGGTGTCGGCGGCAGGGTAGGTCTTAACGCAAGGAGCGTTAATTCGCCGGTGAGTTACCTTCAGTTGCGACGTACAACTAACAGAGGTGAGTGTGTGCGGCGGTATTTGCATCTCCGCTAATCGACTGCCCTCCTGTGACCACGAGGCTCCCTAGTGTTACTTCGGGTCTTGGCGTGTGTCCTCCCGGGCCCCGCGGCGATCCTTGTATGCCAGTTGGCTCCTCAGTCCTGGTTTAACCGGGTTGATTTTTTTGGGGACACGCCTGGCATTGGGGGCACCGCTTATCTGACTACACACCTCGGGCAGGTTCCCTTGATGGCTCTTGTTTTCCGGCGAGCGACCGTTCCGCACCCCTCTGGTACTTGCCATTCTGTGAGCTGATCGGATTCGGCTTATTTCACAGATCTACGTTTCTTTTGTATTCTTCCTTTTATTCTTGTTCTAGGACCCAATTGGTGTCCTCTTATACCGCTGATTCACCGTTGCAAGTACACTTGACTTACAGACCAGGTGAGTCATGTGTTTGTTCTGACGATTGCATCTACTCAGTTGCCTTCATTTTTGTTTTAACCATATAATTTTACAGAAGATATTTGGTACAGATATCACTTTATCAAATTCCCTGTCTCATACAGTGTGATTGAGTAACTACATTTAGTGTGCATTGGGTAGCACACTATCTGTGTGGCCTTTTAATAGCAATAACAGCTTGGTGGACATTGAGGACTGAGTATGTTTGAACATAATATTTACATGCCTATATATGTTTTCTTTTACTTCTCGTAGGTCAACTACCTGTGCCTTGGGTATGTAGAAATTCACTTACCTTTGAAGTGTAGATAGCGTTTTATTCGATCCTGAGGAAGTGCCTTGATCTATAGGACTACAATGGCACGAAACATGTCGATCACCTGAGAGCCGGGCATTTACCACTAGATACACCAGCACTAGTCCTGTACCCCTCTCATTCTTTTACACTAGGCAGTTTACCTTCCCAATAAAGGTTTTTAGGATTAACTGACCTATTTTACTTTCACCATACATCACATCTACACACTAGGGCCCTCACCCCCACTGCACCTACCGGCAGGAACAAAAGATCCCCGACAAAGAGCCCCGGTACGGGTGCCCGTCAGGTGTTGCAGCGCCGACCTGACGAGGGGCAGGCTCATATGATGAAGCATGACACCTAGCTTGCTGGGTGTGTGAGAGCCCTAGTTCCGAAAAGGGTTCTTTCCCCCCCTTTTTTCTCTTCCCCATACACTCAGTGGTTCCCCTTGTTTCTCCACACCAGTCCTCCACCCGCTTTTCCAATCATTTAGAGGAACTTCGTACCCATTTTTGCTCATTAGTCCTTGCGGGGTATGTACGTTGGACCTCGTTAAATATGCCCCTAGTCCCTCTCCTTGTTGAATAAACATTGTGGTCTATGCCAGTCGGAGCCTGCCTGAGACAGAACATGCCTACTCTCAGCCAGAGAACGAGAGTTTGGCTGTGGTGAGTGCCTGGTACATTTTCATGCATTCTTCTACAGAAAACAGTTTACTGTTGTCACAGACCACCAGCTGTTGCTCACAATTTTTGTAAACCTGAAGGCCAAGAGACCCCCTCGCTTTGAGAGGTAGGGATTAACACTGCAATAGTATGACTGAGATTGTGCATAAACCTGGGAAGGATACAAACCCAGCAGATTACTTTTCACGAGTGCCGCTAAATCTTCACAGTTCGACATTGAAGACAGCTGAAGCATATTTCAACTTCGTGAGATCCAACACACCAGTGGCTCTGTCGGTGGAAAAAAATCATTGCTGCCACCAATATCAATAAAGACATGATCATCATCAAAGAACTTATTGCTACGGAATCATGAAGAAGAAGTACCCAGCCCCTTGCCGATGATGTTGAATTTCAAAAGTTCAAAAATGTACAGGATGAGTTAGCAGTCAGCCAAGCCAGCGAAATACCGAGAGGCTCGAGAATTGTCATTCCTGAAAGCCTGAGATTGCAGGTCATTGAGCTGGCCCATGAAGGACACCGTGGTATCGTAGCCACCAAAAGAGCCCTACTAGATTGCGTGTGGGTCCCTCGGCTAGATGAGCAAGTTGAGAAGGAGGTGAAGGTGTGCCACATTTGTAATTGTTTGTCCCCTAAGGTGACTCGGCACCCAGTGACAATGTCTGAACTTCCTGCCCATGCATGGGAGAGAGTTGCAGTTGACTTTTTTGGGCCTTTAGGAAATGGACACCATCTCCTGGTAGTCATCGAATATTCACATTTTCCTTTGGTGGAAGGCCTATCTTCGACAGCCCATGACAAAGTTATAGAATGACTCGATGACATCCTTGCAACATGGGGCATCCCCGAAATCCTCAAATCTGATAATGGTCTGCCCTTTAATAGCAAAGAGTTAAAAGAATTTCTAGTCTGCCTAAACGTCAAACACCAAAAGAGTACACCCCTCTGGCTGCGGGCCAATGGTGTAGTTGAATGAATTATGGGCGCCCTCAAGAGGGTCATTCAACGAGCATCCATGGAGGGACTCGATCTGAAACAAGCCATGTACCAGGCCCTCCAAGCCTATCAATCAGCTCCTCAGTCCACAACCAGTGAGAGTCCAGCCACCTTGCTATTTGGGAGAGCCATCAGAACAAAACTACCTCAATGGACCTAGGATCAATCTGTGAATACTGACAAGGTTCAAGATGCAAACAGGACTTGGTAAAGGAAAATGAAAACCTATGCAGATCAGCGTTGCCATGCCCAGGAGACAGTCTTTGACAAAGAGGACTGGGTAATAGTTAAACGGATGAAGACAGAAAACGACCACTCTTTTTGCCGCTGATCCTCTACAAGTCGTGGTGTGCAAGGGGCATATGGTGACAGCACATCATCCTAGACAATCCATCACTCTGGACACATCACATTTTAAACACCTACCGCAACACTTGTTGAGTCCTGAAACCACATGTGAGGCGACCCTGCCAGCAAGTCAGGCTCAAGCGTCTGAGCCTATGATGCCATTGCCCAATCAGGGTGGGCCTTGATCATCTCAGATATACCAGAGCCGGTAGACTAATTGAGGAGAAGTGATTTTTAATGATGTCTGCCAGTTTTTATTTAACAAAGGGAGAGATGTAGCATATTGATGTTATACGCACTAGGACCCTCGTGGTTCTGGTCGGACTCTGAACAGGAACTGTGTGGGGAGGTGTTAGGGTGTGGTTAATGGGAAGTATGATGTAATGTGCAGTGAGTGAGTGTATGCTGAAGAATAAAGTAATGCTTGACCGCAGCTCCCGTTTGGCGTAATTCATCTGCATGCTCCAGGGCTGGGGAAGACACTACACCAGGCAGAGTAGAGTGACTGTAGATGACTGAGAGGGCAGGAGCATCACTGTACCAGCACAGTGGTAAATGATACGCCTGCTCGTGCACTCCACCTTTATCATATCTGCCCTCTGTAATCTCTGCCAAGTCATTGTGGTCTCATCATATTGCTTCAGTGTTTTCTGGCTTCATTCTTTAGACTGCTGGTGCTCTCTGCCCGCATCCTATTTCCCTCATATGGCCTCCGTTACTGTCCTTCGTGGCTCCATGCTATGTGGCCACTGTCATTTTTGCCTCCACACATTTCTGTGCTTTCTATGCTCCCACACCTTTCTATGCTCTGTTCCTATATCTATGCCCAATTCGATCTCTGCTGCCATTTACTGTCTGTCCCTGTTGTTCTTCTGTTCCTGCCCTGTGCTCCTTGCTTTATCCTGCCCATTCTGCCACAGATTTCTATTTCTCCTCTGTCCCTTGAACTCTGTACCCAATTTGTTTATGCCCTTGTGGTTCATTGTCCACTGTCCCATCCTGGTCTCTCTATCACATGTTTATTTTCTGCCCCACATGCACCGGGTACGTTTTGGCACCCGCATAGTTGTGCTCTCTATTCTTTCCCCTTTGCTCTCTCTTTCGCTACACTTCAGGCGAATCCTGGCATCTGTGTGACCTTTTCTTGCTACTTTACCTGTAGTGTTGCCAGCCATCTGTACTTTTTGTATGTGCTCTCCATGTGATATTTCTGCGTCCTCAGATACCCATGCTGTCGATGCCCCCACAGGCCTGTTGGTCTCTGTGCTGTCTCTGCTCCTGGACCCCAGATCTGCTGGTCCTTATTCTGTGCCCCCTATGCTCCTCAGTCCTTCTGACCTCTTGGGGTGCTCAGTAGACATGCTGGTGCCTGTGCCTTTTATGTGCTTTGACTTCTGATCTCATGCAGCTAGTCTAGCCCTCTCACTGAGAACATTTCTGTTCATAATGATGATGGAAGAAAATGCAGAATGAGGAACAGCAAACTAACACAAAAATAAAGATGCAGGTGCAGTAGGAGTAATTAAAACTTAAGAAAAGGGGAATATAATATAGACAATCAATTTACATCTCAAGAAGCAAGGGCATTACCACAGAGGTCCAAAGTAACAAACACTTTTGTGTGAGTTTACTATTTTTTGGTATTCACAAACTGCAAGTTTAATTTAGGCCTGTCTTTTTATGTGCGAAGTCTCCGCAAATTACTTATTGTAAAATTAAACTTGTCGTTTTTGAATACCAAAAAAACAGTAAAATTACACAAAAGTGTAAGTAGACCTTTGTGAATCAGGCCCATAGACCTGTTTTTAGCCTTCCAGGACAAATATTTCCCATGGTTTGACCCAGTGCCAATCTGAACCCCTTAATGTTAGAAATTCCTGAAAGCGTTTCCTGACCAGATTAGGGCACTGGGTCGTTTAGGCTCACCTCCTCTAACCCCCGCCATTATGTCCTAATTAATAGGGCATAACTGCTTTGTTCTACTCCCTCTAAAGTGTCACTCAAAGTGTCATACTTAATGCACTAAAATGTCACACATAAGCATGCAGAAATCATGAAAATGTCACTCATATGCAAGCTGAAAACTTGGCAGCTATGGGGCGGCCCCCAGAGGGTGAAGGGGCAGCTTCACACAGCACGTTGTCCCTACAGTCGGTGCAGCAAGGACGCATGACCACCTTCTGTCAGACCGCCAGTGGTCCTACCTGCTGCACGCCCCCCAGGATCAGAAGTTAAGTGGCGTCTTCCAGGCCCAGCCTGAGCAGAATGGCCGGCCTCCACTGCCCACGAGCTGAGGGGCGTATTTGGCAAACTATCTTTCTCAGGCAATCACTGGCCCATTGGGAAGTCGTTACTCCTTTGCTAGATCCTGGGTCCGTCACTGTCTTGGAGTGCTATAGCTGTTCCAGTGTTGCCTCATGGCGCCCATGTTGAATCACTCATGGTGGAGGCGGTCACTGGTGCTCCTCAGGCTTCAAAGATCCCGCAGTTGTTTCTCAATGTTGTCAGGCAGCTGCATGCTTTGTTCAGGCAGCGGGTGAACCAGGGCCGGCTTAGGGCGGAGCAACTGGTGCGACTGCACTAGGCGCTGACCTGGAAGGAGGAGTAGAGGGGTACTGACCTCAGGGAGGGCACTGTGTTTAGCAATCACGTATGATTTAAAAGCACCTGCTGCAGAGTTCCTTGTGCGTCCAGCTGGAGTTTTGTCTAGTGGCAATTTTGACTCACTATAAAGTAGAGCAGAGGGTTAATATGCCTGCTGCAAAGAACAGATCTGTATTTTATGTGGAAAGCTGAGTGAGTGGATTAGTAAAGCCAGCCTTTACCGGCAATTTAAAACAAATGAAATGTATTTGAGGGGCTATGTAGAGATGAGAGGCCCTTTTGCCGGGTGGTAGTTGGGGGATCTGAGGAGGAAGTCATATTGGGGGGGGGGGAGGAGGGCGCCAAAAAGGATTGTCACACCAGGCGCCACCAGTGCTAAAGCCATGCCCTGTGGTGAACAGCTGAGCGCAGAATGGTGCAAGATTGTAGGAGCAGAGCATGGAGCGTTCCAGAGACTCGTCTCCCATGTTTGCTGTTCAAGCAAGTACCCTGCCCATCTGTGTGTTTAAATGCTTTCACACGAGTCAATGCTTTGCCATAGCTCTTGGGTCAATTTAGGTTGCGGTGGTCACAATCCTGCAGATCTCAGAGGGCGAGTGCCCAACCAGGACCCACCTCAAATCACCTATCTGCCTTTGATATATGGTAATGGACACCAGGGGGCAGATTTACAAGCCCCTTGTGACACTTGCGCCGCCGTTGCGTCACTTTTTGTGATGCAGCGGTGGCGTAAACAATGCGCCACGTTGTGGCCCATTTACAACGTGATGCATCTAGGGAGATGCATCACCTTGTAAAGCCCTGCGCCACATTATACCTGCGTCAGGTGTAATGTATGCAGGGTGGGCGTTCCCACGCGGGAAAGCCTCGTAGAAGTGACGCAGTGAAATCTACAAGATTTCACTGCGCCACTTCTAGGACGCCACTGCATCAAAACCCTATGCCTGCGGAGCAGGCGTAAGGAATGAAGCAGTGTGGCGGAGGGCCACCAGTTGTCGTTCCAGGCGTCAGGGTGTGGGCCCATAATGAGTACTTCTGTTTTGTCCGTGTTGAGTTGTAGACAGCTGATCTTCATCCATTTGGCGACTGCTTTCATGCCTTTTTGAAAGTTGTGTTTGCCTGCGTTGGGTTCGTTGGATAGGGAGAGGATGAGTTGGGTGTCGTCTGCGTATGAAGCAATGTTGAGTCCGTGGGTTCTGACGATGGGGGCGAGCGGAGCCATGTAGACGTTGAACAGCGTGGGCTGAGGGAGGATCCTTGGGGGACTCCGCAGGTGGTCGGTGTAGGGTCCGAGAGGAAGGGAGGGAGTCTGACCCGCTGCGTTCTGCCGGAGAGGAATGAGCGGATCCAGTCAAGGGCCCTGTCCCGGATCCCTGCGTCGTGAAGTCTGCATGTTAGGGTGCGGTGAGAGACTGTGTCGAAGGCCGCTGAGAGGTCGAGGAGGAGGAGGGCTACTGTCTCGCCTCTGTCCAGGAGGGAGCGGATGTCGTCTGTTGCGGCGAGGAGGGCGGTTTCTGTGCTGGGGTTCTTTCTGATTGGGAGAAGTCGAGGATGTTGTGCTCTTCGATGAAGGTGGCGAGTTGGCTGTTGATGGCTTTGTCGATGACTTTCGCTGGGAACGGGAGCAGGGAGATGGGTCTGTAGTTCTTGAGGGCGGTGGGGTCCGCCGAGGGTTTCTTCAGGAGGGGGTTGATCTCGGCGTGCTTCCAGTCGTAGGGGAAGTAGGCGTTCGCGAGGGAGCGGTTGATGGTGTGGCGGAGCATGGGGGAGATGGTGTCGGCGGCTCTGTTGAAGATGTGGTGGGGGCAGGGGTCCGTGGGGGCCCCGGAGTGGATTGACTTCATCGTCTTCAGTGTATCTTCGGTGGTGAGGGCTGTGCAGCTGTCAATCGTTGGCTTTCAAGGTGTCGCAGTCGTTGGTGAGGGTTCTGTGTGTTGGTTGTCTTTGTCAAAATTGTCGTAAATGTTCTTGATTTTGTGGTGGAAGAAGGTGCTGAGTTTGTCGCAGAGGTCTTGTGAGGGAGGGATGTCTGTCGACTCGCTGATGGGTTGGGCGAATTCCTTGATGATGCTGAAGAGTTCTTTGCTGTTGGGCGTGTGCCTGGAGATTCTGTCTTTGATCGCTTTCTTTCTTGTATTTCTGATGAGTTGGTGGTGGGCGTTGGTGGCGGCTCTGAAGTTGTTGTGGGCTGCTGTAGAATTGGAGTTTCTCCAGGCCTTTTTGGGCGGCGGCATGTGTGTCTGGACTCCCGGAGTTCGGTGGTGAACCAGCTGGCTTTCCTGGCGTGTGTGTTGTTGTTCTTCTTGAGGGGGGCTATGGTGTTGGAGCAGTCGGAGATCCATCTGTGCAGGGTTCGGCTGCGGTGTTGGGGTCGTCGTTGTCCGTGATGGTTGGGGTGGAGTTGCTGAGCGAGGTGGTGAGCTGGTCGTCAGTGATTTTAGTCCAATTTCTTCGTGGGAGCAGGTGCTGGGTTCTGTGGATGGTGGGTGTTCTGAAGGTGAAATGGATGCAGCAATGGTCTGTCCACAGGAGTTCGGTGGTGTGGCTGAAAGTGATGGAGTTTCCTGTTGTGAAGATGGGGTCGAGGGTGTGTCCTGCTGAGTGCGTGGGTTCAGTCACGATCTGGCGGAGTCCTATGTTGTGGAGGTTGTCCAAGAGGGATGTGGTGTTGGGGTCTTGTTGGTTGTTGAGGTGGAAGTTGAGGTCTCCCAGCAAAGTGTAGTTGGTGGACGCGATGGCCTGCGGAGTGATGCTGTCCGTGATGGAGTTGGTGAATGGTCCGCGGGGTCCAGGGGGTCGGTAGATGAGGGTTCCCCGGAGGGTGGTGGTAGGGCTGGCCTGAATCTTGAAGTGTAGGTGTTCCATCAGGTCTGTGGGCTCGTCGGGAAGGGTACTCAGTCGGAGGGTGGATTTGTGGACGATGGCGATTTCCCCCCCCGGGGCGGTCCTTCCGGGAGATCTTGTATCCTTGGGGAATGACGGTGGCGATGTCAGGTCCCGAGGTGGTGTTGGTCCAGGTTTCAGTGAAGAATGCGATGTCCGGGGTGGTGCTGTCGAGGAGGTCCCCGATTTCGGTGGCGTGTTTGTGGAGGGATCGGACGTTGAGGAGGATGCATTGCAGGGTCTTTGGTGTGGTCGCGTTGTTGCGGTCGGGTTGTGCTGGATCCGTGGTCTTGGCGGTGCTGCAGGAGTGGCGGCAGCGGTGACAACTGAAGGGTCCGTGGGTGTCGGCTGGTGATGCTAGCTTGCAGTTGTTGTTGCGACCTGGGTTGAGTGCGTAGAGTGCCGCAGGGTTGTAGCGTTGGCGGTTCGGAGGTCCAGGGTTTCTTGCGCTGGTTGCATTCGGGACGCAGACGGGCTTGCCTTTGGTGCGCCAGCGGCGCACCCGCTGCGCGCGGCCGCCATTAAGTAGGGGTCGGGGAGGGCTGGACAGCTGGGAGGCGGGAGCGGGGAGGGGAAACTGGCTTGGGCTGGTCGCGCCACGGGGGAGGGGCCACGGGGGCAGCAGCAGCGGTAAAAACAGAAGAGAGGTGCACAGAAAAAGGACAGCGTAATAGTAGAACAAGCATTGGCATAGCCAATAGGTCTCGCCTTTGGGACCTTATAAGTTTTAAGTTATGCAACAGTTGATGTTGTTGCACCAAGGATATTGTGTTGCATATCTAAATACTTATAAGGTCCCAAAAGCGAGACCTATTGGCTATGCCAATGCTTGTTAAAGTGAGAGATGGGGATTGGGAAAAGCAGTGTGAGAGCGATGGAGAATTGTAAAACAGGGAAGAAAGTAAAACAGGGAGAATACTCTGTGATCCTGCCAGCCGAACGACTTGGAGGGATGAGGGTTGGACAAAGTAGAGGGGTGGGCTGAAGGGGAGAGGAAAAAATACTTGTTTTTTAAAGAGCATATCACACCGCGTTTCTAAGAAGAAAAAACAGAAATAACATATGTTACTATTGCCAGTATAATCTTATCCGGTTTACTGGAGCCTAAATTGGCAGAATCCGAGCTCCTGACTTCCAGTACACAGCACATATTTCAGGCGCGCATTAACCCTCTGAGCTGTCTTGCCTGCACACACCAATCGAATGAGTGAGAGGGAAGAGCTAAGGTGGGGGGAGGGGATGTGCAGCTTAAGTGGAGGGAGAGGGAGAGAGAGTCTGAAGAATGAGGGAGAGCCAGGACACCTTAGGTCTTGTCCCTTTAAGAGACAGGCACGTGCATACGGGAGGATTGTGAGGAAACATGAGGTGCTCGGAGCAGTAACAGAAAGTCAGACACAGCAGCAGAAAAGGGAAGCCCCCTGGAAAGGAGTGAGAGCCATGGTAAAGCAATGTCTGATATGAACTAAGAAGAGAGATTCTTCGGGGCACACAATGAATCCCGTTCTTTGCTGAACATCTACGGGCTTGTAATACACGTGATGGAGAAATGGTGGGGGATTGAGTCTAAGAAAAAAGTGTGGTCTGGCAAAGGGTGTGGGGTGGGGAGGGAGGAAGTCAGAAAGAATCGATATGATGATGAGAGGAAAAGAAACAGAGATCGTCGAAAAGAGATAAGCGTGAGAGCAAGGAAAAAAGAGACTGAATGAAAAGAAGAGAGGATGAAAGAGAAGCTACTCACTGTTCGCGCCTCCCTGCTATTCTGCTCCCAAGGCTGAGAAGCGAGGAGTGCCATGCTCATCTTTATTCTAATATCCGATTGCACAGACCAGGTAGATGGTGATAGCAATAGTGGTAATGGTGATGAAAGCAGGAAAGGGAAGCTTGGCAATAAGCACTCTTAAAGCAAGGTGTGAATCCTAGAAAGAATGACTTGAAAACAACATACAGAAACACACATATAACAAGCATTGGCCGCGCGGCCGTGAAAGTGAAAGTAATCGCGAGCGTCCAGATGGCGAGGGAAGCTATATGGCGCATGATCGCGCGTGCACGCTCGCGTGAACGCAAGCTGGTCGCCAGCAAAAGCCACTGTTTGCATTTCCAAAACCCGCTTACTAAAACTCTCGCCAGAGCAGCGCATGCGCTGGCTCAGGCGAGACCTAAAAAGGAGGATGGAAAGTGATAGAAAGAGAGTAAAAGGGTGAAAAACGAAGGTGAAAGGAAAGAGGTGAAAGGATAAGGCAAGCAGAATAAACGGAGCGAGAGAAGGAGTGAGAGGTCCACTGGACCCCTAGGGATGAGGCGCAGGTATAGCCTGCGGGTGGAGGAGGGCCTCGAACACCAACACTCGAGAGTGCAGGGGCTCAGGAGGGCCTCACTTGATGGTGGAGCTGCGAGGGTGGGAGAGCAATTTCACTGACAATAAGTCAGTGGTCTTGCTCGCCTGTCCCCGCAGCGGCCGCCATTAAGTAGGGGTCGGGGAGGGCTGGACAGCTGGGAGGCGGGAGCGAGGAGGGGAAACTGGCTTGGGCTGGTTGCGCTAGGGGGAAGGGGCCGTGGGGGCAGCAGCGGCGGGAAAAAACGGGAGAGAGGTGCACAGAAAAAGGAGTGAACACAGCGTAATAGTTGAAAAAGGAGGATGGAAAGTGATAGAAAGAGTAAAAGGGTGAAAAACGAAGGTGAAAGGAAAGAGGTGAAAGGATAAGGCAAGCAGAACAAACGGAGCGAGAGAAGGAGTGAGAGGTCCACTGGACCACCAGGGATGAGGTGCAGGTATAGCCTGCGGGTGGAGGAGGGCCTCGAACACCAACACTCGAGAGTGCAGGGGCTCAGGAGGGCCTCACTTGATGGTGGAGCTGCGAGGGTGGGAGATCAATTTCACTGACAATAAGTCAGTGGTCTTGCTCGCCTGTCCCTGCAGCGGCTGCCATTAAGTAGGGGTTGGGGAGGGCTGGACAGCTGGGAGCGGGGAGGGGAAACTGGCTTGGGCTGGTCGCGCTAGGGGGGAGGGGCCGCGGGGTCAGCAGCGGCGGGAAAAACGGGAGAGAAGTGCACAGAAAAAGGAGTGAAAACAGCGTAATAGTAGAAAAAGGAGGTTAGAAAGTGATAGAAAGAGAGTAAAAGGGTGAAAAACGAAGGTGAAAGGATAAGGCAAGCAGAATAAACGGAGCGAGAGAAGGAGTGAGAGGTCCACTGGACCACCAGGGATGAGGTGCAGATATAGCCTGCGGGTGTAGGAGGGCCTCGAACACCAACACTCGAGAGTGCAGGGGCTCAGGAGGGCCTCACTTGATGGTGGAGCTGTGAGGGTGGGAGAGCAATTTCACTGACAATAAAGTCAGAGGTCTTGCTCGCGGAAGCCCGCTCACCCTCATGGACCACGTACGCAACCTCGGAATCATCCTGGACTCCGAACTCAAAATGGACCGCCAGATCAACTCTGTCGCATCCTCCTGCTTCCACACCCTTCGCCTCCTACGCAAGACCTTCAAATGGATCCCCCTCGAACACAGAAAGACTGTCACTCACACTCTCATCACCAGCAGACTTGACTACGGCAACGCACTCTATGCCGGAATAAACAAAAACCTCACCTGCAAGCTTCTAAACATCCAGAACGCCGCCACCAGACTAATCCTCAACCTGCCACGACACATCCCACATCTCCCAGCACCTGCGCACACTCCACTGGCTCCCCATCGAGGCAAGAATTACCTTCAAGATTCTCACCCACGCACACAAAGCCCTCCATAACACCGGACCAGCATACCTGAACAGCCGACTCAAATTACACGCACCCCAAAGGACCCTACGATCAGCCCAGCTCACCCACGCCGTGGTCCCCCACACCAGGAAGCCCAGATCGGGAGGCCACTCCTTCTCCTTCCTCGCGGCCAGAGCCTGGAACGCCCTCCCGCTCCACCTCAGACAGATGACATTACTCCCCATCTTCACAAGGGACCTCAAAACATGGCTCTTCAATAGACCTCCTCCTTGATGGACAGGACTCTGCGCCTCCCCCCCCCCCCAGCGCCTTGAGACCCTTACGGGTGAGTAGTCGCACTTAACAAAACCATGATTGATTGATTGATTGATTAGGAATAGGCCTCCCCATACATTGCTGTAGTTGCGTCGTGCTTGCGACACGACTCCAGCAATGCGTGATTTTGTGCCGACACATGCGTCAAAATTTCTGACGCATCTGTCAATCCTTGCGCCATGATGTGCTGTATTGGAAATACGGCGCATCCATGGTGGCGCAAGGGTTTCGCACGCAGGCGCAGGGAAACTGACACATCTGCACAGATACGTCAGTTTCTTGTAAATAAGCCTCCAGATATTTTATCTGGCACACCGTAAGTACTTTTAACTAATTATAACTCTTCATAAACTGCCTTTAGGACATTGGTATATATACCCTGCTTATATACTCCCGAATTGACTTCAGGATCTGAAAGGGTACAATAATTCACAAAACAGTTAGTTCTGCATTGGAAGGTAGCTCTCTGTAACACAAGTGAACCAAAAGTCTGTTCATAACCCATTACCATACACCAAATAAACCTGCAATATAACTTTCTCCAAACAAATTGGTGTGGACTCCGTCATTCAGTTGTGTACTTTTCTTTTGCATGCATTTGTTCAGTTTAAGTTAGTGTCTATGCTGGCATAGACACTAACTTAAACTGAACAAAACTTTTTTCCAGGCCCAAACCTTTCTTTTTAATACATATTAGTCACCCCTAAGTAGGCCCTGAACAGCCCAGGACATGTACTTTTAAGTTTTACATGCCCTGGTAGTGAAAACTCTTAAATTTGTTTTTCACTATTGCAAGGCCTACCTCTCCCATACGATAACATTGAAGTTACCTTTTTACATTTATTAAGTTGTAACTTCCAAATTGGAACAGGTAAACGGTTCAAGTTTGGTGCCTTTGGATTGTAATGAAAAATCTTCTTGTATGGTAAAGTTGGATTTTCAATTACAATTTTGAAAATGCCACTTTTAGAAAGTTGGCATTTTCCTTCCTTAGCTATTTAGTACCTACAGCCTGTCTCTGGGTCTCATGACTCGGTGTAGTTGGCAGTTGGTCTTTGTGTATTCCTCCTGGACAGTCACACACAATAGAGAGCTGAGGTGTGCCTGGAGGGGTCATCACTGGCAGGATGGGAGTGCAGAGTTGTGCACAGTCCCACTTACACTTTAATAGGCTGTGTCCTCTTTCATACAAAGGATTGCATACCCCCTGTAGCCAGCCTGAAGCCATTCAAAGGGAACCCTCAAGGGGTGACTAATATGTATTAAAAAGAAAGGTTTGGGCCTGGAATTTTTTTTTTTGCCAGGTCGAAATGGCAGTTTACAACTGCATACACAGACTACAATGGCAGGTCTGAGTCATGTTTAAAGGGCTACGTGAGTGGGTGGCACAATCAGTGCTGCAGACCCATTAGTAGCATTTAATTCACAGGCTCTGGGTACACCTATTACCACTTTACTATGGACTTATAAGTAAATAAAATATTTAAATATTCCAGTTGGGGCTAAGCCAATGTTACCATGTTTTAAGGAGTGAGTACACACACACTTTAACACTAGTTAGCAGTAGTAAAGTGCATACAGTCCTAAGGCCAACAAGAACGAGATAAGAAAAATATGGAGGAGTAAGGCAAAAAGTTTGAGGGAAGACCACCCTAAGGCTGGCAGGTCTAACAATTACACTAACAGCTTTCATCGCTCCACCTCATCCATCTAAGAAGTAAGAGAGACTTCATCATCTAGACCCAAAGAGTGCTTTTGCATTGATCGTATTAAGGACCATTGGGTGGACGATCATCTCTTTGTGGGGTTCTCTGGAGCAAACTAAAGAGAAGCTGTGCAAAAGCGAACCATCGCTGGATTGTCCTGTGCATAAAAATCTGCTGTTGATTGGCCAAGAAGCAGCCACAGAAGGCCTACATGCACATTCTACCAGAGCAGGATGTATCTGACGACGAGCCACAAAACGTGCATGGGAATTGCTGAAGAAAATTCTCTGGATGAAGTATGGCACAAGTGGCTGTTCACAAGGTGAGGAATCTGGAGCTAGATTCACCAGAAAAAGTAACTTGTTCGTCTTGCCCTATGTCAGTGTTGCTCTGTCACACCATGTGCTTCTATGCTCCTCTGTGTTGCTTTGTCTTGCCGTGTGCTTCTTTGCCCCTCCCATGTTATTTCTGTCCCAGTCTTGCTTTCCCCCACATCCTCTGCTTTGCTTCCCAGTTTTCCCTCACCCCCCATTTTCCTTCCCCATAAGCCAATGTCCCCATTTTGCTTCCACGCCCCTCCCAGACTGAAATTGTTAACTAGAATGAAAAAAGAGTCGGCATAATTTTGAATGCTCGCTCAGGCTTCTACAAAATGACATGCCATGAGCATCCATTTTTTTCTTTTGGCCAAGCTGCAGTCCAGAAGGCGAGATCTATTGACTTTGTCAGTGCTTCTTTGTGTTGCCATTAACAGAATTGAAAAGGCCATGATATGCCCTGGAACCTGAACATAAAGCACCAATTCGGCTGCACAGCAAATCAGCCGCTAACATTATATAATCTATAAAGTATTGTTGCACTTTCAATGTATTTAGTGGCAACATAAATATTGGAAAGTGAGAACAATGATCATTGCTAATGTGGTATTTGTGAACGAGAGCCATGCAAGCCCTGAAGAAGACATTATCATTTTGCGAAACAAGTGTTGGCTGTATTGCAGCATGATATTTTGGCAACAAGGAACAATAAAACCATGTGGTGGCATTTGAAAAACAGACGTTTTACTGAGGAAAGTGGATTGATACTTCAAAGTGATTGTTTACAAGGAGAAAAGAAAAAAGTTACTTACCTGTACCTCCAGTTCTCCGGGATTGGTATCTTTCATAGATTCTCATGCTTGAATTATTCCCCGTCGCTAGACTGGGAATCCTCAGCTACAATGTTAACACAGCAGTGTAGGCCTTACACTCAATAACTAAACTTTTTAAACAATTCTTGAAACGGGCACTATTGACACAAATAATTGCTGTACAATGGGCTGGCCTTTATTGCGCTGGGCATATTCCATGTATGACGTCACCTGTTTGTATTGCAGGGCTTTATAACTCGAGCTTTTGTGCTGCAGATGTGCACACACACTTCGTACTGTCATTCAGGAGAACAGCTCATCTATTGGGATGTAAGTGTGTTGTCCCCCATTGCGAGCCCCCTCATGCATTAAATATAATTGTACTGCATTTACCTGGCCTTTTATTTCCTCGACTGCGGTGTCATAATCCTCTGATGTTTGTGGAGGACAGGGCCAATCCTGTTGATTGGCAGGCATGCAGCAGCAGCAGGATGACGTCAAGTGCGCATGTTGGGTCAGACAATTCTCTTGCTGTAACCAGCCAGACATGCGCACTTCAGGCCTCTTGAACCTGTACTGTGTTAAGGAGCCAGGGGGAACACAGCACAGCACTCCAGTGGAGCGCTGGGTTTACTTGCTCCAACCAATCCTTGGGTTGCTCTCATCCTGTTTACTGTCATAAAGAGCATTAGAGCAGTGCAAGGGATAGTTCTGGTCAAGGACCTGCATGTTGGCCTGTCCCTGTGAACTCAATCAAGCTCATAAGGCAGCGCGGGGGCAGGAATAGAACATAACCTGGCCAATCACTGTGTGGCTTTTAAATAAAGTTAAAGAAAGGTTTTTTGAAAGCGCACATTCTGAACTCTCGTGCCTTAAATGTTCTGATATATGATCATGAATAATAAGGAGGCTTGGTGAAATAAATGATCTGCCTCGGATTATACGATTTGGCAGTGGCGGCTGGTGATATTTCAGATTTCACACTTTCAGAATTGCTTTATAAACCACCTTCCTTTCTCACAAATTCTTCATTAAAATTAGCTTTAAAATGAACTATTTGCCCCTCCTTTTATAAAATATTTTTCTAGGCTCTCTATTTGTCAGTCGGTCTCCCTTCACTCACTCACAATCTGAATTTCATCCGCAAACCACTTTGAAATGTCACCAGGGACCACGACTATGAATGTATTTGTATGTGAAAAATAACAGATGACAAACAGTGTTTTGAAGTTCCACAACTAACATAAGGTGTGAGATAGTGGTGTCTACATCTGTCCTGCATCTGTCTCTTTTAACAAGTCCTCAGACATTCTACAGAGGCCAAGGTGCCCGAGATCAATAGAACACTTAATGGGCTTTAATGACAGCCATGAACATCATTGTATTACTGAAGATGTGAATTTTTGGTAGAAGACCAGGGATGAGGGGGCAGACATCATGATATCTGACACCTACACTTCAGAAAAGGATACCCAACAGTGGGAGGAAAGTTGTTATGTTAACAAATTTGTAAAGCGCGACGTATACCCGAAGGTGTCTTGGCGCTGATTCTGTAAGACACGGTGAGCAGGGGCGTAACACAGGCCCCCGCAGTGCGGGGGGCCCCCAAGCTCCTGGGGACCCCTCAGCACAGCACTTCGGCCGGAGAGCTCCTGATAAGAGTCCGGAGGGGGCCCCTCCACATACCTTGCAAAGTTGTGGAGCTTCCATGCACAACACCAATTTTCAATAAATCAGATTTCCCTTTGGAGGTACATCTGAGGTCCAGTGACACAGGTTAGTGCTGGTGTTTATTGAGTCAGGAAGTGTAAATCACAATTTGGATGAGACACTGGGACATATTTTTGCAATGAAGGAGTGTGTCGTTCCCTAGCTGTTACCTGCTGTTACTAACCACTAACATCTGTTACTAACCACTAACATCTGTTACACCAAAGCCAGATGGCTTGTGTAAGCTGTCACATTGTACCTAATTACTTAGCTACATCCAGTTTGAGCAGGAGATCATTGTGCCTGCTTCAAGCCTCTCTCCAGCAGATTAATTTCAAGATACCCACCGCTGATGGTACTCTGCACACCCGTAGCCAGGACACCATAAGCCTGGAAACTAGGAAATTGAAAGAATGAGGCAGCAGCCCTTTTCCATTTATCTGGAACAACACCCTCATATCCCTCAGGAACGCAGCAACTGTGCTCCAATTTAGGAAGGACTTGTAGACACACTTCTTTTGAAGAACACTACATCACGATGTAGTAATAGCCCACAAACCGGCTACCTCTTGTTAAACCTGTCAGCCTTAGGGTGGTTTTCCCAAACGTTTTTGCCTTCACTCTTCCTGTTTTGCTAGAATTTGCTTTTGTTGGCCTTAGTACTCTATGCCTACCACCACTGCTACCTAATGCTAAAGTGCTTGTGCTGGGGTTTGGGGCCAAGATGGCGACCACGTAGAACGCTTTGCTTGGCTCCTCCGACTGCCTGCCACAATTTCGAACTGCAACAGCCGGTCTCGGGACCCTGTCACGCAGTGGACAGGAGCGGGAGCCCTCCGGTAGGCAGCTGGCGGAGCGTGGAACAGGCGAACAGTCTTCGGGACCACAGGCAATCAAAAGACAACAGAGGCCCATGAGCAGAGACCAGGGGCACAAGGTTACGGATGCTGCGTGGTAAGGCGGAGTCTGCCTGAGACACTGTGGGAGATCCCTTGAGATAGTCCTCACTAGAAGTGGTGCCGTCCAGAAAAACAGAGGCACCATGGCCCCATGTGTGAGCAAGCCACCGTGAGAGAGGAGCGGTGGTGGAAGTGTTCTGTGGGCTTGGGCAGGAGCCAGAAACTGTCTGGCACTAGATGGTGATTGCCGCACGGTAAGACAGAGACCACCAGAGGCACAGTGTGGAGCCCCTCGAGCCAGTGCCCAGCAAAAAGCAATGTTGCCTGGGGAAGCGGAGTATCATGGCCTGTAGCGAGAGCTGCCCACCACAAGGAAAGAGTGGCAGTGGCCACAGTCAGCAGCCTCACAACTGCCGATACCCTGGGCCATAGTGGCGGAAGAGAGAGATGAAAGCTAGAGACCCCCACCTGCAGCAGCGACGGAGCTAGAAGAAAGAGCGGGGTACCTACCAGTGCTATTCCTGGCAGGAGTGCCCTTAAGCCAGAGCCAGAGCAACTGAGAAGGCTGCAGTTCTAGGAAGGAGTTGACCTCGGCCTACGCTGTGAGAGGCTTGCCAGGGATGCTGGCACACTGCAGACCGGGGCCTGCACTGAGGAAAGGAAGGCGCCCCAATTGACACTAGATGAGCAGGCTCTATGAGAGGTGCACTCATGCGATTCCGAGCATTCTCCCCAACTCAAGATCCATACAAGGAGAGTACACAGCAGCCAGGGGTATGCTGTGTAGAAGGGTACTGCTGGAAAGATATAGACTGAGTGCACTGCAAGTGTAGCGGCAGGAGTGAATCTGTGCCTGCTGAACCTCAGCCCCGCATTTACTGGGCGGGCATGTGCTGGCCCCTGAAGGTGAAATAAAGTCTATGGCATTGGCACGCGGGATGAAGGACCGCACCTTAAAAGACATGCTCATGCGCTCAACGAGCGCTGCCTAGAATGGCCAGCAGCCTCAACAATCAACACCTGCGACGGAGGGAGGGGATGAAGAGGCACTGCTAACAAGGTCATTCATGGAGGTGCTCTTTGCCTCCTTGTGAGAGGACATTCAATCTGTTATGTGAGAGCTCTCGTAGGACCTCAAAGAAGAAAAGCATGACCTAGCAGAAATGGGTGAAACAGTCTCTACGCTCGAGGATAATGAAACGGCGAGACGCAAGGAGCTTGAACACCTGCGGCAAGAGGCCCTTCACCTACAAGAGCAGCAAATAAACCTACAGGCCCATGTGGAGGACCTTGAGAATCGTTCTTGCAGGAACAACATCTGTATCTGGGAGGCACCGAAGGGAGCTAAGGGCAGGGATATATTGGATTACCTCTTGGCACTTTTCTATCAGATCCTGGACTCCACAGCGGAGACCAACAAACAGCTGGATAGGTTCCATAGAGTGAACCGCACTAGCACTGGAGGGGCACGCCCACCAGACATCCCTGCATGTTGTCTATGACCTTGAACACAAAGAGACTATTTTGTGACAGGCGAGAGAAGCCCACCGTGTTGAAATCTGAAGCCACAAGCTAGCGCTGTACCAGGACCTCTCCGCCTTGACCCTCCAGAACCGCAGAATGTTTCGCCCCATCACAGAGTTTCTCAGAAAAAAAGAAACCTCATACAGCTAATGCCATCTGTTCTGCCTAATCCTACGCTGGGAGGACATCTTGCACCAACTGAAAACAGTGGTAGAAACACGCCGCCTGTTGAACATCCCGGATGAGGCATGACAGAGTTCTCTGCACAGATTTCCCACAACCAACGAGGGACGATGATGGCATTGGATTGGGAAAGTCACTCAAAGCTCTTCGCCCAGACCCTGAAAATATCACTCTAGAAAGACAAGCAGTCATAGACAGTCTTGCAGGTGACCCAGAGAGACAGGACACAAACTGAGACTGGTTCAGCATTTAATATTATCAAGGGAGGGTCAAAGATATCGCTGGGGCCCACTTCCTGTACCAGATGTGGGTGGCTGTGGAGGAGCCGGAGAATGTACACTGCACTGTCGAATGTGGAGTATCCCATCCTCAGTCCTGGAATCAATTACAGGACCGCCTTGGCAGCTGACAGTATATGCTGGACTATTCTGTTGTGTCATTGTTTATGTTCTTGTTGAAGGGTCATTGGGGATTAGTCCACACCCTTGTGTTTCTTACTTTCATGTTTGCTTTGCTATTGGAGATTTACAAGGGGACAGTACTCAATCCACCATCAATAGATTTGTCTGGGCCTGGGTCCTCTATGCGCTTGCGTCCACATTCCCCTCTGACTCCGACCACAGTACTCGACCCCACTCCACACAGCATGGAAAAGTGCGCACTCACACCTGCCCCATCCATTCTGATCTAAAGCTCCTTATCCTCAATGTTCAAGGCCTCAACAAACCAGTTAAGTGGAAGATAGTACTGCCATTCCTCAAATCCATCTGGGGGACATATGTCTCCTCCAAGAGACTCATTTGTTATCCCGAGATTGAAAAGGCTGAAATCCCACCATCATCCACGCCAATACTTCTCCTCCAACTCAATCAAGACAGGAGGGGCAGCCATTCTTTTTGCATGCTCCTGTAAGGGGTCAATTGGGAGTAAGATGGCTGAGATATGAGGGAGACTGTTAGTGTACCACGTCCAGGTGGGAGGTGCTTTTATTCACTATTGCCTCATTTTACGCCCCTAATGAGAATCAACAGCAATTCCTGAAGCGAGGGGTACAAGAAATCATAGACTCCCCAGATCAAGCCCTACTGATAGGGGAAGACCTGAACCTTGTAATAAAAAACAACCTCGACAGATCGGGATAGCGATATGGCCAGGCCGGAGCCAACTCGGGGGTGGGGGGGACTGGAGTGTCTAAGGGAGGCGGGATTAAGAGACTTGTGGAGGATGGCTCACCCTCACACCTGAGATTACACCTACTATTTCCCTGCCCACAAAACATATGCCGGCATCGACTACTTTCTAGGCACACAGACCCTGCAAACTATGATTAAGGGAACAGACATTGAAACCTAGGGCCTTGTCCGACCATGCCCCCAAGGGTTGAGACACTTCTCATCTCTGATGGCACCGAGATCTCAGACGATGCGCATATAGAGACAACGTTTAGGGACTTTTAGAAGTTTCTCCACGTGGCACAAGACTTACTTAAGGTAGACACCCATGCCTATCTTCAGAGGGCCCACACCAAATGACTGACCGCACAGCAAGCTGACTCCCACGATAGACCTACTTGAATTGAGGAAGTCCTCTTGCCAATAGCGTGACGCTGCAAAAATCCTCAGGTTTGGATGGCTTCTCCATCCTATTCTATAAGACCTGTGTCAGGCAGTTGCGCCAACCCTCACCAGACTATTCAATTCATTTGCAGACACCAATATTCTTCCCCGATCTATGCTGAAGGCCTCAATAGTAATCATCCTCAAACCCAGGAAATATGCAGGCTACTGTAGCTCATATTGACCGATCTTGCTCATAAATGTAGACACTAAACTCTTTACTGACATTCTGGCAGCTCGACTCAGCCCCCTCATGCCAGGTCTGGTGGACCATCTGGGTTTATCCCCATAGGCTATGTGAAGTCAATACTAAACGGATCCTACATATAGTCGACAAAGCCAAACAGCTGCGAAGGGAAATAATGCTCTTGGCCATCGACCCTGAAAAAGTGTTCAATAGAGTGCATTGACCATACTTGGACTTGACCCTAAGCAAATTTGGTTTTGGGAATAGACTCTATGGCAGCAACAGCGACCCCAAGGTGATTGTGTGAGTAAATGGAACACTTTTGATCTGCTTCCTATCCGTAGTGGGACACAACAAGGATGTCCACTATTGCCCTTGTTATTTGCATTTTATATGGAGCCTATGGCGCAGAGGTTCTGTGGCGACACAAGGATCACAGGGTGCGGGTTGGGGAGAAATGAACACCCTAAGCCTCTGTTAGGGTGATGTGCTGATAGCACTCAATGACCCCCTGCATCTCCTTCCCCTCTTCCTTGAAGAGCTTTCGGGCTTTCGTATCAATCTCCAAAAGAAACAGGCACTCAATTTATCAACTACACCACACACTCAGGAGCAATTAGCTGCCCTACACACCATGACATGATCCAATTCCTCCATTTCCTATTTTGGGATGCAGATTGCCCGAAGATCATCAATATGGCAGCCATAAATTATCATGCCCTGCCATACCAGACCTTGCCCAGTGGGGACACTATCGCCTCTCTTGCCTTGGGAGGATAGCTGCCATAAAATTGACCGCACACCCCAAGGCCATCTTTCTGTTTCAGGCCTTACCGCCGACTCCACTTGTGGAGAAAACATCCCCGAGCTTCTCCCTCTCAGAGGGGGGGTTATAGCCCACATCATGACCAGGTTCATGGTGCGAGGAGGTTACCCTATGATGAAGCATGTCACCTTCAGGAGGGTGAGGGAAACCGTCCTTTAAAAAGCACACTCCATTAGCACTTTATTGCACTCTGTAGACCCAGGGGTTCTTAGGTGGTTTTGAAGTTGGGGAGTCAACCCCGGTAGGTCTATAAACCTCCTCTGGCCCTCTTTTATGTTTTGAAACTTTGGTAGAAGCCAACTAACAATATGAATAGAAATCTATTCGCACCCTTAAGGGAATCCCAACCCATGCAAGCTGACCGCATAAGCACTGTGGAAGGGACTGCAGTAAGAAAAGTCATAAAGACATTGAAAGCAAGGAAAGATCATTACACATGATAGCAGGACAATTTTACCAAATGACACTAATAATATAAAGCTATGTGCACGCTTATCCAGACTCGAACAGCGTGTTCGATACTTGTGAAACACAGATTAGCAGGTCATGCCATGGAACATATAGAGTTCTATCCAAGCCAGACCTGCTCTGTAAAGAGAAAGGTCCTTCACCCGTGGGAAATCATAACGAGTGCTCTATAAAAAAAGAGTTGAAGACAACATAACGTAACATGTATTTGTAAAGTGCATGTTACCCGCAAAGGGTGTGCTGGCGTTGAATAAAAGATGTTTATTGTTACTTAACTCAATGGTACTCCTTTTTCGACCTCAGAAGGATGAAAGGCTGAGTGGACCTGCCGAGAATTAAACTTGTGACCATGAGGTCAAACACCGGCCCCTAAGTGGAT
This sequence comes from Calotriton arnoldi, assembly GCA_963921515.1. Taxonomy (NCBI): domain Eukaryota; kingdom Metazoa; phylum Chordata; class Amphibia; order Caudata; family Salamandridae; genus Calotriton; species Calotriton arnoldi. The sequence continues at coordinate 471,274 of CAWUFW010001625.1, read as the reverse complement.
GCATTAGATCACTAAGTCACCAGACCCGGCAATAGTAATTATTGGCATAGAACCAGTCTTATCCCTAGGAAAATCTACTAGAGATAATACAAATGTGTCTAGGATATCTCCAAGATATACACTGACATAGGAGTAAAATAAATACCCCACCTATGTATTGACAAGAGAAAAGTATAACACATAGGGGCATATTATCTAAAAAGTGCGCTAAACATCGCAAAGCGTGTTTAGCGAGCACTTTTTTATCGCCGGCTATCGTCGGAATAATTTGCCATGCTAACGCTGTATTAGCGACATTTAGCGCTATGGCGATATTTATTCCAGCCATAGCTGTGTTTTCCATGAAACATCGCTGGTTTTCCAGCGATGTTTCATGGAAAACGGCGATAACCTTGCTGATACGACCCTGTGGTCGTATCAGCATAATCCACCCCCCCATGTTAGATATGGCTAACACCTGCTAATTGCAGGTGTTAAATAAATGGCGATGACCCCGGTTAGCGCGACTTTTCATGTCGCTAACTGGGGCCATGGCCACCTTGTTAATAGGCGATAGGCCTGTTAGCGGGTGTTTCCCAGGTTTGTTCGTCGGGAACGCCCACTTTGCATGTCATTAGCGATAAATATCGCTGACATGCAAAGCGGTAAAAACACGGGCGCTAATGCCCGAAAACTGTCGCTAACTGCTGTTAGAGACAGTTTGCTGATAGGGCGATAAGAATATCGCCGCTTTAGCGGCAAAAAGTGCCGCTAAAGCGGCGATAGTGCCCTTGCTAATATGCCCCATAGATATAAAATAAAGCTGCCTATTCAGCCAGACAATACTGACATAACAGTATGGAAACCATAGTGGGCATCATACCATGTAGGAAAGCAACAGTCATCCAAAACATCAGCGTAATACAAATTGCCTGAAACATCATCATCAAGCAATAGTTCTCTAAAGTGGAATAAGATATTAAGTATGAAAAAGAAACCTTGATAGCCTAGCGAAAACTAAGGTTAGTACGTGACCTTACTTTATGAATATAGACCCATTTACAGATGATCTAAAAATAGTCATCTATACTCAAACTGGAAAATGTAAATGACTCTATAATAAAAGAATCCGACGATCTATAAAATAAACATCAATTTGTATGTCATCTAGGGACCACACTTCGCAAAGTGTGAACCCAACTACAAAGAACTACAGTCAGGAAATTGATGAAAAGAGTTGTCCCCTAGGAGAGTAACGATACAGTAAGATAAGAATAAAAGCCATCTATAAAACGTAGAATCTATGAGGCAAACGCCGATTCCTCTCATGGGCCAACGTATATGAAAACCTTCATAGAGAAGAAGAGGTACACCATTAGAGGGAAATGTCCTTCAGAAAAGAAGAAAATCTTTAGTAATAACGCAAAGCGTTATAACAACCCCAAAAGAGTCAAGAATATTAAGTACCATTTATAATAGAAGGAATGGAATCGACAGAGAGACTACGTCTCCCTGGAGACCTATAAAAGCATGACATAATCCCAGGAAAACAAAACAATCATGTCCAAGGAATATGTACAAATTAACCATGTCTACACGAAGAGGTTGAAGAGCCAATCAAATAGCACTAGCTATAGGAAAGAACCTGAAGAGCAAAACACAGTGTCTTAAGGCTCACAAGATGATAAGCTTTTGGTTTACCATGCTCTAAATCGAGCAAAAGTAGAGAACTTTTACTATCAATCATAAGCAACTTCTATCACCTAAACGTAAGGCAAGTAATTAACCAAGACCAACAAGAGGATCTTGTAAATAACCACTCTTATCAAAAGGCAAATCACCTATACTGAGACTCCTCTCATTGAGGTACAAATATCAAAAGTGCCTAACAAGGGGTACCAAACTTCACAAATGTTTAATCTTGTACGTCAGAGATATAACCCGACACAGAGGGTGGAACTCTGCACCCTCAAATGAGAGTCTAATAGTGCACAAGCTGAGCAATCCCAGCTCAGAACATATATGTTTAGAAATGCTCACCATAGCATACAACAGACACATAGAGTATGGTACATACCATAAAGGTATCAACTCTTGAGCTCTTCTTCAGAGTAAAGCAAACTACAAGACCTGTATATATTAGGTATCAATCAAAAACCAAATACAAATAAACAGCTGAAAAACTGTCATTGACAGAGCTGAAGGAGAAAGTCATGACTTCTGCACAAAGCAGTAAATAAAAATCAAGAAAGCCACTTATCGGGGAATACAACTTCATTGAAAGGAATTCTGCAGAATAGATGCACTCCTATAATCCTAACTGACCAGAACAAAGGGTCATGAAAAAAATGTGTAAAGAACCACAAGGTTATCTAAACAACCATAAACCCCTGCATTATGCAGAAATACCACACTGGTTGTCACCAGATGAAATACATACTGCAACTCAGTCATGTATAAACACTTCTTTCCACACAGGTCAGAAAGAGGGTGGTTCCCTGGAGCCGCCTCCCCAGGTGAACCGCCACTTTAAAGCCTGTTTGCTGAATACTCGGTCTATTAAAAAACACGAGCTGCAATTGTTTGATCTTTTACGGGATATTAGCCCCGATGTAATGTTTGTTACTGAGACCTGGTTTAATGCAGGCTCCAACCCAACTATCGCTAGTGCGATTCCACCAGGCTATCTGATCATTAAGAAGGATCGGGTGGTGGGGAGAGGGGGGGGGGGAATTGCGATAATTTTTAAAGAACACTTCTCTTGCTCGATTCTTCCTATAGAGGAGATTGATGGTGCTGAAAGTCTAGGTTTTCTCCTCTCTGTTTCAGCACAACAGGCTATAGCCGGTATATTGATCTATAGACCCCCCGGCCGGTAAATTTTCGGAGTCACTCAGCCAAGCGGATTCTCCTATTGCCACCAAATATAAGCATTATGTGGTGCTAGGAGACCTTAATATCCACATGGATAATCCAGACGATTTAGAATGCATTAAATTGCGCGACGCGTTAGAGATTTTTAATCTTGCCCCTTATGTTCATCTCCCCACCCATGAGAAGGGACACATCTTGGACCAGATTTTCTCCAACATTGTTCTACAGATAGACACCCCTCTCTCGTTGTTATGGTCTGATCACTTCCTGATAGGTTTCAGAAGGAATCAGCCTGCCCCTTGTCCCACGCCAAACCATTTTCACATAGTTTTAGACCTTTCTGCCAGATGACACCAGAAGCCATGAAGAGAGCGTTGAGTCACCACATGATTCCTTTCTGTGGTGACCTTGAGAAAGATGCGCTTAGCCTGGATACCTGGCTAGAAGATCGGGCTCTTGAATTAGCCCCCACCTCTTCTCGTGCGGCTAAATCTCTGCGCGCGTCCGCCCCTTGGTTTACCGAAACACTTAGGAAAAGTAGAAATATGTGTAAAAGGTTGGAGAGAGTGTGGAGGATTAAGTTTGACCCGGAAGCTAAAGCAAGATATAAATCGGCTTTGAAAGCCCATTATAAGAGTATCCGAGAGAGTAAGAAACACTTCTTCTCCTCTAAAATTGAGGGAGCAAGAAATAAGAGTAAGGAAATATTTAAGATTGTTAAAGAATTTTCCTCTCCGAGTGCGGCGAGTACGCCGTTCACCCCTCGTCTACCTGGGTCAACAACATTGCTGACCACTTCTATAATAAAATCTGTATCATTCAACAGTCTTTTGCCACCCCTTCGTCTGGTATGCAAGATGGGGCAAGTCTGGTCGGCTTGGCCAGCCCTAGCATTAGTTACTCTTTTACTGAATTCTTGCCTATTTCCCTCGAAAAATCCCTTAAGATCATGCACTCTTTGAAGTCCGGATCTCCCTCAGATCCGTGCCCAGGAGGAACGTTCTTGGATATTGCAGAGACCCTAAACCCTGCGATCAATTTGGTTCTGAACTCCTCATTGCAACAGGGGTCGGTTCCTGGCCGCTGGAAAAGGGCTAAAATCATCCCCTTGCTGAAGACACCTTCTGCTGATCCTAAAGTGGCTGCTAACTACAGGCCCATCTCACTGCTGCCATTTCTCTCAAAAACCTTGGAGAAGTATGTCAACTCACAACTGACCGAGTATGTAGAGGCTAACCATATTCTTCATGATAGTCAGTCTGGTTTTAGGACTAATCTCAGTACTGAAACAGCTTTACTGGAAGTCTCTGAAACTATAAAAGAGCAATTGGTCGGTGGAGGAAGTGATGTGTTGATACTCTTAGATCTTTCCGCAGCTTTTGATACCGTGCCCCATGACCGGCTTTTGCAAAATCTATCGGATTGTGGTATCAGGGGCACGGTACTTAAGTGGTTTGCTTCCTTCCTTAATGACCGCCATCAAGAAATCTGGTCCCCCCCTTTTTCGGCCTCCATCCCTCCTATGAAGGTGGGGGTCCCGCAGGGGTCCATTTTGAGTCCATCACTTTTTAACATGTATATGGCCCCTCTTGCTCTTTTAGCAGAGTCGCACGGCGCTAAGATAGTATCTTATGCCGATGATACTCAATTGCTATTCATGCGTGATAAAGGTTGTGACTTCAGTAGTGAAGAGATTAACATCTGTCTGTCGAAAGCTTTCTCTTGGTTCCAGCTCAATCAATTGAAATGCAACCCGGAAAAATCAGAGATTATCTTTTTCGGCTGTCCACCTTGCGAATCATGGCTCAATTGGTGGCCTGGTGACATGTCTCCTCCTGTGGCCCCAGTAAGTGTTGTGAAAAACCTAGGGGTAAAGTTAGATGCCACCTTAACCATGAAAGCCCAAATTCAGACTGTGGTTGGTACGTGCTTCGGCATTTTGAAAATGTTAAAAAACTTCCTCCCTCTGCTGCCGGTTGAGCACCGGAAGACAGTAGTGCAAGCCTTGGTCACCTCCAGGCTTGACTATGTCAATGTATTATACTTGGGTCTTCCAGAATATTTACTGACCCGCTTGCAGGTGGCTCAGAATGCAGCGGCTAGAGCTATTCTTATGGTGGGACCAAGAGCACACATGTCCACTCATCTGAAAACTCTACACTGGCTCCCAATACGTAGGAGGATCCAGTTTAAAGCATTGGTTCTGGTGTTTCGGGCCTTTCATGGCACGGGCGCCGTTTACCTTAGGAGACGGGTACAACACTATGTGCCACACCATGACCTGAGGTCCGCTGGAGAAGCCCTGATACTTACTCCTAAATTTTACCGCTCACGGGCAGGCGGGTGCTCTTTTCAAGTGCTGGCCGCCCGCCTATGGAAAAGGCTACCCCTTCATCTTAGGCTAGTTCAAGACCTGCTTATTTTCAGGAGACAGCTAAAAACCTGGCTCTTCCGGACATAACGCCTCTGTTTTGGCTTTAGTGCGACTGCTGTGAACCCCGATTTCTCTGTCCGTAGTTGGTCCTGTAGCGCCGGGACACTCTGTGGAGTAGCCGTGCGCTTTATAAATATCATTTTTCATTTCATTTCATTTCAAAGAAGGAATCTAACCAGAACCTTCAAAGACATGATAGGTGGCTTTATCACACCGAGCAGCTCTGAATCGCCGCAAAGCTGAACCAGCAAGTACACCAAATAAACGTACACCATCAAATGGCTTATCTTTCAGGCTATCCTGTACATGCTCTGAAAACTCAGACTGACACAGTCATGCATGTCTGTGCAGTGCAACTGACTGAGCCATGGCCCTACCCACAGAATCTGTGGTGTCCGTACCACATTTTATGGTGAATTTCACCACTTCCCGGCCATCTTGTACCACCTATGGGATTTCACTCCTGGACTCCTCTGAAAGAGAAGGCAGCTGATGTGCCACAGAGTTGCATAAAGCATGAGAAAATCTGCCCAAAATCCATACTGTGTTTAACAACCTCAATGCCGAAGTGACGGAAGAGAATATATTCCTCCCACAGTGTTCTAGCCATCTGTATTTGGTGTAACCAAGGGAAGGACACTAGGGTCTGGCGAAGTTGTAGCAGCCTGTACCACCAGTCGTTTTATGGTGGGATGTTGCAGGAGACAAATGGGGTCTCCAGAGGTGAGTCAACTGGAGCTCCCGTCTGGTTTCGCCCAAGTTTCCAACAAAACGTCATATAGAGACTCATTATAAGGGAGTAAAGGCTCCACTCCTGTCTTACCCTGGTGAAGAATATCCACTAAAGGGCCTGTGGATAATTCAACTAAGGGAAGCTGGCAATCTAAAACCACAGCTGCCCTCCGCTGCTTCTGTCGGCCAACGGCCGTCGCGAGCACTACCTCCGTAGTGCTGCGCACGTCCGTTGGCCGACGCGGCCCCGCCCACTCAATGGAACGCCCCGCACCGCGGCGGAATTGCCGCCGGGTAAACGGGTTAATACCACAAACACAAGGAGATGATGGACGGAGCGCTGAAACTTTTCAGACACACACCCCCAGTCACAGATCTGGGTTGAATCCATCATCATTCTTTAGCTCACCTCAGTTCAGACACAGCTATATGCAAATCAGTCTCGACCCTGTGCCTCATAGGAACAGTCCAGCCCGAACTGCCAAGCCATGTCTTCCCTGGACCGGAAACATGCATCCCGGGACCGGTTTTGGGGTAACACCCCTCATCAGCCAGGCTAGCTTGAATCCAGTGGCAAAGTGAGCAAGGGACCCACGTCTGGGCATACCCTGCCAACTTAGGGCGAGCAAACTGTCAGACCAGGTTCCTCAGGAGCAGTACCCTCAAGAAGCCCACCTTCAGGCAGCCTTGACTCTGCGCTCAAATAAACCAGAGTATCAAGATGGCCAGACGGGGGGGAAGGGAATTAGGGAGGGTACTGCGGGGAGGGAGATCTGGAACAGACGTAATTAACAGTTGAGCTGACAATCCTTCACTTATCACCAGGAATGCAAGCTATACATGAATTATATGCTTAGTTAAAATGTCTTATAATTACCTGTGAAAGAAAAAGACCAAATGTCCTGTAATAACGATAACTTTCTCAATATCTCTTTCTCTGATTAGGATTCCGGAAGTCAACAAGATAAATGTCTTTGGTTATAATCAGGTAATCCAGAATATCAGTTGACGAAGATTTAGAGTGTTTTATAAGTTATGCGCCGTATAATATCAAGGATCATTTATGAATAGACTGTGCGCCACTTGGTAGTGTTCATAAAACTTGTTTGTAACACCAAAGGTAAAATGGCCAATGTGAACATGTATACTGTATATTTAACTGTACATAGAATGAGGATTAATTATTAACTATAATATCATTTAGTACCTTCTCTTTATTCTTTATATTTCTTCTTGACTCAAATTACTTCTTTGCGCTTTTCTTAATATCCATAAGAAGGAGCCCACAAATGACGAATGCACTGAGATTTATTTTGTGCCATCAAAAATGAGCTCGTAATGTCTTATATCTATTAAAAGCGCCCTTGAAAGATTCTATTTGTCACAAAGAATCGTTTTTTGGAAAGAAAGCTGAATTAGGAGTTCGGAGTAAGTGGAAATACTTGAACGCTTAATTCCTGAAACAAAGAGGAGCGCTCGTACTAACTACGTCTCCTACCTGAATGCGCTCTTTGAAATCGGATCAGGAAACCTTACCGGACTGGAAATGCTCCACCAGAGATGCAGAGAACTCGTCCTGGAAGCCGCTAGAATACTCTGCAAGGAGCGGCAGGACGTGGTCCCTTTAAATACCTTCAGAACGGTTACGGGGGCCGCCGAGGAGCATAATCAGAGGTTATGCGAACCGGCCTCTTCTTAATTATATAACTCCGCTTGCAACAATAAAAGATGCTTCAAAACAGTAATAAAAAAGGAAAAATATAAACAAAGAAAAAGGCAATGTGTTCATTATGTTCAAAAGTTAGCCTAATGGTCCCCGGGTGTCAGTATCATGCAATGGACCACCAGGAATACCAATCAGAGCACAAAGCGCCAGCATAAAAGATGTCCATAAGTCCAAGCAGATAAACAGGAAAGACATGTCACTGCGCAATGTCACTGCGCATCATATAAAGTTGAGGCAGAAGCACCACTGATATAATGCTATACTTAAGGCACCAGCTGGATAGCTATTACTTGTACAGAGTTTCTGGAGGGGATATGACACAAACACAAGGAGATGGACGGAGCGCTGAAACTTTTCAGATACTCACCCCCAGTCACACATCTGGGTTGAATCCATCATCATTCTTTAGTTCACTTCGCCACCCCAGTTCAGACACAGCTATATGCAAATCAGTCTTGACCCTGTGCCTCATGGGAACAGTCCAGCCCGAACTGCCAAACCACGTCTTCCCTTGACCGGAAACAAGCATCCCGGGACCGGTTTCGGGGTAAAACCCCTCACCAGCCAGGCTAGCTTGAATCCAGTGGCAAAGTGAGCAAGGGACCCACGTCTGGGCATACCCTGCCAACTTAGGGCGAACAAAGCAAACACAAGGAGATGATGGACGGAGCGCTGAAACTTTTCAGACACACACCCCCAGTCACAGATCTGGGTTGAATCCATCATCATTCTTTAGCTCACCTCAGTTCAGACACAGCTATATGCAAATCAGTCTCGACCCTGTGCCTCATAGGAACAGTCCAGCCCGAACTGCCAAGCCATGTCTTCCCTGGACCGGAAACATGCATCCCGGGACCGGTTTTGGGGTAACACCCCTCATCAGCCAGGCTAGCTTGAATCCAGTGGCAAAGTGAGCAAGGGACCCACGTCTGGGCATACCCTGCCAACTTAGGGCGAGCAAACTGTCAGACCAGGTTCCTCAGGAGCAGTACCTCAAGAAGCCCACCTTCAGGCAGCCTTGACTCTGCGCTCAAATAAACCAGAGTATCAAGATGGCCAGACGGGGGGAAGGGAATTAGGAGGGTACTGCGGGGAGGGAGATCTGGAACAGACGTAATTAACAGTTGAGCTGACAATCCTTCACTTATCACCAGGAATGCAAGCTATACATGAATTATATGCTTAGTTAAAATGTCTTATAATTACCTGTGAAAGAAAAAGATCAAATGTCCTGTAATAACGATAACTTTCTCAATATCTCTTTCTCTGATTAGGATTCCGGAAGTCAACAAGATAAATGTCTTTGGTTATAATCAGGTAATCCAGAATATCAGTTGACGAAGATTTAGAGTGTTTTATAAGTTATGCGCCGTATAATATCAAGGATCATTTATGAATAGACTGTGCGCCACTTGGTAGTGTTCATAAAACTTGTTTGTAACACCAAAGGTAAAATGGCCAATGTGAACATGTATACTGTATATTTAACTGTACATAGAATGAGGATTAATTATTAACTATAATATCATTTAGTACCTTCTCTTTATTCTTTATATTTCTTCTTGACTCAAATTACTTCTTTGCGCTTTTCTTAATATCCATAAGAAGGAGCCCACAAATGACGAATGCACTGAGATTTATTTTGTGCCATCAAAAATGAGCTCGTAATGTCTTATATCTATTAAAAGCGCCCTTGAAAGATTCTATTTGTCACAAAGAATCGTTTTTGGAAAGAAAGCTGAATTAGGAGTTCGGAGTAAGTGGAAATACTTGAACGCTTAATTCCTGAAACAAAGAGGAGCGCTCGTACTAACTACGTCTCCTACCTGAATGCGCTCTTTGAAATCGGATCAGGAAACCTTACCGGACTGGAAATGCTCCACCAGAGATGCAGAGAACTCGTCCTGGAAGCCGCTAGAATACTCTGCAAGGAGCGGCAGGACGTGGTCCCTTTAAATACCTTCAGAACGGTTACGGGGGCCGCCGAGGAGCATAATCAGAGGTTATGCGAACCGGCCTCTTCTTAATTATATAACTCCGCTTGCAACAATAAAAGATGCTTCAAAACAGTAATAAAAAAGGAAAAATATAAACAAAGAAAAAGGCAATGTGTTCATTATGTTCAAAAGTTAGCCTAATGGTCCCCGGGTGTCAGTATCATGCAATGGACCACCAGGAATACCAATCAGAGCACAAAGCGCCAGCATAAAAGATGTCCATAAGTCCAAGCAGATAAACAGGAAAGACATGTCACTGCGCAATGTCACTGCGCATCATATAAAGTTGAGGCAGAAGCACCACTGATATAATGCTATACTTAAGGCACCAGCTGGATAGCTATTACTTGTACAGAGTTTCTGGAGGGGATATGACACAAACACAAGGAGATGGACGGAGCGCTGAAACTTTTCAGATACTCACCCCCAGTCACACATCTGGGTTGAATCCATCATCATTCTTTAGTTCACTTCGCCACCCCAGTTCAGACACAGCTATATGCAAATCAGTCTTGACCCTGTGCCTCATGGGAACAGTCCAGCCCGAACTGCCAAACCACGTCTTCCCTTGACCGGAAACAAGCATCCCGGGACCGGTTTCGGGGTAAAACCCCTCACCAGCCAGGCTAGCTTGAATCCAGTGGCAAAGTGAGCAAGGGACCCACGTCTGGGCATACCCTGCCAACTTAGGGCGAACAAAGCAAACACAAGGAGATGATGGACGGAGCGCTGAAACTTTTCAGACACTCACCCCCAGACACAGATCTGGGCTGAATCCATCATCATTCTTTAGCTCACTTCGCCACCCCAGTTCAGACACAGCTATATGCAAATCAGTCTTGACCCTGTGCCTCTGGGTCCAAACTGGGGTGGCGTGGTGAGCAAAAGAATGATGGATTAAACCCAGATCTTTGTGACTGAGGGTGAATGTTTGCATTGTTCAGCATTCCGTCCATCATTTGTTTCTTTTGCTTTTGTCACCTGAAGTGGGAAGGGTATGCCCAGACGTGGGTCCCGTGCTCACTGCGCCACTGGATTAAAGCTAGCCTGGCTGATGAGGGGTGATGCCCCGAAACCGGTCCCAGGATGCTTGTCTCCGGTCCAGGGAGGACCTGGCTTGGCAGTTCGGGCTGGACTGTTCCCATTGGAGCAGGGCCAAGACTGATTTGCATATGACTGGTGGCGTGGTGAGCAAAAGAACGATGGATTAAACCCAGATCTTTGTGACTGAGGGTGAATGTTTGCATTGTTCAGCATTCCGTCCATCATTTGTTTCTTTTGCTCCTTAATACCGCAGCATAAGAGGAACTCACCTCTGTTGCCATACCAGGTGGAGAAAGTAAATCTGAAACCGTAGAGGACTCGAGTCTACTAGCCTCACCCAGTTCAGTCAGCCAATTTTCCTCCAACGGAGGCTAGACAGTATTGCCCAAAGGGTTTTGACACCCTTTATTCTCCGCTTCGCCTGCCAAACTATGCATTCCCATAGGAAAAGCAGAAACAGGTTGTGTAAGGGAAGGTGGAGAGATGCCTAAAGCAGACTGCTCCATCAGCGCCACATCTGACGCCGTCCGGCAACAAAGTCGGGAAGAGATGGCTCCTATGATGTCAGCGGCGACCAGACCCCAATGGTGAGAACCCAGAAGGGCTGTGCACAGGCGCCGCTGCTCAACTGTCATCGAGGGCGAACCCGCCCGTGAGGATCCAGTCAGGGCACCTCTCACCTCATTGGGGCTAGAAAGCGCACCAGAGGGGGACCGATGCCCAAAGACTTCATGCAGGGAAATGTAATACTCCCACATTTGGGCAAGTGTCGCCCCGGCTCTAGGATATTTAGGGAGGTGCGGGGTGGACTCCTGTAAATGCTACGCACCCAAAGGTTGGGAGACGGTGTCAGAGATTAACTTGCGTTTCGACCGTTTGTGCTTAGGGGCCTCTCTCGACATCGAAGGAGACAGCCCCTCATCCGAATGGCTCCTTGATCGCTCTCTGGACTTTGACGAGGACTGATGACGTGGTGCCACAGATAGTCACGCCACCAGAAGTTTCATACAACGCTCTCTCAATGCCTTCGGTCGAAGACGCCAACAGGAACCGCACTCCTTAGAGTCATTGTGTTATCCAAGGCATCACAAACAGATGGTATGAGGATCTGTGATAGACATCTGTCTGTCATAAGAGCCACAGGGCTTAAATTCTGAATGTTGAGAAGGTCCGAAAAACTGCCCCCTAACAGCTTCGGGTCCGCTCTGCAACCGTGGAAAAAAAGGAACTGACGTCCACGAGGGGATTATATAGACTCTGTCGATGTCACATCCGGTGGATGGCATCAATACAGAGTCACGCGATGCCCTCTTCCGATGTGCAGACATGCTATATGAAAAATTTCAGGATCCAGTCTTGTGCCTGTATAATACTTAGTATTCTAAAGTAAGGATATCTGCAGCTAGATGTCTCTATCAGATTAGATGGGAACAAGAACTGGAGCACACACTCAAGTATAACGAATGGGAAGACATTTATTATAGGGCATGCCACAGAGCGTAACATGGCAAGTGTGGGATCAGCCACTAAGATAGTGACATATTGGTATCCTATCCCCGCCAGATTACAGAGAGGCAACCCTACTCGAGCACTGATGGCGAGGATGCGCAGCAACAGGCACAGTGTTGCACCTTTTGTGGACATGCCTGAAGCTAACTGGTTACTGGGATACAGTCCTGAATGATATTGACACACATCTTGATACACAGCACCAACGCTTCCCAGCCTATGTTATACTGGGGCTCCCTAATCCCACTGGTCTTTCACCTGAGATCTCAATGGGGCCATACATTAGTTTGGCACTAAGAGCTGTGCTTCAAGCTTTACTCTCCCACTGGGGCATGGACAAAGTCCCCCCACACACAACATGGCTACATAGAATATGGGGGAACTAGCCCTTGCGACGACCAACAATCTAGCAGCTCACAGCAACCTACGGGATTAATAAATCTTGTTACTCTCCATGTACCTTCAATCAATCAATCAGGGAATTGTAAGCACGCTACTCACCCGTGAGGGTCTCAAGGCGCTGAGGGGGGGGTCCGCAGATCTGTTTAGCCGAAGAGTCAGGTCTTGAGGGTCTTCCTGAAGGTGTTCAGGGAAGGGGCGCGTCTGATGTCTGCCGGTAGCTCATTCCAGGTCTTGGCTGCAATGTGAGAGAAGGATCTTCCGCCTGCTCTGGCTCTGTGGATGCGTGGGGTTTCGGCCAGTGCGAGGTTGGAAGATCGGAGGTTTCTTTTGGGTACATGGAAGTTGATTCTGTCGTTGAGGTATTTGGGTCCGTTGTTGTGTAGGCATTTGTAGGCGTGAGTGAGGATTTTGAAAGTGACTCTTGTCTCCACGGGGAGCCAGTAGAGACTTCGTAGGTGTTGGCTGATGTGTTCGTGTCGGGGGATGCCGAGGACGAGTCTGGCGGCGGTGTTCTGTATTGTCTGGAGTTTGCGGAGTAGGGACTTGTTGATGCTGGCGTAGAGTGCGTTTCCATAGTCTAGTCTGCTGGTGATGAGGGTGTGGGTGACTGTCTTCCTTGACTCAGGGGGGATCCACTTGAAGGTCTTGCGGAGGATGCGGAGGGTGTTGAAGCAGCTGGAGGTGACGGCGTTGACCTGTCGGTTCATGGTGAGTGATGAGTCGAGTACGATGCTGAGGTTCTTGGCGTGGTCTGAGGGGGTAGGTGGGCTTCCGAGGGCGGTCGGCCATCAGGTGCTGTCCCATGCAGAAGGGGTGGTACCGAGGATGAGGACTTCTGTCTTCTCGGCGTTGAGCTTCAGGCAGCTGTTGGTCATCCAGACTGCGACGTCTTGCATTCCTTTCTGGAAGTTGAGTTTGGCAGTGGTGGGGTCTTTGGTGAGGGAGAGGATGAGCTGGGTGTCGTCGGCGTAGGATATGATGTTGAGGCCGTGTTGTCGGACGATGGCTGCAAGGGGGGCCATGTAGATGTTGAAGAGGGTGGGGCTCAGTGATGAACCCTGTGGGACTCCACAGGTGATTTCGTGGGGTCGGAGAGGAAGGGTGGGAGTCTGATCCTTTGGCTTCTTCCGGTGAGGAATGATCGGATCCAGTCCAGGGCTGTTCCTTGTATGCCTGCGTCGTGTAGTCTGGCGACTAGTGTGGGGTGGGAGACGGTGTCGAAGGCCGCTGATAGGTCAAGTAGGATGAGGGCTGCGGATGTCGTCTGTGGCGGCGAGTAGGGCGGTCTCTGTGCTGTGGTTGCTTCGGAATCCGGATTGGGACGGGTCGAGGACGGCGTTCTCTTCAATGAGTCGTGTCAGTTTCCTGTTGACTGTTTTCTCTGCAACTTTGGCTGCGAAGGGGAGGAGCGAGATGGGCCGATAGTTCTTGAGGTCGGTGGGGTCAGCTGTGGGCTTCTTGAGCAGGGGTCTGACTTCTGCGCGCTTCCAGTCATCTGGGAAGGTGCCTGTTTTGAATGTGGTGTTGATGGTGCGTTGTAGTTTGGGTGCGATGGCAGCCGCGGCTCTGTGGTAGATATGAGGGGGGCAGGGGTCGGTGGGGGCCCCCGAGTGGATGCTTTTCATGGTCGAGGCGGTGTCTTTGGCCGTGATCGGTGTCCAGTTGGAGATGGTGGGCTGGCTGGTGTTTCTGGGGGGCGGGGGGCCGTCTGTGGCGCCTGGTGGATGGTCGATGAAGTTGTCGTAGAGGTTTTTGATCTTGAGGTGGAAATAGGTTCCAAGCTTGTCGTAGAGGTCTTGGGATGGGGTGATGTCTGTGGCTTTGCTGCGTGGGTTGGTGAATTCTTGAATGACACTGAAAAGTTCCTTGGAGTTGGTGGAGTTGGCCAGGATTTTGTTGTGGATGAAGTTCCTCTGGTGGCTCTGATCTGGTTGTGGTAGTCCGTCATGGCGTCCTTGTAGGTGGTGTGGTTTTCGGTTGTCTTGGTGTTTCTCCAGTTCTTCTCCAGGCGTCTGCAGGTGCGTCTGGCTTCTTGGAGAGCGGTGGTGAACCAGGCGGCTTTCCTGGGGCGTTGTCTGTCGGGGTTGCGTAGCGGGGCAAGCTCGTCTGCGCAGTTGGAGATCCAGGTGTGGAGTTCTCTGGCGTTTGCGTCGGGTGCCCAGATGTGGTTGTCTCGGGTGAGGGTGGAGTTAAGTTGCTCTTCGGTAACCTTGCTCCAGTTCCTTCGTGGTGGGCGTGGGGCTGGTTTGGGTGCCTTGGGTTTGTTGATGGCGAAGTGTACGCAGTGGTGGTTGGTCCATGGTGGCTGAGTTGTGTGGCTGAATTGGATGCTGTTTCCTGCCGCGAAGATGGGGTCGAGGGTGTGTCCTGCTCTGTGGGTCGGTGTGTTGACGAGTTGTTTAAGTCCGATGCTGGCGAGGTTGTCACGAAGGATAGTGGAGTTGGGGTCGCTGGGGTTGTCGAGGTGGAAGTTCAGGTCTCCAATGAGTATGTAGTTTGTTGAGGCGATGGCGTGGGGTGCGATGATGTCGGTGATGGTGGTGACGAAGGGTGTTCGGGCCGGGGGGTCTGTAGACGAGGGTTCCTCAGAGTGTGGCTTTGGGGGTGGTCTGCATCTGGAAGAGCAGGTGTTCGGCGGAGTGGAAGGTTTCGCTGAAGGTGGTGAGGCGGAGGGTGCTCTTGTGGGCGATGGCGAGGCCCCCTCCTGGGTGGTTGGGGCGGTCTTTCCTCTGGATCTTGTATCCGTCTGGGATGGCGGTGCTGATGTCGGGGGCGGAGGATGCGTTGGTCCAGGTCTCTGTGAAGAAGGCTATGTCGGGCGAGAGAGAGTCGAGTAGGTTCCAGATTTCCATGGCGTGTTTGTGTACGGAGCGTACGTTGAGGAGGATGCATTTTAGGGTGTCGCCGGTGCTGGCGTCGGCGGTGTAGGAGGCCGGGTTGGCAGTGAGGGTCTGGCGGCAGTGGAGGCAGGAGAACTGGCCATAGGTTGTGTTCGGTGAGGCCTGTTGGCATTCTCTAACGCTTCCAGGGTTGAGTGCGAGGAGGGTGGTGGTGTCGTAGCGATGGGTAGTGGGAGGTCCAGGGTTCCTGGCGCTGGCCGCGGTCGGGCGGAGACGGGCTTGCATTTGGCGCGACTGCGCAGCGGCCGCCATTAAGTAGGGGAGTAGGGAGGGAGGAGAGGCTGGGAGGCGGGAGCGGGGGAATTCCGGAGGGGGAATTCTGGGGGGGAGGGGCCGCAGGGGCGAAAGGAACAGGCAGGCACGAGAAAATAAAAACAGTGGTGGAATTAGAGCAAGACACAGATGGGCACAATAACAGTGGCACAACAGGGAAAAAATTAAGAAAAAAAACGGCTGAGAAAGGTTACGGTGGTTGCAGGCAGTCTGGTCCCAGTTGGAGCGGGCAGCAGGCGCAAGAGCGGGCAGCAGCCTCGAACCTCCCAAGGAGGAGGTCGGGGTCTAGAGGCAAGAGACGGCACAGCGGAGCTGCGGGGAAAGAGTGGACCTAGACCGAGGGTCGGAGGTCTTACTCGCGCTCCCCGCAGCGGCCGCCATTAAGTAGGGGAGGTGGGAGGGAGGAGAGGCTGGGAGGCGGGAGCCGGGGAATTCCGGGGGGGAATTCCGGGGGGAAATTCCGGGGGGGAATTCCAGGGGGGAGGGGCCGCAGGGGCAGCAGCAGCGAAAGGAACAGGCATGCACGAGAAAATAAAAACAGTGGTGGAATTAGAGCAAGACACAGATGGGCACAATAACAGTGGCACAACAGGGGAAAAAATTAAGAAAAAAAACGGCTGAGAAAGGTTACAGTGGTTGCAGGCAGTCTGGTCCCAGTTGGAGCGGGCAGCAGGCACAGGAGCGGGCAGCAGCCTCGAACCTCCCAAGGAGGAGGTCGGGGTCTGGAGGCAAGAGACGGCACAGTGGAGCTGCGGGGAGAGAGTGGACCTAGACCGAGGGTCGGAGGTCTTACATTCCCTAAATATTTGCAGTGATTGAGTCTGACAGCCATGGAAGATGAATCACACACACAGAGTGAGATGCTTTCTGAGTCTAAGCTAGAGGAGGTTTGGAGGAAGAAGGGCCCAGAGCACACTACAGCAAAATGAGTACAATTGGGTGGGTTACAGGGGACGGAGGGGAAAGTGTTGATACCATTGTGTTTCATGGCATAGCCATCTCTGTTGAAGAGAGGCCAAAATGGCACCGGATCTTGTTTTGACATATTCTGAAAACCAATAAAACAGATTTAAACCTTAAAGTGTTTGTGCTCACTCCCCTAAACATGGTAAAATTGGCTTACACCTGATTGACACATTTGATTTACTTATAAGTCCGTAGTAAAGTGGCACAACATGTACCTAGGGCCTGTAAATTAAATTGTACTACTGGGCCTGCAGCACTTATTGTTCCACCCACTTAAGTAGCCTTTTAAAATATGTCTCATGCCTATCACTTCAGCCTGTGTGCTGTTTTAAACTTCCAATTCGACCTGGCAAAATAAATCTTTAGCCTGTCGTACACTATTTTTAATCGACATTTCGCCCCTAAGGTAGGCTCTGGACAGCCTCAAGGGCAGAGTACAATGGGGCAGATTCACAAGAAACTGACGCATCTGTATAGATGCATCAGTTTTCCTCTGCCTCTATGCGAAACCCTTGAGCCACCATGGATGCGGAGTATTTACAATACAGCGCACCATGGCGCAAGGATTGACAGATGCGTCATAAATTCGGACTCATCTGGTGGCGCAAAAGTCACGCATTGCTGGAGTTGTGGCGCAAGCACGACGCAACTCCAGCAATGCACGGGGAGGCCTATTCCCAATACACTGCGTCACTCCTTACGCCTGCTCCAAGCAGGCGTAGGGTTTTGATGCAGTGGCGTCCTAGAAGAGGCGCAGTGAAATCTTGTAGATTTCACTGCGTCACTTCTACGAGGCTTTTTTTGCGTGGGAACACCCACCCTGCATACATTATACCTGACGCAGGTATAATGTGATGCAGGGCTTTATAATGTGACACATCTCCCTAGATGTGTCACGTTGTGAATGGGCCGCAACGTGGCGCATTGTTTACGCTGCCGCTGCGTCACAAAAAGTGACGCAACAGCTGCGCAAAAGTGTTGCAAAGGGCTTGTAAATCTGCCCCAATGTATTCAAAAAGTTGGACATGTTTCAGTTTTACATGTCCTGGTAGTGAAAAACTCAAAAATTTGTTTTCCACTACTGTGAGGCCTACCTCATTCAGCAAGTGATAACGTTTGTTTGGGAACAGGTAGATATTTCATGTTTGGTGTCTACGGAATTGTAATTTTGAATTCTCTTTAATGGTAAAGTCAATTTTATGTCACAATTCTGAAAACGCCACTTTTAGAAAGCTGGCTTTTTTTTGTCGTAACCCTTTGGTGCCTGCAGCCTGTATCCTGGGTCACATGACTGTGATTAGCATTAGGTGGTCTCTGTGTATTCCTCCCAGACAGTGACACAAAAGGGTACTAGATGTTGGCAGGATAGGCCATCCTGTCAGGATGGGAGGGTTGGAGCTGTGCACAGCCCCACTTACATTTCAAAGAAGCTGCCTCAGGACACTCACAAGCCTTTTGTCACTACCAGACATGCTGGGACCAGGGCAGGGAGGAAGGGAATTCCAGAGCCATGTGTGTGTGGGGGGGAGGGAAAACTCCAGAAGTTTCTTCCACTTCAAAACTGGCACCAGGCATAAAAATAGGACCTGAAGACCCACTCTTTAGTTCACTTCTGGACTTGCGGAGGACTCTCTGAACACTGCCCTGATACCTGAAGCCTGCCCTGTGCCCTCAGAGGACTGCCCTGCTGCTTGAGACCTGCCTTAATGCTGGAACCCAGGACAACCAAAGGGCCTCCTGTTCAGAGCTACAAGGACACAACAATCCCCAACAACTTGAACCCTGCACCTAGACCCTGCATGAAGTGAGTGCTACTGTCCAAGTGGTACCCACACATTCCTAGACCTTTGGAAGGGGTGCTAAAGGTGCCCAAGCAGTCAAAATACAAAACTTGGGACTTGAAGAAATGTCATCCCAAATGTGCTCTGCGAGCTGACAGGAGACTGGGGCCTACCTGCTCGCCGATCCACCCAATGTGCATCGCTGTTCAGCCTGACTTTGCGGTAGCCACCACTACGTTCTTCTCCACAGCAACAAATCCTATTCAGTGGCTCCTCGGAGAAGGGCTAACCAGCCTTGAGAAACTCTTGTTAACTACAGCACGCAGCCTTGTCATGCTGGAGTTCGAACATGAAATCTTCACCGTGACCTCGTGCAGGTTTTTGTGGTTCACCCTGACAGGGATTGTGGTTGTTGCTAGAGTTGGGTTTTCAACCATCTCAATCAGAAACCCAATTTCTCACTCCTCTCAAATCAAATTTTGACTGTATCTTTGCCTTTGAGTCTGTACAGTGCTTCACTGCCTTGGCTAGGTTTGCACTATACATACAAAAAACATTTAAATTGTACGGGCACCTATGTAGATTTGAGTAGATGTATGATCAGGATCACTACAGATGTATTCCATTGTGGCAGCTACTGTAATGATTGAGAATTTCAGAATAAGTGTTACACCAGCAAGAAGAGCCTTGTGCCAGCTTCACCTTTCCAATGGCTGCTGGATACTTAGGGCCCGACTGCGATGTCGGACGGACCAGAGTCCGTCCGACATCGCTCTGGAAATGGAATCGAACGACCTCCTGTTGTCGGTTGCAGCCCAGCTATTAGGAACGGTCGCAATCCTATACTTTGCTATGGGAGCATGCGTTCCGAATGGAATGCATGCTCTCATAGCAAAAAGCAGGGGTGCAGGTCATCCCTGCACCCCGTGGCAGGCACCTCGGGGTGCCTGCCACAGGGTGCAGGGATCAACAGGGGGGCACCACAGGTGCCCGCTAGTCCACCATTCGGCGGCCTTGCACCCATGGGGGCCCTGCTGGGGGCCCCCAAAGACAGTTTCCCAATGCCTTTCTGTGTCAGAAAGGCCGGCACAGAAAGGCAGTGGGAAACTGCCATCGTAATCCCTCGGCCGGAAAGAGCCAGCCGAGGGATTGCTGAAGGCCTTCCGAATGGCGGACGGTCCGAGCCCGTCGTAAGCCATTCGGAACTCCTGTTTGGAATAATTTCCGACCGACTCCATCAAAATGGGTCGGTCGGAAATTATTCCAAACAGGAGATCACGATGCAGTAAGAATTAATCCGACCGACGTTCGGAGCCATTTCTTACTGCATCGTAATCGGACCCTAAGACTTAACTTCTTCCATGCGTCGGACGGCCCCCGGCCGTCCGACGGCACGGTGGGCGTGTGCGTCGGACGGCCGGGGACGGTCCGATCTGCGCACGCATGGAATTCGCTCGCACCGCGGCGGAATGTGCGCCGCGGTGAAGCGGTTAAACCCACGCTCATGTTATGTAATTATATGCTTTAAGCTCTTGTGCAGATTATTGCCTCAGTGTGCATTGATTGTCCAGATTCATCAAGCTGTGCATTTCCATGTTGGACTTTAGTTGGAGGAGTGTGTTACAAACAACTGGTACCCTGCCTTCAGAGTTTATAATAAGCCCCTTGCTTTCCCCTTGGGATATGTTGCAGCCTTTGGCTGTATCTAAAACAGACATCCTCTGAAAGGGTCTTCGATGGAAATCAATTGTTGCATGAGTCCCAAGCATCCCTGTATGTTCAGGTTTCTCAGGCCTGGAACCAATACGAGTCAGTAAAGTATGATCAGTTACAGTGTTAGATATAGAAAAAGCTACAAAGTAACTTAAATGTAACTGCAGTTCTCCAGTATTGGTATGTTTCATAGATTCACATGTTTGAATCATCCTCGTAATTGAGCAGGGAGTTCCACGGTATATATAGAGAGCAGTACAATGTTAAGTATAGAAAACTTTGACATAGTCACAGAAGTAACTTATTAAAATTATTTTAAAATGATCCAAAACTCAACCAATCATTATACACTTCGCCCTCACCAAGGTCCTCAGGCTCAGATTTCGTAGCACAAGTGTTTGTAAAATAGTTGAGCCTGAGACGGGGATGAGGGTGGGTCGCATGTGAATCTATGAATGATACCAATACTGGAGAACTACAGTTCTTTCTGCAATACTGGATCTTTCATAGATTCACATGCTTGAATCCAAGTAGCAAGCAGGCATTTATAACATATACAGATAATAGTGAATGGTGGGAAAAACAAAGGAGAAAAATGGGGCTAACCTTAATGAAAAAGTTGACGTCGCACTGTTTGTCCCACTGCTGCGTCTCTGTTAAGTGTTTAGTCCAGAGTAAGAGTTTGTATATTTTTCCATGTGGCTGCACTGCAAATGGCCACTATTAGAACTCCAGCAAATAGGGCTGTAGATGTAGACAAACTTCTTGAGGATTGTGTTGTGACTTTTCCTTGAAGCGGATATCCAGCCTTGTTATGTCACTAAATTATGGCAGCAGACACCCAGTGAGTTATCTCTTGTTTCGACAGTGGTTGTCCTCTTCTCCGAGAGTCATAGGACACTACTAATTGATCAGATTGTCAGAAATATTTAGTTCTGTCAAAACAGAATTTTAGACACCTTTTAACATCCAAGGTAAGAAGTGCTCTTTCTGCTACATTGGTTGGATTCTGGAATAATGTTTTTAATATTATTGGTTAGTTCAAATGGAAATCAGTGAAAACCTTAGGTATTATAAAACGGGGATTCATTCTTAGACTCACTTTATCATCTTTAAACTGGAGAAAAGGCTCTTTGATTGTAAATGCCTGGATTTTTCTAAATCCGCTGCCAGAAGTAAGCACTAATAAAAATAAAATTCGAAGAAAGCAATTTTAATTCTGTTTAGTGGATTCGTTCAAAAGACGGTTCATTAGTTGGGCTAAAACTATATTCAAATGCCACTGAACTAGTGGTGTTCTTATAGGTGGATAAAGTCTAAAAATGGCCCATAATGAATTCTTTAAGTATTCTTTCAGACTACAGCGATGGTCGATTGAATGTTCTTTTGTAGCAAGAAATGGCTGCTTGATGGATTTTGACTGATGCGTGTCTCAGACCTCACTGAGACAGATGCAATAGATATATCAATATTTGACATGGTAAAGATGATATTGGGTGCAAAGTGTGATCAGCGCACCATAAGCAAAAAAAATTCCATTTGGCTCCATAAGTTTTTCTCATTGATGGATCTCTAGCATTAGATAATATTCTCCTGTAATCTTCTGGTATAGATAGAAGACTGAATTGAGGAGCCAAGCTTTCAGTCTCAGAAAGTTTTGGCCTGGATGAAGTATTTGGCCGTTGCATTGTGTCAATAGATTCTGCAATGGTTTCAACAGAATTCTGGTTTGTTTCAAGAGCAGTAGCTTTGTGGACCAGTACTGCCTGGGCCATCAAGGAGCTATTAGAATGAGACAACACTGTTCTCTCTTCATCTTTGCTAGAACTCTCGGATTCAATTGGAGGAGTGGAATGACATAGGTATACATTACTGACCAGTTGATTATAAAGGCATTCCCCTATTATCCGGGAAGGTTTTGCCTGGTGGCCTAGAATCAGCATTTGTAGTTCAGGTTGCTCACAAACAGGTCTAGACTTTGATTGCCCCAGCATGAAAAAATGTTGTCTAGTTGCTCCTACTGCAACTCCCACTCGTGAAACTCTTGAGGAGTTCTGCTGAGGCTATCTGCCCAGGCGATGGTTGTTCCTGGGAGATGTTTGGCTTTTAGTTGGATACGGTTTTGAATGTCCCAGTCTGATATTTTCTGTGCTTCCGTAGAGAGTTGTAGGGAACGTTTTCCCCCTTGTTTGTTGATATAAAACATGCTTGTAGTATTGTCTGCCCATATCAATACAGACAAATTGCTTATGCCTGGAAGAAAGGCTCATCGGCCCAGTGCTATGGCCTTCAACTCTAGTATGTTGATATGCAGTTAATTCTCCTTGAGAGACTATTTGCTGCTGATTGCTAGTTCCTGCAGCCTTTTATAGAGGTGTCTGTGGTCATAGCGAACTGAAAGTTTTCTTGCAGTAAGGAAGCCCACTATTCTAAAGCTTTCTTCTTTCATTTTGTTACCCTTTTATCATTGACTGATTCCTGCACCTGAAGCCATAGTTTGTCAAGTTCCTCTTGAAAGGGTCTCATGTGAAGGAGACAATGAGGGATCAAAGAGTTGCAGGAGGACATAATCCCTAAAAAGAACTTGAAGGTTCTGACGGTGACTTGTTTTTTCCTTTGTAAAATCTTGCCATTGAAGTTAGATGTTCTACTCTCTCCTTGGATGGAAAGGCCTTCTCTGTGTCTAAAATGTCTCCTGGCAATTGAATTTCTCTTGAGGGGATTAAGCAAGAATTCCTTTTTTTAATTTAAAGTAACCTTTGTATTCCTCTGAAGAGCTGCAAGCAGTCTCTCGTTGAGTTCTTTGTGGCTGTGTGTGAGTTTCCTTTGACTAGCCAGTCGTCTAGTTAAGGAAATATTTGATGGCCTTGTTTTCTTAGGTGAGCTGCGACTGGAGCCATACACTTCATGAATATTCTTGGGGCTGACTTGAGTTCAAATGGCAACACATTGAACGGATAATAGCTACCAGCCATCTTGAATCAAACGTGATTGCAGTGATCAACAGGAATTACAAATCTAAGGATGTCATGTAATCTCACTGTTGAAGCAGTTGGAGAGCTTCTTGCAAAGTGACCATGCAAAATGATTGTATATTTGAGAATTATTTGCAGATTTCGTAAATCCAAAATCAACCTCCATTCTCCTGATTTCTTCTTTTTATTAGGAAAAAGCGAGAAAAGATTCCTAAATCTGTCTGGTAATTGGAGATTTGCTCTATTGTCCTTTTTTGCAACATTATTATAATCTTGGTTTGTAACAGCCAAAGATATTGGTAGGGGCCTCTGGGTGGTGGTGTTTTTTTTAATCAATTCTAGCGGCCAAAGAATATCAGATCCAATACCCAGGGCTAGGAAGTTATATTGGCCTACCATCTATAAAAAGTTAAGATTTTTACTTCTATAAGTATTCCACGATTCGTTGTAACAGTCGCTTGTATATCACTGTCTTTTTGAATGTTCATTAACTCGAGATTGGTTTGTTGATATTCTTTGAGGGGCCTGCTTATTGTAAGACGCTGATGGTGGTCTATATTGTTGTGTGCAGCCTTGACAGTACGGCTGTTGAATTGACTGGTACTGTTGATATCTATAAGTTTGGTAACCTCCTCTAGAAGAATTCTGGCCCCTTCCTCGTGCTCCACGAAATGGCTGTGGTCGGCTTTGATGAAGGGTTCCCAAGGAGCGTGCAGTGTCCATATCTGGTTTCATTGACTGAAGTGCTTCATCAACATTCCTACCAAAGAGTAAATCCCAATCATAAGGGATCTTTCTACTCTGTACCTTAGGTCTAAAAGATGTAGAACAACGCCAGCCTTGCCTAAGTAATACTGCACCACCAGCTTATTGTCGGAATTCTGTCAAGGCAATATGCATTGCAGTATCTTTGTACCAGAAGAGTTCTTTCTCCTTCTGACAGAATTGCTCTTTTTTATCTGTGGGAAGTAACTCAAGGTATGGCCTAATGTCTGTCCATATCTGGCAGTCATATCTTGTAAGAATTGGAAGTGCGTTAATTGCTCTGATTGATGTGTTTGCCGTAGAAGAAAATAGTTGTTGAGCCTTCATACATCTCTGTCTGGTGGTGCCAAGCATGGAGGTGTTGGATTTCTTGATCGCCGCTGGGCTGCTTGCATAATCATTAAGTCTGCCCGGGGTGTACAAAGACACAAGCAAGAGTGTTGTTGGGTGCTTTTTTCCCATCCTAGTAATTACCGCAGCTACCATAGCCGGGTTCTTCATAACCTTTAGACCATCTGACCAAATGTGATCAATTATTAGAATCATTCCAATTGATTTTTTTTAAGGCTCTTTAAAGTCATACATAAAGCAGTAATTTTCTTTTGTTGGTATTGGCAGGTCGAATATTTTTGATGCTCTATTGATGAGAGAGTGAAAACTTCCCATATCAACTGGAGGTGAATCCACTGCTGGGGAAGTTATACCTCCTGGAAAGGGAACTATATACTCCTCCCACTATGTGCCAGTGGAACGAGGGAAAACTGGCTGCATTTGATTGTCATCTTGGTTGTTATCTCTATAAGTGTCAACTGTAATTGGTAGATTAGGGTAGGTTGCCAAAGGTATGTTACTAAAGGCGATAATGCTATCGGTCTTGAACACATGGGGTTGTGAGGTCTCGTTTGAGGTCTTTACCGAGGTGAAGCTTGTCTTGAAAGTTGTCCTTGAGGGTCAGTCAAAAATTTGCGCAATCGCTTAAAGAATACTGTGAGCATGAGCCATAATTCTTTGGTCAGAGCTGTAGGGACTTGTATCATAGCTTCCTGTGATGTTTGGTGAACCTGTATATATGGGTCGTAATCGTATAACCAGGAGTCATCCTGATCATCTCGGAAGGACTTGTAAGATCTTCAGGTGTCTGGACCTTGTTAACGGATAAAGGTTCTTTAGCTTGTTCATATTCGTCCTCATCTGTGTCTTGATATTTGGCCTTTAGATCTGTTGTGCTCTATAAAAGCCCAAATGGGCCATCGTTGCCCTCCTCATCTACTCCTTTGGAACATTCAGTTTCGAAAGGTTTGTCAGGCTGGTATAGAGAGACCTTCCTAGGTGATGTCTGTTCTAGTATGAGTGGCATTTAGATGCCTTTTTTCCAAGATGAGGGTGATCCTATTGTGCATTTTAGGGGTTTGGACTGTCGTCGATGGAATGGACGTCATCAATGGTGGTGTAGTGCACATGGTCGTTATGGTCGTCGATGGTATTGTCAAGGGTGTTCACATCAAAGGTGTTGTCATCGATATCATCAACAACATTGTAGTCCGTCGACAGCGATGATGTTGTCGGTATCAGCTTTGCTGGTGGTAACATGGACAATAGGGTTTCTTCGTCAACAGTGGTACCAATGGTGGTCTCGTTGACGATTGAGAAATTGTTATGGATTTGGAAGCTGACCCTTTAGAGGTTGTTTTTAGAGTAGATGGCTGAGAAGATGGGTTGTGAAGAGATTAAAAATTGGATTTTTTTCTGTCACTATTACAATATCAGGAGATACTTCACTATGATTCTCAGATATTTTTATGAGACTTTTTTGGAGGTTCCTCAAAGGTTGAGGATTTTGATTCAAAAGAAGGTTTCAAAGAATGCTCATGCATAGACTTACAATAGATCTCAAGTGTCTATATTTGCCGCAAGTATATTAGACATGAATGCACTTAACATTCATTTGTACTGTACTTGTGTAGGTGATATTGATAACACTGAATTTAAAAGATATTTCAAGCTATGTAAAAAAAAAAAGATCCTTGTGGTACCTGCCAAGATTTGTCAGAGGGCTGCCGGCTAGCATTGCTTTCAATAAACACAATGCCTTTTACGGCATCCTCTACACAATAAAGTGCAGACCCCAAATTCATTAATCTTCAGGAGAAGATCTGACATTGTGCTTTATAAGGGGATTTACACTTATAGACATGTTTAAATTAATGTTTGTTTTGATAACTATTTAAGTTCATTTTAAATCCACACCATAATCAAGTGATAATACGCATACTTTTACCATCCCTAAATAAACCACAACCAAGCAACAATTAAACCCACGTATATTGGACGTGGTAATCCTGCGTATACCCTTCAACCACCGAGAGCAGCTGAGCAACACTTCCTCACCTCTTCCTCCTTACCTCTTAGTTTCTGCCTCAGCACATTGTTCTTATCTCCCTTAAACCTTGTTATAGTGCCCTGCCAGCGTGTTCTTTTCAGGTGGCAAATCAAGAGGGCCAAACTGTGAGAATTCTCTTCCGTGGGTTGTATATAGTCTGTGTCAGTGAATCCATTATTAATAAGTCATAAAATCTTAGTTTTATTGGTAGTGCGGACTTCATCCAGTAATGGTTATTGTTGGTGAGCACTACCTGGTGTAGCTAAGCAATGTAAACAGGACATTCAACAGCTGCTCATCCAAAAACTCATATTGCCCATTGCCCACATTATTGCCCATAGCCCACAACAACAAATGCCATCACGCAGGACCAGCAGTGCTGCTACTGTCCATGATAGAAAGTCGTTGGTTGCAGAGATGGAGGCTCTTTCATTTGTATTCAAGCCTAGAAAGTTAGACTGCATCAAGATCAATACAGAGTGGCCCACTAGGTGTCCTTGAATTTAGAGTGTATCTGCTGTCTTGAATTTGCTATCTTTCCAAAAGAGAAAGGTTTGTGATAGCTTCAAGAAAAGCAGGGTAAATAATCATTATAGAGTAAGGGCTCCCATAATTCATTATGAAAAGTAACCTGGGAAAGAGAAGCAGCATATGGAGTGGTAGTGATGTGCCTCTGGCAAACTACCAAACTGGAGAGTTGGATCAATTGTACATAGGGTAGGTCATAGTTACACAGATCTTTCATTAGTCAACACACCCTCTTGGTCAGAGATGGTTTCTCTCGAGCTCACACATACTGTAGTAATCCATTCATGTACAAATATGTTAATCATTTAACTGGTAACATGTAACTCTAAATCAAGGGTTCAAAATTGGATAACAAAGTTTACCCTAATACAAGACAAAATCTGCCATTCCTTGATTTCATAGAACAGAATAAATATGTTTTTATGAATAAAAATCCAAATATAAAAGACACACATGCATTTTTGCTTTATTGCAGGTGTTTTCAAAGGGTGATGTAGAGTAAAGGTAGCAGAGTAGGCAATTTTATATTTGTACATTTTCAAATTCAAAAATTTTGGAATAGAACGCATGTTCTGGAACCCTCGTTGACTGACTGGTAGGGGAATAATGTTACAATGTTCCGATGATTTATCTTCTTTTTCATGAGCTGGAAAGGAAATAACAGTGTAAAGAAATGGTCATCAGAAGAATTGCACATCACGAGAAAGATCAACAAAAACAAGCAATAACAAAGGCAATAGATTTGGCATTTTTATAATGGTCGGTGATTCTCATTTGTTGTGTGTGAAGTGAATGTAAGAAAATGCCAATGGGTGGGTGAGAGAGTGCACAAATGGGTTAGCACATAAATGAACACATGAATAGTTGATGGTGCCCTTTGATGGACCATGAATGAACTGGTAAGCTGATCAATGTGCTATCCATACACACACCCTTGTACCTACAGACACATCAATCTCCGAATCTGTCTTATCACCTACTCATACATACACTAAATTTCAAGATGTGGGAATTCTGCTGTATTGTGATTGTGACTTGGAGCGCCCCATCAGAAATGGGGAATTACCAAAGGAATCAGTATTGCAGCACCAGATTCCCATTTCATTGCCAGCTTTCTACCCAGATATTTGGTGAGGAAAGAACAGGAGTGCTGTATTACCATACCGTTTGTAATCCCTGATTAGGCAGGCCTGAATCATATATTACAGCCCACATGTAATGAGGGCGGGAGTGTTTTTACTTTATTCATACATTCTTGTACAACACCTTGATGCATTTGTTTGTATGTGATTTTGATTGCATGGGTATGCAAGTCAAAATCTAGGGATTATGTGGTTTGGCTTTTTATTTAAAATATATTTCTGTAGTTGATATAGGGTTCTGTAGTTGAAATGGGGTTCTCATGGATATCGGCCCTTTAAGAATCTTATGCGATGACTGAAGCAGTGATGGAGTCCAGGTCCCCAGAGCTAGCCTCTATAACTGCATGGCTAGATATTCATTTTCATTATGTGAATAGTTTAGAAACTGTATACCCTCTGCGGTTTCATGGTGCTGATAATGTCCTGAACTGAGAGCTTCAATTAAATTAGGGAGCCTGAGATACCAATCTTTTAGTTTTTTTTTCCAGATTTAAGATGATTAGGCACAAGTCTAAGACAAAGTCAAGACAGAAAAAGAAATGTTTCCATTTCTTCAGAAAAAAGCCCGACATACCACATTACTGATTGGACAGTAGTGTGGAAAGTTGTTGCTAATGCATGGGGGAAATGAATGATCAATGAAGAGAATTTTATATCGTCTGTGAAAGGTATCAGGAAATGAAAGGTTCCCTACCTGTAATCCTAGTTCTCTTCCATTGGAGTCATTGCACTTGAGTAATTGTTGACTTTTGAACCTTGATTCTTAATGCCAGTCTTTGTAAGATATCCACTGCGTGTTCGAAGTGTTTCATTACTAGGTCAGGAGATGCTGCTATTGATAACCAATTGTACAGGACATGATCAACTTGTTGCCACGTCTACAGATTATTTGACTGTCTGTATCATGTGCTACCAGGCGCAATAATAATACAAAGTGAACAAATAGATTATTCAAAGAGTCCACGTTTTTCCATTGTGCACCACATTTGCACATTTTTTATTTGTATATAGTGTTTTTTCACTTATTTTGTTTATTTGTGTCTTGTTATTTGTCTTTGTAAGCTGTTGTTTCTTTGTGAACATGATGTTTTTATTGTCATTTGTATTATTACTTGCAATTGATAGGAGGTTTTCAAACCCCGTTAACTCAATATTACATGTATGTACCAGCTTAATTAAAGTATATATTTATCGTTTTCACATGTTCTTCAGGTTTGTTTATTATCATTTATTTTTTTCTATTTTCGGGTTGCCAAGGGGTATTTATTCACATTTATTACTTTTTTCCCTTGCCCTTGGAGCCATTATCATTTTCAGGGGGGTCCCTCTTAGTTCACATTGAAATTTGTTGCTAATGCATGGGGGAAATGAATGATCAATGAAGAGAATTTTATATTGTCATTGAAAGGTAACAGGAAATGAAAGGTTTCCTACCTGTAATCCTAGTTCTCTTCCACTGGAGTCATTGCACTGGAGTAATTGTTGACTTTTGAAACTTGATTCTTAATGCCAGTCTTTGTAAGATATCCACTGTGTGTTCGAAGTGTTTCATTACTAGGTCTGGAGATGCTGCTATTGATAACCAATTGTCTAGGTACGTGTAGACAGAGAGCTTTAACTCTTAAAGATAAGCAGCTACTTTTTCCATGCACGTTGGAAAAGTGAGAAGAGTTAACTTTAGGTGGAACGGTCAGGCTTGTTAGTGATGCTATCCTACCACAAATCTTAGGAACTTCCTATATTTGTCCATAAACAAATTAGCCAAATTAGGTAATATGCATCTTGCAGCTCTATTGTGCACATCCAGTTCCCCTGACTGAACTGGGGATAGATCTAATGCAAAGCAAACATTCGGAACCTTTCTTTCTTTATCCATTTGTCTGTTAATCTTAAATTGAGAATGGGTCTGGATTCTCACTTTGGTGATTTTTGTGTACTAGAAACTTACGGGAATACATTCCTGCTCCTTATTTTGGAAGAATACACTTCCTCTACTGCATCCGTTTGAAGTGGGTGTTTACTTCCTCTCCAAGCAATCCTTGACGATGTTGGAAAGATTTCTTTGGTGGTACAGGAGGTGGAGGAAGACTTAAACTTGAAAGGATTTTCATTCTGTACAATATTCAAGACCCATCTTTCTCTTGTTATATTCTGCCACTCTTGTAGATGGTTTGAAATACTTCCCCCTCAATAGAGTGACTGACAGAAAGGAGGGAAAGTACGGTTTCATTGTTTTTTGTGGAGGTTTCCATGTGGCGGCCGATGTCTGTTGACCTCATCTACCTTTCGAATGTCTTCTCTGGTAGAAAGACTTTGTTTGTTGTTGCTACCTTTGCTGTTGCCACTGAGGGGCTTGAACTCACTGTTAGAAATACCTCCTATTGTAAGCCTTATAACTTCTCTTGAATTATTTCCTCTTCTCGAGACCTAGTGCAATTAAAGTGTCATTTCCATCTTCATTTGAGCCATCTCATCATCTGCAAGGGAGCCGAAAAGAGAATTGCCTCAAAATGGAAGATTAAGAATTGTCTGCTAAGCTTCTGGTTTTAACACCATAAGCCTCACCCAAGCATTGAGTCTAAAGCAAATTCTGTGGCAGTACCCATGCGCAGATAAGTCTGAGGAATCAGCTGCAGTACTTAGAACTTGGTTGGGCACCAGCTACCGTCCTGAAGGATTTCTTGAAAACCCTGTCTATCTTCTCTTGGTAGCCTTTCTGTGGACATCTGTAAAGAGCCCCAGAAGGATCTAGCGTAGTGGCACTGCAAGGCTGTGGCACTCACAGTTTTAATGCTCGTAGCAATTGTGCCACACATTTTCTTTCTACTGAATCTTTCCATTTGCTCTTCTTATTTTTAGGAACAGTTGAGGAGGGTGTAACAGCATGAGATTTCTTCGCCGCATATACGATGACAGAGACTGGAGGTGGATCAGATCTAAGGACAAGAGGGTGCTGATCTGCCACAGTATATTTCTCTAGCAGACTGGTAGAAACAGATCTTGCAGAAGCTGGTGATATGATTAATTGCATTGATAGATTGCAAAAGGCCTGGAAGCAAGGGCAATAGGGGTCTAGATGATGCCCTATGATACAGAGTGTGATTGAGTCTTCGAGTAGGCATTGATGGAACAGCGGTCTGAAATGTATGATAAACTTGAAGGTGAGCGGCCACGTTTTCTAAAGGTCCTAAAGGAACTTGACCTTTCACTATAGTGTCTACAGTGCCTTGGCTCTTCTTGGAGATCTGAATCTATTAAGTGATTTCCTTTTCTGCGGTGTCTCCTTAGGAGCAGTCTTGCAGCCTGGGGGACAATTGGTGTCTTCAGACGCTGTGGTGACTTTAAAGGTAAGGGAGAAGCAGGTGGTGTTGGGGAAAAGCATGGAAAGACAGGCCTTTGGAGTGTAAGAGTAGGTAACAGACTGACCACAGGTGTCACTTTGAAGTTCTCGGAGTCTGAAGAAAGTGATACTCTTTTCCTTTTAAGGCGACAGAGTCAATCCTCAGAAAGGCTCTGTGAAGGAAAAGTAGAAGATGGTCTTGACATCAATGGAGAAGGTCTTTTTGGTGTCGAAGAAGGTGATATCAAAGGTGGTTTTGATGTCGACTTACTGTGCCTTCTTGGCGTTGACTTTGATGTCATGGATGTACCATGTCTCGATGGCAAGAATGTTGCTAGAGATTTCTCAACTTTGAGGGCCTTGACATCGAACGAGAATATGTCTTTTGTCTTCCCTTTGACGCTCTCAGATCTACCTCTTGGGTAGTCCCTTAAGCAAGAGGAAGGTGCTGAGGAAGAAGAACTTCTGCTTGCCCTCTATGACATCCTAAAGCTACCTCTTGATCTCTCCTGCAGGCCATGTAGTCTGATTATCTGGCTATCCTTCAAGATACTTGTAGGCATTTTTTGATAATATCCCCAGTATTCAGCATGGCGATCCTCTGGAAGGCATACAATACAGAGGTATGGGATCTGACTGGGCTTTTTCTTACCACAGATAGGGCACTTCACAAAACGTGAAGGCATTCTGACTGGAAATAAAATAAAAGATTCTAGTCAGAAAACAGGTGAAAAACCTCTCTAGTCCTAAGGGACATCAGGTGAAGTGGACAAAATAACGTTTTAAAGTTTTTATAGGGAGAGAAAAAGCCAAAAAAGGCAGAGCTCAGTACTCCAGGATTCTGTTGCCAAGAGCTGGGAAAATGAACTGACCTGTCACCTTTGGGGCATGTTGAGATACGGGAGGAAGGATGAGGCCCTTAAAGGCACAATGCTAGTTTTACTGCTGTACTTGTGCAGCCTATCTGCTGGTATTGCCCTGCATTCCCTTTATTTTTTCTCTTTCAAAAGAGGTTTGTAAGTGATAATATATATATATATATATATATATATATATATATATATATCTATATTTATATTTATATATAGAGATATCGATTTTTTTTTTGCAAAGTACTCTGGGATCCCACACGTTGGTGGGACAATTCAGTACTCATGACTATTGGTGAGAAGCCCCTGGAAAAGAACCAATGGTGTGCCTGCAACGGGGAACTGTATGATCAAATCTACATGTACTGGTGGCAAGGTGGGCCACCACATTCTGTACTATGTGCAGTGCCTTTGGAAAGGCTGATGTATAGGGACTTCCTGTCTAGATACGACCCTCATTGGAAAACCAGATCTTATACACTACCAAAGAGAGTAAGGCTAGGGAAACTTATTTTTTTGCAAATCTTTCAAGTGACAGACACAGGAAGGCAAATTCCAGTGAATCTGTTCACTGAGCGAGACTGCAGTCAATTTTGAATCCCCGAGTTCTCACAACTCTAGTTGGAGTAGTTCTTTGGCCCAGGGATTATCACCACAAAGAACCTCACTACGTACCAATATAACTAATTCTTGGTGAGTTTGACCCATCCTATCCTCGCTCCAACATACACAAGTGAATGATGGAAGCAACTGTCCCCATCCAAATGAAAGAGGAGAAAGGGTTCCTTACTTGTAGTCTTGGTTCTGCAGTGTAGGTATAGTCATTGAAGCAATGAACATTAGAATAATTCATCACTGCATGTGTAGAACCCGGAACCCTCAGTATATTTGTCTATATAGAATTCACTGAGGTTGCTATATGTCCACATGATAAAAAACACCTTTCAGAAGCATAACCAAGGCAAGGTTTTTCGGAAATGTAGACTGGCAGACTTCAAAAAACTTCAGCATCAGATGTGAAAAATGTTAAAGAATTATCTACCATTGAGGGAAAAGTGCAGCCTGATAGGTTAACATTGGAAAGATGTGAAAATAGATTCCTGACCCTTTATCGCTCCAGGAGCTTTCACCACTCATGATGCACTGTACTGGCAGTTGACGCCCAGAGTTAATACTTTTTTCCGACTCATGTGAGAAGGATGAACAGCCTGAGGTTGTCACACCTCTGTTTTTCTGAGAAATCTTTCTCAAAAAATAATTTTAACTGCTGGCCAAATAAACTATTAGAGAGCACAAGAATTACAGCGCAACATTAAGAGCTGCGTTGCAAGAATGACAAAAAATAGTTTTGAACTACATTCAGGAAATGTCGCCTGATGTTACAGCAGTCGCAGTCACAATATAAATGGTTGTTCTGCTTGATACTCCACCATGCACTGTTTCTACATAATAAGGGAACATTGGGTAAACACTGTACTACAAAACAATGTCCCATAGACATATGAATGCAACAATGCTATCTACCAAATGGTTATGTATGCCAAATAATAATCAAGAAAATGTTTCTTTATAAAAGCATTGTATACCGGCGCAGTGGCTGTGATTGAAAAACGTGCTCGCTCATTCTTGATGCACACATGACATTAGTGATCAAAAATGCGTATCTAAAAACAAGAATAGCACGGCCCATTCTTGGTTAATCAACAATAAAAATAAGGGCCAGCAGTATCAGAAGACGTTTCGATCCCTAAGGAGGTAACAAGGTCATCATCAGGACTCTAGATATAACCGTGCCCGAGAATCATGAGTAAAAAGGACCTTGCAAAAGACTTAGGGTTACTGCAAAAATTAGCAGTCCCTAGGGCATGATACTGGAGGATAATAGTCCAAATCTCCGGGAGGAGGATGCCAGGAGCCAAATGGAGGCGTCCCCAAGCCAAGGGAGATGATGCTCTGCTGCCTGGTGTGTAGCGGGAGCCTCTTCACGGAAAAGCAGTTCAAAATTGTGAGGGAATACAATGAAATATGGCGCGGCGCTATTGAAGCAGCATCTCGGCAGTGAAGTGAACACTGAGTGGAAAAATTACAAGTAGGCATATCAGGTGATTATAACACCTGACCCCCTTGGTGCCACCTGGTTTCATCTGGTGGTAGTATTTGGTGCAAAACCAGATCCTGCTAATTGAGTACATTTAGTTTTGTGCCAAAAACATTGATTCTTACGGTTCCGTCACAGACACAATGGGGCATATTTACAAGGCCCTTGCGCCACTTTTGCGTCATTTTTAACATGGGAAAAGTGACGCAAAAGTAGCGCAAGGGGCTTGTAAATCTGCCTCACTGTCTTTTGCTTAACTTAACACGGGGTTGTCACAAAGCGATTCTGCATTATAGGAGTCTCACTAATAGTCTTAAACGTAGAATATTCCCACCAATGTGCAAGTAGTGGTAGAGTGAGCACCTCCAGTAATCAAGCATGTTTTATCAGGGACAAATTGCCTAGGTCATACCTTGAGGATGTACATGCAAGAACTGGTGCAAAAACACTGATTTTTGTGGCTGCACAAGGGTCAACTTTTGGCACAAAATAGCTTTTGCAAAAGTAAGTTCACTGTTGCTGCTGTTTGTGCCGCTTTGCATTGCACCAACAGCAGAACAAACCGTCAGTATATTTGGGCCTATATCACCACAAAATAGGATTAAACATTTTGCTTCATTGTAAATGATTCTGAATTAAGTCTGAACTAAGAGCTAAGGGCTCCCACCTTTGTTCAGCACTCCATATGATCTTCCAGCTGCCCCTTAAGGCAAACGCCTTACCTATCTTTAAGTGTTCTTCTGTGCATTTTGCGGCAGAACCAATAGGACTTAACTGCATGTGTAGGTGAGATACACCTTTACACAGACAAAATGGGTGTCAGTAGCTGCTTTGTTCCTCCAACCAGAAGGGCACCTCACAAAAAGTGAAGACATTGTGAGGAAAAAAATGATCTCATAAATGTCGGAAGAACAAGTGATCTGTTGATAAATTCCCAAAAGAAGCAGAATGGAGTCAGAAATAAACACATTCAGCTAGGTGCTTCAAGGTAGCCTTTTTTGCTACTTTTTAAATTGACTATTTCAATGAGATAAACTAAGCAAAGATGTCCTGCTTAAGTCTATGGAGGGGTGACATATGTGACTAACTTTAAAATGTCTGACTCGAGTGAAGATTTTATTTTACTATTATATGGAAAAGAAGTGTTCCAGGGTCCCTGCACATTGGTGGGAATATTCTACGTTTAAGACTATTAGTGAGACTCCTATAATGCAGAATCAGTGTTTTTGCACCAGTTCTTGCATGTACATCCTCAAGGTATGACCTAGGCAATTTGTCCCTGATAAAACATGCTTGATTACTGGAGGTGCTCACTCTACCACTACTTGCACCTAAGACTGCCCATCCACTTCCAATTCTGGAGAGAACTAAAAACATATATATTGCTGCAAAACCTGTAGGTAGCTATTCCTGAGGAATATTAACCACATCTTAAACAACCCAATACCCCTCTTCTCTTTCTAACCCTCTCCTGTAAGAACTAACAATACAATTTTGCATAGTTCTGTGCACTGTCCACCCTCCATGACTAGCTTTCTTTACCTATTCTGCAATTGCACAATAACCAATGAATGTGTAATTATCCTCCTGCACAGATTATTAAATGCATAGGGGCTTATTTACAAGCCCCTTGCGCCACCCGTACGTCACTTTTCCCATGTTAAAAATGACGCAGAAGTGGCGCAAGGGGCTTGTAAATAAGCCCCATAGTGTATCCTCACTCTTTTATATACCTGTTTGTGATATGTATATTGCTCCGCTGTGCCTTGAAGCTACATTTGCACTTTATAAACACCCTACATTGTTACTGCTCACCACTTTGTACAGGCTGATTCGCAGCCACAAACTTTGCCGGACTCCGGGGATTTCTGCTCTGCAGCTTGCATCTCTGCCTTTGCCTTTTCTGTAGATGGTTGCTCTGTAACTAACTTGACTGCAGCTGCCTTTTGTAAAGGTGACTGCACTTCTGTCTTCAGTAAACGAGGCTGCTCGGCTCTCTTCAATAAACATTCCTGCTCTGATGTCTTCAGTAAGCATGGCTGCTCTGCTGTCTTAAGTAGACATGGCTGCTCTGCTGTCTTCGGTAAGCATGGTTGCTCTGCTTTCTTCAGCAAACATGGCTGCTCTGCCGTCTGCAATGCTGACTGCTCTTTTTTCTGTAAACATGGCTGCCCTACTGTCTTTACTAAAGGTGGCGGCTCTGCTGTCTTGAGTACACATGGCTGCTCTGCTGTCTTCTCTAACGGTGACTGCTTTGCTGGTTTTTCTGTAGATGCCACGTCGGTATCTGAATCCACCTTGCTGCAAGATAAGGAAATTGCTGCACATAAATCTTTGCATTCAATGCATTCTCTGCTTCTCTTATCTAAATCTGCAGGGTTTTCATGGTCTCTGAATCAACTGTACTGGCTTACTTATCAATGAAGGTAATAAAAATACAAAGAACAAAGCGGAAACAGCAATCAAAATAAAAAATATGTACATATTCTATATTGTTGTCAATGAGAATCTAGCTATAAATCAATGCAGACTGTACCATCTCAAAGGGATGCTAAATAAGCTGCATTAATTATAGTTATGAGTGAGAAAAGTTATTTGCTTGTGATTCTAGTTATCAATCAGGAACATTTTCATTTACGTTATAAACACTAGATAGCGGCGTCCATGTTAGAACTTTAACAGCTTCTCTTTTACATATCCCTGCAGGAGGCGTGAGCTGAATTTAGTTTGTTTTTTTACTTAAAAGAAGGTCAATCCCAATTTGAAAACCCACTAAAAAAGAAATCAGGAGGCTGAGTCAACCGTTGCTATGTACCGTTTTTAAAAGAAACAAGCATTGGCATAGCCAATAGGTCTCGCTTTTGGGAACTTATAAGTAGTTAGTTATGCAGCAAAATATCCTTGTTGCAACAACAGCAACTGTTGCATGGCTAAACACTTATAAGGTCCCAAAGGCGAGACCTATTTGCTATGCCAATGCTTGTTTTTTGTATGTTTTCCCCTTAAAGTTAACTCCATTGCCAGGTGATTACTGGCTCCACGATCGACCACTTTAATTAGATTAAACTGATCTAATGAGTAGTCGATAGGGGCTAGTTGTTTTCCATGTCTAAATGTCGCTACAGCTGGACTATCACTTGACACTGGACCATTAAGATTGATTAGAATATGCTGAATTAAGGTCAACAATTCCTGGTTGGTTCTACCAGAAATATTCCCTAGCGCTGAAGCAGAGTTTGGTATTCAATACATTAGCAGTTGGTCTTGTCTTGTATTGCTTCATCAAAATTACAAAGTGGCCTTATTAAACTAAAATCGCCTGTCATAAGAAATACCGATCTTGAAAAACGACATTGTAAAAAGAACAAATCACAATCACGTTTCTTCAGTTCATCTTCAAAAGTTGAAGTATTTGAAGGTATAGAAACATTCAAACAAACAATATTAAGTGGAAGTCACTGCAGGAATACTTAGACAATTAAAAAGCTAATTGAGCTTAGTACGACATAGTATTTTAATTATTTATTTTAAACGTTTATTCTTTTTCTTAGAGATCTTTTGTTACTATTACTGCTTTTAAAGGTCACCCTTACAACGTGGCTGCCTCTTACGAGGCTGCCGAGCCTGCAGCTGAGCCTGCGGGGGTGGCAGAAGAGCGTTGTTTCTACCCAGAGTCCGTCGCGCGAGACTGACACTGACGTGGCCAGGGGGACACCGAGATCTGCCATCTTGTGTGAAGGGAACCAACGCCTCGGAGGAGAAGCAGAGGCAACGCCGACAGCTGGCGTGGGAGAGAGCCGGGGACGGGCGGCATAGGGTGAGGAGCTTGGTCGGGCATTGCAGGCTGGGTAAGGGAGGAAGCGGAATTAAACAAACTAGGCTGAATATAAAGGGAAAAGAAAGGCCCGGGAAGTAAGGAAAGGCCTTAGTAATAGGAACGAGCGAGCGCGGCAGCCTGCTGAGCTGACCACACGCTCGTGCACAATGGCCTTTTGCTTGCGGTTACCCACACGGCCGCCATGTGTTTCCAATTATCGCGCCCGCGTACAATAATTGGAAACAGATGGCGGCCGTGCGGGTAATTGCACGGAAAAGGCCATTGTGCACGAGCGTGTGGTCAGCTTTTTAAAGCCCCTTACATAAAGTCTCGCAGAGCAGCACTTGCGCGCTACTCTAGGCTCGACCTAAAAAACTAGGACTGGGACTTAAAAAGCAGCAGTTCATGGGGCTGAAAATGGAACTACTGCACCTGTAAGGCTGACAGAACTTCTACTGCCACACACTGGCAGGGGGTATCCCAGCTGGTGTTAGCTATCACCTTGGTTTCTCAATAAGCGTCTTTTGAGTGACACTATCGCTCGCCCAATGGACTATGTAGCCGAAGCCAAACGATATAAATTGACCCACATTCAAAAACAGTTCTTTAACTTTTATAATCTCCCTTATCTGACATGACTGCTCCAAAAAAAGGCACTTTCAATGGAAGTTGTTGTAGACAGACTTCGATGGACTCGATGGAAGGATCTATCAATGTCTCTCGAGGAGGGAACACTTTCTGGAAGCCTTCCAAAAATTCTTAATCTTTGGAATGGTGCAAAAAGAAATTTGGAGGCAGTAATTGCAGCAAGTTGTATTTGAAAACTGTAATTGCAGTAAGATGCAGAATACGTTCCACTTGAAGCTTAACAAGACTGGTCGACAGGTTTTGACTCCCTAAGGAAGTTCATAGAGTCTTGTGGCAAATTCAGATGACCTTATTGGAGAAAGGAGACATCATACTAACATGTTCAGGATATAGATTGGGCAGCAGAATCTTGTTCTGGAGTCTTTAAAGGCCAAACAAACTACAGTATAGTCTCTCTGACATCTAATAGACTTCTAAAAACTAATTTTCCTGGCACTGTCATGTACATAACATGGCTACTTATCATGGAGTTTGCCTCTCATCACCAATCTCCATATCAACCCTCCAGAAAAAGCTAAACTTATCACAGCAATATGTGAATACAATGTTATATAAGTTATGTTAGCAAACATCTCCTAAGGTGAGCTGCCATCCATCTCTTAAATCATCTCAGGGTGCATAGAAACTGGACTCAGAGATATAAAGTCAATGAATAATACTCTGTTCCGTGGGCAGCCTAGATCCTGCTTGAAAAGGATTCCCTAAACAGATGAGCCTTCAACATCCTTCTTAGGCTGTGTGATCTTGGATTTTTCACATAGAGTGACCACTGACTGGCATTTATTTCATTTTTTCAAATTCAGGGCTGACTCTGATCTCAGAGCACAGGTTGCTCTGCAAACCTATAAATGTGTTCTCGGGCATAAAGGGCTTCCTGAGCCATACTGAGGATCTTAAATTAAACTACCAGATACAAACAGTAACCAGTGCCAAGGAGACAATCATGGAGACATGATTCCAAGGCTTCAGTCTATAGACTGATCTTGCTGCGCAGAATTGTATGGGCTGCAATATAACCACAGTGCAAGATGGGCAAAGTCCATATAGGGAGTTACAAGATATAATCCAAATCAATGCTGCTATGAGTTGCCAAAAAGGCAAGAGTTTTTTGAGAGCTGTAAACAGTGGTGGCCGGCGCAGGTAAGCGAGGTGGATGCGGGGGTGGGGGAGGAGGGGGGGGGGTGTGAAGTCGACAGACGAAGGAATAGGTAAAATTAAATAAATAAATAAATAAAACCTATTCTGTCGTCTGTCGACTCCCCCCCGCCCGCTCCACCTCGATTACCTGCACCGGCCGCGACTGGCTGTAAATAAAGGTTGCAGGTCTTGGCTATTTCTCGGTTTTTCACAACTTAAACTGGAGATGGAGCATCCCCTGTGTAATTTGACCAATGAAAGATTGGACAAGTTGGACCTCTGTTTTTTTCTCTATTTGAGGATAGTCTGCTCAAGTGGATTCATCTTTGTATGTCTGCAAAACATTTCACAATATGGTTATTCTCCATGTTTCATAATTGCACCACTAGTTGTTTGTCAGCGGAATGCTTCATCTATGACACCTGATGCTTCCTCACTTAGCTCAGCTAGTGGTAACATTTAAATCATAAAAAGGGACAGGAGCAAAGTTGAACCCTAAAGCACCCACTCTCAATTGTTCTGCCAGACGGTCTGACGTTTGTTCACACCCAACTGGTGGCAGATTGGCATCAAAGCCACATGAAGGGTGCGTGTCCATCCCAGCACAACGAAACAACCTACAATGTCCTTTGGCACACAATCTATTAACATAATGCTCCCTAAAGACCCATAGAAGAATCCAGCAGGCCCCATCCCATGAAATCTATCATTAAACAATACACCAGTCAATTCTAAACTCACCATCTACTACCAAATACAATGTAAATCTAAACAATACAAAATACAAATATGCCAGCAGATCATTTAGTGAAAGAGTACCCTAGAACCATAAACAGTACCTTGATTCAGAAAGCGCCATGGGACCATCAACTGGTGGTAAGCATTATAAATGCCCAAAACATACCTAGTGTCAGGGCCACTGTGGTGTAATTACACTCATTACAGTGTTGACTATCTCAAATTAATACAATTTTTGTTATCAGTCACATACACAGCCTTGAGGGTGGAAAAAATCCTGGCTTAAGTTAAGAAAATGAGCATTTTCATTTGTTGTAGGTTTTAGGCACCTAGACTTGGGATAGATTAAATTTCACCTTTTGCCTTTAAAGTTTCGGAAAAATCGGAAAGCAGTAATGAAACTGCTCCTGAAACCTGGTAAAGAGCCCCTACAATGTGGCTCCTACCGCCCCCTTTCATTATTGAATTTTGGCAATAAAATACTGGCCAAAATGTTAGCGACTCGCCTTGCATTATTAATGGAACAAATAATATTTCCTGCACAATCGGGCTTTGTCCCACATAGATCCACAGCACTGAACCTACACACGGTTTTTGCTG
The DNA here is from genome assembly GCA_963921515.1 of Calotriton arnoldi. Classification (NCBI taxonomy): domain Eukaryota; kingdom Metazoa; phylum Chordata; class Amphibia; order Caudata; family Salamandridae; genus Calotriton; species Calotriton arnoldi. Next base: position 429,907 of record CAWUFW010001625.1, on the reverse strand, counting down.
TACTAAACAGGATCTCGCCCACGGTGCCAGCAGTAGCTACCCTGCTCAATGCGGAGAAGGCCTTTGATTCATTACAGTGCCCTTTTCTACATGCTATACTCCGCTAGATGGGATTCCCCCACGGAATCATGGCCCTCATAATGCTTCTTTGTTCGCAATCAACGGCACGCATTAGGCTCAATGGAACATTGACGGAACCGTTCACTATTTTGCGAGCGACACAACAAAGTTGCCCTGTTTCGCCATTGTTGTTTATAATAGCAAAGGATCACTTGGTGCGCCATCTTCAGACGAGACATCTTCACAGAGGCCTCCAATTCAAGATGGGTCCCCTATTAGTTACGCATTACGCAGACGATATAATACTATATGTACGACACCCTGCTGATAATCTGGCACCCGTACTGTGTGAAATAATACGATTCAGAACTCTATCCGGCCTACACATAAACTGGCATAAGTCCAAAATATTTGCCCTGACTGACGCTACAACACCGATAAGTTGTGAATTTCCATTGGAATGGTGCCACAACTCTGCTCACTATTTGGGGATCCACATCCATAGAGATAAAGAGCAGGTTATACGCTTTAATCATGGCCCAGCAGTGGATAAACTGACTACCCAGGTTGAGCGTGGGTCCGCCTCCCTCTCTCAATGGCCGGCCGCATCGCTCTCATTAAAATGGTGGTATTGCCCCAATTTTGATATCTTTTTAAAAAAAATATTCCTATTCCATTGACGAATGCGTTTTTTGCAACACTTTGTAGTACACTGACACGTCTTATTTGGGGAAGTAAGCAACCCCCAATTGGGTGGAACACTTTAATACTTCCGTACAAATGCGGCGGCCTCGGAGTCCCTCATTTGCACCTATACTATTTAGTGGCACAGTTATGCAAGACACTGGTATCATGCAGACACATGAATACTGTATGCCAGGCCCGAGATAGATCTTGCCACCTCAACACCATTGAGAGTGTTATTACCAATGGGACTAAAGTGGGTTCCCTCAAGACATACAAACAGTATCTACAACTAGCTGGGCCTGGAAAAGACTGATACTCCCCGGCACTCCCAATCACAGCTAATCTCTGGCTACCTATGACACAAGAGAAACTAGTCCAAAGCAGCCTTCTGAAGTACTTGCTACATACATTTGGAGATCTATTCCCTGAGGATCACATATGTTCCCGCACAGAAGATGTTCGATTTCGGGAAGCTCCCTATATGGACCACTTTGTACTGCAGCGCCTCCAAGGGGCACATAGGGTCCAGGTTCCAACTTATCCCCTGGCCCCCGATGAGTTCCCACTGCTGACATTGGTCATTACAGACGCAGATGGAGGTTGACTAATCTCAAAATTATATCGCGCAAGCCTGGGCCTATTGCTAACCCATGATACTAAACTTCGATCTCAATGGGAAATTAATCTGGGACATCTGTTAACCAACCAAATGTGGCAAGCTTGTTGTACACAGACATGCTTAGTATCATGTAACCATCGACACAAGCTGATACACTACAAATTCCTGCGACGAGCATATATCACACTGGCTAAACTGTCTCACATAGACCCAACTAGATCACCAGAATGCCCAAAATGTCACGCATTGATAGCAGATTTTGCCCATATACGATGGACCTGCGGTAAGATAGCATCCTATTGGGGGGAAGTTTTATTCAAACTTACACTTATGACATGGATCACTATGGAGCCCTCCCCTCATTGGCCCTACTTGGATACCTACACAACGTAGCTAAAACGCTACGCCATTTTGTGGCCATTTCCCTTCTCCTCTCCAAAAGAGAAATAGCTATAGCTATACATTAGGGCACTAACACTCACCTACTATTGAAGCCTGGATTAAAAGTCTCATATACTGTGACACTAATAGTGAGCTCTATGCATATCTCCTACCACCCACCTCCAGTCCTAAGACTAAATGGCAACCCCTAAGAGACTATCTCCTAAGCCTGGACTCTCCGGCAAGCACCCCAACACAGTGAACTTTCTCCTACATGCACCGGAGATACCACAGGTAGTACTACATGACATCAATGGGAAAACTGCAATTTTCCCATCATCTGCGGTACTGACTTTACAATGCCCTATGTTGTTCTGATTTTGCTTTTCTTGCTAAGTTTTCTATTAATTCTACAACGTCTGTGACCTGTATTGAGAAAGTTATCTCTTTACTCCTCAACTAAGGAGCAGTGATGTAAGTGTATCGCACCGTGGAAAAACTGCAAAATAAAGTTTTGGAAAAATGGCAAACTTTTCATTTTGCCCAGTTTGCAAAGATTAGTGAGTTTACTAGTTTGACCTAACATTATTTGCAGTAGATATTGTCTGCATAAAAAACAAGTTACTTACCTATACACTGTGGTTCTCCAGTGTTCATAACTTTTATAGATTCACATGCTTGAATCTTCCCCGTCGTCATGGTGGGAGTCCCACGGTAACAGTAAAATAGCAGTATAAAGCTTAAAGGCTAATCTCCCTTGAAAATAAATAGCATTAAGTAACCAGTTAACCTCATTAAAGAACATCCAAACTCCAGCCAATCACATCACAGACCCAGAGTATCCATCCCCTGCAGGGCCACCATACCTCAGATTTCGAGCACGAGTGTAGTTAGTAAAATAATAGAGGTATGGAAGGTGTACCTGGAAGGGGAGGACGGAGGGCTGCATGTGAATCTATAAAAGATATGAACACTGGAGAACCACAGTGTACAGGTAAGTAACTTGTTTTTTCTCCAGTATTGTATCTTTTATAGATTCACATGCTTGAATCAGAATAGTAAGCAGTACATAATAGTTAAAGGAGGTGGGAAAAACAGGTGAACCATCCCAACATGTGACCATAGTATTATAACCAGAATCGCAAACAAGTAACATAGCCTCTGCATATATAAAATATAACATTTGCCAAAACACCAAGAGAAGAACAAACTCAGAATAGTGGTATAGGAAAGAATTAATAATAAAAACCTTTGTTTCGGGGTGTCCTAGGGTGCCATCAGCTTCTCCCCGGGGCCCCCCTCGCCTGCGGCTCCTGACTGGTGAAAAAGAAAAGCTGTAGCTCACCGGGGGGCTGTGATACTTGCCGTGACGTAGCTGACCGGACTTCTCGATGGCCGGCGGGCCCAGAGTCGTAGGAGCCCTCGCTTGCGCTGCGGGTGCCCCTCGGAAGTTCCCGGTGTGGTGGGAGGTCCGGGGGCCCCTGATGGTGTGTTCGACGACGTCCCCTGTCGAGCTCCGAGGTCCGTGTGGGAGGGCCGCCGGGTGTGGACGGGATGATACCCCGGAGCGGCCTCGGTGTTCGAGGGAGGCTGCTGCTGATCCTTGGACCGGAGGGAGCAGTGTGGAGATATCGGCATCGGTGCCCCGTCCTCTCTGAGGCGGAAACTCTTGTGGCGGCGGACCTCCGGCGCTCGGAGCGCTACGCTTGAACACTGTGGATCCAGCAGTTGGGGCCTGGATGCGGACGGTCCTCACGGCGGCGATGCCCCCCTTCGGGGCCCCTGGAGGTGAGCCGGAGCCCGCAGTGGCAGCACTTGCAGTATTAGGTGACTGCGGACCCGGTGCTCGAGCCTGTTCCCCGCCAGACTGTTCAAATTGAATTGTGGCGATATGGCGGCCCCGACCCAAGCCTGGCTGGAATCGCGGTCGCAGTAGGGCCCGGCGCGGAAGTTCCTCGACGGTGGAGCCTCGTCTTGTGCTGGTGAACTGAGAGGTTGCGACGGACTGTGCGGTGCCCTTGAGGGTCGGAGGGAGCGACAATCTCCAGGGCTGGCTCCGGCCCGCACAAAAGACTTTGCACAACATCCAGGGGAACGCATGAGGGGCACGGCTGAAAGCGGGAATACCGGACGGCGAGGCCTATCGGACTGCCCGCGGCCTAATTAAATTGAAATCGTTGAGCCCTTGGAGGTGAGCCAGAGCGTCGGCCACCGGGGGGGAACAATTGCGGGTGTTTGAAGACCCACTGAAGGCTGAGGGGCAATAGGCTCGAGGACAAGCTCCTGTTGGCCTCCCTAGCTCTCAACAGCCCCATTCGGACTCCTGCTGCAGCGGGTCGGAGGAGGGGGTGAGGAGACTCCTACTAGCCAAGCTGGAAAGTGGGTCGGAGGAGGGGGTGAGGAGACTCCTACTAGCCAAGCTGGAAAGTGAGGCCATTGACACCTGGTGAGTCCTTTCACATCTTGAAGAGGTGGCTCAGAAGTGAGGGCCCTATTGTCTGATGGACTGAGTGGGGCGAATGAGCCGAGGCGCACTGCCTGGAGGCACCTATTGAAACCTTCCCTTTCTGACTGACTTGGTGGTGAGGCTCTCGGCCTGAGTGATGTGACTACCCGTGGCTGTACCGCGTCTTCTTGTCAAACCTGGCTGTGAGAGAGTGAAGGCGCCTGGCAGACGGACTGAGTCAAGGCGGCTGGGGCTGCGCACCGTGTGGACGACAGCATTACAGAGACGACGGATAATAGGAGGGAGCAGCTGGACTGGTTCTCTTCCTACTGATAGACCATTCGTTGGTCGGAGGCCACATTTCCGGCACAGTGATGGGCAAAGACAAGACGGCGCGAGGCCCTGCTTCCAACACTATCACCCAGTACACCACTCAGTGCCTACCTACCCAGCGCATCACCAGGCAGACGGTCTCTGAGTCTGACGTAGCTACGGATGGCAAACCCTCCCGCGCGGAGCTCCTTGCAGCTATCCAGGGGTCACGCTCCGCCCTGGAGAAACAGATCGAAACGGTCTTGATTGATGTGAACTTATTGAGAGCAGACCTTCGTAAAGTTGCAGATAAAGTCTCAGAGGCGGAAGGGGACATAGCGCAGCTGAAGGGAGAGGTGGCCTCGCTTAAGTTACAGGTGACACAGTTGTCCAGCTCTACGGGGGCGCTGGAACAAAGGGCTGAAGAGGCGGAGGGCCGCGAGCGCCGGAGTAACATCAGGGTACTGGGAATTCCCGAGAGGGCCGAAGAGGGCAAGACAGAATCCTTCTTGGAACAGTGAATATGGGTTAAACTTTGTCCCAGGGGCCTCTCGGACATGTTCGTGGTGGAAAGGGCGCACAGGGCCCTGGTCCCCCCCTCGCCCCCGGGGGCTCCTCCTAGGGCAATAATCGCAAAAATATTTAACTACCAGGATAGAGACTGTATCCTGCATGCCGCAAGAGAAACCCGGGATCTATGCTACGACAACAGTAAAGTGTCCATATACCCTGATTATACCAGACAGGTCCAGGAGCAAAGAAAACTTTCCTTGGAGTCAAGCAGAAGCTCAGGGAACTCCATCTACAGTATATGCTACTCTACCCAGCCAAACTGAAGGTGCTCGCACAGGGGAAGGCTCACTTCTTCGAAACCCCTGATGAGGTCTGGGAGTGGCTGGAGATCCGGGGAGATACCCTCCCCCCCCCGGGAGCGGGGAGGGGGGAATCGGAGCGGTTGGGGAACCCGGACGTCCCGCAGGTCGAGGAGCGCTCGTAGTAAGAAATGAGCCTTAGAAGCTAGCCCTTTAAATCAAAGGAGAATCATCGTGGCTGAAGATGGAACTATGCAGGTGGGGACGCAGGAGCCAGGAGTTTCCCCGTTGTCATCCGTGGTGCAAGAGACTGAACCAACATCTGCTCCGGCGGCGCTCGTCCTCTCGGAAGAAGAGGTTCCGGAAACAATTCTGGACACAGCTCTAACCTTGCAGGATTCCGAATGAATAAGGGAACTCATGCATATAAGGGTCTTATAGAAATTACGTGGTATTGCTTTCCAATAATGAGACACTAAACATTATGGGCATGGGGTGGGATCTGGAAACTCTGGGAGCGTAGGCTCATATTTATGGAACACCTGCAGACCAGAATGTCTTGAACCATGGGTTGTGCCTGGCCGGGATGCCATTTTCTTTGGGGAAGCTACATGGCCCCGTTTGGGCTACAGGGAAGGCTGTGCACGTCCTGGCACAAGCTTGGGGAGGGCTTATCCGCATGCACTGTTGCAGGTCATTTGCCTGTGGGAGGGGGAGGGGGACGTTGGGATTTGTTTCTGCTGTACATTTCTATATATGTTTTACAGCATGGAATGGTTAACCAGGTACTGCATGGCAGGGGGCTGGGGGGCACTGGAGCGGATTACCACCATGACAATGGGGACTAAGTTTATGAGCTGGAATGTAAGGGGGCTCGGCACATGCAGGAAGCGCTACAGGGTTCTCACATTTCTTAGGAGACACCACGTATCCGTGGCATGCCTCTAGGAAACGCACCTAAACGACGCCGGTGCACAGCGCCTGGCCAGGAAATGGAGGGGGCAGATCTTTCATTCCTCATACTCCACATATGCGAGGGGTGTGCTTGTGTGGGTGGCACTGGGGACTCCGTTTTCATTGACCTACATGGAGGCTGACGTTAATGGCAGATACATTCTGCTGAGAGCTAAGATAGAGGGGCGAGACATAGTCATATTGAATATCTATGCGCCTAATATAGATGATCCCGATTTCTACCAATCCCTTCAGGAGGTGTTGGCGTCGGACTTGGGCGTTCCAATCCTTTGGGTGGGAGACTTTAATTGTGTTCTTGATCCTGACCTTGATAGACACCCTACTAGTCAGGGTACGAAGCCTAGCATGACGGAGAAACTCCGGGAGGTAATGGGAAACTTAGGCGTTCAGGACATATGGAGAATCAAACACCCCACCCAAAAGCTGTACACCTGTTTCTCCCCGACACACAACACATTTAGTAGACTCGATAGAGTCCTGCTCGCGACCCCAGACGCTGATCTAGATGTGGAGGTAACCCATCAGGCCCGCTTTCTATCCGACCACTCACTGGTTGCCTGTGTGGTCCGTTGGAGACTTCCTGAGGATCTCCCAAGGGTGTTTCGACTGCAGTCAGACATACTTGAGAACGCAGTTGGTAGGCAGCATGTAGAGGGGGAAAGGAGGACGTATATGGCAATTAATTGGGAAGAAGCGGATATAACCAAAGCTACAAAGTGGGAGGCTTTGAAAGCAGTGGTGAGGGGAGCTTGCCTCAGCCTGACCTCTGGGGTTCGTCGCCAATTACAGCGAGAAATAGAGGTAGAGGAAGCGGCCTTAACCAAGGTTCAGACCCAGAGCCGTGGGGCTCCCGATGACACGATACGTGAATGGGAAATTCGGACACGCATTAGCAACATATGGAACAGACTTGACAAATACACACTCACTCAGTACCGACAGCGCCTACACAGGGGAGGAGACAAGTCGGGACATCTGCTGGCTTGGATCCTCCGTAGAGAACACACCCCAGCCCCAATGGCGGCGCTGCGAGTTCCCAGTGGCACAATGGTACACTCCAGAACTGCTATCCTGCAGGAACTGCAGCGCCATCTGCAGACTGTGTACATTGCGGATCCAACGATTCAAGCGGACTCCTATGCCTTATACTTGCAAAACACGCACCTAATACAGCTCCCCGCACTGGCCAAGGAACAACTTGAGGCTCCCCTTGCAGTGGAGGAGGTGCAGACCGCCCTACAGATGCTCCCGGCCTCTAAAACGCCGGGGGGCGATGGATTCCCCCCTGAATTTTATAGGGCCTACGCTAGCATGCTAACTCAGCCACTCTTACAAGTATATCAGGAGACCTTTGATAAAGGGGCCCTCCCTCCTACCATGAGGTAGGGTGAAATAGCCATGATTCTGAAACCGGGCGGGGATAGTTCCGAACCCTCTCACCATCCCCTATCACCATGCTCAACACTGACGTGAAAATACTAAGTAAGCTTCTTGCTTCCCATTTGGGCCCCAAGATGCCACACCTCGTCCATGAGGATCAATTCGGCTTCATTCCGGGCCGTAACACTGCAATGAACCTGCGTCGTTTAACGCATGTCATGCAGGAAGTGAAACATCGGGATGAGGAGATGGTGCTTGTATCGATAGACCTAGCTAAGGGGTTCGATACCGTTGACTGGGGGTATCTTTTTCAGGTTCTCCAGGCTGTAGGGTTCGGGCCCCAGTTTTGCCGCTGGGTCAAAATACTGTACACGGAGCCCAGGGCGCGGGTTAGATTGGGAGGGGCACGCTCTGAGGAATGGACACTGGGACGGGGAACCCATCAGGGGTGCCCGCTCTCGCCCCTCCTCTTCGCCTTGGCTATTGAGCCACTGGCGGTCCGGATCAGAGCTGAGATGTAACAGTGGGGTATCCGAGTGGGGAACACGACTCACATCGTCTCCCTCTATGCGGATGACGCTCTTTTTTATCTGACACACCCCCGAGTGGCTGTCCCCGAACTCCTCCGTCACCTCGAGCGTTTCGGGGAGGTGTCCGGACTCCGCCTCAACAGAGATAAATCCCTGATCTTCCCCCTAGCGGCGATGGCCGCTGAGCCATTTGAGGCCCTTCCAGACTTGGAACTGAGATGGGAGCGAGCTCACTTTCGGTACTTAGGGGTCCAGATTGCTCTAGATGATGCCCAATTGATAACTTTAAACCTTGATAAGGTCCTTATGGCCCTTAGACACTCAGTGGCATTCTGGAACACCTTACCATTGTCCCTGATGGGTAGACTCGCAGTGTCAAAAATGGTGATATTACCCAGGTGCCTATACGCACTACAAAATATACCATGCCCGGTTCCGGCACAGATTTTTAAGCAATTAAACACGATTCTTATTTCACGTATGTGGGCTGGACGACGTAGCAGAGTAGCTCTCACTACACTGATGCGCAGATACAAGGAGGACGGACTAGAGGCTCCTCGCTTTTGACTTATATTACTTTGCGGCCCAGCTCCAGCATGCGGCCCGCTGGATGGGAGAAGGGGACAACTGGGAAAAGCGGCTACTAGCTGGCCGCGTGGACCCGGAAGACCTACCGGTGGCATTGATGAAGGGAAGGGCAGCCGATAGAGATTTACCGCACCTGGTGCGTTACACTGCGGCTATTTGGCAGCAATTTGTGGAAAGGGAACTGAGACATGCGCCTTTCCACAGAGAGCTACCCATCTGGATATTGGCCCCGCTTAGGGACATGAGCACTCATATGTCTTTTCAGGCCTGGAGGGAGGGCGGGTGTGATGTTCTCGCGGATCTATATCCCAATGAGACGTTCTTAACATTTGAGCAAGCGTGTGAGAGTTTTACACTTGGACAGGGTCACTTCCTTCAATACAGAGGGATCCAGGAAGTAGTGAGAATTACCTGTCCCCAATACCCAGATGTCCCCCAGCCGACAAACACTCTGGATTTGCTCCTTACCTGTGGCTCTGGGCGCAGACTGATATCGCTTTTGTATAAGGCGATGAGACGGGACTCTGTCACTCGGTCCCCCTTGTCACAGGCAGCTTGGGAGAGGGACCTCAATATTCAAATAGAGGATGGTACTTGGTCGTCTATTTGTGAACTCACACATACAGTATCCTGTAACGCCAGGTTTAAATTGATCCACTATAATTTCTTACACCGCACCTATCTCACCCCGGTGAAGCTGCGACGTATCTCGCATAATAATGACGGCAAGTGCCCTAGCTGTGGGGCAGACGACGCAGACTTTCTGCATTTGGCGTGGGCGTGCCCTGGCAGGCGACAGTTCTGGGTGCAGGTCGTGGAAAGGGTACGAACGAGCACGGGTCTATCCATCCGAAAAGAACCAATCCAATGTTTGTTGGCCCATGTACGCAATCCTAAAAAACGAAAAATAGCGTACAAACTGTTACAGCTCATGGTGGTTCTGGCCAGATGTAGAATAGCGATAAATTGGATGGGACAAAGATGCCTGGATATCCCCACATGGATACAGGATGTTAGGGAATGGGCCCTAGCCGAAGAAACACACATGAAGTTCACTCGCAAAGATGATAACTTACAGGCATACCTCATGGAGTGGCGCCAATTGTGCGGTGCGGCCCTCAACCCGGGAGGGGAAGAAGGTGATCAGAGTGATTCAACATCTAGTGGGACCGCCTCAGAAGGAGGGGAAGACCGAGATGGGACGGACTCGGGGGATTAAGTGTAATGCCCCCTGTTATTTACAGTGCACTAAAGTGATGTACATAATGTGTTTCTCATTGTCGATTATAATATAGCTCAATCTGAAACGTTGCCCTGTTTGCTTCTGGGGTCATGCACAAGATGCCAAAGTACTATTGTATGCTGTAATGTTGGTTGTTTAAATAAGCAAAAAGCTAAAAATAAAGTTTAAAAAAAAAAAAACCTTAATAAACCTCAATAAGATGAGGCCTACCTTAAGCGAACAGACGACGTAGGGCCGCTTGACCAACAGCAATATCCGTTTTCCGCAAGGTATCCAGACAGTAGTGCCTTGTGAAGGTATGGACGTTCGTCCATGTCGCCGCCCTGCAGATATCAGGTAGAGACACTCCGGCAAACAGGGCCGAGGACGTTGCCATCTTCCTGGTGGAATGGGCAGTCACTTTAGACGTTAGCGGGCATCCCGCTCTTTCATGACAGTAAACTATAGTAGTAGATACCCAAGGCGCAATAGATGCTCTGGTCAAAGCCTGACCCTTCCTAGGGGCAGAGAAGGCGATGAGGAGTTGGGTAGATTTACGAAAAGGTCTTGTCCTTTGTAGGTAAAACTTCAAGCATCATTTGATGTCCAAAGAATGGAGAGCTCTCTCCGCCGGTGTAGACGGAGCAGGAAAAAATGAAGGCAGGACCACTGGTTCATTTAGATGGAACGTGGGAGGTACCTTAGGGATGAATGACGGATTAGTGCGGAGCACCACTCTGTGCTGCTGAAACTGTAGGTAAGGCTCCGTTGCAGTGAAAGCCTGAATTTCGCTAATACGTCTAGCAGACATGATGGCTAAGAGAAAAGCCACTTTCCAAGAGAGGTATTTCAAATCACAATTGTGAATTGGTTTGAATGGTGATTTCATGAGGTGCGACAAAACAATGTTCAATTGCCAGAGCACGGGAGGAGGTTGAACTGGTGGGTAGGCTCTAAAAAGCCCTTTCATAAATTCTTTCACTACTCTGCTGGACCATAAAGACAACTGATTTGGACGTCTCCTATACATCAAAATTGCTGCCAAATGAACTTTAATCGAAGAGTGGGAAAGGCCAGCCCTGGCCAGAGATAAGAGATACAGCAAAACGTCCTCCGGAGGAGAAGAGAGTGGATGGCAAGAGTGTTTTGCACACTAGGAACAATATCTTTTCCATTAGGCCGATTAACACTTGATAGTGGAGGGAGCCCCGGCCTTGCTAAGTATCGAACCACACTCCTCAGAGATAGTTAAGTCACCAAACTCCATGTGGTGAGGAGCCAGGCCGACAAGTGAAGAGAGTGAATCTGTGGATGAACCACTTGGCCTTGATCCATGGAAAGCAGACGTTCCGTAGGATGAAGGAGGATTGGAGAAGTCTCTGATAGGCGAAACAGCTCTGTGAACCAGTATTGCCTTGCCCACGCCAGAGCAATGAGAATGATGCGGCAGGGCTCCCGTTTCATCTTCTGTAGAACTTTTGGTATTAGTGGGAACGGAGGAAACGCATAAGCAAACTCTCCTTCCCAGGAAAAATGGAAGGCGTTCGCCAGAGAACCTGGCTGAGGAAATTTGCTGGCGTAGAATTCGCATTTTTTGTTGAGTGATGTAGCGAACAGATCCAGGGTTGGTAATCCCCAACACTGAAATACCTTTCCCAGCTGAACGGCGTCCAACTCCCATTTGTAACACTGCTTGTTGTCTCTGCTGCTGAGTGAATCGGCCCATTCGTTTAGCACCCCTGGAACGTGCTGGATTTGTATCGATATTTTGTGGTGAATCAGCCAATTCCAAATTCGCTGCGCCAGGCTTGAGAGAGCCGGAGATCTCGGCCCCCCTTGTTTCTGCAGATAGAACATGGTGGTTGTGTTGCCTGTGTGGACAAGAATCGATGATCCCTTTATCCTTGGTAGAAAGGATCAGAGCCCTAGTAAACTGCTTTCAGCTCCAACAGGTTTATGTGGCATAAAGACTCCTGGTCTGACCACCTCCCTTGGACCTGAAGTTCCTGGAGGTGAGCTCCCCATCCTTCCATGGAAGCATCTGTTGTCATTATCAACAATGGTTTCGCTGTGAGGAAGGATAGGCCTTGTGAGAGATTGCTTCTTAATGTCCACCAGGACATTGCCCCGATCATCTGTGGCGTGACTGACACAGTGTCGTTGAAGGAGTCTCGAGCTTGAAACCATTGGGAGTCGAGTTGCTCCTGAAGAGGTCTCATCCACAATCGACAGTGAGGTATCAACGGGATGAAAGATGACATCATCCCCAACATCAACTTGTAATTCCTCACAGAAACGCACCTTCTTGAGGTAAAGGGACTGAACCATCCTTTGAAGATGAGAAATTCTTTCCTCTGTGGGAAATGCCATTGAGTGGCTGGTATCTAACATCGCTCCCAGAAACACCAGTGACTTGGAGGGGAGGAGAGAGGACTTTTCACTGTTGAGATTGAGACCCAGAGGGTGAAAAAGGTGAAGACAGGTGCTCCTGGACTTCCTGGCGTCCAGAAAGGATGGGGCCTTGACCAACTGGTTGTCCAGGTAGGGAAAAACCTGGTGCCTGGAATGCTGGAGGTAGGCCGCCACTGGCGCCAGACACTTGGTGAAAACCCTGGGCGCTGACTTTAGCCCGAAAGGTAGCACCTTGAACTGGTAGTGGCACCCTGCCACTTGGAACCTGAGGAAGCGACGGTGCTTTGGATGAATGGGAAGATCCAGGGAGGTCATGTAATCTTCTGTATCCAAGAGAAGAAGAAGAATCTCCTGGAGCAGCAACATCCTGAAAGGCTGACTTTTGATGAACTTGTTCAACAACCTAAGGTCCATAACCTGCCTCCATTTTCCAGCCTTTTAGAGTAGAAGCCTAGGTTGCGCTGACCACGTGGCACTACTTCGATTGCCTATTTGTCGAGAAGGAGATTTATTTCCCTTTTGAGAAGCGCCAGATGATGGTGAGCAGTCTTCCTTGGAGGGAAATTCGGAGGTTGTTGAATAAATTCCAGGGTGTGACCATGGTTGAAGACGTCTAACACTCATCTGTCGGACGAAATGGTGTTTCAATGAATGAAGAATTTGGAGCAGTTTCGAGTCAATTGGAGTGGGACTGGGGTGACGGGTGCCTGGAAATTCTCATTGCCTTCTGCTTGTATCATGGGATTTTCCTCCAGATGTGGGACGCCTTCGTGCCGGAGCCCTCGTGTAAGCTGGTGCGGGAGTCTGACGAAAGGCCGGAAACCCTGCTGATAGTAGGGCTGAAAGCGCTGCTGGAGCTGGGGCCGAGATGTAAATTGGCCCCTTCCCCTTCCTCGAAAGGAAGAGAACTTCTTCTGCTGCAGATTGGCTAAGGATTTTGCCATATCTGTGTCTGATTTAATTGCTTGAAGCGCCTCATCCACATGTTTACCAAAAAGGTTCTCTCCGTCGAACGACATGTCAAGCACCTTAGCTTGGACTTCTGGGCAGAATGTCGTTGCCTTCAGCCAACCCTGTCTGCGCAACATGGCAGCACCTGCCATCTGCCTAAAGGCGGTAGAAGAGATGTCCAGCGCCACATCAATGACTTCCGATGAGTCTCTCTCACCCTGTGAGAGTATTTCTTTTGCCTCCTTCTTCTTGTCCCCAGACAGAAATTCTAGAAAAGGAGCAAAGTCCGACCACATCTGCCTATCATACCTCCCAAGGCATTGGAGGCTCTGATGGCCGTTGCCGCCAGCGCGGAAAATCTCTTCCCAATATTGTCTAACCTGCGCCCTTCTTTGTCTGGCCGAGTGGTCCATGGCGAAGCAGGGCTCTTAGATCCCCTTTGAGCAGCTTGCATTATTACGGAATCCGGCTTTGGATTGCCAATGAGACATGCAGGAGAGTCCTCAGGCGCCCTGTACTTTTTGTCTAATTTTGGAATAACTGCCGGCACAGAAGCTGGAGTTTTCATCAGCTTAAGGCATTCCTGCCACAGGAAGTCAACAATAGAGAATGCAGAACACTGCGTGGCAGCCTTGAAATCATACAAGAAGCATTCCGCTTGCTTGACCAGCATGGGGAGATCAAAGCGTTTTGACGCCCTCTCTAGAAGGTCATGGAAGCCACAGATATCTGCTGGAGGAGACTCAGCCACTGGCAGGGTGGGAGAAGGCGGTGTGTGTGCCACATAGTCCATCCACTCATCATGGACATCAGAATCCACTTGTAGCTCCCCTTTCTCCAATTGTTGGTCACCACTGTCTAATGTTCGAGCAGGAATCTGCAGGGGAGGTAAGGATTTCTGTTTTGGTGGTGCAGGTGGAGCTTCCTGATCTGGGATATCGACAGGATCCTCCTGTAAAGGAACTGGCTTTTGAGCTACATTAGCATCAGGGAAACGTTTATAGTAGTCACTGAGCATCATACGCAGGTCCGTGACCAGAGACATCGGAACATTAATGGAGGGTTCCTGCTGACAGTCCTACTCTTCCTGCTCATAATAGGGGTAATGCTCCTGAAAAGTGTCCAAGCGGTTGCATGCTTGTGCGTCCTCTGTCTGAGAAGGAATATTCACCTTCCAAATATGCAGAAGGGTCATCTGGTTCCTCTTCTTCCTCTGATTTTTGGCACTTGACTTTAAGTTGAGAAGGGCTGTGTGCGGGACCATAAGGACCTTCATCCTCCGATTCCTGGAAATCCAGGAGGCGAGAAGGAGGCAGTGGAGAAATCTTGGAGAAGTCCTGCAACAATGATGAAATTGTTTTTTGAAACTGGCATGTCCATTTCCTACGTCGACAGGATCATCGACGGTATCGTAGGAAGTAACGTCGTCAGTGACTGCGCCGAAGGTGGGGAAATGTCCGTCGACGGGGGGAGATGCTTGTCGGCGACGCAGCACTCAACTGAACCGTCGACGGCAAAGCTCTTGACGACGTAGAACTCCTCATAGAAGCTGCCGATGACATCACTACCTCAGTTTTCATCGACGCCACAGACGTCGTCGTCCTGACCGTCGAGGTCGTAGAAACCGTCGACGGAGCCCTCGTTTCAACAGTCGTAGGCGGAGAATGCCTCGTCGACGAGCCCGTCGACGGGCGGATTTTCTGTGAGGGAGTATGTGGCGCAGATGGAGGTGCAGAACCAGATCTCTTAAGGGCATGAGAAGAGCCAGGTTGCTTCTTTTTTGCCCTTTTCTCCACAGAAGTCTCCTTGCTCTGAGATCTTGACTTTTTTGGATCTCTCTGGACAGAAGGAAGATCTTCTTCCTTCCTTTTCTTAGAGGAGGTATGAGGCCTCTCCTCACTCTCGGAGTCAGAATCCTTAACAGATTTTCTCTTTTGAAGCTATAGAAGTAGTCTTCGCTCCTGATCTTTGAAGGTTTTGAAGAAAAAGTCCGGCAGTGCTTACAGTCTCTAGGCTTGTGATCCGGATAAAGGCAGTATAAGCACTCTTTATGAGGATCTTCAGAGAAGAGCCTGAACTTTCCACAAGTCTTGCAGGGCCTAAACAGCCCCTTTTTAGACTCAGACATTCTGCAGCAAATACAGAACGAAAAAGGTAAACTCACTTTCTAGCAGCACCTCAGTTGAAGAGAAGGTTGAGGAAAAGGAACTGCTAGCTGAAAGTTGAAAAGTTCAAGGTAGAAACACTGACTGAGCAGAGCTAACACACGACGTGCAGTAAGAAATCTGAGGTATGGTGGCCCTGCAGTGGCTGGATACTCTGGGTCTGTGATGTGATTGGCTGGAGTTTGGATGTTCTTTAATGAGGTTAACTGGTTACTAAATGCTATTGATTTTCAAGGGAGATTAGCCTTTAAGCTTTATACTGCTATTTTACTGTTACTGTGAGACTCCCACCATGACGACGGGGAAGATTCAAGCATGCGAATCTATAAAAGATACAATACTGGAGACATTTTTTTTTTGCAAAATAACTTTCATACAAAATTATTTTGCAAAGGACCTACTAGCAAAAGTTAAATCTGGATCTCCAAGGGACTGTTGTCCCCCCTGGATCCTGAAGGAAGCATTTACTGCTTGCCCAAGTCCAGCCGTGACCCTCCTAAACGAGTCATTGCTCCAGGGTCAGGTACCGGAGTCCTTTAAGGAGGCCATTATCATACCCCTTCTAAAAAAGCCAGGAGCTGACCCAAAAACCCTAGCTAACTACCGACCGATCTCACTGCTCCCTTATCTAGCTAAATTGCTCGAAGCCCATGTAGCCAAAAGCCTATCCGCCTTTTTGGAGCAATCTGAATACCTGGATGCACATCAAGCAGGTTTCCGCCCAGCTCACTCCACAGAATCAGTGATACTAACAGTATTGGATACTCTGAGAGAAAAGGCGGACAAAGGTCTCCCCCAAGCCCTGGTGCTATTGGATCTCTCCGCTGCCTTTGACACGGTCGACCATAACATCTTGATCGACCGTGTCAGGGATGCGGGTATCGAAGGAACAGCCCTTGAATGGACTAGATCCTTCCTAACAAACCGATCTCAGGCAGTCCATCTTGGCAGTTTTACGACCCCCATGATTAAAACTACCTGTGGAGTCCCCCAGGGATCCTCACTTTCCCCTCACTTATTCAACCTATATCTTCTCCCCCTGATCCACGCATTAAAAGAAAGGAATATTCAAACCTTCAACTATGCAGATGATTTCCAATTAGTACTCCCTATCAATAACTCCCCGGCCTCCATCCACGAATGCCAGTCGACAATGCTGTTCATCCGTGACTGGATGAACAGCAACCAACTGAAATTGAACCCAGATAAAACAGAACTGATCCTCACGGGAGGCTCACTTAACCCCTGGAGTTCCCAGGTCTGGCCTAAAGAACTGGGACAACCCACGACCCCATCCAATCATGCCAAAACCCTGGGAGTCATAGTCAATAATGACCTCACTATGAAAACCCAAATAGGATCTGTAATTTCTACCTGCTTCTTCCAATTAAGGAAAATAAAGAAAATCAGCAGGTTCCTAACTCAGGAAGCAAAACTGCAGGCAGTCCTCGCCATGGTGATCTCACATATTGACTATGCTAACTCCTTATATTTTGGCATCACGGCGTTTCTCATCCACCGTCTCCAACTGATACAGAACCAGGCGGCCAGACTGATTCTGCAGGAAAACCAATGCCAACACGTCTCCCCCCTTCTGAAGAAACCCTATATCACAGAGATGCGCCTTCATGACGGGATGCATCATCTTTAAATCCTTGAATGGCAGAAACCCCAAATTCATTAACAGCATGATTAACAGATATAATCCAACCTGCAACCTGAGATCCGCCGACATGCACCTCCTGACAACACCCTCCTTTAAACAGAAACGATTTGGCGGATCCAGGTTCTCCACACTGGGCCCAAGATACCGGAACTCTATGCCCCTAGAGATCAGATCTTGCACAGACCTCATGACCTTCCACAAACTTAAAAAAACATGGCTCTTTAAACAGGCATTCGCATAATCACTCGAACAAACTTTCACCCATCACCTTCCCGAGCAGCGCCAAGAAACCAATCCGGTGTACGAGCGCTATATAAATTAGGTATAACATAACATAACATAACAATGTTGCCATTATAGTGTTTTTGCCACAAACCAGCTGTTAGCAGATGTGTTCTCCTGTTAGATTTGGGGGTCTCTAGTTGGCAGAGGTAGGTACCTTTGTCCAAATAGGGACCCTTGCGTCTAGTCAGGGAAAGTAGGTACACTCCCGAAATAACCCCTGCTCACCCTCTTGGTAGCTTGGCACGAGCAGACAGGCTTAGTTCAGAGGCAGTGTGTAAAGCATTTGTGAACACATACAGTAATCAAGTGACAACACTACAAATGGACACCACACAGGTTATATATTTATAAAAATAGGTATACTTTATATAGATTTATCACAAGACCATAAACGACAAAAATAATCCACAATACTGTTAAGAATACTTAGTTCTGATCAAAAGGCTTAATTCAAGGTTCTGTGCGAGTCGGTAGCCTCCTCCGGCTACGGCGATGTCGAGAACAAACAGAGTCTAACAAATCCAGCTGACCGCGTCGAGACGGGCCAACACAGCGTAGACAGACTCGGTCACAGTACCTTTACTTGAAGCGGCAGGCACGGGCGTGCGAGCCGGATGGCTGTTCGTCGCGATGCAAAAATGGAAGCGTTGCAGGACGCGTTGTCCCTCGATGCGGTGCAGGCAGCGGCTCGTTGACGTCGTCGAGACGGAGTCGGTGAGACCAGGGCCGTGCGTTGCAGGGCGAGACGGTGCTTCGATGCGGTGCTGGCAGGTTGCGGTGCGGCGACGGAGCCGGATTCAGGAGCTGGCGTCGATCAGTCCGGACAGCGGTGCGAGTCGGGCGGTGCGTCGCAAAGCGTGCGAGCGGTGCCCAACTCCGGTGCGGTCACAGGACTCGAACTCAGCAGCAGTGACCGTGTCGGTCGGACCAGTTCGATTCGGCGTAGCGAGCGTTGCAGGACGCGTTGTCCCTCGATGCGGTGCAGGCAGCGGCTCGTTGACGGAGTCGGTGAGACCAGGGCCGTGCGTTGCAGGGCGAGACGGTGCTTCGATGCGGTGCTTACAGGACACCGAGTCGGTCGTGAGAGTCGGTCACAGCTCCCTACCTCTGTAGCCACTGAAACAGAGTTTCCAGCAGCAATTCACAAAGGGGGTGAAGTCCAATGGTCCTGGGACTTCGGTCAGGGGGCAAGCTCTCTTCCAAGCCCTTGGAGATCCTTCACAAGTTGATGAAAGTCACAGCAAAGCAAAAGTTCCTTTCTCCTTTCTTTGGCAGTCAGGCAAACCACTGCAGGCCAATCCCCCAAGCAGCACTTCAGCTTAGGGATAGTCTCTCCTCAGTTTCTTCTTGGTTCCGCTCCTCAGCAAAGGTTTCTTCTTGTTCCCAAAAGTGATCTAATTTTCCTGGGGTCTGGGTGCCCCTCTTATACCCTGATTCTCTTTGTTCTCTGGAGGCAGAGAGGCCTCTGCCTAGTCCAAAACCAGTTCTGGTCAGTTCTGGAGCACTTTGTTTTTCTGACTCCTTCTTTCCTTTCAGAATGTGGGGCAGAGTGCTCAGCCGCCCGGCAGGAGGTGGAGCCAGCATTGTGGAAGGCAGGCACAGCCCTATTCAGACCCAGGTGCAACTCCTCCCTCCACTCTGGATGCAGATCTTTCTATTCAGCCCTGCGCTGACTCACCTTGTCTCCTGTAGCCACCCCCAGCCCCTGTCACTCAATCTCCAGACAAGGAATACACAACCTAGCAGAGGCAGGCTTGGATAGTTAGGCAAGAAAATACCCACTTTCTAAAAGTGGTATTTTCAAACACAGAATGTTAAAACCAACTTCACTAAAAGATGTATTTTATCATCCTGAGTTCAGGCATACTAAATTCGTTTTTCTACCATGTTCCCTGGGTCAGTTCTGACTATAAGGTGTAATAGTCAGTCTGCCCATTCTGGCCTATGGGGAGCAGGTAGCCTTGCAATAGTGAAAAACGAAAATGGCTGTAATTCACTATTAGGACATGCCACACACGCCAGGGCATGTCCTACCTTGTACTTACAATGCACCCTGCCCTAGGGCCTACTTTAGGGGTGACCAACATGCAGTAAAGGGAAGGTTTAGGGACCGGTAAGTGGGTGCACTCACCAAGTCGACATGGCAGCCCTAGGCTGCACACAGGCTCTGCAATGGCAGGCCTGAGACACACTTTACAAGCTGCTTCTGTGGGTGGCACAACCCGTGCTGCAAGCCCACCAGCAGCATTGGATTTACAAGCCCTGGGCACACTCAGTGCACGGTACTAGGGACTGACAAGTAAACCAATCATCCAATCATGGAGTCACTAATACTTACATCAATTAACGATAGGGAGCACTTGCACTTTGGCACTGATTAGCAGCGGCAAAGTGCCCATGAGTATCTAGTCCAGCAAAAACATATCGGCAACAGTGGAGGCATTACGAAAAAATGGAAGGGAGACCCACGCCAAGGATGCCAGGTCTAACACGTGTCCCCTCCAGCTGAAATGTGGGGAGAACTATCCTACCCCTAGGGAGTTCTCATCGCTAAGGCGGAAAAATCTGGACAGTCCATCAGCATTGGCGTGTTCTGTACCAGGGCGGTGTTCCACCGTAAAGTCCATCCCCTGTAGGGAAATGGACCACCTCAACAGCTTTGGATTCTCACCCCTCATCTGCATCAACCATCTGAGGGGCCTGTGGTCTGTCTGAACCCGGAAGTGAGTCCAAAACAGGTATGGTCTCAGCTTCTTCAGTGCCCAGACCACAGCAAATGCCTCACGCTCAATAGCACTCCATCTCTGTTCCCGGGAAGTAACCTCCTACTGAGGAAGGCTACAGGTTGGTCTAGGCCCTCCTCATTGATCTGTGATAGAACAGCCCCTACACCATGCTCTGAAGCGTCCGTCTGAACAATGAACTCATTGGAGAAGTTGGGTGCCTGGAGCACAGGCGCCATGCACATGGCAGTCTTCAAGGTGTCAAAAGCTTTTGACAGGCGTCAGTCCAAATCACTTTCCTGGGCTGCTTCTTGGAAGTCAGCTCTGTCAAGGGGCAACAATGCTGCCATACCCCTTGACGAATCTCCGGTAATACCCGGTGAGTCCTAGGAAGGCTCTCACCTCTGTCTGGGTCTTGGGGGCTCCCAAGCCAGAATGGTATCAATTTTCGGTTGGAGGGCGCCACCTGGCCGCTCCCAACCTGGTGTCCCAAGTACACCACAGAACCCTGCCCAATCTGGCACTTACTCGCCTTGATTGTGAGGCCTGCCCTCCGCAGCGCCATCAACACTTCCCAGAGGTGACGCAGATGTTCTTCCCAACTGGCACTGAACACTGCAATGTCATCCAGGTAGGCGGCACTGAAATCCTCCAGTCCAACCAACACCTGGTTGACCAACCTCTGAAAGGTGGCAGGGGCATTCTTCATCCCAAAGGGCATCACCCGGAACTGGTAGTGCCCATCTGGGGTGGAGAATGCTGACCTCTCTTTGCCCCATCAGTCAAGGCGATCTGCCAGTACCCAGACGTTAAGTCAAACGTGCTGAGGTACCGCGCAGCCCCTAACCGATCTATGAGCTCATCAGCTCTGGGGATGGGGTGGGCGTCAGTCCTGGTGACGGAATTGAGTCCCCTGTAGTCCACACAGAACCGGAGTTCTGGTGTGGCACCAGGTGCTGCAGCCTTTGGAACCAAGACCACTGGGCTGGCCCAAGGGCTGTTAGAGGACTCAATCACCCCTAGCGCAAACATCTTGGAGACCTCCTCCTTGATGCAGGCTCTGACCCTGTCAGTCACCCTGTAAGCCTTGTGCTTCACAGGAAGACTGTCCCCAGTATCCACCTCATGGACGCACCAATGAGTGACACTGGGAACCAGGGAGAACAGGTCAGGGAACTGTCCCAACAGTTGGCGACAATCACCCTGCTGCTCAGGTGTCAGGGAGGTAGAGAGGTTTACTCCCTCCACTGATCCATCTTGCTCTCGGGCTGACAGGAGGTCAGGAAGAGGCTCGGTCTCCTCCTCCATTCCATCATCTGTAGCTAAGAGCATGCCCACTTGGGACCTCTCTAAGTGGGGCTTCAGGCGGTTCACATGCAGGACCCGCAAGGGGTTCCTGGGAGACTGCAAGTCCACCAAATAGGTAACTGGACTCTTCCGCTCCACCACCGTAAAGGGCCGGTCCACCTGTCCTGGAGCGCACAAGGCTCCACAGGGGCCATGACCCACACTTTCTGACCAGGCTGAAGCTCTACCAGAGTGGCATTCTGGTCGTACCACTGCTTCATCTCCTCCTGGCTGGCTTCCAGATTTGCCTCAGCAAGTTCTCTGAAACGCCTAGTCTGGTTCCTGAAGGCCAGCATGTAACTGTATACATCCTGGGGAGGTTTCCTGGGAGATTGCTCCCAGCCTTCCTTGACCAAACTCAGAGGTCCTCGCACCGGGTGTCCATAGAGGAGCTCAAAGGGACTGAACCCTAGAGACTTCTGTGGCACCTCCCGGTATGCAAACAACAGGCATGGTAAGAGGACGTCCCATTTACGCCTCATGGGTTCTTCCAGACCCATAATCATGCCCTTGAGGGTCCGGTTGAATCTCTCAACCAGCCCATTTCCTTGAGGGTGGTAAGGAGTGGTGAACTTGTAAGTTACACCGCACTCCTGCCACAGGGACTTCATGTACTTGGACACAAAGTTGGTACCTCTGTCAGACACCACCTCTTGAGGGAATCCTACACGTGAGAAAATTCCCATCAGTGCCCGTCCCACCACGGGGGCCGTCACTGTCCTCAGAGGGATGGCTTCAGGGTACCGGGTGGCATGGTCCACCAAGACCAGGATAAACCTGTTGCCCATGGCTGTCTTGGGGTCCAGTGGCCCCACAATGTCAATACCCACCCGTTCAAAGGGGGTGCTGACCACAGGGAATGGCTGGAGAGGAGCCTTGTGCTTCCTCCCACTCTTTCCACTTGCCTGGCAAGTCTGGCATGTCCTGCAGTGAGTGGCGGCACTCCTGCGCATCTGGGGCCAATAGAAATGGGTAACAAGCCTGTCAAAGGTCTTGTCCTGCCCCAGATGTCCCGCTAACGGTACATCATGAGCCAACCCCAGTAGGAAGGCTCTGAAGCGCTGGGGTACCACCAGCACACGGGCTGACCCAGGCTCAGCAACCTTAGGCTCTGAATACAGGAGACCATTCTCCCAGTAAACCCAATGTGATCCAGACTGATCACCTGCTGCCTGGTCTGTGGCCTGTTGCCTCAGACCCACGAGATTGGGCATGCGTTCTGCTCCTCGCAGAACTCTTCTCTGGAGGGTCCTCCTTCTTGCTGCCAATGGGTCAGCTCAGGTAGGTCCCCCAGTTCAGCTACCTGTTCCCCTGTAGGCTCCAGGTCATCCCCCTCAGGGTCTGCCTCCTCCTGGACCGTGGGAACTTCGGGGGCCGGTTTCCCGCGCCTCCTGCCTCCTCTCTCTCCGGCAGGCACCTGGGCCTCCCTCTCAGGCTCCAGGTCCTCTTGAACACCTTTAGCTGCCATTGACCGGGTGGTCACACATGCCCAATCAGGCAAGCCCAACATTTCTAAATGCGCACTCCGCTCCACCTTAGCCCAAGGTGAGCTCTCCAAATCGTTCCCTAACAAACAGTCAACAGGCATGGCTGGCCTCACAGCTACTTGAAGAGTACCCGAGACCCCCCACTCAAAGGGAACCTGAGCCACCTGGCAGTGACTCTCTGTGTTGTCAGCGGCAACAACCGGATAGAATGCATCAGGGATAACCTGCTCTTTAGACACCAGGTGACACTTGACAGCTGTCACACTGGCTCCTGTGTCTCTCAGAGCCTCCACCCTATGGCCATTGATGGTCACCCACTGCCTGTATTTCTTAGTGTTCTCAGGCAGCGGGGTCCTAGGGACCATCTCAGAGTCTCCTAATGAGACAAGGGAAAACACTGTGGGATCCCCCACCTTGGGCACCCAACTCCTCCCCCAGGGCTACACTAGCCAACTGCCGGGGGACTGCACTGGTGGGTGCTGGTTTTCCATACAAAGGGCAACGAGGATCGTTTGCCTTGTGGCCAGGGGCGCCACACTTGTAACATACCAGTGGTCCTAGGTGAACGGGGGGCCTGTCAGGGCCACTGGCTTCTTCTCAGGGGAGGCTGGGAACCTTTCCCTTGGTTCCCTTGGGGTCTACTTTGGGGCCCTTTATGGAACTCCTTCTGTTTACCCTTGTCCCCCACTCTTCTGCTGGGGACCCTGCCCACCCTTGGCGGAGTCTCCCACGTGACCCTTGTGGACCCGGGTACTCACCCAGCGGTCCGCCTCCTCAGCAAGCTGCCTAGGGTTAGTCAGCTTACTATCAATCAGGTGCTGGCGTAGCTCAGGAAAACAATTACCGGACAAGTGCTCCCAGGCAATCAAATCAAAGAGCGCCTGAAAATCAGTCGCTTTGCTACCCTTTACCCAACCATCCAAGGCTCTGCAAAAGAAGGTCACATATTCAACCCAGGTACTGCTTTCAATCTTACTACAGTTCCTGAACCTTTGCCTATAAAGCTCAGGGGTCAAACCATACCTAGTCATTAAGGCATCCTTCATGTGGCTGTACGAATTATAGACTTCAGAGGGCAAATCCAACAAGGTATCCCGCCCTTCACTGAGGAACCGTCCCCACAACCCCGCTCCCCAATCCTTCTCAGGGACCCGGTGGGAAGACATGGCTACCTCATAGGCTTTGAACCACTGCCCAATGTCATCATTTTTTAAAAATTCCTTAACCACATCTTTTGGAATATACACCCTAGCTTCAACAGGCACAGGCGGTACACTGCCACCAGAGGGAGTAATCTCTAAGCTCTTGGCCTTCAATTCCAACTCCCTCAAAACTTTCTCATGTTCAAACTGCATTTTCTTTTCCTCTAGGGCCAATTTCCTAGTTTGCATTTCGAATTCTAACTGCCCATTCAGCTTGAGCTTGGTCATCTGCATTTCGTGCATCCTACTCTCCTTCCTGTCCTCCAACTCCTCTGGAGACAGTCCTCTGGCAGAAACACTGCTACCTACTGGGGAAGGTGGTCTTTTATCCCCTAGACCCAATAGCCCCTCCAGCTGCCCTTCTGCATTCTCAGCCCCCTCCACAGGGGCACTCCTTGATTCGACCCAGGCCCTTAGCGCCTTTTGGAGGTCCTCCTTCCTGGAGAGTCCGGTCATGGAAACTTTAAACTTTTTGCAGAATTGCCTGAGCTGCTTAAGGGTGTAGCATTCTAGCCTCTCTTCTTCCCAATCACACTCAACAGAGGCTACTGATGCTGGTTTCTCCATAGTGACTGAACTTGGCATTTGCAAAAATAGGAAATCCCAGAAAAAATGCTATAAAAGTATGTGGTTGCGTTTTGGTCTGCACTCACTAAGTAGTGTTCACCAATCACTGTACATGAGTCACAAATGCAAGTCCAGAATCCTCACCGCTGACCACCAATGTTAGATTTGGGGGTCTCTAGTTGGCAGAGGTAGGTACCTTTGTCCAAATAGGGACCCTTGCGTCTAGTCAGGAAAGTAGGTACACTCCCGAAATAACCCCTGCTCACCCTCTTGGTAGCTTGGCACGAGCAGACAGGCTTAGTTCAGAGGCAGTGTGTAAAGCATTTGTGAACACATACAGTAATCAAGTGACAACACTACAAATGGACACCACACAGGTTATATATTTATAAAAATAGGTATACTTTATATAGATTTATCACAAGACCATAAACGACAAAAATAATCCACAATACTGTTAAGAATACTTAGTTCTGATCAAAAAGGCTTAATTCAAGGTTCTGTGCGAGTCGGTAGCCTCCTCCGGCTACGGCGATGTCGAGAACAAACAGAGTCTAACAAATCCAGCTGACCGCGTCGAGACGGGCCAACACAGCGTAGACAGACTCGGTCACAGTACCTTTTACTTGAAGCGGCAGGCACGGGCGTGCGAGCCGGATGGCTGTTCGTCGCGGTCGCGATGCAAAAATGGAAGCGTTGCAGGACGCGTTGTCCCTCGATGCGGTGCAGGCAGCGGCTCGTTGACGTCGTCGAGACGGAGTCGGTGAGACCAGGGCCGTGCGTTGCAGGGCGAGACGGTGCTTCGATGCGGTGCTGGCAGGTTGCGGTGCGGCGACGGAGCCGGATTCAGGAGCTGGCGTCGATCAGTCCGGACAGCGGTGCGAGTCGGGCGGTGCGTCGCAAAGCGTGCGAGCGGTGCCCAACTCCGGTGCGGTCACAGGACTCGAACTCAGCAGCAGTGACCGTGTCGGTCGGACCAGTTCGATTCGGCGTAGCGAGCGTTGCAGGACGCGTTGTCCCTCGATGCGGTGCAGGCAGCGGCTCGTTGACGGAGTCGGTGAGACCAGGGCCGTGCGTTGCAGGGCGAGACGGTGCTTCGATGCGGTGCTTACAGGACACCGAGTCGGTCGTGAGAGTCGGTCACAGCTCCCTACCTCTGTAGCCACTGAAACAGAGTTTCCAGCAGCAATTCACAAAGGGGGTGAAGTCCAATGGTCCTGGGACTTCGGTCAGGGGGCAAGCTCTCTTCCAAGCCCTTGGAGATCCTTCACAAGTTGATGAAAGTCACAGCAAAGCAAAAGTTCCTTTCTCCTTTCTTTGGCAGTTAGGCAAACCACTGCAGGCCAATCCCCCAAGCAGCACTTCAGCTTAGGGATAGTCTCTCCTCAGTTTCTTCTTGGTTCCGCTCCTCAGCAAAGGTTTCTTCTTGTTCCCAAAAGTGATCTAATTTTCCTGGGGTCTGGGTGCCCCTCTTATACCCTGATTCTCTTTGTTCTCTGGAGGCAGAGAGGCCTCTGCCTAGTCCAAAACCAGTTCTGGTCAGTTCTGGAGCACTTTGTTTTTCTGACTCCTTCTTTCCTTTCAGAATGTGGGGCAGAGTGCTCAGCCGCCCGGCAGGAGGTGGAGCCAGCATTGTGGAAGGCAGGCACAGCCCTATTCAGACCCAGGTGCAACTCCTCCCTCCACTCTGGATGCAGATCTTTCTATTCAGCCCTACGCTGACTCACCCTGTCTCCTGTAGCCACCCCCAGCCCCTGTCACTCAATCTCCAGACAAGGAATACACAACCTAGCAGAGGCAGGCTTGGATAGTTAGGCAAGAAAATATCCACTTTCTAAAAGTGGTATTTTCAAACACAGAATGTTAAAACCAACTTCACTAAAAGATGTATTTTATCATCCTGAGTTCAGGCATACTAAATTCGTTTTTCTACCATGTTCCCTGGGTCAGTTCTGACTATAAGGTGTAATAGTCAGTCTGCCCATTCTGGCCTATGGGGAGCAGGTAGCCTTGCAATAGTGAAAAACGAAAATGGCTGTAATTCACTATTAGGACATGCCACACACGCCAGGGCATGTCCTACCTTGTACTTACAATGCACCCTGCCCTAGGGCCTACTTTAGGGGTGACCAACATGCAGTAAAGGGAAGGTTTAGGGACCGGTAAGTGGGTGCACTCACCAAGTCGACATGGCAGCCCTAGGCTGCACACAGGCTCTGCAATGGCAGGCCTGAGACACACTTTACAAGCTGCTTCTGTGGGTGGCACAACCCGTGCTGCAAGCCCACCAGCAGCATTGGATTTACAAGCCCTGGGCACACTCAGTGCACGGTACTAGGGACTGACAAGTAAACCAATCATCCAATCATGGAGTCACTAATACTTACATCAATTAACGATAGGGAGCACTTGCACTTTGGCACTGATTAGCAGCGGCAAAGTGCCCATGAGTATCTAGTCCAGCAAAAACATATCGGCAACAGTGGAGGCATTACGAAAAAATGGAAGGGAGACCCACGCCAAGGATGCCAGGTCTAACATCTCCCATTATTATTATTTATTTTTTTTAAACGTCAGCTAGTTTATGAAGATGACAATGTGTTAAATCCCTTAACTTTGCACATCCCTAACCAGGACAGCAAGTCTGGCTCTATTCTATTCATAGCGATACTTTGCCACTGGATTCAAGATAGCCTGCCTGATGAGGGTTATGAACCCGAAACCGGTCCCAGGATGCTTGTTTCCGGTCCAGGGAAGACATGGCTTGGCAGTTCGGGCTGGACTGTTCCCATGAGGCACAGGGTCAGACTGATTTGCATATGGCCATGTCTGAACTGGGGTGGTGGAGTGAGCTAAAGAATGATGATGGATTAAACCCAGATCAATTGACTGGGGGTGAGTGTTTGATTTGCTCAATCGCTCCGTCCATCATCCCCTTTGGTATCGCTCTATTCTATTCATAGCTATCCCCAATTCTTGAAACCACTCTTGCAAACCCCTCCTGCAAACATTTGCCATATTCTTAAGAGTCTCCTTAATGTTGCTGCCTTTTCTAGACCAAGTAAATGGAGTGGTGATTGAAATAGTCCCTAACAACCAATGCCAAATGGATAATAATGGAGCTGGCTGTGGACAATGGCTACAAAAACCAGAGGGACAGATGTTTGTTCCGATTTCTAGGAGTTGTCTATGTGGTGGCCATCGACCCACTCACTAGTATCCACCCTGGTAAAATATGCAGAGAATCCCAATTTGTATTTGATAACCAATTGTCCATTCTGACCTAGTCAACTTAATTTCCTCTGGTTGCTTTTTTGTTTATCTCATGGTGAAATGGAAAATTATTCTGGCTGTCAACTCCTGCAGGACAGAAGTCCAATCTGCCGTAGTATGTAGTCATAACTATATAAACTTTGTTTTCTTTCGACTTCCAATTTGTTTTATTCCAAGCCCTTAACACCCTTTGCCGTGATCTAATGGAACTACTAGTGAGGGTTTTAATCAGTATCAATATCTGTAAAGAAAAGATTCTAAGAAGTCCACCAAATCAAACGTTTTAATTTGGGAATGTCACGGATATCCCAAGGATGTGCACTGCCAATGTCTGAACATTTTTTTAAATGATTTCTGCCTTAGGGCAGACATTACTCATGAAAGCTGTACTTCTGTGCTTGGAAAGGCTGAAAATGAGGATTCTAAAATTGTGCAGCAAATGGGAACCTTACATACCTGATATGATCTAACCAGGATAGGCTTTCTACTCTGAGACAATTATAGCCATATTAACTGTATGCTAATTCTTTCACTCAGTATCCTTAAGTGAATGATTAGAGGGTAGGCATTGGAAACTTGAATATCTACACTTGACAAAATTCACTAAATGGGTGATTACAGAATGACCAGATACTCATGGTTTAACCGATAAATACACACTAGAATACATAGGTTTACTCTATATAAAATCATATACTACAGAATCTTTCACAACTCACCATATCAACCTGGGTTCGAAATCTGTGCGTCCTTCCAAATGCTTTTGTATGGATGTCAGCACTTCCAAGGGAAACTTGTCCCTGTTGGCGAGTAAGTAGTTCAAAACATACACATCTGCATCACTGATGATAAACCTGTGGCTAAAAACTGAAAAACAATATTTAAATATTTATGAGTGAAATAGAAGCCAAATGAATGTAAACATAAGTACATGGGGCTTATTTACAGCCCTGTGTGCCGCCAGAACGTCACTTCTGTTTAAAGTTCCGGCGGCGCAGAGTGCAGAGCCATATTTACAATGCCACGAAAACCCACCCTGCGTGGCTTTTCATGGCCTCGTAGATACGCTGTTAGGCAATGCAGCACAAGTCGCTGCATTGACTCACTCTGCATCAGGGAAGCATGCAATGGGCATTAGCGGTGGGTGTTCCCACTCAACACACATGGTTTTTGACCCATTTCTAGATTTACAACACCGCGTAAATCTAGGAATGCGTCAAAACCGTGCTCCTCCGCAGGGGAGGTATAAAAATTGTTTTTGCGCAGGAAGGTGCCCCTTCCTGCACGAAAACAATTGTGGCAGCAACGCAGACATTTGTGCGTCAGCGAAGTGGAAGAGGATAGGAATGTGCCATATCTCATAGAGACAGCGCATTCCTGGCCTTTTCTTTTGACGCAGGGCAGCGCAGCAAAGTGACGTGCAGCGCTGCCCTGTGTCAAAATGTTCCAAACGAGGCCCAAAGTATCTCCGTGACTAAAATCAGAAACCATCCACTGGAAATTAGTGGGAAGCTAAGTATCATTTTCACATGTTCAGAAGATCAACATGCCCTGAAGAACCATTCTTTGGTTCACTTCTGTTAGTCTGTTGCAAAGCCACTATGTCATTCTCAGAAAATAAAGCTTTGTTCTGTAGAGTGCTGGCTTCAAACAGACTGCCACTTTGTAGCACTGATAGGTCTAATCAACAATTTATGACTGGAATGTCGATGATAATTCCGGGAGTCATGAGGCTAGACTTTTCGGTGTCAATCATCAGTGAGGTCAAACTGTACCTGGGGGGGATTACCTTTATCAGGATGTCTACATTAGCCATTACGACTGAATGGAAGCTTTCTTTGAAGAGGCTTGTTTTCGGGTGTTTTTAAAAGGTTGTCATCTTAGGTTTATTCCTAAGAGTTGGGGAAGTGAAAATTCCACAGCTGACGTCCTTTGACACAGGCCGATGTTCTCCTAAATCCTCCTTAAACCAGCCTTAACCATTAAGTTTGCAATACTGCATCTCAGAATGCAATCTCACCTTGGCAGCTGTACCGCAAGTGGCACAAAATAAGGACAGCCGAGATAAAAATACAACTTAAAATATCAGCAACCATCTCTCTTCATAAGGGCTTTTATTCTCTATTCCCATCTAAAAAAAAGCACTAAAATAAGGAACCAATGTACAATTGCTTAAGACTAGCGGTGTTCAACGAAATGAGTGAAGCCCAATGAGTAATACCGATAATATGTACTAAGAGTGGGGAACTTTTATCCCATCTACTAAATATCAGAAATGTTGCCTCCTTCTATTCAAAACTGTATACTTTGGAGAAAGATAAAGACGAAACCAGGGATCAGGACTTTGTAGTCAACATGCCGACACCATGACTCACTGCAGAACTAAGAGAAGAAATGGACCCAAAATCATGGATGAGGGAATAGAGCAAGCCCCAGGAGATATATAGGATGGGTGCTGAAGGAGGAGGTCTTCACCCAGAATTTAATAGAGCTTGCATTTCTCTAATTCCTAAACCAGATAAGGATCCCTTGTTCTGTGTAAACCTAAGACCTATATCCTTGATCAACTGTGACATAAAAACATTGGCAAAAGCCCTAGCAACAAGACTGAGAAGAGTCATCTATCTCCCAGTACACAAATATGCAAGGAATAAAATGAGAGCCTCTGATTAAATAGATAGAGAAGGTATTATTGAGGTGGCTCACGCACTCCAGTTTAAACTTAGTTGCATGTATAGTAATGTTGTTTGTTAAATTCTAGGCGTGCAGTAGGGTATTGCTTTCTGATCGAAGGCTTGTCCAAAATGTTTAGAAGAAGCGCTCCCCCCTAGGGAAGCGTCCCCTAGTTGCACTGCTGGATTCCCATTTGGGAGAAGTTTATCCAATTTCGTAATCTAAATTTAAACTACTGTGATTCCACTTAGCTTTTCAATGTATTCTTTTATTGTATCTTCACATTCATGAAATTGCAGCATTTCATGTGTATATTGATCAATAGATCCATTCACGAAACAAATCATCAGGTTGAACAATCCCAATGCATTTCGGGCTGGAATAGCCCTTCCTCAGGGGATGTTTCGTTCTGAAAAATAATGCGATGGAATGAAGTGAGAAACGGGCTGTCAAGATTCATATGGATGTGCCCACCACCAGGTGCTGTATACGGTGACGCTGACGGGGTGGTGATTTTAGCCATGCTGTTACGTATAGAAGACTGGGATAATTGAGAAACGTAGCAGATAACTAAGAACTCTTGGAAGTTAAATGGGGACAAGATTGTGGTGGTGATTTTGGGCAGCCCACCTTTGATCTGGTTCTCATCTTGGTGTCCAGATGAATTGGGATCTCTGCCCATTCCAATAAAAGCAGCAAAGAGCCCAGAGGTCTATAATGACAACAAACTCACAATGAAAAAAACAGATTAACATAGGTTGCTCCAGTAGCTTCTTCCACGTTTGCCAACTTCAGAAAATACTACCACCACTACCAGTGGAGCTGCGCAAAGTAATTCAAGCAGTGATGCTATCAAGGCTGGATTACTGGGATTCTTTATACGTAGGACTGCCTCCAACACTCCTGAACAGGCAGCATCTGGTGCTCAATGCTGCAGCCAGGCAGCTATTTAATAGTCCATGACATCAATCTATGAGGCTGCAAGCCCCTCACAAATATACTGCCCACTTTTAAGCAAAGCAAAACAGGCATACAACTGACTTTCAAAAGTTACCACCCAGAAATATTTTGAAACGGACGATGGATGGGAAGATATTGCAATGTGATGAAAAACAGATCATGCTATTTAAATGTTATGTGAATAAACTTGGACAGAAGCACCTCCACTGAGATCTACTACAATGACATATTTTAGAAATATTCTGAACGACAGCAAAGGTTTTATGAACTGTTTTTTTATATAAATAAAAGCAGCATCAAAAAATTCATAAATGTATTAGAACATATTAGTGAGTCTAAGTTTTGCATAGAAGAATGGAGTGACGTTTGCTGTTTTGAAGTGCAGAGAACAATTTCAAGAGCAAAAAATATAGCAGACAAATGCCAAAGAATTAAAGATGGTCCTTGTTCTAAAAAAAGCAGACAGATAGTTCAGCGTGGCTGATCAACAAAGGCATAAGCTACAGTGTTATTTTATGGTTTAAATCTTTTATTGTTTTGAAAAGACAAGCGTTTCAATAGCCGCCACCTACATCCTAAAGTTTTATTTTAAAGGGATGAGTTGGAAGCTAAAGGTAGGAGGAAGGCTTGCACTGGAAAAATAGCATATCTCCTAAATGTAAGATTCCTTGTGTCCCTAAAAACTACTGTATGGTAATTTTAGCTAGAGTTGTAATTTCAGCACTGCCTCCCTAAAGAAAACTTGCTGCCCAGTACATTTCAAGATGCTGTGCGACCACATCTTCACTTTTACACAGAATATACACCATTTGAAAGATTTTATATTAGCATTACTCTAGGAGAAGTAGAAGGCTCACAGCATGAAGTCAACCATAAACACCATGGTGTTGCCCTTTGCTTACTATATTAAATCAAATTTTGAGAAAAGAATTCGTATCATACCCAACTGCAGTCAAAAGTCTGTTTTTAACCTACCTTCAACAACGGAGCCAATGGCGAAGTCCGCTGGCCCATAGTAGCAGGGGTAATCCATGGGAGAGCCAGGTTTTGGTACCTTGGACCTCTCAAGAAATTTGCCTCCAATGATTCCAGAGTTACGAATTTGTGGCTCAAAGATACTGATCATATCGGTCGATAAGTAGTAGTTGAGTACGAATCGTCGAATTTTGTCTTCAAGGTTTACAGAATCCTTAATTATGTAAAGAAAAGTTAGACCATTTTAATTGTTTATTTACGTTGCATATTTTAAAGCATTATGATGTACATTATTAGAGACAAACAAGTTACTTACCTTCAGTAACGCTTTCACTGGTGGATACAGTATCTGTCTCTGGATTCCTCAGCTTTTGAATTACCCCAATGCGCAGCATTCAGTGGAAACTTTTCTCCTCAGCTCTCCCACGTCGACGAGGACATCACAATGGAACGGCTCCGCACGCGACTCCGCGTGACGTCATCGGAGCCATAAGAAGAAATCATCGGTGTGCTGACGTCAGTTCCACCAATTTTTTCCATGCCTTCAAGGCGAACCGGTGAACCGACAACATTTCCACAAGTAGACACAGTATACAAACACAACCAAACCTGGAAATTCTTCATCATAGACATTTCCTAGTGCCAAGTATCACATGATTTCAACAATAAATCACATAAAATACACATTGATTATTTTTCGGTAAAAGCAGACAGGCAACGGGGAGGTAGGTGGGTCAGTGAGGAATCCACAGGCAGATACTGTATCCACCAGAAAAAGCGTTACCGAAGGTAAGTACCTTGTTCTTCAGATGGATACATCTGCCTGTGGATTCCTCACCTTTTGAGTTGAATTCCCACGCAGTCCCGCTCATGGGGGAGGGTGCCTGCCTGCCTATACCAAAAAATCCTGCAGCACAGAACGAGCAAAATGGCCGTCCCTCCTCACCTCTGAATCAAAGCAATAGTGCTCTGCAAAAGTGTGGAGGGAGGCCTAAGTTGCCGCCTTCCAGATGACTACCACAGAGACACCTCCAGCCAAAGCCGAAAAAGAAGACTTAGCTCTGGTAGAATGAGCACGAATACCTTCAGAAGGATTCTTCTTGGCCAAAGCGTGGCAGATCTTGATACACAGGATGATCCATCTGGACAGCATTCTTTTGTGGACAGCCTTGACCTTCATCTTACCCACATAACCAATGAAGAGTTGATCGTCCAACCTGAAGTCCTTGGTTCTGTCCAAGTAGAAGCTGACCGCCCTCTTGGAGTCTAGGCGATCAAGTCTCTCCTCCTCCTTAGAAGGGTGAGGGGGAGGGTAGAAAGTGGGTAAGGTGATGGACTGCCCAAGGTGGAAAGGAGTGGCAACCTAAGCCGGGAAAGCTGCTCTGGTCCTAAGAACCATCTTATCCGCATGGAATGATGTAAATGGAGGCTTGGAGCTAAGAGCCTGCAATTCACTCACCCTCCTAGCGTAAGTGATTGGAACCAAAAATATAGTTTTAAACGCTAGAAACCTTAACGACAACTGTGTAATGGTTCAAAGGGTGAACCCATCAAGAATGTGAGAACCAAATTCAAATACCACTGAGGCATGATAAAAGGAGTGGGAGGAAACATGTTAGTTGACCCTTAATAAATCTCATAACTATGGGAGATTTAAACAATGAGGGTTGATCTGGTAAACAGAGAAAAGCCGACAAGGCAGAAAAGTAGCCCTTAACAGTAGCTACTGCACAAACTTGTTGCGCTAGGGAAAGAGAGAAACTCAGAACATCAGACAAATGGGCCCGCAAAGGATCAATTGATCTCTCTCCACACCATTTAACAAACTTGACCCACCTACCAGAATAGACAGATTTGGTGGAGTGTCTTCTGGCTGATAATATAACGTCCACCACATCTGGTGGGAGAGAAAAGGAACTCAGGTTGTCCCGTTCAATCTCCAGGCATGAAGGTGCAGGCTCTGGAGGTGGGAGTGTAGAACCTGCCCCAGCGACTGTGAGAGGCAGTCTGCCCTGAGAGGGAGACGGAGCGGAGGGTGCAATGAGAGGCAAAGGAGGTCTGTGTACCATGCCCTTCGCGGCCAATCCGGGGCGATCAATATGACTTGGGCCCGGTCTTGGCGAATATTCCTCAGAACTCGAGAAATCAAGGGTATGGGAGGAAACGCTTAAAGATGCTCCCCACGTTGGATACTGGAGACAGCAGAATGCCTGGCAGTGCGCGTTCTCGTGAGTGGCAAACAGGTCCAACTGAGGAAACTCCTACATCCTGAAAATGTGAAGGACCACCTCCGGAAGGTGATGCCGCTTGTGATTAGCCGAATACTGCTGACTGAGACTGTCTGCACGCACATTCAGTTCTCCGGCCAGATGATTTGCGATTACGCAAATCTGATGGTCCTGAGCCCAGGACCAGAGTCGCAGAGCCGCTATGCGGAGAAGATACGACCCTACTCCTCCCTATTTGTTGATGTACCATGAAGGGAAGAGAGGAAGGCCTTGAGAGCCAAACGTATCACTCGCAAATACAAGAAGATTGAAGTGAAACAATCTTTCCTCTGAAGACCAACGACCTTTGAACTCCAGATCCCCCAGATGAGCTCCCCACCCTAGAGTGGAGGCATCTGTTATCACTGTGGCCACCGGAGGAGGAGGTTGAAACGGCTTCCCTTGAGACAGGTTGCCTGGAACACTACACCATAGCAGCTCCGCTGCACTGTCTCTGGAGATTCTGACCACCTCTTCGAGATCTCCGTTGTGTTGAAACCACTGCCTATGGAGGCACCACTGTAGGGCCCACATATGCCAGCGAGCATGGTTGACTAACAGTATGCAGGAAGCAAACAGACCAAGCAGGCGCAAGACCTTCAGGACTGGAACAGCCGCTTGATTCTGAATAAGTGGAATCATAGCCTGGATGTCTTGAATCCTCTGTAGAGGTGGGAAGAAACAACTGTGTCCAGTACTGCCCCTATGAACAGGTTGCGCTGAGATGGCAGCAGGTGATATTTGGGTAGATTTATTGAAAACCCCAACTCAAACAACAGTTGTGTTGTTACCTGCAAATGATGCAGCACCATCTCTTGTGACTCTGCTTTGAGCAGCCAGTTGTCCAGGTAGGGAAAAACAGGAATCCCCGACCTTCTGAGATGAGCTGCCACCACCATCACCTTTGTGAAGACTCGTTGTGCGATAGTAAAGTCGGAAGGAAAGACCGCAAACTGGTAATGTTGAGCTCCCACCGTAAAACGAAGTTACTTTTGATGCGACTTCAGGATGGAAATGTGAAAATACGCATCCTGTAAATCGATCGACACCATCCAGTCTTCCTTCTCCAGCACAAGAACCAGAGCCAGGGTCAACATTTTGAATTTCTCCTGTTTGAGGTAAAAATTCAAAACGCTGAGGTCAAGGAATGGTAGTAAACGACCGTCCTTTTTGGGAATCAGGAAGTACCGAGAGTAGCACCCCTGACCCCTTTCCTGCTCCAGAACCACCTTGATTGCACCCTTTTGTAGCAATGACAGAACCTCCTGCTGGAGAAGCAGAAGATGCTCTTCCAAGCAAAAGCCCTGATGAGGAGGGAGAGGGGGGGGGGGGAACTCCCGGAAGGATAGGGCACCCATTCTCTATGATGTTAAACACCCAGAGATCTGTAGTAACAGACCTCCAATGCTGTAGAAAATGGGACAACTGTTCTCCCACGGGACAAGTATGCTCTAGGATGGTGGAGCTAGAGCTTCTTCCCTGCCAAACCAGCTGGAGGGGCAGAAGAGGAAGAGGAGTAGACTTGCTGTCGTGCAGCACCCCGCAGATGAACTCTGCCCTTTCCCCTGTAGGACCTGTACAAGGGATTTGCCGGCTGCTGCTGCGGTGTCTGTTGCCTGGCACAAAAGGACAAGTTTTTTCCAAAGCCACAAAACTTGCGGAACTTCCCAAAGCTCGTGGGTTGAGATTGAAACCCCAAAGACCTCGCTGTGGCTTTACTGTCCTTAAAGCGCTGCAGCGCCGAATCCACTTAGCCCCAAACAGGCGAGATCCATCGAAGGGCAAATCCAGCAATGTAGCCTGGACATCAGGCGAGGATCCCGAACCACACAACCATTTGTCCCTCCTAGTAGTCATAGACGATCCCATCGCCCTGGCTACCGAATCAGCCATGTCCAGACCAGATTGTATTACTTGGCGGGCAGCAGCTTGGGCATCCAACAACACCTCTGAGAAGTGCCCTTGTACCTCCAGGACAACTTTGGGACAACCTCCCTGGCTGAGTCCCTGAGGGCATGTATGTAGCGGCCCAAAACGCATGTGGCATTTGTGGACTTAAGGGCCATACTCCCCGACGAGAACACCTTCTTTGCTGATTGCTCCATGCGCTTTGACTCCCTATCCACAGGCATAGATGGGAAGGAACATTCAGACAGCCTCGAAGAGCACGAAGCCTGGACCACCAAGCTTTCCGGCGAAGGATGGGTGGACAGAAAAGCAGGATCCCCCGGAGCCACCTTCAATCTCCTTGCCACAGTTCTGGAAACCGCTGGAGTGGACATCGAGAATGGGCTCTGTCAACGCCTCATTGAAGGGAAGTAAAGGTTCTGAAATAGAGGAAGGGGAATGGAGCACCTCCTTCAGACTATTAGATCTCACCTCCACTGTAGGAAGAGGCAACTCAAAGAGGTCTGCAGCCTTTCTGATCACAGAGTGATATGTGGTCACCTCCTGCGTCGGGAAGCCCTTTGGTGTTGACAGCTTTCACTCAGGGGAGGTATCCAGGCCACTAGCCTCCTATAAACCCTCAAAATCCAGGCCAGGATCTACAATCTCTCCTTCCTCAGCCCCTCCATGTTCCTCCGGATACTCTACTTCCTCAAACAGTCTTTGAGCCTCTCTTTGAGACCTCATCCTCGGAACAGGCGTCTGCTGCGCCAGTGACTTCGGGATCGGCGTCTAAGGGAGGTCCACAGGAACAGGAGTCTAAGCTGGTCGAGGTCGAGTCAGTGCCGGTTCGGAACCAGACGGTGCCGGGGATGAACCATCTAGAGGAGCTCGTCCCTCCAAAGACTGCAACCGCGTCGAAAATCTTGGCGTCGGAAGAGGCCAACTCCCTGGAGCCATAGGCATGAGCGGAGCCTGGGGAAAGTGAGGTGGCAAACCTCCCAGGGAATATGCCAACGGACCCATGGGCCCAACTGGCGCACCAGTAGGGTTTGCTGCTCTGGCTAACAAGCCAAACATCCCATTTAAAAAACGTGACGGATTCGATCCCAGAGCCGGTAAAGTAGGATACGTCGGATTGGGCACCATAGGCTCAGGAGCCGTTTGGGAAGGCACTAAATTCGGCTCCGGTCCGATGCCTGATACCCCAGAGCCAGAGGTGGAGTGGTTGGCTTCGGCAGTGGTGGAGGCATTGCATCTCTTGGAGCCTGTGGAGTCACTGCCCTCAGAGACGGGGCCAGAGCCACCCCCGGTGAAGGAGTCGGAGAGATCTCATCCCTGCGATGACATCTGGGACTTGGGGACACCTACTTCGGAGTCGCATCCTTCAAAGAGCGATGCCGAGAACCATGATGCCGCTTCTTCTTGTGTTTCTTCGAAGACCTTGAAGTGTGTGGAGTTGTTGACTTCGAGCGGGTCCTTGACCTCACGCGACCTCTCTTCTGCTTTTTGGCCCTGGCCATGAATAATTTGGCCTCCCTCTCCTTCAGCGCTTTTGTATTCATGCGCTTGCAAGAAGTGCATGTCCAGACGCCTTGCTCCGACAAGAGACACCATAAACAATCTTCATGGGGGTCAGTGATGGACATCTGGCCCCCACATTCTCTGTATGGCTTGAAACCCAACTTCCTTGGAGTAGTTATCGTCGACGGCTACAAAGTCGCGAGAACTGCAACAAAGAAACTCCCAGAAATGGAGAGCCTGGAAAAAAACCGTTACGCATCGACAGCGCGGAAAAAAGGGAACTGACGGTAGCACGCCGATGAGGTCTTCTTATGGCTCAGATGACGTCACGAGGAGTCGCATGTGGAGCCGTTACATTGTGACGTCCTCGCCGACGTGGGAGAGCTGAGGAGAAAACTTTCCTTGGGGTAATTCAAAAGGTGAGAATCCACAGGCAGATGTATCTATCGGAATAAGGAAATTGATAAATTTTCCAGATCAGAACGAATGACATTCTGCATTATATTATTACAATTGTGAGTTTAACAGGAAAACTTAAATTAAATATATCTATTTGATCCTGAAAACATCACTAAAAACTGTTTAAGTTAACCTCACTAGTGAGCAATTTTTCTACTCCCAGCTCTTTAATTGCAGATTCAATACAAATAATCAAAAGTACATTTTCCCATTTTATTCATACAAGGTGGTGTCACATCTATCCATATGTGAGCAATTATTAACCGCCTAATAGTCACAGATAAAAATACCAACACTTTATCACGTAAATGCATTTTGGGTGAGGCATAAAAAATAAAATTTTCCAATGGTTCAGTATCACACATTCTCATAGTACCGAATTAATAAAAACTTCTTTCAAAAACAAAGCATCAATTTACATTCCACCATATGTACCAAATATGGCTCTACCTCTCTGCATTCGTAATATCCAGAATGGGGACATATCTTCCATTTAAGATGTTTATAAAGTGTACCCTAGGGGTTTCCAATTGTTTTAAAGTGCTGTAGTGCATGTTTTGTCACAACAACTGACAGTTTATCAGTGCAAGCAAGCTCTCGACATGCACTAAAACAGATAGGGCCTAATTACGAGTCTAGCGGTCCCAGGACCGCCAGACTGGTGGTGGCACGGCGGTGGCTGTCCAGCCACCGTCGCTCTGATGGTCTGACTGCCCAATTACGAGTTGGGTGGTCAGACCGCAATTGGACCGATGGCTCCGCCAGGAAACCGCTGTTCCCTGGCAGTGGCGCGGCAGACAGGGTCATTGTAAGATGCAGGTTGTGCCGCTGCGGCACCGCCATGCATATTTCAAGTTTCAGGACTGCCAGCATGTTCATAGAGGTCTTTCCTCCATGAAATGGCTGGCGGTGCTGAAACAAAGGGGGCCCTGTAGCCACCTCAGCCTGGGGATGCATGCAGTGGGGCACAACATGTGCCCTTCCTGTGTGCATGAGCCCCAGTTTCTGCATGGCATGGACTGTAGAGACATGCCGTGCAAGAACCTGTGTGGTGTTCCCATTGCAGAGCCTTTTTCAAAGGCACCGCCGTCTTTGAAAGAGGCACTGCCGCGGGAACCGCCACACCGCCCACCCGCCAGACCACAAAATTACTTGTAATTGGCAGGCAGCAGCGACTCTTGGCGGGCGGGGGCGCGGGGATGGCGGGCCACGCGCCCCATCAAAAGTCTCAATTGGGCCCTTAGGGCCGCGCTGCTGCCCGCCCACCAGATTACAAGTAATTTTGTGGTCTGGCGGCGTGGAGGTTCCCACTGCGGTGCCTCTTTCAAAGGCAGCAGTGCCTTTGAAAAAGGCACCGTAATGGGAATGCCACACAGGTTCCTGCACGGCATCGACTATAAAGTCCATGCCATGCAGGAAATGGGGCACATGCACACAGGGGGGCACATGCTGTGCCCCCCTGCATGCATCCCCAGGCTGAGGGGGCACCGGGGGCCCTGTAGAGCCCCTTTTGTTTCAGCACCGCGAGCCAGTTTATGGAGGAAAGACCTCCATGAAAATGCTGGTGGTCCTGAAACTTGTATTATGCATGGCGGTGCTGCAATCGCCCTGAGCGCCGCCTCCATGGAAGGATAAGTTACTTACCTGTAATCCTAGTTCTCTTCCAGGGGTATACTCATCAAAGTCATAAGCACTGAATTATCTCCGCCCACGTCCGGGAACCCGGAGCATATACAAAAATACATATATATGTGTATGTAGTAGAAAAAGAGTACATAGTACGAAATAAACACACACATATACATGTATTACATAAAAAATATGCAGCCCCAAACATATCCAATAGGCTAAGAAGCCAGAATTACATGTATTTCTCTAGTATGAAAATGCCATATAAACATATAATGTAAGAGAAGGACATGTACAGTAAGAGCATTCCGCAAAAAAACCTTTTATTTTCATTAAGAAAACAGTAATGCCAGGCAATTAGCCCAAAGAAGGCTGCATAAATAAATAACATCCCTGTACAGAAAAGGAAAAACTGGCACCTCGCCTTTAAGGCCTCAGAGAACCTGAGCACTTTGCCTTTAAGGCCTCCAGGAGAACCCTGCTCCCATCATGCACCACAGGTGACAGTTAGGTCAGTTCTTTTGTACGGTATAAGAAACCTGTAGGAACCTGCATCAAAGATGCAAGAATATCGAGTAAACTGTTAAGGCTCGTCCGGGGAGGTGGGCGGGTTGCTTATGACTTTGATGAGTATACCCCTGGAAGAGAACTAGGATTACAGGTAAGTAACTTATCCTTCTCTTCCAGGGGATACTCATCAATAGTCATAAGCACTGAATAGAGTAGCAAGCCCATACCCACTTCCGTGCGGACGAGCAAAACACAGAGAACTCAATTGACATACACATATTAAACAGTATTTGCAAACAAGTTTCTCAGCGAGGCCTGCCCAACCTGAGCATCTGCCTCCGTGTCAGCATCTAAACAGTAGTGGCGAGTAAAGGTATGAACTGATCGCCATGTAGCTGCTTTACAAATCTCTGCCATGGGGACATTCCTCAGGAGAGCCGTGGTAGAAGCTTTCCCCTAGTGGAATGTGCCTTAGGCTTCCCCGGA
Source organism: Calotriton arnoldi (assembly GCA_963921515.1). Lineage (NCBI taxonomy): Eukaryota > Metazoa > Chordata > Amphibia > Caudata > Salamandridae > Calotriton > Calotriton arnoldi. The sequence continues at coordinate 388,447 of CAWUFW010001625.1, read as the reverse complement.
AGGGATTTGTTGGCCAATTGGTATGACAGTAGAATACAAGAAACTATCCATCTAGAAATGGATCTCTTGGAAGCTGCAGAACCTGTATTAACAGGACCATAGTTAATAAACAAACGTTCCGAATTCCTTAGTGTCTTTGTTTTGTCCAAATAAAACTTCAGAACCCTCTTGAGATCTAGGGAGTGAAGAGATCTTTCCGGAGGATTCGAAGGATTCGGAAAAAGGTAGGTAAAGTGATAGTCTGGTTAATATGGAAGTCCGTGACCACTTTAGGCAAAAAGCTAGGATGCGTTCTGAGAACTACTCTGTTAGCGTGAAACACAGTATAAGGTTCCCTACAGCAAAGAGCCTGGATCTCACTGACCCTGCGAGCAGATGTAATGGCCACCAGAAACGCGGCTTTCCATGTTAAATGCTGTAAGGAAGCTTTATGAATAGGCTCGAAAGGAGATCCCATCAACTTTGTTAACACAATGTTAAGCTCCCATGGAGGAGAGGGAGACCTGACTGGTGGATAAACCTTTTTTAAGCCCTCAAGGAAATCCTTTACCACCGGAATTCTAAACAAAGAAGCCTGGTGGGGGACTTCCTATAGGCTGTGATTGCTGCAAGGTGGACTTTGATAGAAGAGAACTGAAGACCAGATCTAGCCAAATGCAGCAAATAGGGTAAAATCACCTGTTCCTGACCTCGGATGGGATCATGTCCATTGTCCACACACCATAGGAAGAACCGCTTCCACTTGAAGGCCTATGATTTCCTCGTGGAAGGTCTTTTCGCTTCTTTGAGAATGGCCATACAGTCTGGATTCAATTGTAGGTGTCCATATTGTATGACTTCAGGAGCCATGCTGTCAACCGGAGGGAGGACAGGTTGGGGTGGAATACTCTCCCTGCCTGTTTGGATAGGAGATCCGGGCGGCATGGCAACCTCTTGTGTGGTACTTCCGATAGTTGAAGGAGGTCCGGAAACCACCACTGACGAGGCCACTCCGGAGCTATTAGGATCATCCTGGAGGTGGTCCTGTACAGCTTGTTGATTACAACTGGTATCAACGGAATCGGTGGAAAGGCGTACAGTAAGCTCTGAGACCATTCGATCAAAAGGGCATTCCCTCGAGATCCTTGTTGGGGAAACCTGGATGCGAAGGCGGGGCATTTTGCGTTTACCACGTCTGCAAACAGGTCGATGTCTGGCGTTCCCCATTCTCGAAAGATGCTTTGAGCGACTTCGTTGTTGAGAACCCAATCGTGGGCTTCGACGAAGTCTCTGCTGAGGAAGTCCGCCTGGGAGTTGAGAGAGCCCGGTAGATGAATGGCTACTATTGACAGGTCTCTCGCTAGAAGCCAGTTCCATATGGTTTGAGACTCTATGGAGAGTGTTCTTGATCGGGTACCTCCCTGTTTGTTCAAATAATACATCGTCGTTGTATTGTCCGTTTGGATCAGAATGGAGCGAGACTTGAACGACGGAACCAGGGACTTGAGTGCTAGATGTACGGCTCTCAGCTCTAGCAGGTTTATGTGGTAGCTCTTTTCGGAGTCGGACCATAGACCTTGTACTTGCAGAGGGCCCATATGAGCACCCCAACCCTGGAGAGAAGCGTCCGTGACTAAAGTCTGGGTTGGAGGGTCCTGGTGGAAAGGGACTCCCTTCATCAGGTGCAATCGCTTCATCCACCACCGGATGGAGTCTTTGGCTGATTGATGGAGAATTACCTGATCCTCCCAGCGCCCTGATACTTGCATCCACTGGTCTTCCAAACATTGTTGTAGTGGACGCATGTGTAATCGTGCGTTTGGTACTATAAAGATGCACGATGCCATCGATCCCAGTAGTGATGAAACCTGTCGAACTGTTGGGAGATGCGTGTGAAGAAGAGTCAGGCATTTTCCTTGGATTGATGACAATCTCTCCTCCGAAGGACACACGCTTGCTTTTTTGGTGTCCAGGAAGGATCCTAGGTAATGGATCTTTTGCGTTGGATTTAGTATGGATTTCTTGAAATTGACGTGAAGGCCCAAGCTGTGGAGAAGCTGAAGGCAGCACGTGAGTTGATCCTGCAGCAGAGTTGGAGATGAGCTCTTCAGGAGCCAATCGTCTAGGTAAGGATATATGAATATTTTCTGCTTGCGGAGAAAAGCGGCCACCACAGACATACATTTGGAGAATGTTCGGGAGCTGATTTGAGCCCGAACGGGAGAACTGAGTACTGGTAATGTTGAAAAGACACTCGAAAGCGTAGAAATTTGCGATGTTTCTTTGAGATTGGTACGTGGAAGTATGCATCCTGCAAGTCGATGGAGCACATCCAATCCTCTTGATGAAGCTGTGGGAAAATTTGATGGAGTGCCAACATTCGAAATTTTTCTCTGCGAATGTATTTGTTCAACAGTCTCAAGTCCAGAATAGGTCTGTATTCTGTGGCGGGGCCTCTTTTTCTTACAAGGAAGTAACGAGAGTAGACTCCTTGATTTCTTTGAGGAGCGGGGACTTTTTCTATAGCTCCTTTCTTCACTAAGGTGTTTATTTCCTTTTGTAACAATCGTTTGTTGTGGTGAGAAATGCCTCTCGGAGGTATTGATGGAGGAGGAGTTATGAATCTGAGAAGATAGCCATTCTGAACAATGTTGATGACCCATTTGTCTTTTGTTATACGTCTCCACTCCTCCAGATGTAATGAAACACTTCCTCCCACCGGAGTGGACAACAGCTTTGGAGGAAGACACATCTCATTGCTTTTGTGGCTGCTTTGGTGCTGTTGACTGTTGTTTGTTTCCACCTCTGCCACGTCCAGGTCTACGTTGCTGGAACTGGGATCTTTGTTGCGTCTGACCTTGGTTCTGCGATGACCAGTTAGATGATTGACCTCGCTGTTGAAAAGAGCGTTTATCATAGGGGCGAAAACGACGACGAAATTCTTTCTTCTTTTTGAGGCCTACAGCCTTGAGAGTATCCAACTCAGTTTTCATTTTTGCCATTTCGTCGTCAGCATGTGAACCAAACAACGATGATCCATTAAAGGGCAGATTGGCTATCTTTCTTTGAGCATCGGGCTTGAGACCTGTGAGTCGAAGCCAGGCTGATCTTCGGGAACAAACGCCATGTGCGTACCCATGAGCTGCCAAATCTGCAGAGTCGGCCGCTGTACTAATGATCTGATTAGCAACCAGGCCACCTTCCTGTACAATCTCTAGAAAATCCTTTTGATCCTCTTTGGGTAATTTGTCTGTGAATCTCGTCAGAGAGTCCCATAAAGACCGGTCATATCGTCCCAGTAGAGAGGCTGCACTAGCCACTCTCATAACGGATCCTGATGTATTGCACATTCGCCGTCCCAAAGAATCCATGTTTTTGCTGTCCTTCTCTGGAGGAGCCGATGACATAGAGGTATTTGCATGTGCTTTTCTGGTGGCGGCGACTATAAGAGAATCCGGTGGCGGGTCAGACCGCAGAAACAAAGGATCTTGGTCTGGGGCCTTATACTTTTTTGAAATTCTTGCGGGACCCGAGCCCACTGTGGCAGGTGTCAAAAAAGTCTTCATCGCAGGCTCTAATAATCCTGGTACCAAAGGTAGAAGAGGCTTTGCAGAAGCCCGATGATGCAAAGTTTCAAATATAACGGATGTAGAAACCTGAGGCACAGTCATGGTTATATTCAATTTGTTGGCACCTCTACAGAGAACCTCGTTGAATGTCCCCATATCATCAACAGGAGAAACTCTGGATGGTGGGGTTGAAGATATAGTAGGGGAATAGTCTCTATACGATGACCTTGTTGATGAGGTCGTTGTAGGAGACCTCTGTCTTCTCCTTGGCGTATGCGATCGGCGGGGTTCTGAGCGTTCTTTTGAATGTGAACGCCGTCTTAATGGAGATCTGGAACGCCTCGGGGACCTACCAGCGGAAGATCTTGCGGATTCCGTGGGAGGAAGTCTTTCAGTAGGTCTGGGTTGGTTCTTCCAGTGCCTAATGTCCTCCAACCATCTGGGTGACATATTGATGGGAGGAGATTTGTCTCCACTCGCCGGAGAGCCCTCCGGTGAAACCTGAATAATAGTTATACCAGGCGAGGAAGAAGCTTCCCTCGACGTCGACCGTGATTTTGAAGATGATTTTTCTAAACCTTCAGCTGGAATAACTTGCTTGTCCCTCGACGTCGAACGCCTCGACGTCGAACCAGAATGAGCCACCATCGACGACGACCGTGGAGGTGAAACTCTTGACGGTGGAGATCTATGGGACGAAGCCCTCGACGTCGGTCTCTTCGACGACGACCGCTGGTGTTCATGCAGTGTCTTCGACGTCGACCCTGCCCTCGACGTAGACCGCCTGCGGGTCCGAGAGGGTGAATTGTAGAGACTCGACGCCGACCTTCGAGAAGGGGGCGGAGATCTCGACGTCGACCTCTGAAATAATGTCGACGGACGTTTCGACGTCGACCGAGGTCTATCATGCTTCGAGCCCGAAACATGTCTCGACGTCGACTTACTTTTCGACGGCGTACTCCTCGACGGCGATTTTGCCTTCGACGTCGATCTCGATGTCGGTCTCACTTGGGTCATAGCCCTCGACGTCGACTTACTTCTCGACAGCGATCTTGCCTTCGACGTCGATCTCGATCTCACTTGGGTCATAGCTCTCGACGTCGACTTACTTCTCGACGGCGATCTTGTCTTCGACGCCGACCTGACTTGTTTGGTTGGTCTCGACGTCGACGACATGCTATGATGTTTTTTCTTACTTCCAGCTTTTGGTGAAGTTGATTTTCGCCGTTTCCTTGGAGAAGAGGGCCCTCCAGATGGGTGATGACTTTCTGGGCCACTTTTCTTTCCTTTCACCATCAAGGCTAGAAGTCTGATCTTCTCTCTGTCTTTCAATGTTCTACTTGAAAGTTGACGACAGTGGTAGCATGTCTCTGTGTCGTGAGAAGAAGGTAGACACACGACACAGACTGAATGAGGATCGGATTTGGCCATCTTCTTCCCACAGGAAGGACATTTATCGAATAAAGGTGGCATATCTGACTAAAAAGAATGGTCAGTTAGTCAGAAAAAGACTGGTATTACAACCAGTAAAAAGAAATATTGTTTGAATATTGTTAGAAATATAAATTCTGACTGGAAAAGTCAAAATCAGTTAAGCTCAAGCTCCAGGTTCCTCACAGAAGGAGCCGGAAAAAAGAACTGACCTAACTGTCACCTGTGCTGCATGATGGGAGCAGGGTTCTCCTGGAGGCCTTAAAGGCAAAGTGCTCAGGTTCTCTGAGGCCTTAAAGGCGAGGTGCCAGTTTTTCCTTTTCTGTACAGGGATGTTATTTATTTATGCAGCCTTCTTTGGGCTAATTGCCTGGCATTACTGTTTTCTTAATGAAAATAAAAGGTTTTTTTGCGGAATGCTCTTACTGTACATGTCCTTCTCTTACATTATATGTTTATATGGCATTTTCATACTAGAGAAATACATGTAATTCTGGCTTCTTAGCCTATTGGATATGTTTGGGGCTGCATATTTTTATGTAATACATGTATATGTGTGTGTTTATTTCGTACTATGTACTCTTTTTCTACTACATACACATATATATGTATTTTTGTATATGCTCCGGGTTCCCGCACGTGGGCGGAGATAATTCAGTGCTTATGACTATTGATGAGTATCCCCTGGAAGAGAACGGCGGTTCCATGGCAGAGCCAGCGGTCCGGTTATGGTCCAACTGCTCAACTCGTAATAGGGTGGTCAGACCGCTAGTGAGACGGTGGCTGGACCTCCACTGCCGCACCACCACGAGTCTGGCGGTCCTCGGACTGCCAGACTCGTAATTAGGCCCTTACTGTCCAACAGCCTTCTGAAACATGGTGGTTATTCTCGCTGGCCATCAGATTGTAATTGCTCAAAAGTGTGATGCAAGGTTGAGATAAATAAATGACCAATTTCACAGATGTGGAGATCACAGAATTTATGGTGAACCAGAGTACACTACCCTGTTCCTTCTCGTAAAGTGCTTTAGATAAAGTCATCAATCTATAATAATTTATGAAAAGCCTCCTGAAGTATATGAAATCAACTGTGCAAATGATTAAAATGATCCCCATTAAATAAACGGACCCAAATACCGGAAAGGAGGCCTTTTCTAAATTCTAAAAAAACCTCACTATTAACAATTTCCAGAGGGGGAGGATCGTCCTATAGCGGTGCATAGAAATGAAATTATGGAATCGTAAAGACTTGCGTTATATCCAACACAGTACATAGAGAGTTTTCAATTAAACCTTTTTGAAAATCTATCGTTTCCACATTTGATGAAATGTAATCAAGAACTCCTGTCTACTGTGCATCATAAAAATATTGATGCAGGGAAATGGTTGACTCCCTTGAGCCACTAATGATATCAAACGTTGTGACCAACCTGCATAGAAACAAAACCTAAATTCCGGAAACACTTACCCTTCTTGAACAATACCGAGCTTCATATATCCGAGGATCATTATGTTTTTGTACCCCAAATAATTACTTCATACAAAGTTCAAATAGTTAAACAACCCACAGGAATATAGTGGCGTTTAAAAAAAAAAAAAGCAGGATCTATTTTAATCTGTAGAATTTCTTCAATGCTTAATAATTCTTAGAAGACCGCTATTCAAAAAGTACTGTTTTAAAAGATTTTGAGTTCATCTGCTGAAGTGGAGAAGTGTGGCTCAATGGTTAGAGCGGCAGACCCTGATGCAGAGATCTGGCCTGGGACCAGGGTTCAATTCCCGCCTCGGCGGGTCTTGGGCTCAATTTCCTCGGACCTGATAATTCTCGCCTCAGTGCCTATTCTAATCATGGGTCCCACTCTGCAACTCTGGGCAATAGCTTGCTTAATCTCCACAACGGCCCCAACAGCGCTGGGATGCCTGGCTTCACCCTGGGGTGCCCAGGAGTGGACATTTCACAGGGAAAAGCCAGGAAGGGTTCCACAGCGGTATGCGTACAGCGCCAGGACACCTCTTTGGGGGTATAAGTGCGCTTTACAAGTACGAATTTCATTTCATTTCATTTCATCCCAGATATACCGTAAAAATAATTTTGCTCTATATTCTGATTAAAACACAAACAAAAATGTAAAGCCTCTCCTGCTTGCTCGAGAGCCCCTTCTGAGGCCGTTGAGGATGGCAGGAAAGAAAAGGTAGATTATATGGATACTTTTGCCAGAGATAAAAGGGCAAGAAAAAGAAAGGTTCGGAAATATTTTATAAAACTATTCCACAGCTACTTTCAAGGCTGTTTGGCTTGATATTAAAACTATCCATTTCAAAGATGCCTTTGAGGCAGCCCATAAAGGGAGACTTTAATAGCTCACCTGCTGCACAATATTGCCTATTTTAAAGGAACTCATTTACAGGGTTGATTCTGCCAAACAAGTATTTTACATACTGCTGCTGTTCTATTAAAAGAATACTTTGTTCGTGTTCAGTTGGCAACATTTTTAAGTACGCTGAAGATCAGAGGTTTTAGTCTAGATGGGGCTAACACAGACCATAGTTGTTTTGAGGTTGACAAAATGTGTGACATTGTAACAAGAACTATTCAAATCGTGGCAGAATGGCAGAATATCTAGCAGCAAACATAATATAGAATGTCAGTGGACCTAATATATAGTATACCTCTGGTAATATATTATAAGAAGAAAAGAGGAACCTCTTGTCATAACAAACATTGTCTCTTAGGTTCAAATTTCGCCAGTTCTTGAAAAACAATAATCTGCACAAAGAGGCATCTTAAAATGTGAAAGACATCAGCCACCTAAAGAGAAAAACACAGAGAAGAATGACAATCTACTAGGGCAAAGTGAATAAGCTAAGAGCAAAAACTCTGAAAATGCCTGAACGAATTTCTCAAATGAGACATATGAAGATAGCTAACTCCCACGAAGCTCCAGGTCATAACCAGAATCAGCACTTAAGTGGAAGAAAGAACAATTCAGTCAAAATGAAGAGGCCCACGAGGCACACTGTGGGAGTGGCACGTTGAGAGGTAAGTTGCTAGCTTGCCTGGCCTCATTCTTGTGGCTCTTGATTTTGGAAACCAAATCAACCACAGAATGCTTTGAACTGATCCACAGACAGGACACAACACTCTCATTTGGTTCTTTCAGAACCGTAGTAGAGTGGAAAGTTCATCTATTACCAAACATCATGGGATTCATTCAGCGTGTTTCCACCAATATGTACTCCCAAATGCATACACCTAGAGGTTTCTGCCCCTGAATGGGAGGTTAAAGTCCTGGAATGAGGGTGGTGTCCCTTATGCCATCACCAATGAACTGAGTAAGGACCAGAATTGGTCCTGAATACCTCTTACTACTGTGTCACAGTTTCTGTCTTATACTGAAGTCTAGTATCACTTTAAGTACGGTATTCAGACAAAATATCGAGTTGGAAATGTCGACTTACACAAATATCGAGTTGTAAATATCGTGACACAGAAATATCGACAGCAAGAATATTGTGGTCAAGAATATCGATTTTAAGGTAAGAAATATCCTTTTGTAAAAATATAGAAGTCATTAATATCGTTTGCAAAAATATAGGGGGTCATTAGGATGGCGGGCGGATCGCCATCCCAACTGGATTTACCCCCGCCATATAATTATGGCAGGGGGTATCGCGGCGGACGCAAAGTGCGTCTGCCGCTTTTCCGCCGGTCGGCAATCGTTCCGATTGCCGGCCGGGCGGAGCTGGGGCACAATATGGTGGCGGTGCCTAGAAGGCACCGCCATCCATATTATGATGCCTGGTTCAAAAGGCCTTTCCATGGCGGCGTTGCCGCCATGGAAAGGCTGGCGGGGATGTGCTTTGGGGGCCCGTTGCGGGCCCCCTGAGGGGGTGGGGGTGTACTTGGTGGGTACCCCCCTGCACTCCCATGCACAAGGTGCCTGCCACGTTGTGCATGGGAAAGCACAACATGTCAATTTGGCATTGCGGCGGGTGCTGCTGTAAGCAGCACCCGCCGCAATGTCAAATGTGTGGAATGCGACCGCCAGGGTGGCGGTCGCATCCTAATCAGCGGTGCGGGACCGCCGCACGTCTGGCAGCCGATCCCAGCACCGCGAGGATGGCGGGCGGACTGAAGTCCGCCAGCCATCCTAATGACCCCCATAGTTGTTTAAAATAATGATTTTTTAATTAGTGTTATGTATTTTAGTATATATTTTAAATGTTTGTGATGTACTTTTTTGTATATGTATTGTTTATGTTTTTTTAATATATGTGTTAAATTGTTAGTAATTAATTTTATTTTAATTAAAGTTTGCGTTTTAGTTCCGTAGCTGGTTGTGGGTTTATAGGGGAATAGGGTGGGAAGTAATTTAATTATAATAATTTAATGATTATTTTTTATGTATTAATATTTATTTAATTTAGATTTTATAGTGTTAATTGTGGGAAGTAATTTATTATTAATTAATCTTTAATTGGTTGTTAATTAATACCAATTCATTAATTGGTAATTTATGGTAATCGTGTAATATTTTTTAGGTGCAGGTTGTGGGGTTTATAGGGGTAAAGGGTGGGAAGTAATTTATTTTTAATTAATTAATAATTGGTTGTTAATTGATATTAACTATTTAATTGAAAATTAATTATGGAAATTGTGTAATTAATTTTAGGTGTGGGTTGTGGGGTTTATAGGGGTAAAGGGTGGGAAGGGTGGTAAGTAATATATGTTTAATTATTTAAAAATCCGTTGTTAATTAATATTAATTAATGAATTGAATATTAATTATGGAAATTGTAATTAATTTTAGGTGTGGTTGTGGGGTTTATAGGGGTAAAGGGTGGGAAGAAATGTATGTTTAATTAATTAATAATTAGTTGATCATTAATATTAATTAATTAATTAATTAGGGTAATTGTTTATTTTTTTGTGTGGGGGTTTGGTTTTATAGGGGTATAGGGTGGTGAGTAAATTAATTTTACTTACTTTATAATTAGTTGTTAAATACTATTAGTTTTTTATTTGAAAATACATTTTAATTGTGTAATCATTTTTTTGACAGTTTAATTTTAGATGTGGGTTGTGGGGATTATAGGGGTAAAGTGTGGGAAGTTAATTAATTTTTATGTGTTTTAATTTGTTTTTTAATTAATAATATCTCTTTAATTGATAATTATGCTAATTATGGAAGTCCATTTTTTTCAAATGTAGATGTGGCTTGTGAATTCTGTGCTGTTATAGGGTAGGAAATAAAAAACTAAATGTATGTAATAATGAATGTTTTTGTTTCTAAATAATTTCTAAATAAAAATATTTATTTGTTTGAAAATTATTTTTTATTTTATTTAATATAATATTTGTGTGTATTTGTCATATGTATTTAACATTATATGTTTTTATTTTTTTAATTTTTCATATTAAATATATTTGTATTTCAATTTTTAACATATTAATATATTTATTTATTTATTTTATTTTAATATTTTTTGTTGTTGTTGATATTTTGTTTGTTTTTAATTTTGAACTGACTGGAGTAGGAATATTAATTTTTACCCCTCCGCAATCCAACACTTTCCCTACTGTTGCACTGACTGGAGCCGGAATAGTAATTTTTGCCCCTCCGCTATCCAACACTTTCCCTATTGTTGCACTCACTGGAGTGGGAATAGTAATTTTTACCCCTCTGTTATCCAACACGTTCCCTACTGTTCCACTCACTGGAGTGCGAATAGTAATTTTTATCTCTCCGCTACCCAACACTTTCCCTACTGTTGCACTCATTGGAGTGGAAATAGTAATTTTTACCCCTCCGCTAGCCAACACTTTCCCTACTGTTTCACTGACTGGAGTGGGAATAGTAAATTTTAACCCTCCGCTATCCAACACTTTCCCTACTGTTGCACTGACTGGAGAGGGAAATGTAAGTTTATATATTTGTAATCTATAATAGAATGTTTTTTTATTAGATTTTATGTTATTGGTATATGTGTGTGTGTGTGTGTGTGTGTGTGTGTATATATATATATATATATATATATATATAAACAAAGACTCTCCTTCCAGAGATGCAGGCCCGTAGAGGGGTGGCGCGGTGCCGGCGGAGAAACCGGTAATTCAATATAAATCCAAAGCGGGGTTACCTATCGCGCTCTCAGGTTAACGCATAAACCAAGCAAGACTCCAAAGATAGAAAAGGGGGTTTATTATCGTCATAAACCCTCCGTGACGCGTTTCGACTCCGCAGAGTCTTGATCACACAATGGGGCAACCACACAGTCATTGCTTACATACACTTCCTGTGAAATGTAAACATAAACATAAAAAGCGGACACACTTATAATCGTTACATACAGTTTCATGGTCGCCATTAGTAAGTGGTAAAAATACAGTTAGACGAAATTCAAAAACGATGTGCAAAGTAGACTATGACATTAAAATATACATAAACCATATGATAGGAGCATAGCGAACCCACTGGCTGGTGTTTGAGAGTAGTTTTCCCCGGGAATAGTGGCGGGGCATGCTGGTATTTGCAGTCCTCTACGAATACGGGCTATGTAGAACGTAAAGTTCAGAAACGTGCGTATGGAGATTGCATATCACACCCTAGTATATTCATTGATGCACAAGTTGCCTAGTCTGGAAGCTGCGCTGCTAAACTTGTGGCGCGTTAAATACGCATTATGCATATCGGTACCAAAAGGTAATAAATAATGTATCCTGGCGTGCTGTTAGATTCAAAGGCCCTATTTCCTTTTAACCAGCTCTATGTGTTTCTATTGTTCCCTAGTTAGTGGGAATTTCAAAAGTTGATGAAGTGTGCCTGTCAAAGCCTACTCGAAGTGGATGGTTCCCTTCTGTTAATGTAACAAGGAATTAAAAATATACCAATATAACAAACTGCCGCTGATTTGGTGCCCCATCTACCACCTGTTGTGTGCACAAAACATATTTATACAATGCAAATAACATAATCATGTAAAAAATAACATAATCGTGTAAAAATCTCTTATCTGTGGACAAGGTCGTAGCAGAATGATGTCACGAAGAAAAGGTTAGGGATCCCAAGCAAGAGACATGGTCGCTTCCTTTCCTCCTGCAAAAGAATAAAAGGAAAAGACAAGAGTCATGCACAGTCATTGTAAATGAGACATGTTGCAACCAACTAGCAATGAAACTAACAATAAAACATTCTAATCATGCAAAAGTAAAAGCTAGAAGGCTTGGTCTCTGTTATTTGACTGTCTGCCTGTCACGGGCAAAAATGTAATCTAATGTTCTTGAAGATGTATAGCCAATTCCTCATCCTGATTATGCCCTTTAGGGTAGCGTGTGGCCATCCCTATGATGTGCCTTGATTCACGTTGTCTAAATTTGAGAGTGCGGTTACCTCCTCTCTTGTTGCCCAATACCTGTTCTATTGCATAGTATGATAGTTTGGAACTGTCTGAAAAATGATGTGACTCAAAATGTCGTGCAATAGGATACTGTTTGTCTCTGTTAGTGATTGCCCTCATGTGTTCTAGAATTCTTTTTTTGGCCATGATTGTTGTGCTGCCTACATATCTCAAACTACAGGGGCATTCCAGTACATAGATCACGAAGGTGGTACTGCATGTCAAGAATTGTTTAATTCTCACCATGCTGTTAGTGCTAGTGTTCCAGAACTCCCTTCTAAACCGGCTGTTGCTGCACGCTTTACAATGGCCGCATGGAAAAAAGCCCTGCAAATCAATACCCCTTGTTACGGGGGTGTCTCTTAGGTCACTGTGTACAAGGAGATCCCTAAGGTTATGACTCCTCCTGTAAGTGATCATAGGTCTGATGGGTATAGTGCTGCCTATAACCGGGTCACCTTTGAGGATATCCCATTTCTGTGCAATGGTTTTGCGTATGTACTTTGCATTCCCGTTGTATGTGAGAATTATACGTGTATCTATGTTTTCAGAGTTGTCATCTGTAGTCTTGATGGTATTGCTGAGTATGGTTTCCCTTTCTACTCTCTCTGTTCGTTCCACCGCCCTCTTTAGGACCCAAGGTGGGTAGCCTCTTTCCTGAAATCTTTGAATCATAACAGTTTGTTCTTTCTGGTAGCTTTCCTCAGAGTTACAGTTCCTTTTGGCTCTGAGCAATTCCCCATAAGGGATGCTCCATTTGAGATTATCTGGATGGCTACTCATGGCATGTAATAGGGTGTTCCCTGCCGTACATTTCCTGTAGAGAGTGGTTTGTATCTCGTTAGATATAATCTGCACTTTGATATCTAGATATTCTACCTCCTTCCTGCTAATGATGCTGGTGAGTTTGATATTCCTAGTGTTATGATTCAGTTTGTCTACAAACCGTCGTGCTTCATGTTCACTCCCTTGCCATACCACAAACAGGTCATCTATGTACCTGAGCCATAAGATGACTTTGTTGAACTCAACGTCAAGATTGTTGTCACATCTGATGTCCTCCTCCCATGCTCCCATAAACAGATTCGCGAAACTGGGCGCGAAGCAAGTTCCCATTGCAGTTCCGTGGGTCTGTTTATAGATCTCCTCGTTGAACATGAAAAAATTGCTTGATAAACAAAATCTCATCATGTCCAATATCATTTGGGTATGTCCCCAATACCTGATGTGTCTGCGTTTCAGAAATCTGACACATGCTTCTATTCCCTGCTCATGGTCAATCACTGTGTACAAAGAGTTGACATCCATAGTTATCAACAAATAATCAGCTTGCCATGAGAGATTATTGATTTTACTGAGGAAGTCCTTAGTGTCCCTTAAATATATGGGCAAGGTACTTACAAATTCTCTTAAAAAATGGTCAATGTAGCATGATATATTCTCAGCAACGCTGCCTCGTGACGACACTATGGGTCTACCTGGTGGATTCTCCCTATCTTTGTGGATTTTAGGCAGAAGATACAAGACTGGAAGGACCGGGTAGTCCTTTTTGAGAAAGCAGAATTCTTCCCATAGAAGGAGTCCCTTGTCCCTCCAATCTCCCAATTTGTCCCAAATGTAGGAAATGCTATTATTGTACTCTATCCTGGTAGTAATACTGTATGTACTTGTGTCATGTAATTGTCTTAAGGCTTCCTTTATGTACATATCTTGGGTGAGAATCACAATGTTCCCCCTTTGTCTGCAGGTCTGATGACAATGCTATTGTCCTCTGCAAATGCTTGCATAGCCTTCCTCTGGGTGAGTGTCAGGTTGTGTTTAAATTTCCTCATTTTCTTAGGCCAATTCCTTTGCCTGTAATTGAGTAGATCCTTGCCGACCAGATCTTGAAAGGTATCTATATTATCATGGTTCATGGTCGGTAGGAATGTCGATTTTGGTTTGAAATTGGTACATGCCGCTTTGTCATGGTCAATTTCCAGTTCGTCTAAGATGTTGCGAATCTCCACATTCGCATGTGCCCCCTCTGGATCTTCCTGCAGTTCATGTAATGCCACCAGAGTGTCAATGTCTCCTATTGCCAATGCCTCCTCATGTGTGTTGTGTTCTATGAAAAGGGGTTCTTTGCTTTTTGTGGGTTTCAGTTTATGCCACTTCTTCAGTTTAAATTTTCTGCAGAATTTAAAAATGTCAATTCTGCTATCTACATAATTCATGGGTACTGCTGGACAAAACGACAGACCTAAGCATAATGTTCTTTTGTCTTGAATGCTTACTTGTCTGTGAGAAATATTAATGATGGTTTGTTTTACCGTAGCATCATCCATCATTGTTGTTTCCTGGAGCGTGTCTGCTTGTATCCCACTTGCTCCATTTCGTTTCCTCTTTTCTCTCCTCTGCCGGCACCTCTTCCGCCTCTTGCTCTGGTACCCCTTGTGCTTCCTCTTCCTCTTCCCCTCCTGCCGTTGTAGTGTTCTCGTTGTAGTTCACCTTGGTCATCGACCTGGTCATCTGCCGGCTCCGTTTCATGAGTCGGTACTCGTCTAAAAGGTTTTGGGGCGTGTTGCGCCATCTCCATCAGACAAAGAGCTTTCCGATGTCTCAGACACTTCAGAGGCCTCTGTATTGGTGTCACTGGCAACTGCAGCTTCTTCGTCGCCATTTGCTCTAGGTCTTGCAGTTATTGCTGCTTTAGCCGTGGTTCCATTTGGGGTGTCGTAAAGGTAATCATACTTTCGACTGAAGGTAAGTATCCTCCCAGATTCATAATCGCCACAGTCTCGATGGAGTTTGCGTTGTTTCCTCGCCTTTATGTCGTCTTCGATCAATCTCAACCTTTTCTTCATTTCCTCAAGATATTTTGCGATTAGATCTTGTTCCGCAATTTTAGTCAGATCGTTTTTCATGCATAAGATCTCTCTCTTGATGTTTTCCCTATCGGACCATGCGTATTTTACGAGGATCTCCAGCATGTTCCTTGAGCTGTTGGCTGAGTTGGCGGACCATTCTTCTAACATGGCCGGGTCAGGTGAATCATAAGAAGGGGTGATAAAGATTCTGAGGCCTCGAGGCACCATCTTTTTGTCAATGTAATCCTGCAATGACGTCGCCTCCCACCAAGGGCCGGCCGTAACGGAGGAGTTCAAAGAAAACAGCGAGCACGTCCCGGACCCCCCTGGATCCTTCTGGAGCAGCGGAACGCCGATCCTCACGCTATCCCGGGCTCGGGATACACCGTGAAGGTAAGGAAGTTAAGTGCAAGAACGGGTATGGGACGACCGCATACAGTAATTGGGTGACATTAGCAAGAGTACACTGATTTCTTTCCTTACACAGACTGGAAGTGCAGCAATGCTCGCTAAGACATTGAGAATTTGAGAAGTTTACTTTAAACTTCTAACTATACACCCTTTAGTACTAACCCTACTTTCATCTATACAGTAGGGTGAACTGTCTCCACGGCAAGGGGAACTCTGTATTCTTTTACAGAGGGGTTACGCAACCAGCAGACTCCATCGTTCTGTGGACAAGCATCATTAGATCAACGAAGCATTATGGAGGATGAGAGGGAACGTAAAGAAGTGGCACAGACACTATTTGCACGGGCACCGGGAGTAGGCAGCAGCCAGCCGGCAGCTACCCGTACTGAATCAACCACAATGGATGTACTTAAAAAGTATGAAAAATTGCATAAACAAGAACTGTCTAAATGGTGGGAGGCGACGTCATTGCAGGATTACATTGACAAAAAGATGGTGCCTCGAGGCCTCAGAATCTTTATCACCCCTTCTTATGATTCACCTGACCCGGCCATGTTAGAAGAATGGTCCGCCAACTCAGCCAACAGCTCAAGGAACATGCTGGAGATCCTCGTAAAATACGCATGGTCTGATAGGGAAAACATCAAGAGAGAGATCTTATGCATAAAAAACGATCTGACTAAAATTGCGGAACAAGATCTAATCGCAAAATATCTTGAGGAAATGAAGAAAAGGTTGAGATTGATCGAAGACGACATAAAGGCGAGGAAACAACGCAAACTCCACCGAGACTGTGGCGATTATGAATCTGGGAGGATACTTACCTTCAGTCGAAAGTATGATTACCTTTACGACACCCCAAATGGAACCACGGCTAAAGCAGCAATAACTGCAAGACCTAGAGAAATGGCGATGAAGAAGCTGCAGTTGCCAGTGACACCAATACAGAGGCCTCTGAAGTGTCTGAGACATCGGAAAGCTCTTTGTCTGATGGAGATGGCGCAACACGCCCCAAAACCTTTTTAGACGAGTACCGACTCATGAAACGGAGCCGGCAGATGACCAGGTCGATGACCAAGGTGAACTACAACGAGAACACTACAACGGCAGGAGGGGGAAGAGGAAGAGGAAGAGGAAGCACAAGGGGTACCAGAGCAAGAGGCGGAAGAGGTGCCGGCAGAGGAGAGAAAAGAGGAAACGAAATGGAGCAAGTGGGATACAAGCAGACACGCTCCAGGAAACAACAATGATGGATGATGCTACGGTAAAACAAACCATCATTAATCTTTCTCACAGACAAGTAAGCATTCAAGACAAAAGAACATTATGCTTAGGTCTGTCGTTTTGTCCAGCAGTACCCATGAATTATGTAGATAGCAGAATTGACATTTTTAAATTCTGCAGAAAATTAAAACTGAAGAAGTGGCATAAACTGAAACCCACAAAAAGCAAAGAACCCCTTTCCATAGAACACAACACACATGAGGAGGCATCGGCAATAGGAGACATTGACACTCTGGTGGCATTACATGAACTGCAGGAAGATCCAGAGGGGGCACATGCGAATGTGGAGATTCGCAACATCTTAGACGAACTGGAAATTGACCATGACAAAGCGGCATGTACCAATTTCAAACCAAAATCGACATTCCTACCGACCATGAACCATGATAATATAGATACCTTTCAAGATCTGGTCGGCAAGGATCTACTCAATTACAGGCAAAGGAATTAACCTAAGAAAATGAGGAAATTTAAACACAACCTGACACTCACCCAGAGGAAGGCTATGCAAGCATTTGCAGAGGACAATAGCATTGTCATCAGACCTGCAGACAAAGGGGGGAACATTGTGATTCTCACCCAAGATATGTACATAAAGGAAGCCTTAAGACAATTACATGACACAAGTACATACAGTATTACTACCAGGATAGAGTACAATAATAGCATTTCCTACATTTGGGACAAATTGGGAGATTGGAGGGACAAGGGACTCCTTGTATGGGAAGAATTCTGCTTTCTCAAAAAGGACTACCCGGTCCTTCCAGTCTTGTATCTTCTGCCTAAAATCCACAAAGATAGGGAGAATCCACCAGGTAGACCCATAGTGTCGTCACGAGGCAGCGTTGCTGAGAATATATCACGCTACATTGACCATTTTTTAAGAGAATTTGTAAGTACCTTGCCCTCATATTTAAGGGACACTAAGGACTTCCTCAGTAAAATCAATAATCTCTCATGGCAAGCTGATTATTTGTTGATAACTATGGTTGTCAACTCTTTGTACACAGTGATTGACCATGAGCAGGGAATAGAAGCATGGGTCAGATTTCTGAAACGCAGACACATCAGGTATTGGGGACATACCCAAATGATATTGGACATGAAGAGATTTTGTTTATCAAGCAATTTTTTCATGTTCAACGAGGAGATCTATAAACAGACCCACGGAACTGCGATGGGAACTTGCTTCGCGCCCAGTTTCGCGAATCTGTTTATGGGAGCATGGGAGGAGGACATCAGATGTGACAACAATCTTGACGTTGAGTTCAACAAAGTCATCTTATGGCTCAGGTACATAGATGACCTGTTTGTGGTATGGCAAGGGAGTGAACATGAAGCACGACGGTTTGTAGACAAACTGAATCATAACACTAGGAATATCAAACTCACCAGCATCATTAGCAGGAAGGAGGTAGAATATCTAGATATCAAAGTGCAGATTATATCTAACGAGATACAAACCACTCTCTACAGGAAATGTACGGCAGGGAACACCCTATTACATGCCATGAGTAGCCATCCAGATAATCTCAAATGGAGCATCCCTTATGGGGAATTGCTCAGAGCCAAAAGGAACTGTAACTCTGAGGAAAGCTACCAGAAAGAACAAACTGTTATGATTCAAAGATTTCAGGAAAGAGGCTACCCACCTTGGGTCCTAAAGAGGGCGGTGGAACGAACAGAGAGAGTAGAAAGGGAAACCATACTCAGCAATACCATCAAGACTACAGGTGACAACTCTGAAAACATAGATACACGTATAATTCTCACATACAACGGGAATGCAAAGTACATACGCAAAACCATTGCACAGAAATGGGATATCCTCAAAGGTGACCCGGTTATAGGCAGCACTATACCCATCAGACCTATGATCACTTACAGGAGGAGTCATAACCTTAGGGATCTCCTTGTACACAGTGACCTAAGAGACACCCCCGTAACAAGGGGTATTGATTTGCAGGGCTTTTTTCCATGCGGCCATTGTAAAGCGTGCAGCAACAGCCGGTTTAGAAGGGAGTTCTAGAACACTAGCACTAACAGCATGGTGAGAATTAAACAATTCTTGACATGCAGTACCACCTTCGTGATCTATGTACTGGAATGCCCCTGTAGTTTGAGATATGTAGGCAGCACAACAAACATGGCCAAAAAAAGAATTCTAGAACACATGAGGGCAATCACTAACAGAGACAAACAGTATCCTATTGCACGACATTTTGAGTCACATCATTTTTCAGACAGTTCCAAACTATCATACTATGCAATAGAACAGGTATTGGGCAACAAGAGAGGAGGTAACCGCACTCTCAAACTTAGACAACGTGAATCAAGGCACATCATAGGGATGGCTACACGCTACCCTAAAGGGCATAATCAGGATGAGGAATTGGCTATACATCTTCAAGAACATTAGATTACATTTTTGCCCGTGACAGGCAGACAGTCAAATAACAGAGACCAAGCCTTCTAGCTTTTACTTTTGCATGATTAGAATGTTTTATTGTTAGTTTCATTGCTAGTTGGTTGCAACATGTCTCATTTACAATGACTGTGCATGACTCTTGTCTTTTCCTTTTATTCTTTTGCAGGAGGAAAGGAAGGGACCATGTCTCTTGCTTGGGATCCCTAACCTTTTCTTCGTGACATCATTCTGCTACAACCTTGTCCACAGATAAGAGATTTTTACACGATTATGTTATTTTTTACATGATTATGTTATTTGCATTGTATAAATATGTTTTGTGCACACAACAGGTGGTAGATGGGGCACCAAATCAGCGGCAGTTTGTTATATTGGTATATTTTTAATTCCTTGTTACATTAACAGAAGGGAACCATCCACTTCGAGTAGGCTTTGACAGGCACACTTCATCAACTTTTGAAATTCCCACTAACTAGGGAACAATAGAAACACATAGAGCTGGTTAAAAGGAAAAAGGGCCTTTGAATCTAACAGCACGCCAGGATACATTATTTATTACCTTTTTGGTACCGATATGCATAATGCGTATTTAACGCGCCACAAGTTTAGCAGCGCAGCTTCCAGACTAGGCAACTTGTGCATCAATGAATATACTAGCGTGTGATATGCAATCTCCATACGCACGTTTCTGAACTTTTACGTTCTACATAGCCCGTATTCGTAGAGGACTGCAAATACCAGCATGCCCCGCCACTATTCCCGGGGAAAACTACTCTCAAACACCAGCCAGTGGGTTCGCTATGCTCCTATCATATGGTTTATGTATATTTTAATGTCATAGTCTACTTTGCACATCGTTTTTGAATTTCGTCTAACTGTATTTTTACCACTTACTAATGGCGACCATGAAACTGTATGTAACGATTATAAGTGTGTCCGCTTTTTATGTTTATGTTTACATTTCACAGGAAGTGTATGTAAGCAATGACTGTGTGGTTGCCCCATTGTGTGATCAAGACTCTGCGGAGTCGAAACGCGTCACGGAGGGTTTATGACGATAATAAACCCCCTTTTCTATCTTTGGAGTCTTGCTTGGTTTATGCGTTAACCTGAGAGCGCGATAGGTAACCCCGCTTTGGATTTATATATATATATGTATATTATCTACTGGCGGTCGCCAGTAGATAGTTATAGTTACAACCTATTATCCATAGGAAATCCGCGACATTCTATTTGAAATAACTCTCTTGCCGGTTGACGTATCTTCGCAAAATTTTCAAACTTTATGGCCCGCTCCGGTCCGCTCCTACCCTGAAAGTCTCGGGGGATTCGTCAAGCGGGGGCCGAGAAAAAGGGGGTCCCAAAACGCGTTTTCCCCATGCAATTTTCCATAGGAAACTTTAGACACGGCTACAGCCCGAACTGCTGAACGGAATTACACCAAATTTGGCAAAGAGGTAGTTCTTGGTTCAGAAAGAACCCTTTTTGTTAAATGGTGTAAATCCGTTCAGTAGTTGCTGAGAAAATCAAAAGTAAAAAGATAGTGATATCTAGGGCCGCGGATCCTCCCGAGCACGAGCTGCATGTTAATTGGCTGTCAGCTGGCTGTCAACATTCCGATTCAGGAAATGTTGGCAGCCATTTTGTCCCTCGGTAGAACCGAGGGACAGAAACAAGTGCGCAAAGCGCACAAAGGGGGCAGGGTAGAAACACCCTGACCCCTAGGTCTGCTCAGGGGTCCCACAAGGACCCCCTGGGCAAAAATATTTTTTTTTTTTTTTTTAAATCGGCAGGATGCGCTCAGGGAGCGCAAACCCTGCCGAAAAAATAAAAAAATCGGAGCGCGGTCTCCCGCGCTTCGATGTTAATTGGCCCCCGGGTGGGCCAAGTCCCGGGGGCATGCTGGGGGGGTTAATTTTATGTGTGGGGGCCTCTAAGGGCCCCCAAGCCCCGGGGACCACCACCCCCGGGGCTTTATGTATAATGAAGCGGGAGGGCTCTGAGCCCTCCCGCAGCCCCGGGGACCACCACCTCCCGGGGCTTCTTTTTTAAAATTAAAAACCTGTGTGGGGGGCTCCAGCCCCCCCACACGCCCCGGGGACCACCACCTCCCCGGGGCACTAAGAAAAATTAAAATGGGGGTCCGTTTTGGACCCCCAAGCCCCGGGGACCACCACCTCCCCGGGGCTGTGCTGATGTAGGGAGGGGGCCGCGCGGCCCCCTCCTGGAGCCCTTGATGGCCCTGGGGACCGCCACCCCCAGGGCCGGCTCCTGCAGTGTCCCGGGGTGCCTACCCCGGGACACTGCTGTTTGCAATGACAGGACGGGAGCCTCGCGGCTCCCGTCCTGTCATTGCAAACTTGCTTTGGATATTGGAAGAGAGAGCAGGAAACCTGCTCTCTCTTCCAATATCCAAAGCAGATTGCTTTCCACATGGGGAGCAGCATGTTAGCTGCTCCCCATGTGTAAGCAATGCCGGCTCCCGTAGGACACGGGGAGCCGGCGGGACTGTGGGGGGATTGGGGACCCCCCACAGTCCCCAACCAGAGGCCAGGCCCCGGGGGATGGGGTCCCCGGGGCCATAAGTGGCCAGGGAGGGGGCCACGCAGCCCCCTCCCCAAAGGAAAAAAAAAAAAAAAAGTGCAAGGCCGGCCCCGGGGAATGGGGTCCCCGGGGCCTTAAATGGCCTGAGGAGGGGGCCACGCAGCCCCCTCCAAATAAGAAAAAAAGAGGCCATGCCCCGGGGGATGGGGTCCCCGGGGCCAATACAGGCCCAGGGAAGGGGGGCCACGCGGCCCCCTTCCCGTTTTTTTTTATTTTATTTTAATTAAAAAAAAGGGGTAAGGCCCTGGGGGATGGGGTCCCCAGGGCCTAAAAATAGGAAAAAGGAAGGGGGTCCACACAGCCCCCCTTCAGGGGGAAAAAAAACGAAAAAACGATCGGGCCCGCAGGCCCCGCCCCTTCCTTCACCACTCTGCAAACGCGCCCCTGGCGCGTTTGCAGAGGGGGAACGAATTCCCCTTGAATACTGGGGGTCCCTGGGGGCCAACTAGCCCACCAGGAACCTCCAGTATGCGCCAGGGGCTGCCTTGCAGAGAGGTGTACAGAGGCCACGCCCCTTTTACACCTCTCTGCAACGCAGCTCTGTGGCGCTTTTGGAGGTATATGGTGGGCTAGTTGCACCCCAGGGACCCTCAGGATTCAAGGGGAGTTAATCCCCCGACTTAAAACGCGCCATGGGGCGCGTTTGCACAGTGGTGAAGGGAGGGGCGGGGCTTCAGGTGACATGTGTGCAAACAGGCCCCGTGGCTCATTTTAAGATGGGGAATTAAATCCCCTTCAATCCTGAGGGTCCCTGGGGGCCAACTAGCCCAACAGGTACGTCCAGAAAGCGCCACAGAGCTGCGTTGCAGAGAGGTGTAAAAGGGGTGTGGCCTCTGTACATGTCTCTGCAACGCAGCCCCTGGCGCATACTGGAGGTTCCTGGTGGGCTAGTTGGCCCGTAGGGACCCTCATGATTCAAGGGGACTTAATCCCCCAACTTAAAACGCGCCACGGGGCGCGTTTGCACAGATGTTACCTCAGGCCCCGCCCCCTCCCTTCACCATTGTGCAAATATTCCTCTAAAATCAGCCGAAATCCGAATTCTGATTTACTCACCTGTTATCAGGAGAGACCTCAGTGCTGCATCTTTCAGCCCAGTACTGGTCCTGAAAAGTAATTTTAACCGTACTTACCGGTAACTTGAATTTCCTTCATAGGCTAACATTGACTGGTTTCACTTGGAAATTCTTCTAAGTGTGGAGTTTTGGAACTTTAAAATATTCCTCTAAAATCAGCCGAAATACGAATTCCGATTTACTCACCTGTTATCAGGAGAGACCTCAGTGCTGCATCTTTCAGCCCAGTACTGGTCCTGAAAAGTAATTTTAATCGTACTTACCAGTAACTTGAATTTCCTTCCTTAGGCTAACATTGACTGGTTTCACTTGGAAATTCTTCTAAGTGTGGAGTTTTGGAACTTTAAAATATTCCTCTAAAATCAGCCGAAATCCGAATTCCGATTTACTCACCTGTTATCAGGAGAGACCTCAGTGCTGCATCTTTCAGCCCAGTACTGGTCCTGAAAAGTAATTTTAACCGTACTTACCGGTAACTTGAATTTCCTTCATAGGCTAACATTGACTGGTTTCACTTGGAAATTCTTCTAAGTGTGGAGTTTTGGAACTTTAAAATATTCCTCTAAAATCAGCCGAAATCCGAATTCCGATTTACTCACCTGTTATCAGGAGAGACCTCAGTGCTGCATCTTTCAGCCCAGTACTGATCCTCAAAAGTAATTTTAACCGTACTTACCGGTAACTTGAATTTCCTTCATAGGCTAACATTGACTGGTTTCACTTGGAAATTCTTCTAAGTGTGGAGTTTTGGAACTTTAAAATATTCCTCTAAAATCAGCCGAAATACGAATTCCGATTTACTCACCTGTTATCAGGAGAGACCTCAGTGCTGCATCTTTCAGCCCAGTACTGATCCTCAAAAGTAATTTTAACCGTACTTACCAGTAACTTGAATTTCCTTCCATAGGATATCATTGCCTGCTTTTTGCTGAAAAAGTTTCTGTGTTGATTTTTGAAACATACAAATATTCCTCTAAAATCAGCCGAAATACGAATTCCGATTTACTCACCTGTTATAAGGAGAGACCTCAGTGCTGTATCTTTCAGCCCAGTACTGGTCCTGAAAAGTAATTTTAACCGTACTTACCAGTAACTTATATTTTCTTCCATAGGAATCCATTGTCTGGTTTTCAGCAGAAAAGTTTCAAAGTGTCGATTTTCACAAACTACAAATATTCCTTAAAAATCGCCTGTATGACTTAAACGCATTCTTTCAACTGTTTACAGGAGATGCACCAGTGCTGGATCCAGGATCCAACACTGAGTAAGAAAAAGTAACGATAACAGTTTTTACCTGCTAAGTGAATTTCCTTCCATAGGATAACATTGGTGATTCTATGAGAAAAAGTTTCTAAGTGTCAACTTTTAAAATACAATAATATTCCTTAAAAATCACGACTGTAACCAAAACGCTTTTACTCAACTGTTTACAGGAGATGTACCAGGACTGAATCTAGGATCCAGTCCTGTGGTTAGAAAAGTAATCCATAAAGTAACTAATTGCATTTAACTAGAAATTCACATTGAGCTGAATGTTGCATTGTGTATGAAAATGTGTTGCCCATTGCAACAACTGTAACTACTGTACTTAAAAGTCTATTGCCTATGTGCAAAGTATTTAAACTAAAGTAATTCATTCTGAGAAAGTATTTTTTGTAATGTAATGTATAATGTAATTACAATGTAATTTAAAAAATAAAATATGTAAAAGAAATTGTTTCTAAAAATGTAGTAAATCAGTGTGAAAAAAATTAATATAAAAATTAATACATTTAAAAATTGTCATTTAAAAAACCTTTGAAATTCACTGAAAAAACCGTAGGTTTCAGGCACGTTATAGTTACAAATTAGCATTTTAAAAACCTTTGAAATTCACTGAAAAAACCATAGGTTTCAGACACGTTATAGTTAGAAATTAGCATTTAAAAAACCTTTGAAATTCACTGAAAAAACCATAGGTTTTAGGGACAGTTATAGTTAGTTGGACATTGCACTCGTACAAAACCCGTGAAATTCCCCCGTTATAGTTAGTTCAGCTAACTATAACTCGCGCCCCGCAATGCACTGCTGATGACGTCACATATTACATCACTCATGACATGGTCAGTGACATCACTGATGACATCACTGATGACATCTCAAATGACATCACTGATGACATCATCCACGTGATAATCTGATGCAGCTTCTCACACCCTAATATAACCTTTGATACACCCAATCTAAATTACAGAGTGCCATTCGCAAAACCATAGACACTCCAACACCAATAACTACATACCCACTCACTGATTCTTAGGTCTACCCACACACATCCACTCACTCACCCGTACAGTCACTCATACTTATGGTCACTCAGTACAGGACTATCATATGCACTCTTACTCCTATATAGACACTCAAACACCGCCACTTATCCATAGAGGTACTCACACACCTAGTCAGTCATGCAAATAATTAAACACACTGCCATTTACTCACCTATACAGTTATACACACACCAGCTCACTTAATCATACAAATACTAGCACATTGTTACGCTCTTATACAATCACTGATACAAGCACACACTCATCCATACAGCCACTATCACAATCACTCACTCTCGCTTATAGCTATTTATATACTCCAATACACATATATACTGCCTTTCACATATGTAGTTACTCACACATGTACCACTGGGACATACATTCACTCACTAACACACTCTTACACACACTTACCCACCCATACAGTCTATCACAGATGCACTCTTGAAACCATCCACCCAGTGAATCACCCACTCACACATCTATGCACAGTCGCACACACCCCATCCACACAAACACTCAGGCACCCATACAGATACTCATAGAACCAATCAATAACCCATATAGACACTCATGTAGCTATTCGCAAATCCATGCATCCACTTACACACCAACAGACGGATACAGACATTCACACAGTTTAGTCACTAACCCATGCATTCAGTAAGATACGTTTAATCACTCACTTGTAGAGTCAGTCACGCACGTACTAAATCATCCATTCAGACACTTATACACCCACTCATTCTTCAATACGCCTTTCCCTATATATATTAAACATATTTAAACTTTACAGAAACACACAGTCACTGGATGATGTCATCAGTGATGTCATTTGAGATGTCATCAGTGATGTCATCAGTGATGTCACTGACCATGTCATGAGTGATGTAATATGTGACGTCATCAGCAGTGCATTGCGGGGCGCGAGTTATAGTTAGCTGAACTAACTATAACGGGGGAATTTCAAGGGTTTTGTACGAGTGCAATGTCCAACTAACTATAACTGTCCCTAAAACCTATGGTTTTTTCAGTGAATATATATATGTATAAATATTTATTTATACATTTTTATATAATTTTAAAATTATAAAATAAATTAAAATTAATAGTTTATTAATTGTTTTAAAGTAAATATATATATATATATATATATATATATATATATATATATATATATTAATTAATGGTTCCCCTGTTTAGAAATGCCTTGCTCGGGAGACTGGAGCCCTCTGGTGACTGGGCGCCGCGGACGCCAACGTGGATGCGGTGAGGAATGTTCGGCACAAGCAATTTTTTGTTTATTGGTCTCCTCCGACCCCATGTTCGTTGTCCATCTATTAACTTTCATTCGGTGCTATGCGCAGTCAAAGACATTTGAGGCTACCTTTTTACTATTTTTTTGTTACGAGACTCTGATTTCTGCTCGTTACAGTTTACTGATATTTACTGCCCACTGCTTTAAGAGATACAGATGCTGACTGGTTAAGATCCATGCCCAGGACTGTGTGGTTCTCGCTTGAGCGCCTTGAGGCATTATGGGAGTGGAAGTCCTTTCGGGGATGTGAGTGTGCACCGGGAAGCGGATATTTTATCGAGAAATTACACACTCTGGGGCCGATTCCGATTCGGGCCGGAAAACGTACCGACCGACTCGGTACGGGAATTTAGTCCGACCGACACGTACCGGCGCTGCCCGACCCGGGTAGTACGATGAAATGCATGTGAATCACGACCGACTCGTACGTAACACAAGCCGAACGACCGAACCGGACGGAAACAAGCTATCCGGCCGGGATCGGGCTTAAAGATGCCTCTGCGTTAACATTTTTAAAATAGTTACAGCACGGTTTTATGCATTTAAATTGAATGTATTTCTGTTACACTAAGGGCTTTGTTTTCTAGAGCGATTGGTGCCACTGTTTAAATGTATCAAAGATATATTTTCTCCCACGATAGGCTATTGATGAGATTATCTTGGATAATTGTTTTTACACGCATTAAGCATATTCGAATGCTGCAATATGCTGAACAACTTGCTGCACTATGCGTTTCATAAACATCATGGCATGTCGTAAATCTACCAGCTGCAGTTCACCAATATGATGTTAGGAGCATGTTTACACATTTGTAATAATGTCTTGCATCTATACGTGTTTAAAGTGCAATAGTATTTCCTTGATGTCTATTAAATGCCTTGAGGGGGGAAGGGCTATATATACCTACAGGTGTAGGGCGCCTATCAGATTGAAAAAGGCTTCTACGAAGCCAAAACGCGTCTCTCTAGCCATGGGGTCGTGCGAGACCTGATATAATAAAATAAGCCATACACATTACATCTTCGAGTACGTGCCTTCTTCGGTGTCGGAGTGGGATGGAGTATTAATATATTAATTATTATATATGTGTGTTTAACTTTTTTTAATTACATTTATTTGTTAAAATGTACATTAAATCAAATTTTGTGTTTTAATTAATTTTATTATTTAAAATATTTAATATTTATTATTTTATATATATAAAAACGATATTTTGTACAACTATATTTTTTTCATCGATATTCTTTTTTCGATATTTTTGCACTTACCATTATAAATATAGGATGTTGATATTTTTGACATCAATATTTATAACTTGATATTGTGGTATTGGGATATTTGAAGTGTCGATATTCTGTCAGTGAACCTTTAAATACATGACGTTCTTATACAGCAGGCAGTTCCTTAGTGGACTCCGCTGCATTCAGGTACAGGAATGGCAAAGATAACATAGGTAGAAACAACATGCTGTCCTTGTCAAGGTGAGAGACTGCAAAATACTAACCACAGTTGATGAATTAATGGAAGAGGAAGACAGTGCCTGCAATTTCCCTTTCATATCCAACTAGAGTTTTCAATTAATAATTATAAATCCTGCAGATAGGATGCGGTGACAATGAAACAGGGACGGCACCTCTTGAAAATTAGGGGAGTATTTCTAAAAAGCTATTACAATTTTCCTGTTTATAGGTTGATAAATTAGTAATGGGGCTCGGGCACATGTGAAGGTATTGCCAATCCTACCAATTGTAAAGGCAGAAAAGCAGCACAACAGAGTACCAGAGAGATGGACCTTGGACATGCAGGGGCTTATTTACAAGTCCCTTGCGCCGCCGATACGTCACTTTTTCCCATACTAAAAGTGACACACAGGCGGGGTAAGGGGCTTGTAAATAAGCTGCGCAGTTATTAATCTCGAGATTATCTCTATTTAGGTGACTGGATGGAGAGGAGGTTGAGTGAAGTTGATCCAGTCAACTGACATGGAGTAAGGTAGGAATCACTTGCAGAAAAAGTCTAAGGGTCATGCAGAGCCTACTATGCAGCGTCTTAGATTGCAATCTTCCTTTTAAGGAAACCAGGTGTGCTACGGTTATTATGTTATAAACGGTTGGCTGGTTAAAAACAAAGACTCTAAATGGACTTTACCAGACTCAAACTATGGGCATACACTAATTTGGGTCAGTTCTTCAATCATTGCCCTGTAAATTCTACTAAGCTCATTTTTTGGGCTTTCGCTCTGTATCACATCTAAAGAATCTGGTTCTATGACAAGGCCGGTATGATTCAAAAACTATTAGAAAACTAAACAAAAAAATGGATCAAGCAACATCAGACTCATACCTATGTGGAAGCAGTTGATCAGTGAATGAGAGGAAAATGTAGTACTTAATTAGTAAAAAGCATATAGTGCCCGGACCCAAAGTTTTTCCTAGGAGGCTGTCATGCACTTCTACCACAGGCACCACTCAATTCGACCACTGGCACCACCTACTGTCAGCATGGACACTGCCGAAAGCTTTTGTGCACTCACTATCCTATTTTGCAGACAAGGTAGTTGCTGCAGATCACAGACTAGATTAAACCCTTATATATCTGCTAAAAATGAATCAGAGGAGTGCAAACATCCTCTAGTCAAGTAAAATAAGCAAACTCTTATAGGCTAGATCATTGACAGCTGGGGATATTTTGAACGGTTTGTGCTTAAAACCTGGCCTGAGTTAGTGAGTGAGCCCACCTTCAGAGTAGGCTGTCCTGTTTTCAGTGTTTATGTTTTGCGGACTTCAGTGGTGTTTTCTCAGTGTTTTCAACACTTTTTGAAATCAATGTTTGTTCAGCTGCCTGATCCCCAAAATAGCCAAAAACTGTGTTTTTCCAGTGTTTACAAAACCCATTGTTTTTTGCAGTGATAGTTACAAAACACATATTTAATTTAAAGGAAGCGTAAAACAGGGCATGTAGTGTCTTCCCATTAGCAGTGTCCCCACTGGACTTATATTAGACTCTTGTAAGCAAAGAAAGACTGTGAATTGCAATCACTCACATCTCATTACCTTTCACACTCACTCTGTCTGGTTTATAACACTATTAATGATTGTAATTATATTCAAACGTTTTAATAAACACATTCCTGGTCACAATATGGGATCAGTCACCTACTCCTTAGCAAATATTAGGGGTGAGCAGCCCTGCCAACAGGCACCTTGTGAAACCTTCATAATTTTAAATTACACCAGATTAATTTGCAGCCGTACATTCTAAGGCACCTGAAACATTCTAAGGCACTACTGCTTTCCTGCACTCTTTGCCTGACTACATTAGGGTGGGGCTTCTGTTGTGTGGACATTCATAGCTGCCACGGGTCCCGATGGCAAATGTCCCACTTGAAGTCAGTCCTGACCTTCTAACAGACATCATATTGTATTCTGGGACTTAAAACTTTGCTATTAACATTGTAACTATTGGCCCCAGCACCTAAGTGTAGTTGAGTGAAAAGCCATGATTAAATGATGATATCACACATATCAATAGGACACTTTGCAGGTATACATTTTGTTGGTATGTGGAAAGTCTTGTCATGTTTTCACCATTACCTCAAGTGCATGGAGGCAACACTCCTTTCACAGGCACCTGCCACTAGTCCTTACACTGAATGTTTAAAGTTTGGGGTATTTGTCAGTTGATTTGCTATCAATACTGAGTTGTTAGAAAAGTGGCTGATGTATCAAAAGGTTTTACTAATTCTGTTGGTGAATGTAATGGTATATTTATTGGCAACAATTCTATTCAGCCAGCCATTTAAAAAATCAGTGAAAGAATTAAACACTGCTCAAAGATTAAACATGATTTTAATATTACAGGATTCTCTACAGTGTACAAAATAATTAGATCAGACCTAAAACATGGTTCTAAACCCTGCATCTTTAATCCAAGCACACAAAACCGGAGAAAACAAAAGGAAGAATAAACAATGTTTTATGACGTCCTAAACAACAAAAACTCAAGCAGAGTAATCTTAGGCAAGTCTTTCTTGCTGCTACCTTGTATAACTAAGTTGGATCATTCAGGAAGAAATAAAAAGGACTAATTTCTC
The DNA here is from genome assembly GCA_963921515.1 of Calotriton arnoldi. Classification (NCBI taxonomy): domain Eukaryota; kingdom Metazoa; phylum Chordata; class Amphibia; order Caudata; family Salamandridae; genus Calotriton; species Calotriton arnoldi. Next base: position 357,694 of record CAWUFW010001625.1, on the reverse strand, counting down.
TCACCTTCCTTTCATTGGCACATACGTTTGTGGTTATGCAGGTGTTTATCAGTGTTTATAGGTTTACTTTGATGGAGTCTGTTTACCTTTTGGTGGGTTTTTATCAGTCATTATGGATTTAAACCTAAAACAGGATAGCCTAATCAAGAGGTAGCAGAGGTGGGACCTACCGCCAGAAATGTTTCAACAAATTGAGTCAAGCTCTACATGTTACAACACAATTGTCAAGAAATTCACTACAAAACATGGTCTCTGACAGGGCACTCCTGAAATTCTCCAGGACTCCTCCCCAAGAGGGTTGAATTTCACATGCCATAAAATCTTTTTTAGAAAATGGTGGGAAAATTCTATATTTGTCAGCAAAATTTCCGTAAACTGTCTACAAAGTCCTAGTGTTAGTTCAGTAATGCAAGATCACACAATGCCTCACTTTTAACCATGACATTCTCAATGACCTTATATTTCACTTCCTTTCAACAATAGAAACATCAGACAAATCTCACAATCTCAGGTTTTACAGCAGAGCTAGGCAGATTATACAGGATTAAGCAAGAGGGCTGTTGCGTGGGTTACAAAGACATTACTGGTTCTGACTGAGGAAAGCAAAAAAGTGATAGGTGGAATGCTGGAACTAATCCCACCCACTAGTAATTATGCTGAGCCACAATAAAGTCTATTGTTTTTTTTGCCCACTATCCATTCTTAGATAGGAACATGCAAATCAGCCTTCGTCTTGCTCCAATAGGAACACTCTAGCACCAACTGTCAAACCATGCAACATTAGAGTGTGTTTGGCCTATTTGGACCTTGTGAGTAGGATGCAGATTAAGTCCTATGGTACAGTAAGCACAAGACCCACGTCTGGGCATATCCAGCGCACTCAGGGCTTTGCGCTGAGGAAAACAAAAAAGTGATTAGTGGGCAGCTTGAATCAATCTCAGTTACTAGTAATTATTGTAAATCAGCTGTGGTCCTGCTTCATATAAGCTGTGATCCTACTCTAATGGGTGGAGTGCTTGAACTGCCAAGGCAGAAAACCAAAAATACCTTGGATCAAAAGAGAAGAACTGGCAGTCATTATTTCATCCTAGCAGGACGAATGTTAGGCATAGCATTAGTGATTAATGTTACTTTTACAGCATTTGCAATCTAGTTAGCACATTTAGTACATACCAAGACAGCTGCATATCGTAGCACCTTTCGGTCATTTTCCAGCATTTTTACAACATCCTTCCTAGGAGGCTGGGGCACCAAAGATAGGCAGTTCTGAATAGAGTCTTCAATCAATCCAAAGCCATTATATGGTGGTAATACCTAGACATGAGAAATAAATAGGGACTCTGTTTGCTAGAATTTCTTTCAATTTATAGGTCCACAACAGTTTAGCAAAATTCTAACTGATGGCACAATCTAGAGTACCTATGCTTCATTAACACTGGTCCAAGGCACAAACTTGCTGAAGTGTTAAAGGATGTGGCATAAATTACTGCTTGTGCCTGTCTCAACTCTTAGGGTCCGATTCCGATCTTGCTAGGAAAGCCCTCCGCATGACTCGGATCCGGAGGGCTTTCCTAGGGAATAGCGCTCCGGGAGTCCGAGCGACCGATTCCGATGCATCCGTATAGTGACGGACTCGGTTCGCTCAGAATGCCATTGAACTCCATGGGAGCCTGTATACCGAAAGCGTACACAGGCTCCCATAGCAAAAAGGGGTGGGTGGGAAAACGCCTGCACCCTGTTGCGGGCACCCCATGGTGCACGCCACCATGTGCATGCATGGAAAGGGGGGACCCATGGGCCCGATTCGGAGGGCCCCGGGTGAAGGGGGGCCTGCTAGGGGCCCCTAAAGACCGATTCCGGATGCCTTTTTGATCCGGGCAAACCAAATCGTGAAGGCTGTCCGAATCGTTCATCGTGCTTGCCCGCTCGGAAAACCTAGTCCATAGAGCTGTACGATTCGGCTCCGGAAGGCTCTATCTCTCCGAATGCCTTTGGGAACCAATTCGGTCAGCGCTAAGGCTTTCAAGGCATCGTACTTGGTCGTTCGGAACTGTGAACGATTCGGTCTGAAACAAGGGCTCCTGATCAGTTTAGGCAATTCCGAATCCGATTCAGACCCCTTCCGAACGAGATCGGAATCGGGCTGTTGGTCTTTGATCTACTTGCTGAACTACTGGGAAACATTATCTACACTGGCAGCCAGGCACAAACAGATTTTGTTATCCAAAAAGAACAAGGTCACTTTAAGAACTTTGGAGTATCCATGCAAGAGTGTCCAACAACACCATAAGCACCATCCCTATACGTATGTGTCACCAAATGCCATACTCAATGTCTACGTGTTATTTCTGATATGCAAGGTTATAGCACAGCATTTGCTGTTTGAGAGGGGTTACTTGTGGGTGTTGGGAAGGAAAGATAGCAAGGACTAAGAATACCTAAAACACCAAGAAGGTAACTCCTTCTTTTGAACTGGTTGGCAAATTAACTCCAAAACGTAGTACATTTAGAACAGAGAAGAGACCATGTGCCTAGCCACACACTGAACAAACAAGTTGTGCAGAGCTTCCTGGCTGAAAGCTGCATCTTTACTTGAATACTTGAAAATGCACCCTGAGAATAATGCTTGCAAGAAGTCTGCAGAGCGTCCCACTTGGCTGCCTTAGGAATGTCTTGAATATCGTCATGGCTTTGGAAGGTTACAGAAGCCACCTTTGCTTTGGCTGAATAAGTATGGATTGTCCAAGAAGGAGGAGCTTTGCTGAAAACTGCAATCATTTTAGATGGCAGGCTAATCAACATTGTCCAATTGTGTGAGGGATGATGTTTCGCAATATCCACACAAAGCTATGCAGAGACAAAGAGTCTCTGAAACCACCACACCAAAGTAACAGGCTGGTTAGAAAAATGTTCCACATTCCACATTAAGGAGGCTATTATGTCTGCAGGTAAAACGTTTAGCTTCAGCTCTCCTATAAACCCAGACAAAGTCTGGGTTGTAAATGGTAAATCTTTGACTATATCTTGGATATCCTGGTGAAGAGGCGATATTTGAACCTTTGCATCCTTGCACACCCATTCATTGTAGGAGGCAATAAATCAAGCTTCTTATTTACCTTCTAGAGAAAAGAATTCTTTGTAAGAGTTAATAAATCTAGCAACTGCATTGCATTTCTCTAAACAGAGTGGGGATATCACTAATTTTATTAAAAAAGGTTTGTGTTCAATACCCGAAACCAAAGCTTCAGAGTCTCAATATACCTTTTACTCATTTGATGGTGAGAAAGGAGATCGATAAATACCACTGGGACGGATGTTAGAATTGTACGTTTCCTGATATGTGTATGTAGACAGCGGGGGACAGAATCCAGATAAACCACTAGAATGTTGTCCTTCATATGCTTTGCTAAATTATCTAAAAATTGGTCTGAAAGGATAGTCTACATTGGTAACAATGTTTCTATACTTAGCGGGCTGATCTGCCTGCTCCATTTCTTTTTTCAGAAGAAGGCACCATTGGTGATGTTGCTAAATCTCTTATAATTACAGAAGAGATAATGGGTGTCAAAGGAAATGCAGGATAGTGTTAAGGGGGTGTTGATACTTGTTGGGAGCTACAGATCGGGTCACTTGCAAACTGGTTGAAAGTACAAGTAAAATGTAACCTATAAGTGGTGGAAAAGCAAACTGGAGATGCAGTTCTGAAGCTGATGGCCCTAAAGAACAAGTTACTTACCTTCGGTAACGCTTTTTCTGGTGTATACAGTATCTGCCTGTGGATTCCTCACCTTTTGAATACCCCCTGCGCCAGCATTCCACGGAAATTCTTTTCCTAGCTCTCCCACATCGATGAGGACGTCATAATAACACGGCTCCGCTCGCGACTCCGTATGACGTAATCGGAGCCATAAGAAGACCTCGTCGGCGTGCTGATGTCAGTTTCACCCATTATTTCCGTTCCTTCGAGGCAAACGGGCGGATCGACACATTTTCACATGTATACACAGTATACAAAATATATATACAAATGCAAGTACACATAGCACAAGGACCAAAGACCAAGCATTTCCACTATTAAAGCATAAGCATGAAAAAGACATATCAAAAACATTCAAGTCAAACAGTTAAAACATTTTTGATAGAAACAGGTGGACAACGGGGAGGCGGGCGGGACAGTGAGGAATCCACAGGCAGATACTGTATCCACCAGAAAAAGGGTTACCAAAGGTAAGTAACTTGTTCTTCTGACAGATACATCTGCCTGTGGATTCCTCACCTTTTGAATAGAATCCCAAAGCCGTACTTCTCCCGGAGGAGGGTGTCCACCTGACTAGACCAAAAAATCTTGCAGAACAGAACGAGCAAAATGGCCGTCCCTCCTAACCTCCGAATCTTTGCAGTAATGCTTTGCAAAGGTGTGGAGGGAGGCCCACGTTGCTGCCTTACAAATATCAACAACAGGAACACTTCTAGCCAAAGCAGAAGAAGATGACTTAGCTCTGGTAGAATGAGCTCCGATACCTTCAGGCGGGTCCTTCTTTGCTAGAGCATAGCAGATCTTGATACACAAGATGATCCATCTTGAAAGAGTTCGCTTGTGTACAGCTCTTCCTTTCATCCGACAAATGTAGCCCACGAAGAGCTGATCATCCAGCCTTAATTCTCTGGTCCTGTCCAGATAAAAACTGACCGCCCTCTTTGGGTCCAAGCGATGAAGTCTCTCCTCCTCCTTGGAAGGGTGAGGGGGAGGATAGAAGGTAGGTAAGGTAATGGACTGTCCCAAATGGAAAGGAGTAACCACCATAGGAAGGAAAGCAGCCCTGGTCCTAAGAACCAACTTATCTGCATGAATGGTCAAGAATGGAGGTTTAGAACTAAGAGCCTGCAGCTCACTTACCCTCCTGGCCGAGGTAATGGCAATCAAGAAAACCGTCTTAAAAGAGAGAAGCCTCAAAGGACAACTATGAAGAGGCTCAAATGGAGAACCCATTAGAAAAGTAAGGACAAGATTTAAATCCCACTGAGGCATAATGAAAGGAGTGGGAGGAAACTTATTTGTAAGGCCCTTAATGAACCTCATAACAACCGGAGATTTGAATAAAGACGGTTGATCCGGCAAACAAATAAAATAACCTTTAACTGTAGCCACAGCACAACCCTGCTGGGCCAAGGAAAGGGAAAAACTTAACACATCAGACAAGCGTGACTTCAAAGGATCAATGGATCTCTCTCCACACCATTTCACAAATTTGGACCACCTGGAAGAATACACAGATTTGGTGGAGTGCCTCCTGGATGATAAAATGACATCCACCACATCCGGAGGGAGAGAGAACGAACTCAGATTGCCCGTTCAATCTCCAGGCATGAAGGTGCAGGCTCTGGAGGTGTAAAACCTGCCCCTGCGATTGCGAGAGGAGGTCTGCCCTGAAAGGGAGACGGAGCAGAGGGTGCGATGAGAGGTGAAGTAGATCTGTGTACTACACCCTTCTTGGCCAATCCGGAGCGATCAATATAACTTGGGCCCGGTCTTGACGAATCTTCCTCAGAACCCGAGGAATCAAGGGTATGGGAGGAAACGCGTAAAGGAGTTGCGAACTCCAATCCAATTGAAACGCGTCCCCCAGCGCTCTCTGCATCTGATACTGGAGACTGCAGAACAACGGGCAGTGCGCGTTCTCGTGAATGTCAAACAGGTCCAACTGAGGAGACCGCCACATCTTCAAGATGTGATGGACCACCTCCGGATGAAGCCGCCACTTGTGATCGGCCGAGTAATGCCGACTGAGACTGTCCGCACGAACATTCAGCACACCGGCTAGATGATTTGCAAACACACAAATCTGATGGCCCTGAGCCCAGGACCAGAGTCGCAGAGCCTCTCGACAGAGGCGATACGACCCTACACCTCCCTGTTTGTTGATGTACCACATCGCGGTAGTGTTGTCCGTCAGGATCTGAACTGACTGACCGCGAAGGGAAGGATGGAAAGCTTTTAGTGCCAAACGTATCGCCCGCAATTCCAGAAGGTTGATGTGAAGCAACCTTTCCTCTGGAGACCAAAGACCTTTGACCTCCAGATAACCCAGATGAGCACCCCACCCTAGAGTGGAGGCATCCGTGATCACTGTGGCCACCGGCGGAGGAGGCTGAAAGGGCTTTCCCTGAGACAGGTTGCCCTGCACACCCCACCAAGTTAGCTCCGCTGCAGCGTCTCTGCAGATTCTGACCTTCTCCCCGAGATCTCCGTTGTGTTGATACCACTGCCTGCGGAGGCACCACTGGAGTGCCCTCATGTGCCAGCGTGCATGACTGACCAACAGTATGCAGGAAGCCAACAGACCGAGCAGACGTAGAACCTTCAGGACTGGAACAACCGCTCTATCGTGAAACAAAGGAATCATCTCCTGAATGTCGAGAATCCTCTGCGGAGGCGGGAATGCCTGACAAACAGTAGTGTCCAGTATTGCCCCTATGAACAGGCTGCGCTGAGAAGGCACCAGGTGAGATTTGGGTACATTTATCGAGAAACCCAAGTTGAACAACAGTTGCGTTGTACTTGCAAGTGGCGCAACACCATCTCCGGAGACTTGGCTTTCAACAGCCAGTCGTCCAGATAGGGGAAAACAGGAACCCCTGACCTTCTGAGATGTGCCGCTACCACCGCCATCACCTTTGTAAAGACTCGAGGCGCGGAAGTCAGACCGAACGGGAGGACCGCAAACTGGTAGTGTTGCGATCCTACCGTGAAACGGAGATACTTCCGATGCGACTTCAGGATGGGAAGATGAAAATACGCATCCTGCAGATCGATGGACACCATCCAGTCTTCCTGTTGCAGCGCGAGAAGAACCTGAGCCAAGGACAACATTTTTAACTTTTCCTGTCTGAGGTAAAGATTCAAAATCCTGAGGTCCAGGATCGGCCTCAATCGACCGTCCTTTTTGGGAATCAGGAAATACCGGGAGTAGCACCCCTGACCCCTCTCCTGCTCTGGAACCACCTCTATCGCACCTTTCTGTAGCAAGGTAAGAACCTCCTGCTGCAAAAGCAGCAAGTGGTCCTCTGAACACCAACCCTGGCGAAGAGGGTAAGGAGGAGGAAACTCTAAAAAAGGGAGGGCGTACCCATTCTCTACAAGATTCAAAACCCAACGGTCTGAAGTAATCAATTTCCAATCTTGTAGAAAGTGGGACACCCAACCTCCTACAGGACCAACATGCTCTAAGATGGGGGATCTAGAGCTGCTTTCCTGTGGCACCAACGGTGGGGGGAGGAGAACAGGAGGAGGAGGACTGCTGCCGAGCGGCTCCTCAAAAACGGCCTCTATTCTTACCCCTTTACGATTTATACAAGGGGTTCTGCTGTTGTTGACTCTTCTGAGGCTGCTGGCGGCCACGAAAGGAAGCCGCCCTTCCAAATCCTCGATACCGCTTGTAGCCATATCCTCTAGCCTGCGTTTGAAGGCCCAGAGATCTTGCAGTCGCTCTGCTATCTTTAAGGCGTTGTAAGGCAGAGTCAGCCTTAGTGCCAAACAGTCTCGTACCATCAAATGGCAAATCCAACAGGGTTGCCTGAACATCAGGAGAGAATCCAGATGATCTCAGCCAAGCTTGCCTTCTTGTTGCTACAGAAGACCCCATTACTCGCGCCACCGAGTCAGCCATATCGAAACCTGACTGTATAACTTGACGGGCAGCGGCCTGAGAGTCAGAAAGTGCCTCAAGGAAATTAACCCGATCATCCTCAGGTTGCTTTGGGGCTACCTGTTTGACAGAGTCCATAAGAGCATGGATATATCTTCCCAGTAAACAGGTAGCAATAGTGGATTTCAATGCCATACTTGCAGATGAAAATACTTTCTTTGCCGCCTGCTCCAACTTTTTAGAATCCCTATCCCCCGGGATGGTAGAGAAGGAACGAGAAGACTGTTTCGAGCAAGAAGCCTGGACCACCAAGTTTTCAGGTGATGGATGAGAGGACAGAAAAGCAGGATCCCCAGGAGCTGGCTTGTACCTCCTTGCAATAGACCTGGAAATGGCTGGAGCAGTCAAGGGTCTTTGCCAAACTTCTAAAATAGGTTCTGTCAAAGCCTCATTGAAGGGCAGAAGAGGTTCACTTACTGAAGAAAATGTATTGAGTACCTCAGTCAAAATATTAGATTTAATTTCAGCTGAAGGCAACTGCAGGTCAAGCAACTCAGCTGCTTTCCTTACAACAACATGATAAGGAGCAACATCCTGTGAAATACCAGCTTTTGGAGATGAGAGTTCCCATTCTGGGGAAGTATCCAACCCACTGGCCTCCTGTAAGCCTTCAAATTCGTCAACAGAGTCGACAATTTCTCCTTCCTCCAGTTCTTGTCTATATTCTTCCTCCTCAAGCAGTCTCTGCGCATCCCTTCTAGAGTACTGCTTCTGAATCGGCGTCGGCGGTGCCAGACGCGGCGCCGGTGACGACGGCATCGGCATCGATGGAGGACCTTCAGGAGCAAGCCTCGACGCCGATCGAATCCGAGGCGGCGCCGACTCGACAACAGATGGAGTCCGAGGAACCGGAGTGAAAGACCTCGGCGCTGGAAAATGCCAAGCCGGAGTCGTCGGCATGAATGGCACGAAAGGCACCTGGGCGTATTGATGAGGAACACCCAAATTAAATGCCAATGGCCCCACGGGGCCCGAAGGCGCACCAGCTGGATGCCTGGCAAACATGCTAAACATAGCATTTAAAAAATGCGTCGGATCCGTTCCAGGGCCAGGAAAAGGAGGTTAAGGATCCGTACCTTCCTGAACAGGTTCCACCTGAGGCCGAACTGGAAGCTGCGGAGCCGGTGGAGACGGCGCCCGTACAGGCGAAGCCATATGAGCAGGAGACGACTCACTGGGCGTCGGAGACCTCCTGGGCGTCGCATTACCTTTAGGCGTCAAAGAGCCCTTCGACGCCGGCGACCTCGGAGCCAGAGAAGGTGATGGAGACACAAAGTCTGTCCTCCGAAGTCGCTGAGCCGGTGAAGGCGACCTCGATGCCTTGTCCCTCGAAGAACGGCGCCGAGAACTATGCCTCTTCTTCGACTTCTTGTGTTTCTTGGACTTTGAAGAGTATGAAGTCGACGACTTCAAACGTTTCCGACCCCTCTTCTCCTTCTTTGCTTTAGCCATAAAGAGCTTTGCCTCACGTTCCTTTAAGGCTTTAGGATTCATTTTCCTGCAGCTTCGACGTCGTGGTCGGAAAACAAACACCAAAGGCAATCGTCGTGGGGATCAGTCATCGACATGTGACCGCCACACTCCCTGCAGGGCTTGAATCCAGACTTTTTAGAAGTAGCCATTTCTGAATAAATCGAAGAAACAAAGTAATCACCAAGAAAATGGAGAGTCCCTAGAAAAAACCATTACGCGTCGACGGCACGGAAAAAAGGGAACTGACGTCAGCACGCCAACGAGGTCTTCTTATGCCTCCGATTATGTCATACGGAGTCGCGAGCGGACCCATGTTATTATGACGTCCTCGTCGACGTGGGAGAGCTAGGAAAAGAATTTCCGCGGAATGCTGGCGCAGGGGGTATTCAAAAGGTGAGGAATCCACAGGCAGATGTATCCATCAGAAACAGGAAATGCCAAATCATCTGGGAAAAATATCAAATTTGGGGAGCAATCCGACTCCCTTCCTGGTGTACCGAAAAACTGGTCTGAAGAAAAACCGAACAGTTGTGACCTAATCTCTGAAATCAATTGCCTGCATACTTCCAGGAAAAGAATGAGAGAGCATCTCTGGTACAGCAACAGTTTTAGTTAAAACAGGATTGTCTAAAACTGATTCCTTTGAAATTTTGGGAGAAGCTGAAGAATTTCTCAAAGCAAGATCTGCAGCCAACAGTGTGGATTTTTTATCTAGAAGTCACACTCTCTACCTTGAGTACCAAAGGATTAGACCCAGGTACCCTCATACCCATGTATTTGTTCAAGGACCCTGGAAAGAGACATACTCAACCTTCCAAAGGGAAGGCATACAACACTGAAAGGTGGTAACTAAGGGATACACCACAGGGAAGGATTTACAGGCAGCGTATTAAAGTAGTAAGATAAATTCTAATTTAAAGGTTTCTGGACATGACCAGTTCTCTTTAAGGGTGTCAAGACCCAACCAGTTCCCTTCACGGGTCTCCTAATCAGTATCCAACCTATTCACTCCACTGGTCTCAGTGTTAAACCAATTTCCTTCACTGGTCCTGATATAAGTGTCTTTCCAGTCTCCTTTACTGGTCTCAGGGTAAGTGCCCAACCCAATGGTTCCACTGGTCTCAGGATGAATGTTCTACTAACTAGTTTCCCACCAGCTCCATTCACTGATTGCAGGGTCTCTGGCAAGGAGGAATTTTGCTCAGGTCCTTATACAGAGTCCTTGGTTCTTCCTTTCAACTTCCAAGCTGGCTGTCAAGTAAAGAGACAAGCAACAATAACCTCAGAATTTGTTGTTATGTATTGCTCGAATTGAGAGTCATTGCCATGAATAACTGATTTTGAAATCCACTTACTCACTGCTATAGCATAGCAACAGTGGACACTAAAGATGTTTCCTACTGATACTAAGACATAAAACAGGAAGAGCTCACTTCAACTTTGTTCGCCTGCCTCAACCTGATCTCCACAGATCCAAGCTGTGGAATGGTGACAGGTAGTTCCACCCACCTTTTTCTACTACTCGTAGGTCTCCACAGGCCCAAGGGAGACAGGAGAACATTGACGGCGTGCTGCCTCAGCCGCCAACTGCTACATAACTTGTCTTTCTTAACCCGTGCTAACAGAGAAAAACATGCTGCACTGACATAGGCTGTTACAGAGCTGCAGTCACCCCGGTGCCAACTCTCCGGTCTCAGTATAAGGGCACAGAACATGACTTTGGGAAGGGAGGTGAACGAGAGGAATGGATGGCTGTAAGCCATGTATTTTTTCAATATTTGGGTGAGAGAGGAGGAGGGCAGATGAGAGGGCAGAGTAGTTAAGTGAAAGGATGGGGGGGTTAAATACAGAGGGTGGTTAGGTGGAAGGAGGCCAATGTTTTTTTTTTTATATTTCAGAGGGGAGAGAAGGGTTAATAGTGTAGGAAAGATACCAGGTATTGTATTCTTAATTTTGGGTGGAGGAGGCTAGGATGATACCAGATGTATAACTGGGCAGGGGGCTAAGGCAGGTGAGGACATGAACTGTATAATTCCCTCACTACCCATGTACCCTGCAGAGTGGTCAAACGCAGGGGCAGATGATTTGGGAGAGTCATACATAACATGAAATTGTAGTGGGTAAAAACAAACAATCAGGATGCTTTTCACCTCAGGTCCTGAATGACATCACAGACAACTCTAACTTCACTCAAGGTTTCTATGTGATGTTACTCAGAACCACTGTGCGAAAAAAAAATATTATCCATTGTCACCTATTTATAATTCTACATATATTCCTATTGGTGGGTGTCCCTGTAACCCTCCCTTCTTCCTAGTAACTAGGTTGTTTGAAAGTGTGTCCATCAGTATTTGGATTATATGGGTTTAGTAGTGGGTTCTGAGGGTGTTACCTTGGATGTGTCTCTGCCTTTTGAAGACTGGTTGAGAGAACGGGCATGTAGGAAAAGGGTATCTGAAGAGTACAAAGGCTGGGCTGTGAGTTTACGGTAGTGAGATGTGAAGTACTGCTGCCACTGTTGCTGAACCAGGAATAAGAGGTAACTGGGATAGGTAAGAAGTCCAGGAGGCCAACTTGATTTGGGTGCATAAGAATGGTGGGGCCATGAGAGCTTCAGGCTTTCTATCGGGACATGAAGGAAGTGTAAGCCCTGGAAGTGGAGATGGCTCCTGGTAAGAACAGACATCAGTGGCTCACACAAGTTGGATGGGTTGCTTGTGAAGAAAGGGGTTTCGGAGGCAGGGGATCCTGGCAGTATTGACGTGGATTATAAACAGCAGCCTGATCTTTGCAAGATGTGAGAGGACTGCATCTATCTATGCGAGTATCCTTCTGAGCTACTGTGCCTAGGGACACTGTGGGAGGTGCCTGACCAGGTTGATGTCTCTCACAGTTCTTTTACAGAGGGTATTGGTAAAAGGCCCATGAACCGTTTTGATGGATTTGGCTTGGGCAGTCTGATTAATCCAAGAATGCCCTGAACCTTTTGAGTGGACTTCTGAAGCAAACGAATGCTATGCACCACAAGACCCCATGGGTCGCTGCTTTCAGCTCTCAAGTTCCCTCGGTCCATGCAAGAGTAACTCTTGCATTCTAGGTTTATTCTTTGCAGTCATGAACTTGCAATTCTCATTCAATAATGAAAGAGACAGGACTTCAGATTTCAGAGAGTAAAGAAAGCAACAGAACTGGATGAGCTACTCAGGCATAAGGGTGCAAGCTCAGTCTGAGAGGTACTCACAGAAGCATATGCCCGAAGGCTGTTACTCTGAAGAGACAGAAGGTTCCAATATGGGGACTATAATTGTTTTCAGAACGTACTGCTATGCATTGCTAACTCTGATACTGCACGTGGGACTGAGACCCCAGAGCAACATTTTCCAGCCTGCCCCAAAGTCTTGGACATTTAAGGGTCTCCTTAAATGCTAGCATGTGCATTAAAAAAGCTAGCTCCACAGTAACTGTGGATTCATTTCAGGTTAGAAAACAAAAAATATATAGAATGTCGATTCTCAAGATGCAGGTTTTGTGAGGACCAGCTGCAGAGAACTACTTGCCAAAAGAATTTGGAAAAGGTATCAAAACGTGCCTCTCTGAAGAAGTGGGGAAGGTAGGGGAAAAGAATAGCACCGCCCAAGAAACGAGAAGGGCTTGGAAGCCACTTGCTCTTGCCCGACAGGCAGTAACAACAGGAACTGGTTGAGGCAATTGGTTAAGCATGCACATAAGGCCGAGATTCATAAGTACAGAGGAGCGCTCATATATAGGCTATTCAATGCTCTTGATGTGTAAGCATCGTTTTTGAGAAGCTTTTGCTCAGTTCAGCCTCTGGAACATGCAATTCTCAACCAGCTGAAAGTAAGCAAGAGTAGGACAACGGAGTATTTTCACTTGAAAATTAAATTTCACTGGGAATGATTTTTTGAACAAATTCAGAAACCTGAACTCTACATCCAGAAGCTATCTTCACAATAATTAAATGCCTCCAGATTATTCTCTGTGAAACAGCTCCCTCTTCATGAGAAACTAAACATATATCAGCGATGAAGATAACTATTCTAGACAAGCAAATGTGGCACCTAGGATGAGACACAAAACACCCATGTTTGTTTTTTCCTAAAAAAAGATGCCCACCACCTTTATTTCAAGTAGGGTGCATACACCAAGAGAAATACTTTCTTCTGCAGGCTCATATAACAAGCATTGGCAATGCCAAGCGGGCGCACCCTTTGGACCTATTGGCTGTGCCAATGGGTTTCAGCCATGCTGCACAGAATTCCTGATGCTATGCAGCACGGATAAAGAATTTTTAAAAAACTTGACGAGGATGAGCACGTTATTTTATATGGCACAGGTGGGAGGTTTTTTTGGTTACCAATCTGAGTTATAACGCTAACTAAAAAGAAAAAAGATGTCTGGGAGGGCAGAAGCATATGGCAAGGCACAGAAACAAGGAGATGGGTGTACCCACACTAGAAATAGGCAAGCGAGAAAATTCAGAGGGAGAGCCGAGCCAGGTTTCTGGATTGGCTCAAAAAGTCATAGAATGAGCTGATGCATCAAAAAATCTGATACATAAATAATACAGTAAACATAACATGAAAAACGATAAGGACTCTTTCAGGTTGAAAATAGGTTAATTCTTGGTTTTACTTTTGTGCATTAAATTAGATCACTTTAGTGACTTCTGTTAAAATTAAGACTTTTAAACATTAACTTTTCCCCATCTCCAATGCCCTTAACTACTCGACCATGAGTGAACCAAGAGATGTTAGTTAGGCGTGTGGGTTGCATATTTGGCCAATATTGGTGTTCTATAAGCCACCATCATGAAGTGAAAAATTTTCATAGCACACCGCCTGAACTGAATTTCTTCAGATATTCTCAGATCTGATACCTACTAAAACTGAAGCACAGTGAAGTAAAGTGATTTGTTTAGATGACATAGCCAGTCATTCAGCCTGAGCCAAGATCTACCCTTACTTGGCTTGCCCAACTGCGAAGTCTGCACCTCTGGCTCAGAAGACAAGCAGAGACGTGTCAGCCATCTTTCCCTCTACCACTACTTCTACACCTTGAGGCTCTGGGTGAGCAGCAAGCACATGTGTCCATGCCCCAGAGTAGTGTCCATATAAGAAAAGTCTTTCCCAGGATAATGTCCCATTCCTCTGAGAGACAGATGTGAAAACATGAAGGATTCTGGACATCAGACCCTCTTAAGACATTTTCAAACAGTAAAGAGTTTCCAAAGAAGGGAAAATCTTTGTGTCCTAGTTATGGTAGCACAACGCCTATCTTTAAGGTCTAGTTCTACTTATGAAGAAAGTAACTGAATGAATTAGTACTTCTAGGGGTGATGGAACATAGAGGACACCGTCCTCTTACTAGACGGCCAATAGGATTATATGTTTTCATCACTGCAAGAAAGGTAGTATGACATTTTGACCACTAAAAGAGGCCCTGGAAGCCAAGTTTGGAAACAGCAGTACCACTGCTGTACTACGATGTTCTACAGTGTTGAACTGGTGCTGAAAAAGGCATGGCACTTGGCGCAAAGTTTGGACAATGCACATGCTTTTAAAAGATTTGGTGGCTAGCAGTCAGGTAAACTATACAAGAATCTGTAAAATTAATAGCACTTATGGTGTCCAATACGCTTAATATGTGATCTTTATCATAGTTAGTGTGAAAAACTGCACTGCACTCAGACATCAGCCGGCCAATGCAGCATATCCCATGTGCAGGCCTTTGGTCTCATAAGTCACGCATGATGAGGCAGGTGTGATAAGGAGCAGGATGTCTTCTTTCAACTTGGCCAACCCATGCTGGTGGGTATTCCTCAGGAGGAAGCTTCACCAAATGTCCCAGATTGCAGAGCCCTGCATTGTTGGAAGTGGGCATCAGCGTGATGGCAGGGCTGGGGGACAGAGGTCATCCAATTGTAGGGCGCAAGCCTTTCTTCGTTGTTGATCCACAGCATGTTACATGAGCAGTAATTAGATGTGAGATGGTGGTGTGAGGAGCTAAGCATCTGCCTAGTGATCAGGCATGGATAATGCAGATCTAAACAAACTGAAAACCATGGGAGGGCAAAAGAGTCATTTGGACACTGAATTCAAATGTTTATATGCATTTAGTCAAATTATTATTTGTTTCCCGAAGATAAACTGCACAAATGAACTACTGAAAGCCGT
Source organism: Calotriton arnoldi (assembly GCA_963921515.1). Classification (NCBI taxonomy): domain Eukaryota; kingdom Metazoa; phylum Chordata; class Amphibia; order Caudata; family Salamandridae; genus Calotriton; species Calotriton arnoldi. The sequence continues at coordinate 342,321 of CAWUFW010001625.1, read as the reverse complement.
TTCCAAAGCCTTGCAATTACTACTGAGTGGTGGCAGATAAAGGGAAGGCGTACTTCACTGTATGTGGTTCCAGCCTGACAATCATTTAACTGGCCTCTGTGGGTACTGTGTGAAAGAGGACAGTGCATCAATGCTACTGTAAACTTAATGGTAGGTTTAGCTGTTTGTGTAATGCATTGAGAATTTTGAAATTTTAAAAGCGCATAATTTTTCTTTAAAGCCAAATGCATGGACGTTCATTAAAATCTCAGGGCGTTATTTATAGTTTGGTGTACAGGGTACTTCATAAAAAAAGATGGAGGATGTTCAGTCAGCCATATTACAAACGCATTATAATTCAATAATTGAATATGGCAGAAGGGACAGCCGCCACGTTTTGACGGACTCCCCTTTTGCAAACTCTAAATAAGGCACTTATTGCGTGATACAATTAATTTACAGTACCCACCTCAAACGTGACTATTACATGCTGTTAATTGTGAGTGTCAAAATGAACCTTTGTGTTTATTTTCGAACAAATATCTTTGGCAAACACCACTCATGTTGGTAGCTCTCAGACTGCACTCACTTGCATAATGAGTAGTTGCATGTCTTTGATGTACATTAACTTGGCTACAGTGCACAGAGTCCCTTCATTGCCCAACACAGAGACACAATATTTGAAGAAACAAAGGGCACCGGGCATGACCTTAGCAATGATATTAAATAGCATACAATACCAATACGAACAGCATGCAGTAGATATTGGAAGGAGTTGCAGTAAAAGTAATTAGCAAGCATTGGGGTGTACAGTTATACCAGTTTCACTTTGTCTTCAGTCTTCTTTTTCACATCCATTGGCTTGAATTCCGAGTATCGTAGCACGTCACGGTAAAAGGCTCGCGTATACTCATCACAATCGTGGAGAATAAATTTGCGGCCCAGGATGGTGATGTCTTTCCCAACACAGAAATCCTTGGGAGAGTACCAGTCGGTCACCTCGTGATCTGAGATTTCCAGCACACAAGCAGGGAAGGACACTACATGGGAACATTAATGAGAATAAATGGATTTGTTAGAAATTACTATTACTGAGGGTTTGATATTGAATGAGGAAATGAATTCTAATATTCCTGGTTTCCTGGCCATCCTCACATAAATTTAAGGAACCCACCATGACCAAAAATAAAATACATACCTAATGATGACAGGGCTTATGATAGGAACCCTGCTCATCAGATTCTTTAGGTGCAATCCGCAAAGCTATTTTATTGCCCAAAGAATGGCAGCATTTATGCGTGCCAACAGCTCACAAAAAGAGACCTGGTATTCATAAATGTTTTAATACCGCTGATTTCTATGTCACAAGTGCAGGGAAATCCACAGTAGTAAATCCCACACAAGAGGTGGATAGTGGGCAGGATAAGGCATGGTTAAATTGTAAGTCTGTGAACACCCACAAAACTTGTTTTTGTGGATATTCACAAATTAAAATCCGGCCATTTTCTACCCTAGATATAGCTGGAGATTTACTCAGGCCAAGGGCTGGATTAAATCCCCTTCCAGGATGGGACAGGGAATGAATCACCACCATTTCGCAAGGTAGGGGAATGGATTCCTCCAAGGGGTAAAATATTTTCCCTGTGGGAAAAAAAAAAGAAAAAGTGCTTTGGCACATTAGGCTGTTCTTTCCACTGTGGGGAAGAGAGCGCTTTTGAATGGTGGCACAGTCCAGACAAACGATCGAATGCACAGAGAGAGGGACGGGGAGCTAAGAAAGGAGGTCCGGTACCCGTGCTCCCAAGACAAAATGTCGAAATCACTGGAGGGTAACTGTTCCTGTAGAAGGACGCTTGCCTAATAGGCCGCGGAGAGAATAGATGAAGAAGAAGAGGGTTGGTAGTGATCCATCTAAGGCAGATGAATATTAGGTTGGATGAAAAGAGAAGTATATGGCGGGAAAATTCCTCAAATTTGTAGAGTTGACCTCACACACCTGTTAAGGTGTCATGCTTCATCATAGGGCGTTTTGCTCCTCGTGGGGTTGGCGCTGCAGTCCCCTACGGGCCCCGCAAGAGGGCTCTTTAGCGGAACACCATAGTGCTGAGTGCGGGTATGTGGGGAGTGTGCAGGTGAGTTAAAAATAACGCAACGGTACCCCTAGTAGTATTTATTCTTGGATCCGTTCGGTATGATTAAAAACAGGAAAAAGAACTCTGTTACCCTTGCTCCAGTGAGGAGGGTCAGTTCAATTTTTAAAAGAGTGAGTAGTGATAAACGTCATGGGGTCGACATGTTTCAAGCTCTAGTGGTCCCTACTGGATCCTTGGCGTTTCATCAGGACCGAAAAAATGTGAGGAGTGCAGAGTTAAAATCAAACAGGGGTCAGAGGGAATAATACACCTTGTTATGTAAACCTGAGTCAGATGAGTGGTCGTTGTTGTCTGGAAACAGTCGTTCAGAACCACTCCAACGTATTAATCCAACCCCAAACAGTACCTGGGGATGCCTCAACGGGGGAAGCAGGCGTCTCAGAAGGTTACATTATACATGCCCTCGCCCGAGCTCCGGCGGCAAGCAGACGTGGGCAGGTATAAATGCCATACCTCCAAAGGTCAATGTAACCTTCTGAGATGCCTGCTTCCCCTGTTGAGGCATCCCCGGGTACTGTTTGGGGTTGGATTAATACGACCCCATGACCTTTATCATTACTCACTCTTTTGAAAATTGAACCGACCCTCCTCACTGGAGCAAGGGTAACAGAGTTCTTTTTCCTGTTTTTAATCATACTGAACGGATCCAAGAATAAATACTACTGGGGTACCATTACATTATTTTTATCTCACCTGCACACTCCCCACACACCCGCACTCACCGCTACGGCGTTTCTCTTGAAAAAGATCTCCGCTAAAGAGCCCTCTCGCAGGGCCCGTGGGAGACTGCAGCGCCAACCCCACGAGGAGCAAAACGCCCTATGATGAAGCATGACACTTTAACGGGTGTGTGAGGGCAACTCTTCAAATTTGAGGAATTCCCCCGCCATATACTTCTCTTTTCATCCTTGTCCAATTCACAGATCACATCATCCCACAGTGCAGGAATGAACGGGACTCTCAGACAGTGGTGGGAGTCGGCGTGTTAATATTTGATATGGTAGTTTTCACAAGTCTGTGGTGAGGCTTGTGTTCGCCCATGGCTTGTGTAGATAAATACATCCTAAGGTACACCCTTATGTCCATTGGCTGGGAAGTTATTAGGAGTATCAATGCATAGGTTTCTATCTGATCATTGCAAACTCTTAAGTCTTTGATCCAGTCAATCACCTTAGGAATGTTGCGGCTACTCCAGTACATCGCACCCCAACACTTGGTCAAAAGCATAGCCATTGCCGAGAAACATCTGAACCCTTTTGGTATGTCTTTATCATAGCTCACTAGCATCACAAATGGGTGGGATGATAGGTGATGGTCCATCATTCGAGCCATCAGTATAAGAACCTCCTCCCACTAAGATTGAATAGAAGGGCACTCCAATGCCATATGGAGGAAGCCTGAATGCTCCACACTGCAAGGTATACAGTTATGAGGGTGGGATGGGTCTATGCAGTGTTGATGAGCTGGTGAACTATAGGCCCTATGTAGATATTTGAAGTGGAAACTTTTGTGGTGATAATTTAGGGATACTCGACCAGTCTGGGCACAGCAGAATTTCCATTGAAAATCCATCAGAGGCACGACGAGGTCCTCATCCCATGCTCGTCTAGCTGGTATGGTCCCTATCGCCCGATGCATTGATACACTGACGTATATTCGAGATATCCATCTCGTCGTGTCAGTAGATGATATCAGTTGTGTTAGCAGGGGGAACTACAGGGGTTCTGCCGGATAATTTGGGACTTTCTGCCAAACTGTGTTGCGTAATCTTGCAAAGGCAAATATGTCCAAGGCTGTGGGATTAACACAAGCCTGGAATTGTTGCAGTGCAAGGAACCGCCCCACCATATATAGGTGGCCTAGCTCAAATAGGGCCATCTTGTGTAGAGTTGTCTGCACTGTTCTTTCTAAAGTGAGCACACCCACACAACCACTCACACACCCACTCAGCCACTCACACACCCACTCACAGACCCACAAAACCACTCACACACCCACTCAGCCACTCACACAACCACAAACACCGACTCACACGCCCATACAGCCACTCACACAGCCACTCACTGGCCCACAAAAGCACTCACACACCCACACAGCCACTCACTCACACACCAACTTACCCACCCACACAACCACTCACACACTCATACAGGCACTCACAGACCCACTTACCCACCCACACAACCATTCCCACACCCACTCACCCACCCACACAACCCCTCACACACTCACTCACACACCTATTCACACACCCACTCCCACTCACCTTACCGTAACTTTTTTATTGTAAGTTTTAAAATATATAATAAGAATGAATGTGTGATTAAAATGTATTTATAAACTTGTGAAAATGTATATTTGTGAATTGAACTTATGGGTCAAATTGTAGTACAATCAATTTATGTTAAAAAAAACGGTGAAATTCACTAAAAGAAACAATGGTTAAAGGGAATTATAGTTAGGAAATAGAATTTAAAAAAGCCTTAGAAATTCACTGAAAAAACAAAGGTTACAGGGACGAATTGAACAAGGTACTTACCTTCAGTAATGCTTTTTCTGGTGGCTACAGTATCTGCCTGTGGATTCTTCACCTTATGATTCACCCCCATGCGCAGCATTCCACGGAAAATGTTCTTCTCATCTCTCCCACGTCGACGAGGACGTCACAATGGAAGGCTCCGCACGCGACCCCGCGTGACGTCATCAAAGCCATAGGAAGACCTCGGGCGGCGTGCTGACGTCAGTTCCACCCATTTTTTACATGCCTTCGATGCGAACGGGTGAACTGACAATATTTTCACAAGTGTACACAGTATACAAACATAGCAAAATAGGAAATTTCACTTCCTAGACATTTCCTAGTGCTAAAAATCACGATTCCCACAGTAAATCATATAAAGAATACACTGATAATTTTTCGGTATAAGCAGATAGGCAATGAGGAGGAAGGTGGGTCAGTGAGGAATCCACAGGCAGATACTGTATCCCCCAGAAAAAGCATTACCGAAGGTAAGTAACTTGTTCTTCTGATGGATACATCTGCCTGTTGATTCCTCACCTAATGAATTGCATCCCCAAGCAATCCCACTCCAGGCGCAGGTTGCCTGCCTGCCTATACCAAAAAATCCTGCAGCACAGAACGTGCAAAGTGGCCGTCCCTCCTCACCTCTGAATCCAAGCAATAGTGCTTCGCAAAAGTATGGAGGGAGGCCCAAGTTGCTGCCTTACAGATGTCTACCACAGGGACACCTCTAGCTAAAGCCGAAGAAGACGACGTAGCTCTGGTAGAATGAGCTCGAACACCTTCAGGAGGCCCCTTCTTGGCCAAGGCATATCAGATCTTGCTACAGAGGATGATCCACCTGGACAGCGTTCTTTTGTGGACAGCCTTGCCTTTCATCTTGCCCACATATCCAATGAAGAGTTGGTCGTCCAACCTGAAGTCCTTGGTCCTGTCCAGGTAGAAGCTGACCGCTCTTTTAGGGTCCAGACAATGAAGTCTCTCCTCCTCCTTAAAAGGGTGAGAGGGAAGGTAGAAAGTGGGTAAAGCGATAGATTGCCCTAGGTGGAAAGGAGTGACCACCTTAGGCAGGAAAGCAGCTCTGGTCCTAAGAACCATCTTACGTGCATGAAATGACATAAAAGGTGCCTTGGAGCTAAGAAACTGCAACTCACTAGTCGTTTTAAATGCTAGCAACCTTATGGGACAACTATGTAGTGGTTCAAAGGGAGAACCCATCAAGAAAGTAAGAACCAAATTCAAATCCCATTGAGACATGATAAAAGGAGTGGGAGAAAATCTATTTGTGAGACTTTTAATAAATCTCATAACTATGGGAGATTTAAATAACAAGGGTTGATCTGGTAAGCAGATAAAAGCCGACAAGGCAGACAAGTAGCCTTTAACCTTAACCGTAGCTACTGCACAACCCTGTTGTGCTAGGGAAAGAGAGAAGGATAAGTTACTTACCTGTAATCCTAGTTCTCTTCCAGGGGTATCCTCATCAAAGTCATAAGCACATGAATATTCCCGCCCATGCGCGGGACCCCGGAAACACATTACATATATGTGAAAAACCATATATGTAGCTCTATATATATATCCATATATATATATAAAAAACACACAATGTAGCCTCTCATAAACATGCTGAGCAATGTTGCAAGGAATTCTTTTGCACATAAATATATTCCAACAAAGCAGGAAGAAAGAAACTTTTGAAAACTGCTTTAATACATAGCAGACCACACAATCCTGCAAGGAATAATAAAGAAAACATTGCCAGCACATAGGCTGCATTGTGGAAACATTAGTGTAGAAAGCTGAAAAGCTAACCCACATGAACACACAGATAAACTGGCACCGTGCCTTTAAGGCAGCCATGACCCCTAGCTTCCCATCATGCCTCAGGGGTGACAGTTAGGTCAGTTGTTCTTTGCGGATATCCGCAGACCTTTTTCAAAGAGATGTATGAATCATGTTCACTTGCCCGGGAGGCGGGTGGGTTGCTTATGACTTTGATGAGGATACCCCTGGAAGAGAACTAGGATTACAGGTAAGTAACTTATCCTTCTCTTCCAGGGGATCCTCATCAATAGTCATAAGCACATGAATAGAATAGCAAGCCCATCCCCTCATCCTGCGGGCAAGTAAACAGAGTACCATCAAGATAGATAAACGCCATAAGGCCTATACAGACTCCAATAGGTTAGCATTGGAACAGATTCCTCAAGGAGGCCTGGCCCACTTGTGTATCTGCTCTGGAGTCAGAATCCAGACAGTAATGTCTGGTAAACGTATGGACCGATTTCCAAGTTGCCGCCTTGCAAATCTCGGCCATCGGTACATTATGTAAGAATGCAATCGTAGCAGCCTTGCCCCTAGTAGAATGAGCTTTAGGGAGGCAAACAGAGGCTTATTTGCAATTTGGTATGCCAACTTTATACAAGATACTATCCATCTTGAAATGGATCTTTTAGAAGTTGGGAAGCCTTTTCTAACAGAACCATAGTTTACAAACAATTGATCTGTTTTTCTAATGGATTTCGTTGCATCCAAATAGAATTTGAGAACCCTCTTGAGGTCTAGCGAATGAAGAGACCTTTCCGCTGGTGTGGATGGACTGGGAAAGAAAGAGGGTAGAGAAATTGTCTGATTAACATGGAACTCTGACACAACCTTAGGTAGGAAGGAAGGGTGAGTTCGCATAACCACCCTATTATGGTGGAAAACCGTATAGGGTTCTTTAGAACAGAGTGCTTGTATCTCACTCACTCTGCGTGCTGATGTAATTGCTACTAGAAAAGCTACTTTCCAAGAAAGGTGTTGCAATGTAGACTTATGAATGGGTTCAAATGGAGGTCCCATCAATTTAGACAATACCAAATTCAACTCCCAAGGAGGAGAAGGAGGTCGAACAGGGGGATAAACCTTTTTCAACCCCTGCAGGAAGTCCTTAACCACCTGAAGCTGAAAGAAAGAAGGCTGGTTAGGTGATTTACGATATGCTGTGATAGCCGCCAAATGCACTTTAATGGAAGAATATTTCAAACCAGATTTGGCCAAATAGAGCAAATACGGCAAGATTACCTCCTCTTGCCCGTTAATTGGACTCCAATCATTATGGATACACCACAAGTAAAACCTTTTCCACTTTAGAGAGTATGAGGATCTTGTGGAAGGCTTCCTTGACTCCTTTAAAATGTCCATGCAGTCCTGAGGGAGGTTCAAATGTCCGTACTGCAGGACTTCAGGAGCCATGCTGTCAAGCTGAGCGAGGGAAGGCTGGGGTGCAGAATTTTCCCTCCCATCTTGGTGAGAAGGTCCGGCCTGCACGGAAGTCTCCGATGAGGGCGAACCGAGAGTTGCAAAGGTCCGGATACCACCATTGGCGAGGCCAGTCCGGTGCTATGAGTATCATCCTCATTCTGGATCGCAGAAGTTTGGCCACCACCTTCGGAATTAGAGGGAGGGGTGGAAAGGCGTATGCAAATGTCCCTGACCAATCTATCAAAAGAGCATTCCCTCTCGTTCCTGGTCGGTAAAACCTGGATGCGAAGGCGTGGCATTTTCTGTTTTGATCGTCTGCAAAAAGGTCGATGGAAGGATGACCCCATTGATGAAAGATTTCTGCCACCACTTCGTCGTTGAGCACCCAGTCTTCTTGCTCTTGGAAGTGACGACTGAGGGCGTCTGCTCGCACGTTCTGCTCTCCCGGCAGATGGATTGCCGTGATCGATAGGTTCCTGGCTAGCAGCCAGTGCCAGATTGCTTGGGATTCGAGAGACAGAGGGCGAGAGCGAGTTCCACCTTGTTTGTTCAAGTAATACATGGTGGTTGTATTGTCCGTTTGCACTAGGATCGATCTGCGCTGAATTGACGGTTGAAAAGCTTTGAGGGCTAAATGAACCGCCCGCAGTTCCAGCATATTGATGTGATATGTCTGTTCTCTGCTGGTCCATCTGCCCTGAGTTTGCAGATGACCCAGATGCGCTCCCCAGCCCTGAAGTGAAGCATCCGTGATCAGAGATTGTTCTGGCAGAGGTTGATGAAAAGGGACTCCCACCAGTAGGTTCTGTGGTTGCAGCCACCAGAGAATGGACTTCTTTGCTGCAGGAGAGAGGACAATCCGGTCGTTCCACTGACCCGAGGATTGATTCCATTTGTCCTCGAGATCTTGCTGTAACGGTCTCATCCTCAATCTGGCATTGGGTATGAGAAAAATGCACGAGGCCATCGAACCCAGTAGAGAAGCCACCTGTCTTACTGATGGCTGATGAACCTGAAGGATGATGTTGCCTTTGTCTTTCATTGATGACAATCTCTCCTCCGAAGGAAACACTTTTCCGAGGTCGGAGTTGAGGTTGGCGCCCAGATAGTTGAGTGATTGAGTTGGGTGAAGGATCGACTTGTCCAGGTTGACATGCAGGCCTAAGTGCTGAAGGAGATCTAGGCAGGTGCGAAGGTGTTCCTGCACCATTTGAGGAGAGGATCCCTTCAGCAGCCAGTCGTCCAGGTATGGATATACGAACAGGCCTTGGTGATGTAATGCTGCCGCTACCACTGCCATGCATTTGGTGAATACCCTCGGAGCTGATTTTAGGCCGAAGGGTAAGACTTTGAACTGGTAATGTCTTGTTCCCACCGTGAATCGCAAGAACTTGCGATGTCGTGCTGTGATTGGGATGTGAAAATACGCATCTTGTAGATCCACCGAACACATCCAATCGCCTTTCCTTAGATGTGGAAATATTTGGTGGAGCGCCAACATCCGAAACTTTTCCTTTTTGATGGACTTGTTCAGAGAACGTAGATCCAGAATTGGTCTGAACTTGTTCGGTTGATCTTTTTCTGAACAAGGAAGTATCGTGAGTACACTCCTTTCCTCTCTGCGCTTGAGGGACCTCTTCTATTGCTTGTTTTTTGAGAAGGGTCGACACTTCCTGACGCAGGAGGTCTATATGTAGATGACGAGATTTCACAGGAGGAATGTCTCTTGGGGACGTCCAAAAACGTAGTGTGTACCCATTTTTAGTATATTTAGCACCCACTGATCTTTGGTTATGTTGCGCCACTCTTGAATGTAACTTGAGATACTTCCTCCCACTGGAGTGTGCAACGGTGCTAGAGGAAGCAGAAACTCATTGCTTCCCTGGAGTTTTTGATGCAGAGGAGGACTGCTGTTGATGTCCTCCTCTTCCTCTTGAGGAACGGCGGCCTTGATACTGGGATTTGCCCTGTTTGTTTTGTGACCATTGAGGGGTTTGAACCCTCTGCTGGTAACTTTTCCGATTGTAGGGCCGGTATCTCTTCCTAAATTCCTTTTTCTTTTCTAGGCCCACCGCCTTTAAGGTGTCCAACTCGGCCTTCATCCTCGCCATTTCTTCGTCTGTGTGAGCACCAAACAGTGAAGTGCCAGAAAAAGGGAGATTCAGAATGCGTTGTTGTGCTTCTGGTTTTAACGCTGTGAGGCGCAGCCAGGAAGATCGTCGTGCACAGATGCCATGTGCATACGAGTGAGCCGCCAGGAACGCACCATCTGCTGCAGTGCTGATTACCTGGTTAGCCACCAGAGCACCTTCGTGAAGGATTTCAGAAAAGTCCTGCTGATCCTCCTTTGGGAGCCTGTCCTTGAAGCGCTCCAGTGAGTCCCATAGTGATCTGTCATAACGACCCAGCAGAGCCGCAGCGTTGGACACTTGCAGAGAAGACGCTGCAGAACCACAAGCCTTCCGTCCCCAAGAGTCTTGTGCTCTACTCTCTTTATCCGGAGGAGCGGAGGAGGAAGATGCAACCGCATGCGTCTTTTTCGCTGCTGCAATTATAACAGAGTCCGGAGGTGGATCCGATCTAAGGAAAAGAGGATCCGATGCAGCTGGCTTATATTTTTAAGAATCCGAGCTGGAGCTGCTTTAGTCGATGCTGGTGTAAGGAAGAGATCCATTACCGGCTCGATGATGCCAGGGACCAAAGGAAGCAATGGTCTAGTCGCAGACCTTTGGTGGAGAGTCTCAAAAATGATGGACTTGGTTGTCTGAGGAGCTGACATGGTGATGCCCAGCTTCTGAGCCCCTCTGGTGAGAACATCATGAAAAGTGTTCACATCATCAATAGGCGACACTCTGGAGGGAGGACTATCCGTCAGGGTAAATGAGTAATCCCTTTTGGATGAATGTGTCGAAGAGGAAGACCAAGTTGGTGTACGCCGCCTCTTGCGATGTCCCTGAGACGACCTGCGTTCAGGGGATCTGCCTCGGTGTTCCCTGGCCCGAGTGGTGGGTGATTTGTCCACTTCCTGCACAAGACGCTGTAATGGTGATCTGTGCTGCGGACTGGAGTAGGTCGTAGGTCGTTGAGCGTGACCTGTGGACCCCGTCTGCCAATGATGGAGTGGCTGAAGCCATCTGGGAGAGAGATGGATGGAAGGAGATCGCTGTCTCCTTGGAGAACCTCCTGGCGGTGCTTTTGTAGGCTCCTGCGAGTGAACAGAAGCACTGCATGATGACGCAACCGTCTGGGGTGAGCTCCGGATGGAGTGAGAGGACTCTCTGCAGCTTCTGGAGCGTGATCGGCGTCTGGATGAGCGATGTGACGTCGATGGGGTGTGTCTCGACGTCGACCTGCTCTGTGTCACCATCACTGGTGAATTTCTCTTCGACGTCGACCTCTCAGTGTGCTTGGAGCCCATAGACCTCGCCTTCGACGTTGAGCGTGGAGACCTCAACGATGAGCGGGTAGACGGAGAAAACCTTCTCGACGTCGATCTTTCTCTCGACGTTGATCTCCTTGCCGTCGACGGAGACCGCCGTCTCGACGTCGATCTTTCTCTCGATGCTGACCTCCTCGCCGTCAACGGAGACCGCTGTCTCGACGTCGAACGACGTCTGGTATATTTTACCCTTGGTCTTGACGTCGAATACCTCGCCGTCGGAGAGGATCTTGCCTTCGACGTCGAACGCCGCCTGGGCGACGGCGGAGGCGATGAGTGTCTATCCTCAGGTGACGAGGTGTGTCTCGACGTCGACTGTCGTCTGGGTGACGTCGACTGAGATGCTTGCTTCGACGCCGAACGCTGGAGACCCTGCGACGGCGGAGCCTGTCTCGACGTCGAACGCCGCATCGACGGCGATGACGGAGATCTGTGTCTCGACGCTGGGCGAGCCCGCACCAACGGAGAGCGACTCCTCGACGCCGATTGTCACCCGGTTGACGACGGCGGAGGATTCGACGTACCTGCGTTCTTCGACGACGACCGGTGTTCTCTCGACGGCGAGCCCGCCGTCGATGGTCTTCTCGTCGACGTTTTTGTTGCCGATGAAGGGAATTGGGGCGCCGAGCCCGACGCCGATGGAGAGCATACTGGAATCTTACTTGTAGATAAGCTCTCTTTCCTCTTCTTCATCGGAGGCTTGTCTTTGGAAGGTGATTTTCTCTTCTCAGCCAATCCATGGAGACAAATCCTTTCTCTGTCCTTTAAAGTTCTGTTGGACAGCAGCTTGCAATGCTGGCAGGATTTAGGAGTATGCTCAGAAGGAAGGCATAGAATACAGACAGGGTGGAAGTCTGATTTGGCCTTCTTCTTGCCACAGGAAGGGCAAGAGTCACAAAGAGAGGGCATTCTGTTGTAAAACAATGCTCAACTCTCTAAAAAAAAAAAAACAGTAGAGAAATACTTTAACACTAAAAAGATGTCGAAGTAAGAGGTTTTATCAAAAATTGAAGAATTTTCTGACAGAAAATCAGAAAAAGAGGTAGAGCTGAAGTAACCAGGGTCCTGACAGAAGGAGCCGGAAAGAACAACTGACCTAACTGTCACCCCTGAGGCATGATGGGAAGCTAGGGGTTATGGCTGCCTTAAAGGCACGGTGCCAGTTTATCTGTGTGTTTATGTGGGTTAGCTTTTCAGCTTTCTACACTAATGTTTCCACAATGCAGCCTATGTGCTGGCAATGTTTTCTTCATTATTCCTTGCAGGATTGTGTTGTCTGCTATGTATTAAAGCAGTTTTCAAAAGTTTCTTTCTTCCTGCTTTGTTGGAATATGTTTATGTGCAAAAGAATTCCTTGCAACATTGCTCAGCATGTTTATGAGAGGCTACATTGTGTGTTTTTTATATATATATGGATATATATATAGAGCTACATATATGGTTTTTCACATATATGTAATGTGTTTCCGGGGTCCCGCGCATGGGCGGGAATATTCATGTGCTTATGACTATTGATGAGGATCCCTGGAAGAGAAACTCAGAATATCAGACAAATGGGCTTGCAAAGGATCAATTATCTCTCCATACCATTTAACAAACTTGGCCCACCTACCAGAATAGACGGATTTGGTGGAGTGTTTCCTGGCCGATAGAATAACATCCACCACCTCCAGTGGGACAGAGAAAGAGCTCAGGTTGCCCCATTCAATCTCCAGGCATGAAGGTGCAGGCTCTGGAGGTGGGGGTGTAAAACCTGCCCCTGCGACAGCGAGAGGAGGTCTGCCCTGAAAGGGAGACGGAGCGGAGGGTGCGATGAGAGGTAAAGGAGGTCTGTGTACCACACCCTTCTCGGCCAATCCGGAACGATTAACATGACTTGGGCCTGGTCTTGGCGAATCTTTCTTAGAACTCAAGGAATCAAGGGTATGGGAGGAAACGCGTAAAGAAGCTGAGAGCCCCAGTCTAACTGAAATGCGTCCCCCAATGCTCCACGCGTCGGATACTGGAGATTGCAAACAAAGGGCAGTGCACATTCCCGTGAGTGGCAAACAGGTCCAATCGAGGAAACTCCCACATCCTGAAAATGTGAAGGACCACCGCTGGATTGAGACGCCACTCGTGATCGGCTGAATATCGCCGACTGAGACTGTCCGCGGGCACACTCAGCTCCCCAGCCAGATGATTTGCGATCACACAAATCTGATGGTCCTGAGCCCAGGAATCAGAGTCGCAGAGCCTCTCTGCAAAGAAGATACAACCCTACTCCTCCCTGTTTGTTGATGTACCACATCGCGATAGTGTTGTCCGTCAGGACATGAACCGACTGACCGTGTAGGAAGGGAAGGAAGGCCCTGAGAGCCAAACGTATCACCCGCAATTCCAGAAAGTTGATGTGAAACAATCTTTCCTCTGGTGACCAAAGGCCTTTGACCTCCAGATCCCCCAGATGAGCTCCCCACCATTGAGTGGAGGCATCAGTTACCACAGTGGCCACCAGACAAGGAGGTTGAAACGGCTTCCACTGAGACAGGTTGCCTGGAACACTCCACCATAACAGCTCCGCTGCAGTGTCCCCGGAGATTCTTACCAACTCTCCGAGATCTCCGTTGTGTTGAAACCACTGCCTGCGGAGGCACCATTGGAGGGCCCTCATATGCCAGCGTGCATGGTTGACAAACAGTATGCAGGAAGCAAACAGACTGAGCAGGTGTAAGACCTACAGGACTGGAATAGCTGCTCCATTCTGAAAGAGTGGAATCATAGCCTGGATGTCTTTAATCCTCTGAGGAGGCGGGAAGGCATGACTCACAGTAGTGTCCAGTACTGCCCCTATGAACAGGTTGCGCTGAGAGGGCACCAGGTGAGATTTGGGTACATTTATTGAAAATCCCAAGTTGAACAACAGTTGTGGCGTCACATGCTAATGATGCAGCACAATCTCTGGCAACTTTGCTTTGAGCAGCCTGTCGTCCAGATAGGGGAAAACAGGAACCCCGACCTTCTGAGCTGTGCTGCCACCACTGCCATCACCTTTGTGAAGACTCGAGGAGCGGAAGTAAGGCCGAACGGAAGAACCGCTAACTGGTAGTGTTGAGACCCCACCATAAAACGGAGATACTTCCGATGCGACTTCAGGATGGGAATGTGAAAATACGCATCCTGCAAATCGATCGACACCATCCAGTCTTCCTTCTGCCGCATGAGAAGAACCTGAGCTAGGGTCAACATCTTGAACGTCTCCTGTTTGAGGTAAAAATTCAAAACCCTGAGGTCTAGGATCGAACTCAATCGACCGTCCTTCTTGGGAATCCAGAAGTACCTTGACCCCTTTCCTGCTCCTCTGAGCATGAGCCCTGATGGAGAGGAAAAGAAAGGGGAAACTCCTGGAAGGGTAGGGCGTACCCATTCTCTACGATGTCCAACACACCAGAGCTCTGTAGTAACAGACCTCCAATGTTGTAGAAAATGGGACACCCATCCTCCCACGGCACAAGCATGCTCTAGGATGGAGGAGCTAGAGCTACTTCCCTGCCATACCAGTTGGAGGGACAGAAGAGGAGGAGGAGACTTGCTGGTGTGCTGCACCCCGCAGACGACCTCTGCCCTTTCCCCTGTAAGATCTGTACATGGGATTTGCCTGCCTGCGGTGGCTGCTGCCTGGCACGAAAGGACAAGTTCCTCCCATATCCACAATACTTGTGATATCCAAAGCCTCTGGAATGGGATTGGAGACCCAAAGACCTTGCTGTGGCTCTACTGTCTTTAAAGCGATGCAGCGCCGAGTCCGCTTTTGCCCCAAACAGGCAGGAACCATTGAATGGCAGATCTATCAAGGTGGCTTGAACATCAGGGGAAAACCTTCATCCCCTTAGCCAAGTGTGCCTCCTGGAAGCCACAGATGATCCCATTGCTCTGGCAACCAAATCAGCAGTATAGCGGCCCGACTGTATGACCTGACGGGCCGCAGCTTGGGCATCCGTTAATACCTCCGACAAATGCCCTTGAACTTCCTCTGGCAGTTTCGAAAGCACCTCCCTGGCAGAATCCATAAGGGCGTGTATGTAGTGTCCAAAAGGCACGTAGCATTAGATGATTTGAGAGCCATACTGCCTGATGAGAATACTTTTTTTGCAGATTGTTCCAAACGTTTCGATTCCCTATCTGCAGGTGTAGATGGGAATGACCCTGCAGAATGTTTCGAGGAGCACGAAGCCTGCAAAACCAAACTTTCTGGTGATGGATGAGTGGACAGGAAAGCAGGATCCCCCGGAGCCATCTTGTACCTCCTCGCCACAGACCTGGACACCGCTGGAGCCGTCATAGGCTTCTGCCATACATCAAGGATGGGCTCAGTCAAAGCCTTGTTAAAAGGGAGCAAAGGCTCCGAGATAGAGGAAGGAGAGTGGAGCACCTCAGTCAAGATGTTAGACTTTAACTCTGCAGTGGGAAGGGGCAATTCCAGCAGATCCACTGCCTTTCTGATCACGGTGTGATAAGAGGTCACCTTCTGCGTTGGGAGACCTTTCGGAGATCATAGCTCCCATTCAGGAGAGGTATCTAAGCCACTAGCCTCCTACAGTCCTTCAAAGTCCTGATCAGGGTCAACTATCTCACCTTCCTCAGCATCTTCATGCTTCTCTTGATATTTCTCCTCCTCTAACAATCTCTGTGCCTCTCTCCGAGATCTCATCCTCGGAACAGGGGTCAGTGGCGCCAGACCCGACGCTGGTGACTTTGGGATCGGTGTCGAAGGGAGATCCACAGTAGTCGACGCAGGCCGAAGTCGAGTCTGTGCCGGTTCAGAACCAGACGGCGCCAGGGAAGATCCCTCCAATGGCACTTGTCCCTCCAGAGATTGTACCGGCGTCGAAAATCTCGGCGTTGAGAGAGGCCAACTCCCTGGAGCTATCCACAGAAAAGGCACAAGAGGTGCCTGAGGGAAATGAGGTGGCAAACCTCCCAAAGGATATGCCAGCGGACCCATGGGGACAACAGGCGCACCAGTAGGGTTTGCTGCTTTGGCAAACAATCCAAACATTGCATTTAAGAAATGCAACAGATCTGTACCCGGAGCCGGGAAGGCAGGATACCCCGGATCCGGCACTGCAGGCTCTGAGGCCGCTTGAGGAGGCAGCACATTTGGGTCCGGTTGCGGTGCCGGAGACCTTGGAGTCAGAGGTGGAGTGGTCGGCTTTGGCAACTGTGGAGGCGTCGCTTCTCATGGAGCCGGTGGAGTCCTCGCTCCCGGAGACGGGGCCTCAGTCACCTCAGGAGAAGGAGATGGAGAGATTTCGTCCTTCCAATGACGCCTGGGAACCGGGGACACTGACTTCGGTGTTGCATCCTTCAACGAACGATGCCGGGTCCCATGGCGTTGCTTCTTCTTGTGCTTCTTCGACGACCTTGAAGTATGCGGAGTCAGTGACTTGGAGCGGGACCTCGATCTTCTTCAACCTCTTTTTTTGTTTCTTGGCTTTGGCCATGAACAATTTGGCCTCCCTTTCCATCAGCGCCTTGGGATTCATGCGCCTATAAGATGAACACTCCTCGACGTCGTAGTCAGACGAAAGACACCACAAACAGTCTTCATGGGGGTCAGTGACCCCCACATTCCCTGCATGGTTTGAAACCAGATTTCCTCAGAGTAGCCATGGTTGCTGCTACACAGACACCACGACTAGAAACAAAGAAACTCCCAGAAATGGAGAGCCCTGGGAAAAACCGTTACGCGTCGACAGCGCGGAAAAAAGGGAACTGACGTCAGCACGCCGACAAGGTCTTCTTATGGCTCCGATGATGTCATGCGGAGTCGCATGCGGAGCCGTTCCATTGTGACGTCCTCATTGACGTGGGAGAGCTGAGAAGAACAAGTTACTTACCTTCGGTAACGCTTTTTCTGGTGGATACAGTATCTGCCTGTGGATTCCTCACCTTTTGAATACCCCTTGCGCCAGCAATTCCGCGGAAATTCTTTCCCAGCTCTCCCACGACGACGAGGACGTCACAATAGCACGGCTCCGCTCGCGACTCCGTAATACGTCATCGGAGCCATAAGAAGACCTCGTCGGCGTGCTGACGTCAGTTCCACCCATTTTTCCGTGCCACCGAGGCAAACGGGAGGACCGACACATTTTCAAATGCAAACATAGCATTCCAAGTATAAAAACATATATAAATTCACAATTGCATAATCAATAAAGACATTGTGAAATAGCGACTGAGAAGGCATTTCTCATTATCAAAACTTTCAACATGATCAAGACATATTAAATTAAACATATTTTGGTAGAAACAGGTGGACAACGGGGAGGCGGGTGGGTCAGTGAGGAATCCACAGGCAGATACTGTATCCACCAGAAAAGCGTTACCGAAGGTAAGTAACTTGTTCTTCTGATGGATACTTCTGCCTGTGGATTCCTCACCTTTGAAAAGATTTCCCAAGCCGTGCCTTTCCCGGAGGAGGGTGTCCACCTGACTAAACCAAAAATCTTGCAAAACGGAACGAGCAAAATGGCCATCCCTCCTAACCTCAGAGTCTAGGCAATAATGTTTTGCAAAGGTATGGAGGGAGGCCCAAGTTGCCGCCTTACAAATTTCATGCACTGGTACACCTCTAGCCAAAGCAGATGTAGTAGACTTTGCTCTAGTAGAATGAGCTCTGATACCTTCAGGAGCTTCCTTGTTGGCCAGGGCGTAGCAGATCTTTATACAGAGGATAATTCATCTTGACAAAGTCCGCTTGAGAACAGCTTTACCCTTCATCCGACCAACATAACCCACGAAAAGTTGGTCATCAATTTTCAATTCTCTGGTCCTGTCCAGATAAAAGCTGACCGCTCTCTTTGGGTCCAAGCGGTGAAGTCTCTCCTCCTCCTTGGAAGGGTGAGGGGAGGATAAAAGGTAGGAAGGGTAATGGACTGCCCCAAATGAAAAGGGGTAACCACCTTGGGAAGGAAAGCAGCCCTGGTCCTTAGAACCAACTTATCTGCATGAATGGTCAGGAAAGGAGGCTTAGTGCTAAGAGCCTGCAACTCGCTTACCCTCCTAGCCGAGGTAATAGCAATCAAGAAAACCGTTTTAAAAGTAAGAAGCCTCAAAGGGCAACTATGCAGAGGCTCAAATGGAGAACCCATGAGAAAAGTAAGTACAAGATTCAAATCCCACTGAGGCATAATAAAAGGAGTGGGAGGAAACATGTTCGTAAGACCTCTAATGAATCTCATCACCACCGGAGATTTAAATAAGGACGGCTGATCCGGCAAACAGATAAAAGCCGACAAAGCCGATAAGTAACCTTTACAGTAGCTACAGCAAAACCCTGCTGCGCTAAGGAAAGTGAAAAACTTAAAACATGAGATAAACGAGCCTTCAAAGGGTCAATAGATCTCTCTCCACACCATTTAACAAATTTAGACCAACGGGAAGAGTAAATGGACTTGGTGGAGTGTCGCCTGGACGATAAAATAACATCAACCACATCAGGTGCGAGAGAAAAAGAACTCAGGTTGCCCCGTTCAATCTCCAGGCATGAAGGTGCAAGCTCTGGAGGTGGGGGTGAAGAACCTGCCCCTGCGACTGCGAGAGGAGGTCTGCCCTGAGAGGGAGACGGAGCGGAGGGTGCGAAGAGAGGTGAAGAAGATCTGTGTACCACACCCTTCTCGGCCAATCCGGAGCGATCAAGATGACTTGGGCCCGGTCTTGGCAAATCTTCTTCAGAACCCGAGGAATCAAGGGTATGGGAGGAAACGCATAAAGGAGTTGAGAGCTCCAACTCAACTGAAAAGCGTCCCCCAACGCTCCCTGCATCGGAAACTGGAGACTGCAGAACAACGGGCAGTGCGCGTTCTCGTGAGTGGCAAATAGGTCCAACCGAGGAGACCCCCACATCTGGAAGACGTGATGGACCACCTCTGGATGAAGCCGCCACTCGTGATCGGCTGAGTAATGCCGACTGAGACTGTCCGCACGAACATTCAGCACCCCGGCTAGATGATTTGCAAACACACAAATCTGCTGGCCCTGAGCCCAGGACCAGAGTCGCAGAGCCTCTCGACAGAGACGAAACGACCCTACACCTCCCTGTTTGTTGATATACCACATCGCGGTCGTGTTGTCCATCAGGACCTGAACTGACCGACCACGAAGGGAAGGAAGGAAAGCCTTTAGTGCCAAACGTATTGCCCGCAATTCCAGAAGGTTGATGTGAAGCAACCTTTCCTCTGGAGACCAAAGACCTTGTATCTCCAGATCCCCCAGATGAGCCCCCCACCCTAGAGTGGAGGCATCCGTGATCACTGTGGCCGTCGGTGGAGGAAGTTGAAAGGGCTTCCCATGAGACAGGTTGCCCTGCACACCCCACCAAGTCAGTTCCGCCGTAGCGTCTCTGGAGATTCTGACCTTCTCCCCGAGATCTCCGTCGTGCTGATACCACTGCCTGCGGAGGCACCACTGGAGTGCCCTCATGTGCCAGCGTGCGTGACTGACCAACAGTATGCAGGAAGCGAAGAGACCGAGCAGGCGTAGGACCTTCAGGACCGGAACAACCGCTCCGTTGCGAAACAAAGGAATCATTTCCTGAATGTCGAGAATCCTCTGCGGAGGTGGGAATGCTCGACAAACAGTAGTGTCCAGTATTGCCCCTATGAACAGGCTGCGCTGAGAAGGCACCAGGTGAGATTTGGGCACATTGATCGAAAAACCCAAGTTGAACAACAGCTGCGTTGTCATCTGCAAGTGACGCAACACCATCTCCGGAGACTTGGCTTTCAACAGCCAATCGTCCAGGTAGGGGTAGACAGGAACCCCTGATCTTCTGAGATGAGCTGCTACCACTGCCATCACCTTTGTAAAGACTCGCGGTGCGGAAGTCAGACCGAACGGTAGAACCGCAAACTGGTAATGTTGCGACCCTACCGTGAAACGTAGATACTTCCGATGCGACTTCAGGATGGGAAGATGAAAGTACGCATCCTGGAGATCGATGGACACCATCCAGTCTTCCTGTTGCAGCGCAAGAAGAACCTGAGCCAGAGTCAACATTTTGAATTTCTCCTGCCTGAGGTAAAAATTCAAAATCCTGAGGTCCAGGATTGGCCTCAAACGTCCGTCCTTTTTGGGGATCAGGAAATACCGGGAGTAGCACCCCTGACCCCTTTCCTGCTCCGGAACCACCTCTATTGCACCTTTCTGTAACAAGACAAGAACCTCCTGTTGCAAAAGCAACAAGTGGTCTTCCGAACAACCACCTTGGCGAGGAGGGTAAGGAGGTGGATACTCTAGAAAAGGAAGGGTGTACCCATTCTCTACAAGATTCAAAACCCAACGATCCGTTGTAATCAGTTTCCAATCCTGTAGAAAATGGGACACCCGACCCCCAACAGGACCAACATGCTCTAAGATGGGGGATCTAGAGCTGCTTCCCAACGGTGAGAGGAGGAGAGGAGGAGGAGGAGGAAGAGGACTGCTGCCGTGAGGCTCCCCTAGAACGGCCTCTGTTCCTACCCCTGTAGGACTTGTATAAAGGGTTCTGCTGTTGCTGTTGCTGCTGCTGACCCTGTTGATACTGTTGACGGCCACGAAAGGAAGAACCCCTTCCAAACCCACGAAGGCGTTTGTAACCAAAACCCCTGGACTGTGTTTGAAGGCCCAGAGATCTAGCAGTGGCCCTACTGTCTTTAAACCGCTGTAAAGCAGAGTCAGCCTTGGATCCAAACAGCCTTGTGCCATCAAAAGGTAAGTCCAACAGAGTAGCCTGGACATCCGGGGAAAAACCAGAAGACCTCAACCAGGCCTGTCTTCTTGTTGCCACAGAAGAGCCCATCACTTGTGCAACAGAATCAGCCGTGTCCATCCCAGACTGGATCACCTGGCGAGCAGCTGCTTGCGAGTCAGAGAGCACCTCCATAAAACTTGCCCTATCATCCTCTGGGAGCTTAGGAGCCAGCTGCTTCACAGAATCCATCAAAGCATGGACGTATCTTCCCAGAAGACACGTAGCATTAGTCGACTTCAACGCCATGCTTGCAGACGAAAATATCTTTTGGCTGCTTGCTCCATCTTTTTCGAGTCTCTATCACCCGGAGTAGTAGGGAAAGCACTCGAAGATTGCTTCGAACAAGAAGCCTGTACTACCAAGCTCTCGGGAGTCGGATGAGTAGACAGAAAGGCAGGATCCCCAGGGGCCGGCCTATATCTCCGTGCAATTGTTCTAGAGACAGCAGGAGCGGACAAAGGCTTCTGCCACACCTCCAAAATTGGCTCAGTCAAGGCGTCAATGAAGGGTAATAGTGGCTCTGAGACCACCGAAGAGGTATTGAGGACTTCAGTCAAAATGTTGGCCTTCAATTCAGATGATGGCAACTGAAGGCCCAGCAAATCAGCCGCCTTCCTCACGACCACATGATAAGGCAAATTTTCTAGAGGAAGACCAGCCCTTGGTGAAGAAAGATCGTATTCAGGAGATGTATCTAACCCACTGGCCTCCTGCAGACCCTCAAAGTCATCAAGAGAGTCTAAAATCTCTCCTTCCTCTTGCTCTTGTTCGTGTGCATACTCCTCCTCTTCTAGCAGCCTCTGTGCATCCCTCCTGGAGCGCTGCTTTGTCTTCAGTGCCGGCGTCAGTGGAGCCTGAAATGGAGTCGACGGCGCCGTACGCGGCGCCGGTGACGATGGCAACGGCACAGAAGGCCCCTCCAGAACATCCTTCGGCGTTGCACGAATCAGAGACGACGCCGACCCCACATCCGACGGAGCTCGAGGTGCCGGAGTCGACGACCTCGGCGTCGGGAAATGCCATGCCGGAGCCGATGGCATAAAGGGTACAAAGGGCGCCTGGGCATACTGGTGTGGAACACCCAAATTGTAGGCCAAAGGACCTGTAGGCACACCCAGCGGAAAACTGGCCCTTGAAAACATACCATACATCGCGTTTAAGAACTGCGATGGGTCCGCACCAGGCAAGGGAAAAGTAGGATAAGGCTCCGTACCTTCTCGCCCGGGGACCTCCTGAGGTCGAACTGGATCCTGCGGAGCCGGTGGAGACGGCGCCCGCTCAGGCGAACCCACAGGAATCGGAGACAACTCCCGAGGCGCCGGTGATCCTCTCGACGCCGAAGAGCCCTTCGACGCCGGCGACATCGGAGCCGGGGAATGAACCGACTCCGCTCTTGGCGAAGGAGACGGGGAGACAAAGTCCTTCCTCCGAAGTCGCTCAGGAGGTGAAGTCGGCCTCGAAGCCCTAGACTTCGACGAATGACGCCGGGATTTCTTCGACTTCTTATGCTTCTTAGATCTTGAAGTGTGAGACGAAGAAGACTTCACCCGCTTCCGACCTCTCTTCTCCTTCTTAGCTTTGGCCATGAAAAGTTTAGCCTCACGCTCTTTAAGGGCCTTCGGGTTCATTTTCATGCAGGAACGGCATTCTTCGACGTCATGGTCCGACGAAAGACACCAGAGACAGTCGTCAAGCGGATCCGTAATTGACATCTGGCCTCCGCACTCCCTGCATGGCTTAAAACCGGACTTCCTAGAAGTAGCCATTTCCAACGATATGAAGACACAATGTAGAAAATGGAGAGTCCCTGGAAAAACCGTTACGCGTCGATGGCGCGGAAAAAAGGGAACTTACGGCAGCACGCCGACGAGGTCTTCTTATGGCTCCGATGACGTATTACGGAGTCGCGAGCGGAGCTGTGCTATTGTGACGTCCTCGTCGTCGTGGGAGAGCTGGGAAAGAATTTCCGCGGAATTGCTGGCGCAAGGGGTATTCAAAAGGTGAGGAATCCACAGGCAGAAGTATCCATCAGAAGAAAAGTTTCTGGGGAATGCTGCGCATGGGGGTAATTCATAAGGTGAGGAATCCACAAGCAGATGTATCCATCAGAAAGTTAGGTACAGATTTTACACACACAAAACCATAGAAATTCAGCAGTTATAGTTACCTGAGCTAACTATAACTTACGCGCCCCGCAATGCACTGCTTATGACCTCACATATTACATCACTCATGACATGGTCAGTGACATCACTGATGACATCTCAAATAATATCACCGATCACATCATCCAGCAAAGTAAACTTCAATATACTTCATAAAATGTATGTTTTTTTTTTTTTTTAAATAAGAAAAGGAGACAGGTGAGAGACATACAGTAGAGTGCTCACTGTAACCTTATTAACTACTACACTCATTTGTCACTCAGGAGAGAGTTCTCAGCGGACAGTCCAGTTTTTTTAAAACCAATCAACACTAATGACCTGAAATAAGGCGTCTAACCGTACAGGTTAGTCTATAGCAAACTGCAACAACACCATTCGTCAACATAGAAAGAGGTTTTAGTGTAGGCATCAGTTTTACACAAACCACTACAGCACACCCCCAGTAGAGAGGTCTTAGTGGACAGGCCACTGTGTCATAAACCACTAGTAATATTAGTCGTATTCCTGGAGAAAGGTGTCAGCAGAGACGTTAGTCTGTTGCAAACCACTATTGCACTGAGCCATCACCCTAGAGAGAGGTCTTCGTGAACAGATGAATTTATTGCAAACTACTACTACACTCATTCATCACAAAGGAGAAAGGACTAAGCAAAGTGGTCAGTATGTCGCAAAACACAACTATACTTAGCCATCACTGTAGAATGAAGTCTCAATGAACAGCTTAGCCTGTTTCGATGCACTAACGTACACT
This sequence comes from Calotriton arnoldi, assembly GCA_963921515.1. Lineage (NCBI taxonomy): Eukaryota > Metazoa > Chordata > Amphibia > Caudata > Salamandridae > Calotriton > Calotriton arnoldi. The sequence continues at coordinate 318,292 of CAWUFW010001625.1, read as the reverse complement.
TACAACAACAGGGGACATGTGTCAACGTAGACGCTACTTTACTGTGTACTCCACAAGACTGTTTTGCTGCACATAGAAGGACTGCTTTGCTGCCTCGAGCCTGCATTTAACCCTAAAAGGCCAGTCCTGCTGTTTGAGCCCTGCTCCTTCACCTAAACCCATGACTACCAGAGTGACTCTAAGGGCTAGTTTTGCTGGCCTCCTGTTCAGAGCCACAGGGATATAACAGGCTCCTACCATCTTGAAGCTGCACCTGGACCCAGCCTGAGTGAGTCCTAACCTTCCAAGTGGTGCCCTTCTAGTCCTGGACCCTTGGTGGTGGTGGTGCAAACCCCAAAACTTGAGACTTAGAAAATTTGGGGCTAAAAACTGCTCTGAGAACAGATGGAAGACCAGGACCAACCTGCTTGTTGACCCGCCCATGGTGCATCGCTGGTCGGCCTGCCTTTACATGCGTCTCCACAGCAGCAAATCCTGTTCATATGTCCTTCGTCAAAGGGGTATTTGACCTCCTGGAACTGTCTTCAGCTGCAGCCTCCTGCCGTGCCCGGCTGGAGATTTTTTATTTCCATAAAAGTGGCTAAGTCCGAACGTTTCATTCTTTACTGCGACTTCGTCCAACAGCTCCCTGACGATCGGGATCTGTCCTCACCCCGCTGAACTTTACCTTCTCAAAACATTTTTTTCTTCAAAAATTTCTTCGCAGTCCAAAGGTGAGCACTGATGGGGCGCAATACACTTCTTGTATCCGACTAGTGCTCCATCGCGGTTGGCCATATTTTTCGACTTTGACCCGGTCTCGCAAGACCAGATACCCGCAGTCGGCACTTTGATATTTTAGTCTAGATTTCACTTGAAACTTTAAATATTCATAACTCTGGTTCTACCAATTGGATTTTTGTAGTTTTGGCATCAAATTATTTAATAAAGTTACTCTATTTTTCTAAATTGGTGTGGGATTATTCTTGTTCTGTGTTTTATTTTTTGCATGTTGCATAAATACTTTATACTTTGGCTCTAAGTTAAGCCTGACTGATTTTTGTTCCAAGCTACCCTGGGTTAAGCATAGGTTAATTTAGTGAAGTTGTGGTTCACCCTGCCAGGGACTGGGCTGTTGCTTGGCCAGGGCTCACACCCCAGTCAATCAACAACTTAATTTCTCAAGTAGTAGCCAGGACAAACTTTGGATTTCACAGGTACCACAACCAAATTAAGACTCCATTTGTGTCCAAGATGCTAATAAAGGCACTGCATGTGCAGCAAAATACTTCATCAGCCTGACTGAGGTGGGTAAAAATTTACCAAATCCTGTACAGCTTAAGCAAGATATAAAATCATAACTATAGTAGGTTCTATCCAAAGTAAATCAGCAAAACATTAACTTTCAGCAAAATACATGATAATCTTAACTCTGTGGAAGCTATCTTTATAGGATCTAAAGGTTTATGGAGAGCAACTGAAGGGAAGGATGAAATATCAACCCCTTCCTCGAAGAGAGGACAGCTGCCTCCTCATAAACGGTTAGGTCTTTGCTCTGAAACATACACAAGAAGTATTAGTACACCGACCACCTAATTCTATGAGAATCAGGGATGTATTGGACTTGATCATGAACTTAATGGAAGGGAAGGAAACAGTAATAGCTTTTCCTTGACCATACTATCACAAAGGCAAATCCCAGTAATCCTGAATGGTGTATAAAGAGAACAAGGCATTTTTCTCTAGGACATATGGGTTTTGTTGAAGAAACCCTCATTGTTTTTTAAATATCCATTAGGAAATATGGTATTTAATGTTCATTTCTAAAGAATATTTTCCCTCATGCTGTATCTACATTTTATGGAATGTGAGATGTGGCCAACAGTGGGCCAGTCCCAGAGCAAAGCAGATGAGACTTTGTTCCTCCCATTGGTTGAGGTACAACATGGAGGTACTGTTGCTCATTTACATCTGCATCAACATACCTTTTAAGATGAGGTGGAAAGCAATCACATACCAGAATTAATGTGTCAAGCTTTAAGAGGATGACTTGTAAATTAAGGATGTCTTTTTAACAACAATCATAGCCTATAAGTGTGAAGGTGCTTGCAATTTTCAGTCGATCTAATGTTACAAGAGATATTATTGAGTAAACTCTGAATGTTAGTCTCACAACAGAGGTCTTGTTCTATTGGAAGATGACTGACAAGAGATGGAGAAGAGTGTTGATTTTCATTGGTTACACTTTGGCAGTGGAAAGACATTGTCAAAAGAGATTCAGTAAACTGAAGAATCCATAGAGAGGGGGGTCAGAAGGGACATATGCACTGAATGACACAAGGTTCTAGTTTGAAAATAATTTTGTAAAATAATCGTAGGTCAGATCAACTGAAAAAGCCCCGATTAACAAGTATTTCTCTTGCCATAGGTGGTGAACAACATTTTCAATCCTGTGGGATGAGATCCGGGCAAGGTCTGTATATTCCTACATAACAGTGTGCAGACAATGCAGGCCTTCAGATGGAGGTAATACTTCCTGCTTGCTGGGTTGGCAGAATGCAGGGCTGAAAGCTATTGAGGACAGGTCCAATAATAATCAAACAAAATCATTTGCCTCCTTACCAGATCCATCTGGCTTCACTCAGATGCATTTTTTGTGATATGATCAACGTATACACTCCCTGAAGACTCGACTGAGCCCTCTCTCCCCTATATACTGCAGATGTCCCTAAAAAGATCTTGCGTGGATAAATGGGAAATTGAAAGGAGATTGGTGTCTGGTTTGTCTGTGTTTTAATGAAAATGTTCTCAAACTCAGCCCAAATTTAACACCAACCTAGACTGGCAATTAACTCTTAATTGCACCTTTTGGTTGTCCTTAATGTTTTGCCATGACCATATCCCGAGGGAAGCACAACAGATATTTAGATACTTCAAATTACTACACAATTAATACTGAACTCTGCTTGGACCTAAAAGGGCAGGACTATACCATGATGTCTTGTGTTTGTGTTGCAGACAACCAGTGTATGATCTACTTTTGTCTAGACACCTTTAGGTCGGCTGTATGGGCTCTTGTGAACATACATTGTCTATACAAACCTAAGCCATCCGCTAAATTAGCACTGATGCATGACACCACAGATATGTTATGTGTATTTGTAAAGCGCACTATCACCCTTGAGGGTATTCTGTGCCTAGCCCTACCTATGGTAGGTTGGTTCATTGAAAAGCCAGATCTTAAAGTTCTGGCTGAATTCAAGAAGAGAGGAGAAGGCTCTGATGTGAAGTGGGAAGTTGTTCCATGCTTTAGAAGCAATGTAAGTGAACACTTGTCCTCCTGATCTGGTTCTGTGTATGCATGGGATGTGTGCGATTAGGAGTCCTGTGGAGTGGAGGTGTCTGGGTGGTTGGCGAAAGGAGATACAGCTGTTCAGGTAGGTTGGCCTAAGTTGTGTAGTTCCTTAAATGTGTGTGTGAGAAGTTTGAATTTAGCGCATTTGTGTATCGGGAGCAAGTGTAGTTCCCTGAGATGTAGTGTGATGTGAGTTCTGTGTGGGAGGTTGAGGATGAGTCTGGCGGCCGACTTCTGGATGCTTTGTAGTCTTCTAGTGAGTTGCATGGTGATCCCGGCGTAGAGGGTATTCCCATAGCTCAACTTGCTGGTGACAAGGGCATGAGTGACAGTTTTTCTAGTGTTCTTTGGGAGCCAATTGAATATTTTCTTCAGCCTCTTTAGGGTGTGGAAGCAAATGCAGTTAGGGTGTTAACTTGTTGGGTCATGTCCAGTTTGCTGTTGATGATTATTCCGATGTTCCTGGTGTGGGGTCTGGGTTTGGGTCCAAGCTCCACTGGCCACCAGTTGGTGTTCCACAGTGTAGTGTTCTTACCGAAGAGTACTACTTCTGTCTTGTCTGTGTTGAGCTTGCGACAGTTGGCTTTCATCCAGTTTGCCACTTGGGTCATGCAGGCGGTCAACTTATTTCTTGTGTTGGGGGGGTCTTGGCAGAGAGGGAGAGTATGCGTTGCGTGTCGTCTGCATAGGAAAGGTTGTTGATGTTGTGTGCGCATATGACATTGGCCAGAGGGATCATGTGTGTGCTGAAGAGGGTGGGGCTGAGTGATGATCCTTGAGGCATTCATCAGATGAGTTTGCAGGCTTCCAAGGATTAAGGTGGCAGGCTGACAGCTGGTGTTTTATCTGTTAAGAAGGAGCAGATCCAGTGAGAGGGGTCCTTGGATGCCAATTTCGTGCAGGTGCCTGATGAGGATGAGGTGTGTGGCCATACCCAATGCTGGAGAAGGGTCCAGGACAATGATGGCTGCTGTTTCTCCTCCGTCAAGGACCATGCAGATGTCGTCTGCGGTGATGATAAGTGCTGTTTCTGTACTGTGATTGGACCTGAATCCAGACTGCTAGGCATCGAGAAGCTTGTGGTTGCTGAAGTGGTTGGTGGGGCGTCGGTTGATCAGTTTCTCTAAGATCTTTGGTATGGTAGGAGGGAGATGGGTCTGTAGTAGGAAATCGTTGCTGGGTCAGCAGATGGTTTGTTGAGCAGGGGCATGACAGTGGCATGTTTTCCAGGTACCTGGGAATGGGGCTGAGCTGAAGGAGACATTGAGGACGGGTGTTAGTGCTTCACTGATCGGTAGGAGTAATTTGGTGAAGGTGTAATGTGTGGTGGAGGAAGGCACAGAGGAAGTACCTGAGTAGATGGTCTTCATGGTAGCAGCGATTTCAACAGTGACCCTTCTGTGGCATGACACCTTAGGCACTCTGGATTGCGGGCCCTCCCCATTTTCCACAGTCTGCTAGGACTGTAGTACACGCTATGAAAATAATTAAACTGAATCAGTTGCATGTTTGAGCGGATGGTCTCTGTCCGGGCAGCTATCTGAGCCTCCTGCCATTCATCATCTCCCACCTCCCCAACCTCACGTTCCCAAGCCTCTCATACACCTTGAGGGGGTTCAGGGCCATTTATCAGAAGGGATCTTGCCCAACACCTCCATTGTCAGTTTGGCCTCTAGGGGATTGTATTCTGGTACATCATGCTTTACAGTACGCATCTAGGGCGGATCGCAGCTGAAGGTATCTGAGGAATTGGGATCTGTGGAGTTCAAACTCTGCTGAAAGGTGGTCAAATGTATGGATGTGATCATGATCCCATATGTCACCCAGACGGGAGATGGCTATAAGGTTCTACTGGGGGAAGTCCTGTAAGCATGCAACTTGTTTCAACCATTTCCCTGCCCATAGGTGTGCTTGTGCTGTGATCCTCTCAGACCTCTCAGGGGAGAGGATGTAGCCTTACGGGGGAGAGGATGTAGCCTTACGGCAAGAGCGGTCGACCTCGAAGCTGGTGAACCGGGTTCGAGTATCTGTAATGACGCTCAACATCCTGTGATTCTGGGCAAATCACTTAATCTCCCGGTGCCTAACAAAAATGAATGAGTCCGTCTGTAATGCAACTGGTGATCATGTAATGCGCTCTGATACCTTCAGGTCAAGTTTGCGCTATATAAAACTCCGGGGAAAAAAAAGACCATTTAAAGTGATGAATTCTACACGCTAAGGAAGGTAAGCCTAGTGACCTGGGGAAGTGAGTGTGGGAGGGAGCCCCCATACAACAGACCCATTCCACTAGCCATTTCGAAGACATTCAGCTCCAGACACCACGAGGAGTCCTATCGGTCTCCAAAGAGCCAGCCCCCTATCTTTATCATTTGAGCTGCCCAGTAATAAAGGCAGAGATCTGGGAGTCCCAGCCCCCCCCATGAGTGTTGGCAACATGCACTTAGGAAAGGAGATTATGGTTGTTTTACCTGCCCAGATAAAGCTGGTCACCAAAGCCTGGAGGTCCTGGAAGACTGTAGGCGGGACAACAAATGGGTGGTTTTTGTAGATTGTGTGGGAACAGAGAGAGAACCACCATTTTATATAATGCCACCCTCCCCACCATGCTAAGTGGCAAGGATTCCCAAGATTCCAAGTCTCTACGTGAACGTTGCTGGATATGCAGTATATTTTTGTTCCAGGTTGTACGGGGATCACGTGAGACATGCATACCCAGGTATTGGAAGGTATCTTCCGTTGTCTTGTATCGAATATCAGACGGTGTTGGAAAGGTGCTCCAGTTAGATGTACATATGTAGATTTACCACAGTTCACAACAAGTACGGAGGCCTTTCCAATGGACTCGGAGTATGTCAGATGGATCTATCTATTCTTGCCATTCTTATTAGGTATGGCCTCAAGGCAGCTTTAATTGTCTGCTAGCCTCTGTTTTTCTCAAACAAATACATAATAAAAAGTCATACACAGAGATAATAGGATTTGTGCCAGCCATCTTTTGCCATTGTTTAGTTTGACTGTCAATCAAAAGTTGTGTCAGTTTCCACTGCTACAATAGAATGTGGAAATAGGTCAGTCTTTGTTAGACGTATGCTATCTTTGCAGTGCCGGTTTTATTTCTCATTTGTCAACAGGACAGTCGTTAGTTAATTTCCGTGTTACTTAAGTTGAGCTACAACATTTTGCCATTGCATGTGAGAGTCATATTTTAATAACTGGTGGGCATGGAGTTTATTATGCCATTGTTTGCTGTTAAACTTGTATTTTGTTTTCAACCTGCATTCAAATGTTTTGGCTAAGCAGGTTCTATTGGAATTCATTTGTTTAGACTATGTTTCTTTGATAACATAGTGCTCTCTCAATTCTCTATAATTAAAACAACATTTAATTGTATGCCTGACCACTGCGTGTTTTTTAGGTACTGTGAGTTTTGATTTCTCTAAATTTGTCAACCTTGATGTCACTCTTCAACTGTCTATGTATATCGGCCTCTCTCCCTGTCTCAAATTATCTGTCTCCATCTCTTACATCCCTATATGCCTATCTCAATCTGTTTTTTGTCTTTGTCTATTACAATCTGTCTCTATCTCTACGTATCTGTCTCTCTCCGACTATACTGATATCCCTCACAATCTCTTGCTCATCTGCCTCCGCTATCTGGTTCTATCTCTGTTTTTATCGGTCTCTTTTTCTACCTATCTGTCTGTATTTCTATGTATCTCTGGCTATTTCTCTGTAGTTGTCTATATCTGTAAGTGTCTGTTGCTATCTGTCTGCCTCTGTCTATCTCTGCAAGCCTCTGTGTTTCTCTATCTGTCTCCGTCTCTATCTGCCTCTAAATGTATGTATTTCTACTTGTCTCTATCTCTCTTCGTCTCTACCTACTGCCTCTATATTCTTTTGCCTTTCTCTATTAGTCTCTGGGTGTGTCTGTCCCTATCTGGGTCTATTGCTATCTATCCATCTCTATCTAACTCTCTGTCTCTATGTCTACCTGTTTATATATAAATTTGTCTCTCTTTTTTCCATCTCTCTCTTCTCTATCAAGTTCTACCTATCTCTATTTGTCTGTCAATCTGGCTTTATCTTTTTGTGTCTATCTCCAACTGTCCCTCTCTGTCTCTATCTGTTTCTAGATCTGTCTTCCTGCCTTCATATATCTTGGTCTATTTCTGTGTTTGTCTCTATCTGTCTCTCTTTCTATCTACATGTCACTATCAATCTGTTGCAACCTTCCCCCCATATTCTTTGTCTCTGTATCTTGCTGTGTCTATCTGCATCTGTCTATGTCTATGTCCATTTGTCCTTACCTCCATTATTTTCTTTAGGAGGGTGTATCAGTATCAGTGGTTGGTCATGTGTGGTGATGGGCTCTGTGCAGGAGTAAACGTACTATTGTTGTGGCTCTTTTTTGGCTGTAGTTACTCTAGAAGTGCAGCTTGTGAATAGCAATGGGCTTACTCTTATGTATGTGGGTGCATGTCCCTCACTAAATCGCTCCCTCCCTAACCTTTTCTAAACCCCTCCTTAAACCCTTCCCATTTAGTATACCCCTTTTTGCAGCCTCTGCCCTGGTCTCTGCCCCACTTTCTACTATGTAGTAGACATACAAGTGTGAGGATTTCCCAACTGAAAAGGTAGGAGAGGCGGAGGTGGATATTTACAGTTGTAGGTTTGTGAAGTGCATTTTGTAATAAGTAAGTAGTACAACTGTAGTACACCTTTATGTACTACAAAATGCAGTTTGTGAATCGGGCCCTGGATGTCAAAGATCTAAGGCGAAAAGGACAGAACCACGACCCCAGGTAGGCAGAGGGAGAGATGGGGCAATGTGCTTGCCTACAGCTGTTCTATGCTGGTTCAGAGGGCCAGGGGATGCGATGCCCAGCAAAACTCCATGGAAGGGCTTCTACACCTCCGCGATCTTGGTGAATAAGAATACATTTATCTTTGTCTATCTCTTTCTGTCTGTCTCAAACCATCTCTATTTCCCTCTGTATGTCTCTATCTTTCTCCTCCTGTCTCTATCTGTCTTTATCTATCTGTATTTATCTATTTTGGCTGCTTTCCATCTGTCTCCATCTCTAGCAGTCTCTATCTGCCTGAACCCTCTCTAACTTTTTTGGGCTCTACCTGTCACTAAATACATAGCTGTCTGTCTGCCTCTGTCTATATCTATCAGCATGTCTGTTTCTAACTATCTCTGTCAGTTTCTGGCTATCTTTATGTGTCTTCATCTATCTCTTTCTGTCTCTATGTATCTGTCGCTATCTTTTCCTATATGCCCCAATTTCTAGCCATGTGTTACTATATATGTGCCTCGCTCTATTCCTATATTGGTTTCTTTGTCTCTGCCTCTAACTTTTTCAATCATACTTGAACGATCTACCTTTTCCCAGTCCATTTCTGCCTGTCTCTATCTTTGGATCTATTTCTGTCCCTATGTGTATTTATCTGCCTCTATCTCTATGTACTTATCTCTATTTCTATGCGTTTGTCTCCATGTATAGCCCTCTCTCTCTCTCTCTATTTTCTGTGATCAATCTCTATTTCTTTGTCTATCGCACTTGATCTATCTGTCTCTGTTTTGTTCTGTCTTTTTCTATCTGTCTTCATATTTCTTTTTCCATTTCTGTTAGCCTCTGCCTATGTGTTGTTGGTCTGTCTCACATATCTGTATGTCTATATCTGTCTCCATCTGTTTCATCTATCGGTCTCTTTGGCTCCTATGTCTATCTGTCTTTCTGTCTCTTCTACCTCGTCTACTCATTTACTAGAAACACAATTCTCAGTTTACAAAAATAATTAAACCAGCTAACACAATTTTGCTTTTTGATCTATTGACATTACATTTTAAAAACATTTTCTGTATTTAAACATTTTGAGTGATTTACTAGATATTAGCAATATATTTAAAATAAAAACGCTACTTTTTGCACTTTCAAACAATAAAAACTTAAAAAACAGAACATTTTACAAATTAAAACTTTAATAAAACTTGTTACAATGATCTAGATTCTCATTTTCTTACTGCATTTACAAAACAATTAAACACACTGTGAAGGGCAGACCTACTGCCTTTGCCAGTGCTTGTTTTTCCTTTCATACACAGTTGTTTTACTTTGATCCATACATATTTATGCTTCCGTACTAGCCTGTGTGCCTTAATGCGTACGTGTTTACTATGAGAATGCAAATGCTCATGTGTGCCTTAATGCGCTCTGCTACATTCCAAAACCCAATTGCGGCTTTGTTTTTGCACTTGAACACCACTAATAGCTTGGTAACGTTGCACATTAACACACGTTTTAAATGCCATTTTGTTTTGCTATTCCATGTTGCGCACAGCACATTTCTGCGAATTATTCTTGCAAAGCATCAATCAATCAATCATGTCACTTATAAAGCGCACTACATACCCGCGAGGGTCTCAAGGCGCTGGGGGAAGAGGGGGGTGGTGCTGCTACTGATCGAAGAGCCAGGTCTTGAGGAGTCTTCTGAAGGCCAGTAGGTCTTGGGTCTGTCGGAGGTTGGTGGGGAGGGTGTTCCAGGTCTTGGCGGCGAGGTGGGAGAAGGATCTGCCGCCGGCGGTCGTTTTCCGGATGCGGGGGACTGTGGCGAGGGCGAGGCTGGTCGAGCGGTGCTGGCGGGTGGGGGTGTAGAAGCTGAGTCGTCTGTTGAGGTAGGCTGGTCCGGAGTTGTGGAGTGCTTTGTGTGCGTGGGTGAGGAGCTTGAAGGTTATCCTCTTGTTGACAGGGAGCCAGTGCAGGTCTCTCAGGTGGGGTGTGATGTGGCTGCGTCGGGGGATGTCGAGGATAAGACGTGCAGAGGCGTTCTGGATGCGTTGCAGCCGTCTCAGGAGCTTAGCCGTCGTTCCTGCGTAGAGGGCGTTTCCGTAGTCCAGCCTGCTGGTGACGAGGGCCTGGGTGACTGTTTTTCTTGTTTCGGTGGGGATCCACTTGAAGATCCTGCGGAGCATTCGGAGGATGTTGAAGCAGGATGAGGAAACGGCGTTGACCTGCTTAGTCATGGAGAGGGTGGGGTCGAGGATGACCCCTAGGTTGCGTACGTGGTCGGTGGGTGGCGGGGCTGTTCCCAGTGATGTTGGCCACCAGGAGTCGTCCCAGGCTGAAGGGTTGGAACCAAGGATGAGGACCTCCGTCTTGTCCGAGTTCAGCTTCAGGCGGCTGGTCCTCATCCATTCGGCGACGGCCTTCATTCCTTCGTGGAGGTGGGCTTTGGCGGTGTGAGGGTCTTTGGTGAGGGAGAGGATGGATTAGTTACTTACCTGTAATCCTAGTTCTCTTCCAGGGGTATACTCATCAAAGTCATAAGCACTGAATTATCCCCGCCCATCTGCGGGATCCCGGAGCATATAGAAATATACATATATATATGAGTATGTTGGGGGATCACAAGTGCATAGCACTTCCGAGACATACATATATACATGTATATAAATACATAAATATGCAGCCTAACAAATTCCAATAAGGCAAAATGCCAAAATTACAAAGGTTTTCCCTGTACAGACAATCTCCTATATACACTCTGTAATAGAGAACATACACTGTAATAGTGTTATGCAAGAAAAACCTTTATTTTCAGAAAAGAAAACATGTAATAGCAGGCAGTTGGCCCATAGGCTGCATAGCTGAATAAATATCACCGTACAGTAAAACACTGGCACCTTGCCTTTAAGGCTTCCAAGAACTTGGACACTTTGCCTTTAAGGCCTCCAGGAGACCCTCTGCTCCCATCATGCACCACAGGTGACAGTTAGGTCAGTTCTTTTTGCACGGTGTACTAACTTGTAACAATTACTAAAAAATGCTCGTCCGGGGAGGCGGGAGGGTTGCTTATGACTTTGATGAGTATACCCCTGGAAGAGAACTAGGATTACAGGTAAGTAACTAATCCTTCTCTTCCAGGGGATACTCATCAATAGTCATAAGCACTGAATAGAGTAGCAAGCCCATACCCACTACCTCGCGGACGAGCAAATAGTATTAAAAAACAGATCATCTTAACATGACATTAAGCAAATAAATTCCTCAGTGAGGCTTGTCCCACTTGGGCATCCTCCTGAGCATCTGAATCTAAACAGTAATGGCGAGAGAAAGTATGAACAGACCGCCATGTAGCTGCTTTGCAGATTTCTGCTATAGGGACGTTCCTGAGGAGGGCCGTAGTAGAGGCCTTTCCTCTGGTTGAATGCGCTTTAGGCCTTCCCTGAAGAGACTTATTAGCTAATTGATAGGCTAGAGATATGCAGGAGACTATCCATCTTGAAATAGACCTTTTAGAGGATGCCAATCCTGTATTAATGGGGCCGTAGTTGACAAACAAGCGGTCCGTCTTTCTTATTACCTTGGTCTTATCCAGATAAAACTTCAACACCCTCTTAAGGTCTAACGAGTGTAAGGCCCTTTCAGGAGGTGTAGAAGGATTAGAGAAGAAGGTAGGCAAAGTGATAACCTGATTAATGTGGAAATCTGAAACCACTTTTGGCAGAAAACTTGGATGAGTTCTGAGAACTACCCTATTTGAGTGAAAAACAGTGTAGGGTTCCTTACAACATAATGCTTGTATCTCGCTGACTCTACGAGCCGACGTGATAGCAACCAAAAAAGCCACTTTCCAAGACAAGTACTGCAAAGAGGACTTGTGTATTGGTTCAAAAGGTGCGCCCATCAGTTTGGTAAGGACCACATTGAGCTCCCAAGGAGGAGAAGGGGCTCGTACTGGTGGGTATACCTTTTTAACCCTTCAAGAAAATCTTTCACCACTGGCATTTTGAAAAAAGAAACCTGTGAAGGTGATTTTCTATATGCCGTTATTGCTGCTAAGTGTACCTTGATAGATGTAAACTGCAGGCCCGACTTAGCCAGGTGTAAGAGATACGGCAAAATGACCTGTTCCTGCCCTCTAACTGGGTCATGACCATTATTCAAACACCATAAGTAAAAACGTTTCCACTTGAAAGCGTAGGAAACCCTGGTAGAAGGTCTTTTCGCTTCCTTAAGTATGTTCATACAGTCCGCTGGCAAGTCTAAGTGACCATACTGCAAGACTTCAGGAGCCATGCTGTCAGCCTGAGGGAAGGAAGGTTGGGGTGAAACACTCTCCCTGGCTCTTGGATAGTAGGTCCGGACGACAAGGCAATCTCTGTTGCGGAACTTCGGAAAGTTGTAGAAGATCCGGATACCACCACTGGCGTGGCCACTCCGGAGCGATCAGAATCATCCTGGAGTTGGACTTGTAGAACTTCGTGATCACTGCTGGAATGAGAGGCAGTGGAGGAAAAGCGTAGAGTAAGCTCTGAGACCATTTTATCAACAGAGCATTCCCGCTTGAACCTGGTTGGTGATACCTGGACGCGTAGACGGGGCATTTGGCGTTTGTTGCATCTGCGAACAAGTCTATGTCCGGCACACCCCATCTTTGAAAGATATCCTGAGCCACTTCGGTGTTTAGCACCCAGTCGTGCGCTTCTACGAACTCTCTGCTTAGGAAGTCCGCCTGTACATTTAGGACGCCCGGCACATGGACAGCCGTGATGGTGAGATGCCGTGCCAGAAGCCACTTCCAAATGGCTTGTGCCTCCTGAGACAGAATTCTGGACCTGGTGCCTCCCTGCTTGTTCAGATAAAACATCGTCGTGGTGTTGTCTGTCTGAATCAAGAGGGAGTTGGACTGAAGAGAAGGAAAGAAGGATTTTAGGGCTAGTTGGACAGCCCTCAACTCCAGAAAATTGATATGGTATCCCTTTTCTTTGTCCGACCATAGCCCTTGCACTTGAAGGTGATTCATATGAGAGCCCCAACCTTGCAGGGAGGCGTCTGTCACTATAGTTTGAGTCGGAGTCTCTTGATGGAAGGGAACACCTTTCATTAGATGTGATCGCCTTGTCCACCACACAATGGAGTCCCTGGCAGACTGGGGTAGAGTGATCCGATCCTCCCAGCTGCCCGAAGCTTGCACCCACTGGTCCTCCAGAGCTTGCTGCAGGGGACGCATGTGCAATCTGGCATTGGGAACTATGAAGATGCAGGAAGCCATCGAACCCAGGAGAGAGGACACTTGTCGGACTGTTGGGTGGCGAATCCGCAGGAGTTCTCTGCATTTGATCCTGATTGATGAAAACCTTCTCCGCCGAAGGACACACGCTTGCTTCCGCGGTGTCCAGCGACGACCCTAGGTAGTGAATGTTCTGGGTCGGATTGAGAATCGATTTTTTGAAATTGACTCGTAGACCCAACTTGTTCATTAACTGGAGACTGTAGGAGAGATGAGACTGAAGCAGGGAAGGAGTTGCACTCTTCAGAAGCCAGTCGTCCAGATACGGGTAAACAAATATTTTGTGTCTGCGGAGAAAAGCTGCCACCACTGCCATGCACTTTGAAAAAGTCCGTGGGGCTGACTTCAGTCCGAAAGGTAGGACTCGGAACTGGAAGTGACGTAGAGCAACCTGAAAACGGAGAAATTTTCGATGTTTTCTGGACACTGGAATGTGGAAATAAGCGTCCTGCAGATCTATGGAGCACATCCAGTCTCCTTGATGTAGATGGGGAAAGATCTGGTGAAGGGCAAGCATTCGAAATTTCTCTTTGCGGATGTATTTGTTCAAAATGCGCAAGTCCAGAATTGGTCTGAATTCTACTGTCGGACCTTTTTTTCTGACCAGGAAATATCGAGAGTATATTCCCTGGCGCCTCTGATGAACAGGGACGTATTCTATGGCTTTTTTCTGTAGAAGACCGTTTACCTCCTCGTGTAAAATGTGATGACACAAGCGGACTCGTCCTTCTGGAGGAACCGAAGGAGGTGGGATCTTGAACCGTAGCAAGTATCCATCTTGAACAATGTTCAACACCCATTTGTCGATGGTTATGTTTCTCCACTCCTCCAGATGTAATGCGATACTTCCTCCTACCGGAGTGGAACACGTGTCTAGAGGAAGCACTCCCTCATTGTTTTGATGGTTGCTTTGAGGTAGAGGCCTGCTGTCTATTGGTCCCTCTTCCTCTTCCTGGTCTCCGTTGGTGGAAGTGAGACCTCTGCTGCTGCTGACCCTGAGCCGACCATTGAGGGGTTTGAACCCTCTGTTGGAACGGGCGTTTATCATAGGGACGGGAGCGCCTACGGAATTCCTTCAGTTTTTCGAGACCCACAGCTTTCACTGTGTCCAGCTCTGCTTTCATCTTTGCCATTTCTTCGTCCGCATGCGGCCCGAAGAGAGAAGACCCGTTGAAAGGCAGGTTGGTTATCTTCCGCTGGACATCGGGTTTGAGGCCAGTCAAGCGTAACCAAGCAGAACGCCTCGAACAGATACCATGGGAGTATCCGTGGGCAGCCAGATCAGATGAGTCAGCGGAAGCACTAATCACCTGATTAGCCACTAGACCTCCCTCTTGTAGAATTTCTCTAAAGTCTTGCTGGTCCTCTTTGGGAGTTTGTCTGCAAAACGTCCCAGTGAATCCCACAAGGATCTATCATACCTCCCCAGCAGAGCGGAGGAACTGGAGACCTTCATGATAGAAGCTGAAGTGTTGCACATCCTTCTACCTAAAGAATCCATCAGTTTACTATCCTTATCCGGAGGCGCTGAGGAGGAAGACATAGCTGAGTGCGTCTTTCTAGCCGCCGCCACAATGATGGAATCCGGAGGAGGATCCGATCTAAGGAACAACGGATCTTGGTCCGGAGCCTTGTACTTTTTGGCTATTCGGGAAGGAACAGCTCCCACCGTTGCCGGTGTCAAAAAAGTTTGCATAGCAGGTTCGAGAAGGCCTGGGACAAGAGGAAGCAAAGGCCGAGTCGAGGAGCGATGATGAAGAGTCTCAAAAATCACTGAGGAGGTAACAGTCGGGACATACATAGAAATGTTCAGCTTATTCGCTCCTCTACAGAGAACTTCACTAAAAGTGCTGAGGTCATCGATTGGAGAAACTCTTGACGGAGGTGTAGCTGTCAAAGTTGGAGAATAGTCTCTGATAGAGGACCTGGTGGAAGAAGACCGGGTGGGAGACCTATGCCGCCTTCTCTTCGGAGAAGAATGATAAGAGTGAGATCTGTCCCTTGATCTAGCATGGAGAGCATGTGAAGATCGTGATCTGCTTGGAGTCCTCCTTCTGGAAGAAACCACAGTCGGTGATCTTGATCTTCTAGGCGTTTTAGGGGATGGAGAATCCCTGGACAAGCGTGAAGGAGAATAGGTACGGGAAAAATCAGACCCCGGGCTACTGAGGGCCCTAGGCTTCCTGCGCCGTGCATCTTCACCAACCACCGGAGAGCCTTCCGGGGAGATCTGGACAATATGCAGTCCTGGAGAAGATCCAGATTTTGACGATAGAGATGCAGCTCTAACCTCATCCGAGGCAACAGCAGGCTCTTTAGCTCTCGACGTCGAGCGCCTCGACGTCGACCTTTGTTTTTCCCTCGACGTCGACTTCTCCCTTGACGTGGGATGATGGCTAGGAGGAGTTAAGGACTTCGCTGCCCTCGACGGCGACCTCACCTCCCTCAAAGGTGTCCTCGACGTCGACCGTCTACTCAGGGACTTCGACGTCGAACGCACTCGCCTCCTCGACGTCAATAGCCTCGCCGTCTTCGACGCCGACTGGTCTCGCGGCACCCTTGCCGTCGGCAAACTTCTCGACGTCGACCTACGGGGAGGTGACGGAGAGTGCCTTGACGTCGACGGATGTCTCGACGTCGATGGATGTTTTGACGTCGATCGGTCTTTGCCATGGCTATACCTCGAGCCCGAGGTAGCATGCTTCGACGTCAATACCTTTCTCGACAACGGAGACTCACGCCGTCTCAACGTCGGAGATTGTGTCGGTCGCTTCTTCGACGGCGGCAACGACGTCGACGGCGAACAGTCCGGAATCTGCCGTTTCCTCGTTGTTGAAGAGGCAGAATGATGCTGGCGTCGATGTTCTTGAAGAGAGGAGGGCTCTTGACACGCAAGGCCACTTCCCAGCCGGGTTTTTCCTCTCTCGATCACAGCCTGAAGGCGAATCCTCTCCCTGTCGCGAAGAGTCCTCGTAGAAAACTTACTACAATGGTAACAAGTGTCAGGCTTGTGACTGGAAGGAAGACAGGCGATACACACAGAGTGTGGATCAGAGATGGCCATCTTCTTTCCACAGGATGGACATTTTCGAAAAGAGCTGGCATTCTGACAGAAAAAGTTTGAAATTTTGTCAGAGAATGATAATAAAACACTGCCAGCACAGGAAAATCGCAAAAACCAAAGAAGAAAACAATTCCTGACAGAAAAGTCAGAAAAACTGTCGAGCTCAAGCTCCAGGATCCTCATAGAAGGAGCCGGAAAAAGAACTGACCTAACTGTCACCTGTGGTGCATGATGGGAGCAGAGGGTCTCCTGGAGGCCTTAAAGGCAAAGTGTCCAAGTTCTTGGAAGCCTTAAAGGCAAGGTGCCAGTGTTTTACTGTACGGTGATATTTATTCAGCTATGCAGCCTATGGGCCAACTGCCTGCTATTACATGTTTTCTTTTCTGAAAATAAAGGTTTTTCTTGCATAACACTATTACAGTGTATGTTCTCTATTACAGAGTGTATATAGGAGATTGTCTGTACAGGGAAAACCTTTGTAGTTTTGGCATTTTGCCTTATTGGAATTTGTTAGGCTGCATATTTATGTATTTATATACATGTATATATATGTATGTCGCGGAAGTGCTATGCACTTGTGATCCCCCAACATACTCATATATATATGTATATTTCTATATGCTCCGGGATCCCGCAGATGGGCGGGGATAATTCAGTGCTTATGACTATTGATGAGTATCCCCTGGAAGAGAACAGCCTCTTTCAGCCTCATTAGCCTAGTTCAGAAGTTGGCACAATGAAGCGAGGATTTTAAAAAACGTTAGTCAGCTCTTGTTGATATTAGATCTATCAGTTTTCCAAGGTCTTCTCGTACTCCCCCTGGAACCTACTTATTAGTACTTGCCTTGAAGTTTCTTTTCTATCACATGTTCCCATTTCCCTTTACGTGCACTGAGAAAAGTGATGTAACTCCAAAATGTATGAACATTAGAATTACATGCTCCAGCTGCCAGTGGCGGCCGACACAAAGAAGAGGTGATGGAGCGGGTGGAGTGGATGGGGGGAGGGGGTTAATAATAATAAAAAAAACACTTACCTAGAGCTGCGGCCGCCTCCCATGTCGCGCCTCCGAGTTCTCTTCCTGGTCCCAGGCTACCAGCATACACTGGGACAGACTCCCTGTACAATCCCCGCGCTGCTCTCATATTATGAGAGCAGCGCGGGAATTGGTCTGAGCAGGCTGAAAAGATGCTCCGCTTAGACCAGGGAGTCTGTGGGGTTTGTCTAGCCCGGCTGTTCAAGTGCGCATGTGTGTTTGGCCGGCTTGAGACGGCCAGTCAAACACATATGCGCACTTAGAGAGTGCACTTAGCACTCCTCCTCCCCTCTCCCATGCCTCGGCCCCACCCTGAATGCGCTGGCTCAGAGCTGGCAAATGAAAAATAAAACGATTCAGTGATCGTTTTATTTTTCACCTGCTGACTTGGCGCTAGTGGGGCGACGGAGGGGCTGCCCCTGCAGCTGACTGAGGGTGAATTTCTCGTCTGTTAAAACGGCAGGAGCCTTGCTTTATTTTGAATCCTTGCTGGATATTTTTGCATTAAAAGAATGTTACACTTTTTTGCACTATCCCAAGAGTTACGTTTGCTTTTACAGAACTTCAACAAAAATATAAAATATTTATTTGAGAAGTAAACTCACTCACCTTTTAGATCCTTAAGACACTTCGGTAAGTGCTGACGCTTCAATAGTACAGGGAAAGGGTCTCGTCCATCATTCCGCTCGTGAACCTCACGAATTTCCACTGTGTCATCGCAGAGGTAGTAGTGAATGATCACTGGAAGCTCCTCTCCATACAAAGCGTCTGTGTCATCCCAAATGGCATAAAAGCGAAGTACCTGTAAAGGAAGCATTGAGTGTATTGAAGTAAAACTAGTCAGGCAAGTAAGTATGTCTGCCATATTATATATATTGTTGTACTTAACTGTAACATTTGTAAAGTGCTTCATATCTCTGGTGCAGCCACACACAACTGTCTTGGGGCAGGATTACGATCTTGGCGAATGGAATACTCCATCACAAACGTAAGGATATCCCGTCCGCCGTATTACGAGTTCCATAGGACATAATGGAATTGTAATTGTTGTGGACGGGATTTCCGTCATGTTTGTGACGGAGTAACGCTGTCTGCCAAGATTGTAATCAGGCCCTTGGACAGTATGGTAGAAGACTACCCAGCCTGTTATGCATGACTGTTTAGGTGAACATTTACAGTGTGTCCTTATGAAAATTGTTGGGTTTCATGAGTGAGGGGCAGAGGGGAGCTACAATCAAATCACGTATGTGTGTCAGTGATGCAGAACAAGTGAGGTAGATTCAGCCATGCTAGACAATTACATGATTTCTTATGAATGCCTAGTGATATCTGTCTACATGCCTAATTATTGTTCATTGGGCTAGTGCTGGACTAATTAGTAGCCTGAAATAACTAAACACAGTTAGACCAATTCACAAAAGTCTTTATGCAACATAAATTCCACATACTGAACTAAAAGAATCAGAATTCCTTAAACTTGACATTCCTAAGTTGCACTTAGAAATGTGAGTGCTGCACCAGGAGGATGAATTGCTAACTGTTAAGTTGAGGGTTATGAGAGTGAATATGACTGTTTCTTGGTGCTACTGGATGTCTGCATTTCATTTACACATGCAGAAATCTTCTACTAAGAAAATTGTGCATTCTTAAATTTTATGCAATGGAAAACATTAGGAAATCTACCAATACTGTACAATTCCTGGACTACTCTTGAAATTTACTTTGAGTACCTAAATCATATAAAATCAAATCTCCTAGGAGTTATCCTGAGTTTGGAGCAGATTTATGGCTTTTGCCTATGCCCTTTTTTATGTCAAATAGTTTTTATTGAGTATTGTATAAAATGCAAACAAAAAGACAGTACATAAAAGCTATTAAGGCAAAGACAGTGCTTGTCTGTATATAGTCACATTTCTGAGTAAACCATATTTAAGGCACCATGAGAATGGGTACAGAATGCAAGGAGGTGTACATGAGGTGCATAACATTTGTTTCAGTAATTGTATATATGTGGTAGACATATGAGCTAAGCATGGGTTAGTATAAGGACATCCTATGACTATAGTTGGCGAATAGAGGAGTAATCATTGCATAGAGTCCGTAGTTGTCGTTCCAGAGCACATCAACATGGGATCTATATGTATAGCAAGTATTAGTATCTATATGCATGACAGAATAAACAGTCATTTACTAGGGCTGATATTTCAGTGTATGTTAGTGTAGCATGAGTGTTAGATGTGGATCAGAAGGTAGAGCTGATTAGTTTAGTTAATTGAGGACATAGGGGAGAGCCCATCATAGGCCTAATTTAATGAGGCTAGATGGGTCAGGCATCTATAGACCATCAATTATGGAGGTTCGAAGTGGCTTGTAGCAGTTTCTAGAGAGTGCCATATTTGTCTATATGATGGCCACCAGGGGGGACATTTTAAGGAGGTATTATCTGCACCTCTGTTAGTAATGTGAGTCATTCACGCCACATGTGGAAGGAGACTATGTCGAAGTTCTTCCAGTTTGTGAGAATGAGTTTGCAGGCTAGTGTTAACATGAGATCAAGTAGATCTCTTATCTGCTGCATTTTTTATTTGAGGGCCTAGAAGAATGTATGTGAATTCACGTGTAGGGGAGATATGCAAGACCTTTTCAATGAAGGCAAAAATAGAGTTCCAGTAAGTACGGAGGTTTGAGCAGTCAAAGAGCATATGTGCTAAGTCAGCGGTTTGTTCATTACAGTTCCAGCACATGGATTCTTGGGTGAAGTTAAGTTTATGGAATTTCGCTGTGGTCCAGTAGGCTCTATGGATGACGATATACTTCGTTTGGGAGAGCATTTGAGATACCTTGTTCATGAAGGTTAAGTGATATATACAGGTCCAATCAAATGCTATGTTACTTTTAGAGGGTTACGCCTCCCACTTTTGCTCATTCTGGATTCTGGATTTTGGATTTGAAAGATTTTAAAGATTTGGGTCGGAGTAACTTATACATCCGGGACACGACATGTCCTGCTTTGTGCAGACCATTCATGAGAGTCAGGAGGGAGGAGTTATTTTTAAGACCTTGGTATTTCGATATCTGGACTCTTAACTTCAAGAATCTGTAGAAATCCAGGTTCTCTAGCCTGAAGCGAGATTACACTGTGAAGAAGGTGAAAGGATAGCTGTTGTCAAAGGTGTCTTTGATCAGGTTAATATCTTTTTCAGACCAATCAGCCCATATTATAGGTTGGCTATCGAGTTTGATTTTGGGGTTTAGCCAGATACATGACAGATTAGAGTTACGGAGCTTTGTTTTTGAGAGGTGGTCCACCTGTAGGATGGCTCTCTTAGTGTTATCCAAGATGTATTTGGAGTGGGGGGAGGGGGAGGTTATGCATTGACAGATACGCACAAATTGGTTTATTGTTTAAGATTGATTTTTCTATGCCAACCCAGATAGATGTATACATCACGTCCTCAGTAATCCGATTGATGCCTTGTTTGAATAAAATGGCGTGTCATAGTTCCTAAAATTCGGAATGCCTATTCCACTATTGCATTTCGCTAGTATGAGTTTTTTTAGTGATATTTCGGTGTTTTGTCTTGCCACAGAAATTTGTTAAAGATGTTGTCTATTTTAGTTAGGAAGTCTTCTGACAGGTACAGGGAGAGCATACTAATTAGGCAGTTTATTAAGGGAGTGATCATCATCTCTAGGGTCTCTGCTCTACCCCACCAGGAAAGAAGTTTGGGTTACCAACCATCAAGAGGTTTGCTGATCTTTTTGAGTAACGATTTTTCGTTATGTTTAAGTGTAGTGAAGAGGTCGCTAGAGAATTCAACTCCTAAATATTCGATGCATTTCAGTTGCCATGTGAGACCTCAGTCCCCTAAGATCTCCCTGTTCCCTATATTATTAAGAAGTTTCACCTCTGATTTGTTCCTATTTAGGATATAGCCTGAGACCTCTGCAAATTCCTGCGTGGATGCATCAATGCGGAAATAGAGGCAGGGGCATCCTCGTTGATAATTAAGATATCATCTGCATACACAGCAAGTTTTATATTTAGTTTACCAAATGAAACCCCTGCCTTTATTCTCGTGAAGATAGTGTAGAAAGGGTTCATGGCCAGAAGAAAGTGAGGGGGTGGTAGGGGCCAGCCTTGTCTTGCTCCTTGTCCTAATGAGAATGTGTCTGATATGATACCTCCTGCTCTTACTCCAGCTGTCGGGATTGTAGTACAGTGACATTTTCACCTTGGTGAGAGAATCGCTAAAATTGAATTTTTCCAAGACCAATTTTAAGTAACTCCAGTCAATTTTGTTGAACGCTTTTCCTGAGTCGAAGGTATGGCATAATTTACATGTATTATCACTAGATAGCCTGTTCTTCAAGAACCCGACCTGGGAGGGGTGGATGAGTTTTAAGATATATTTTTGGAGTCTGGTTGAGATTATGATGGCATATATTTTGCAGTCCATATTAATCAAGGAGATTGGTCTGTAGTTTTTTGGGAGTATGGTACCTTTCCCTTCCTTTGGGATGACAGTGATAGTAGCTTCCGCCGGGGTACCTGTGACTTGCCTTGATTCGGCGAAGTGGGTAAAGAGATTTTCTAGAGGTGAGATAACTGATGCAGAGAATGCCTTAAAGAATAGCGCAGAATACCCTGCTGGGCCAGGGGCCTTGCCAGATTTTAGTTTTCTAATGAAGTTGGGTATTCTTTTTTTGTGATGGGCCCGTTGATCTCTTTTAATTCCTCATCTGTAAATTTAGGGAGATTAGCGATTTTAAGATAATCTATTTGTTTCTTGTGTTCTAGTGAGGGGTTATCTTTGTAAAGTGTCTGGTAGAAATCTTTGACTACTTCTGCAATGTTAGTGGAGTTGGTATGCACTACACCCTGTTCATCTTTAATAGAATTGATGGCATAGTTCTTTAGTTTGTGTTTTAAGTATGATGCATTTTACCCGCTTTTTTGGCATTCAATATGCAAGTACTTTTTTGATCCATATACCTGCTCTTGTACTTATTATTTTGTTATACTCTTATTTTTTCGCGGTGATCTCTATAAGGATACTACTATTTCTGTTAGCAATGTGTTGTTTTCCTAGGTCAGCGATATGTTTTTCTAAGTTTGAGAGTTTAGAATTCACCATTTTATTCATGTTGGATCTAATTTTGATTATCACCCCCCATAATGTGGAAATTTCTGAGGTTTCGCCGGGTTTATTGTCATTAAGGAAGTTCTGTATTGACTCTTCAATCGCCTGCACGTTATTGTGGTGTTTAAGAATCTCATCATTAAATCTCCACAGTGTCTGTTTTGGAACAGGGCAGGGGTCATAAATTGACATGGTTATGTGGAAGTGCTCCGAAACTACAGGTTCAATTGTTGTCTGATCAACCATTCCGATGGAGAGGTTCGAGTTCAGTAGGTAGTCAATATGGGAGTAAGAGTTGTGTGGGCAGGAGTAAAACGTATAGTCGCGTTCATCTGGGTTTTGGATTCTCCATGCATCTATGAGGCTGAATCTCATGCATAGATTTTTAAGTGCTTTAAAACTTTTATTCAGGCGATAAGGGAACTATGAGTTCTTATCTAATGCAGGGTCTAATGGTAGATTGAAGTCACTTGCAAGAATGATGGAGGAGGATTCAGGGATCCTTTTTATTTGCGACGAGAGGTCATCCCAAAAGGACGATTCATCTGCAGTAGGGGCATATACATTGACCACATAGAACTCATTATTATTTTTGGCAGGTTTGGATATAATCCATCTTCCATGTTTATCCGTTAGGTTGGAAATCATATTTATATCAGATTTCTTAGTTATTAGGGTCAAGACACAATTTTTCTTCCCCAAGCAGTCTGAGCATGCTACCTTAGTGAAGCAGTGTTTTCACATTGATGTGATGTGTGAGGAATCGATTTTGAGAACTATATCTCCTTTGAGTTTGTATATGTAGTCAATGATTTTCTTTTTCTAAACCGGTTAGTTGATCCCCTTCACATTAAGTGAAATTATCTTAAAATTCTGCTTTGGGCTACGCATGATTAATTTTAACAGTCGTATGGTTCCTGTTTAGGAACTCGTGCTTTGTACAGAAGGTTGTAGACAAGCAAGTGAGTGTAATTAAGTAATAGAACCCATTCATCTGTTTTGTAGGGTGGTGAGGTATTTGGAAGAGTAGAAAAAGAGGAACAAAGTGGACCTCCTTGTCTGCATTTACAGAATTTGGACTGCGTCCTGATCCAGAATAAAGTACCTTCTTGTAAGTGTAGGTAGTATAGAAAAATATCTATTGAGGTGATCATACCATCATCCCTTAGTATTGACATAAATAAAAAGAGGAAATAAAAGAGAGAAATAAAAAGCTAGAGGTACGAGATAGAAAAAAAGACTAAAACGAGAAGTGTAGATATCCAGACCCATACCATTAAGGCTCCTTCCCCCTCTCACCCACCCCTCCAAAGTATCCATCAGGAATGGCAAGAGGAGAAAAACCTCCTCTCTAATAATGATATAGCAATCTATGACATTTTGTCTTTTGTAATAACGGTAAGGGTTGTAAAACCCAACATGTTTACATATGCACCTGTAATGTGATTGACGAGAAACAGGAGAAATGTCTGTTGACTAAATATACATTTGGTAAGTTTTGAGTATGTCAACAGAGCAATATTAACCAGCAAGCAGTAGACTTAATAAAGACCAACTATTAGGCTAACGGAGTGAGACAAACATTCTTGAGGCAATCCTTCCTAATTGATTATGTGGTCATGTTTAGACTGGGGATGACATGTAAATCGGAGGTGGTCTCTTACCTTCAGTCAGTTGGTAAATGACATATTGATAAATCGCATACTTAGGTTAATAACGGATAGTACATAGTTATTAATCATCTTAAGCCTGTATTAGTAGTAGTACGTTCATGAGTATGAACATGAGGGACATATAGAAGAGGCATCCAGGCCCTTAGGCTTGTGTAGTTATTAGTTCTCGGCACACAGAGCATTACGGCGAGCTTTCGGGAGCAGCTTCTAGAGGGACCAGCCTAATGTGTCGAAGTGTCCATAATTGAGTCTTCTTTGCTGTCCAGGAATTTTGAGAGGGCAAAATGATCACTGAATATGTGTGTTGAACCTTGTATAGTCACTTGGTATTTTGCTGGTCCTGCAAATGAGAATTGGCAGCTCAGAGCTGTTTCCTTTTCATTGTATGTGATTATGTTTCTTCATGTATGTAATAATTCTTTCCAAATGTTGGTACCGCAGTGGTTTACATACAACTGTGTGCGGGAAGGTCTGATTGGGATGTTATAGGGACACAGTGTGCTCTTTTGAACTACAGGCCCTTTTCGAATGTTACATCTTTGTTTTGAAAGAACCTTTTTTCTAGGAATTGATTACAGGACCTGGCTATGTCCTCCTCCCCTTCGGGGATGCCAAAGATGTGGAGGTTCCCCCTTCTGTCCTATCTTCCAGTGCTGCCAGTTCTCTGGTTAAAGCTTGGGTCATGTAATTTAGGGGAAGGGAACATTTTTGCGTGACTTAGTTTCAGAGTCTTCTAGGTTGTTGAGTCTGCTTTCTGTCTCAGCAATCCTTGTGTTGATTTGTTTGATGTCTGAGCGAATGGCACATATCTCATTTTACATTGCATCCATGTTGTCGTTTGTGGATTAGGCGAGATCTGCGAGTTTAATTAAAATCATCTCCATTGTGGAGTTAATGTCATTATTTGATTTGACTGGTGAGTCAGGGTTAGGTAAGTCTGCTTCGACTCTCTTTAGATTGGCTTTAGATTTCTTTTCTGCCATTTTGTCTGGAAGAGGTGATGTAGTTTATGGTGGATTTGGGTAGGACCATAATTGTTGTGTTGGATAGTTCTGTTTTGTTCTTTAATGTTCTTATTTTTTTTAAATGGCTTGTATGGAGTTTGTGGTCTGCCAGCAGGTGTCAGCAAGTTCAAATTTAGGCATTCTGCTTACCGTTTTGCTGAATTTTGTGCTTTACTATGTGAATGTCAGCAGTGGTGTAACGAAACTTGAGGGGCCCGCCTGCAGGGTACATGGATGGGCCCACGCTCCGGATTTAATCAGGAGCTCTCGGGCCAGAGAACTGTGCTGAGGGAGCCCCCTGAAGCTCGGGCCCCCCCCGCACTGCCTGTGTTACGCCACTAAGTACCAGGAGATTCAGCAAACAGAAAAGATTCAGTTATAGGTTGGGGACACTGCCACAAGGTAGCTGAGTATTGGAATTTGGGTCCTGATCGGACTGACATGTCTATCTTCGCCCTGTCGACGGATATCAAATGGGTGGGGAGTCTTGTGATGCTGGCTCTGGGGTTGCGGAAGGTTGCTCAGTGTGTTGAGGTATCGGGTGTGGACGCACTAGGGCACCGCCAATTTGACATGCTGACATTAAAGTGGGTCAAAAGCTTGGTAATACACAGTTAAAAGTTGCTGTCACAAGCCTTTATATTGTTTTTAGGGTGGCACTGGGCAAGAGTTTAGTTAGGCTTTCCTTGGCATCAGGGATTGCTTATCAGAGACCACTCAAGTTATAAAATTCCACTCCACAGCGCCATTTTAAGCTGTGTGTGGGCTCTGAGGTTACACCGGTTCGTAAGTGGTATTTCAGAGGTGAAGCTAGCTTGCTGGTGCATTAGTCTTACTTTGTGTTGCTTGTTTGTGGTTGGTGTCAGACGGAAACAGCAAGGGATGCTTACGGAGCTTTGTATTCTATCTCTGTCATAGCTATCCATCCAATGCCGCTCAGCAACATGCCAGCTAGTCACCAGTGCCGGTCTCGTGGTTGCGAACGGAGATCGGAGCAGCCATGGTAGAAGGCGGCAGTCTGAGTCGATTTCCCATTTCTCAATCCACTCATGACAACATTTCTGCAGATTAGAAGTTCTTTTTGCTGTGTTTAGTGTAGCTCAAGATCTGCGTACGAAGGTATGGAAAGAAAGGAAACAACATCAGTCTGCAGCTGTGATGCTTTTATGTGGCACAGACTGTCACTTCAGGGGCGGAAAGAGGTGGAAGCAGAGCTGCATGATGCCACCTCTCAGTGGACGGGGGCTATGCATAAAAGTATTATGGATCCAGTCTGGTGTGAGCAAAGGTCATCCAGTGAGAAATGAGGGGTTAGTGTACAAACCTCAACTACTATAAAAACAAGTTGGCCATTTAAAGCAGTGAGAAGAATGAATAAGACTCAAATGTCTCATCTGAACCAGAATTAATTATGGTTTCTGCAGTGGAACAGACAGAATGAGCTAGTCTGCAATACCAGGGAATGCATAATTAGAAACTACTTTGTATGGGATTGTTGTCAATTTGGGCCCTTTCTTCTCCAATTCTTCATTCTTGTGGTTTTTCTGGGACTTTCCTCAGGATGAAAAGTTTCCAAAAGCTGGTTCTGGTAGACAACTTTGAAAAAGGTCTTATCTTCATAATTTTGCTCTCCACCCTAAGTGGATCAGAAGCAAGGTTCTTTTGGATATTCTTTGCTACCACACGCATTTCTGTAAACACTGGTACTGATAAACTATATGTTACATACATATATATATATATATATATATATACACACACATACGCACACATATATGTGTATATACATATATATATATATATATATATATATATATATATATATATATATATATATATTACCTACTGGCGGTCACAAGTAGGTAGTTATAGTTAGGACCTTGTTTCTATAGGAAATGCATTTTTTCTTTTGCCAATATCTTTGGCGCAGTTTGACGAATCTTCGCGAAATTTTCAGAACTAATGAGGCGGTCACATCAGCTGCTGTCTTCAACAGAGTGATCGTCAAGCAGGGGCCGAGAAAAAGGAGGGGGGTCCCAAAACGCTTTTTCTCCATGTTAATTTCCATAGGAAACTGTTGATGCAGCTACAGCCCGAACTGCTGAACGGAATTACACCAGATATGGCAGAATGGTAGCTCTTGGTCTAAAGTGCACTCTATTTGTTAAATGCTGTAAATACGTTTAGTAGTTCCTGAGAAATCTGACGATTTCTCAGATATACAACTGTGGCCGCGGTGGATCCGCAAACCCTCCCGATCTTGTGCCTGAGATTTGAGTGGCTGCCAACACTTCATTCCAAGAAGTGTTGGCAGCCATCTTGTGACTCAGTTGAACCGAGTCACAAGAAAAAACATGAAAAAATAAGAAAAGGGGGCAGGGTAGAAACACTCTGACCCCCTAGGCCTGTTCAGGGGGCCCCACAGGGACCCCCAGGGCCAAAACCCCCTTTTTAAAAAAATTATTTTCGGTGGGATTTGCGGTAGATCCATGATTCCAGCTGAAAATGTAAAAAAACAAAACAAAGCATGGGCTTCCGCACTTCGTTTCCTTTAGGCCCACGGGTGAGCCAGGTCCCCACAACCCTGAGGACCGCCACCTTCCCGGGGCTAATACTTTGGAAATGCAGGGGGCACGTGCCCCCCACACCCGCAGCCCCATGGACCGCCACTTCCCCGGGGCTATGTGTACAAAAATGCATGGGGGTCTCCAGCCCCCACACGCAGGCCCGAGGACCGCCACCTCCCCGTGGCTCTGTTTGCAATATTTATTTAAGAGTTTTATATAGTGCTAGCTAGACCCGGAGGTATCAGAGCGCTTTACAACATATATCATGAAGCAAATATTTATACAGTGTTACGATAGACAGCATTGTCTTGTGACGAATCTTGTTCCGGCGGTCTTGGGAACGAGGCTAAAAGGGAAGGGAAACAGGCGAAGGAAAGTCTTCTTGTTGAGGAGTCTAGGTTCTGCGCTTAGCAGGCTTCCTTTGTTGAAGGGGCTCAGTCACATTGTGCGTCATCTCTCACTTCGGGCGTGCTCTGTTGAGGAAGAGGTCTTTGAGCTGTCTTTTGAAGTTTATGAAGGAGGGGTTGGTCCTGATGTGAACTGGTATGGAGTTCCAGATTTTGGGTGCATTTCCCGAGAAGGAGCGAGACAGGGTTTTTTGTTTGCGGGCTTTCGGTGGAATGAGAAGAAGGGTATTGGTGCTCCTGAGGTTTCTCGTTTGTCCTGCCTTTTTGAGTTTGGAGGCCAGGTAGGCCGGTTTTCCGGTGTGAAGAGCTTTGTGTGTGAGACAGGCAGTTCTGAAGTTGGCACGCATTTCGATTGGTAGCCATTTTAGTTCTCTTAGGGAGGGAGAGATGTGGTCATATTTCTTTGCTCCTGTGATCATCCTGGCAGCTGTATTTATAGTTACTCGGAGGGGAGCTAGGTGAGAATTTGGCGTGCCCGTGAGAGTAGCGTTCCCGTAGTCCAATCTGGACAGCACCAGGGATTGAGTGGCCAGTTTAAGGTCGTTGGGGGGGATGAAGGGTTTTATTTTGTTGAGTAATTTTAGGTTCAAGAATGCGCTCTTTGCTGAGTTCTTGATATGTTTGTCCATGTTTAGGCTTGCGTCCAGGGTGATACCCAGGGATTTTACAGAGTCTGCCAGGGTGAGCTTGCAATTAAGAGCATCAATGGATTTTAGCCATTCTGTGGCTAGGGGGGTCTGCTCCTTGTTGGAAATGAAAAGGATTTCCGTTTTGTCTTGGTTGAGTTTAAGGTGGTTGTGGGATAACCAGTGTAGGACTTCTCGTAGGGTGTTGTTTAGTTTCTGTATGTCTCCTAGTGACGATGTTTCAAGGTAGATCTGGGTATCATCGGCATAGAGGTGGAAGGGGATGTTGGCTTTTTTGAGTATGGAGGAGGGGTTCCATGTAGATGTTAAACAGTGATGGGGAGAGAACCGATCCTTGTGGGACTCCCCTGGTTATGGGGAGAAGGTCAGACGTGAAGCTGTTAATTTTTATTCTTTGTGAGCGGTTCTGAAGGAAGGAGGTAAACCATTGTAGGACCACCTCGTCTGCCCCGATTCTTTCTCGGAGTGCATTTATGAGCAGATTGTGGTCAACCGTGTCAAAGGCTGCCGATAGGTCGAGGAGTATGAGTAGGCAACCACGGCCTGCATCGAGTGATTTGTAGACAACAACGATGTTCAGGATTGCTGTCTCTGTGCTGCAGCCTTTTCTGAAGCCTGATTGGTGAGTATCCAGAAGATTGTTGCTGTCAATGTGCTGGTTAAGTTGAAGGAGAACACACCTTTCCAGGATTTTTGATAGGAGAGGGAGATTGGAGACCGGCCTGAAGTTGTTGGGGTTGTTTGGGTCCGTGCCCATTTTTTTTAAATAACGGGATGACTGGGCCCATCTTTAGACAGTCAGGCATGATTCCAGTACTCAGGGAGCTATTTATGATCTGGGTCCAGAGGGGGGCTAGGGTGAGGTTGAGTTTTTTAGCCAGTTGGACGGGAATCGGATCCGCTATGTGTGAGGAGGGCTTGGACCTGATAATCATTTCCGTGATGTCCGCTTCAGAGATGTGGTTGAATGTCTTCCAGCTGCACGGAGGGTGCTGAGGGGGGTTATTTCCTTCAATGCTGGGAGGCAGGTTGTCGTTAGTTGCCAGGAGGTGTTCATCAAGGAAGCGTTCGATCTTGGTGATTTTATCGTGAAAGAAATTAGCAAAGGTGTCACATAGTTCTTTGGAAGCCTGTATGGTTGATGTGGGAGGTTTGGCTGTTTGATAAGATTGAATAGTTCTTTTGGACGATTTTTAGCATTGTCTAGTGCACTACGGAAGAAGGTGGATTTTTCATTTTTGATATGCTTATTGTATTTCCTGCGTTCTGATTTGAGCTGGTCAAGATGGGTTGAGGATGGGTTGTTCCTCCAGAGTCTTTCCGCCGCTCTGAGATGCCTTCTTTCAGAGTTTAGGTCTGTATTGAACCAGGTTCTCGATGGGTTGTTCCTGACTCTTTTTTGCTTCAGGGGGGCTATTTGGTCTAGTATGGTTGTCATTGTTGTGTTGTAGTGAGTGGTGAGCTCAGTTGCCGATAGGTCGTTCGAGTTGGGGGGGAGTAGTGTTCTTACCCTTTCTTCTAGGTCAGCAAGGGGAATCTGTCTTAGATTTCTTGTCCAATGAAGGGTATCCTGTGGACGGGTAGGGCAGTGGGACGGATGGTTGATGTGAAATAGAATGATGTGGTGGTCTGACCAGTCGACAGGGAGGATGTGGTCAACAGTAACTGTATCTTTCTGAGCTATAATGGCGTCCAGTATTGAGCCTCTATTATGCGTTTGCTCTGTGCAGTGTTGGGTAAGGTTATTATTGAGAAGAAGATCGTTTAGGGTTTGGATCAGAGTGTTATTTGCTTCATTCCAATGTAGGTTAAGGTCCCCTAAAATTATGTTGTCGGAGTCTAGGAGAGAGCAGTGTGATATCAGGTCGGAGAGGTGTTCTCGAAAGAGGGAGTGTTGCCTGGCGGGTGGTAGAGGAGATGGCAGTGAATCGTTTTGTCGTCCTTCGTCTTAATGGTGGCAGATAGATATTCGAATGTGGTGTAGGAGAGTCGATTTCGGTTATAGAGATGTTGCTCTTGTGGATGATTGCAATACCCCCGCCACGGTGGTTCTTCCTGTCTTTGTTTATGATTGAGAACCCGGGGGGCACAAGCATGTCAAGGATAGGTAAAGAGGATTCTTTCAGCCAAGTTTCTGTGATGAACGCAATGTCAATGTCATGAGTTAGGAAGGTTTCCGCCAGTTCTGTTGCGTGTTTAGTCGCAGATCTGCAGTTTATAAGCATGCAGTGGGTCGTTGTCTTGTTGGCAGGTTTCATAGGAGGAGGGGCCAAGGTAATGTTCGTGAGGAGGGCCGGCGGCCTCTCTGTTCTAGGTGTGGTCTGGTCTCTCCCATAACCCGTGATTACCTGAATCGTGTAGTTGGGGCTGTTAGCTGTGGAGGAGTCATAGGAGTTAGCAAGAACAGTCGCCTCTTCCATGGACATTGCAGCACTTGTTCTTTTGGGTCTATGTGGCTGGTTAATGAGGGGGATTGAGATCCAGTTGTGTGTCCGTGGATTGTGAGGGCTTGGGTGTTTTTTGTTGGGGACAGTGGGAGGGGAGTGTAAGAGTTGGATAGGCTCCAGATGCGTGGTGATGTTTGATAGTATTTTGCTTAGTCCCTGTGTTATAATCTCAAGTTGACTTTCCACCCGAGAGAGTCTTAACGACATATTCAGTGAGTCGGGAGAGTTTAGATTTGAGATGCCTTGTGCAGGATAGTCTGGGGGTGGTGTGAGCCTGTCGGTGAGAGGGTGAGTTATTATATCATTGGCACCTGTGTTGCTCCTGTGGTTGGCCGAGGGCATGTGGAGGGAGTGCTCCTGTTGCGTTTGAAATAACGGTTTGTTGCGTACTGTTGTGAGTGAGAGTAGGGAGACTTTGATCGTGTCTCGGTTCCCCTGGGTGTCCGTAAGGCCGAATTTCTGGGAAAGGGGAGGGAGGGGAAGGTGTCTGTGAGGGGGCGGTGAGTTTTAGAAGAGACACATCTCGGAGATGCTCTGGTTGAGAGGATGGCATCGGAGGGAGTGAGATTGGCTTTGGTGGAGTGCATCTGGAGAATGCTTTGTGAATTCGCGTGGGGGGGGCTGGTAGGTTAGGGGAAAGGGGGATCGGAGGTAGGGGGTTGAGTGGGTGATTATATTGTAAGTGGGTGATGGCATTCCGTATCGTGTGGATTAGGGAGTCAAATGAGTCTAGGTTGGAATTGTTGGCTTGAATCAGGACTATACCGTTGCTGTAGATGGTGGCAGAGGTGTTGCCGCTGCGCGAAGGGTGTTTCCCGTTGGAGATCGTCAGTTTGCAGCGGAGAGGGGTGCTGGTTGTTTTGGATATGTGGAGTTGGGATCTAAGTATGGTGTTCCATTACGCGGGTCGTTGGGTGTGGAAAATGAGATCCATTTTCTTATGTCCTTTGGAGGAGCAGTGGTATATATCAGCGATGAGAGTTTCCGGGAATTGTCTAATCAACCTATGTTTGAAGTTTCTTTTTGCTTTGGGTGAGAGATTAGGTGGTAAGATAATGGAGAAAGAGTTAGGGGGGCTCCTGCCCCCCACGCAGCCCCGGTGACCGCCACCTCCCCGGGGCTTTGTTAAACAAGCATTTGCAATGAAATCGGTCTCGCATTTGGGACCTTATATGTATTTAGCTATGCAGCACATTAGCCTGGGTGCAGAAACATCTACTGTTCTTTAACATGGAGGAAAAGTAAGCACCAAATTGCGTGACACGCCAGGTATGGGAACACATGGAGAGAAATATTGCCCTTCACCGGGAAATGGTATAGTCCAAAGCTCTGTTTTTAATATAAAATCAGGGCCTTCGGTAGTCATATCACTGAAAATACAAGATTTGAAAAAATATTATTGTTTACGGGTGCTCGTGGAAGACTGGAATCTAGAGAATGCTAAAGTGATTCTGGTATTTTACCGACCTCTGCTGGTCGTTTTCTATCTAGAAAGTTAAATAGAGGCAGTTGCCAG
This sequence comes from Calotriton arnoldi, assembly GCA_963921515.1. Taxonomy (NCBI): domain Eukaryota; kingdom Metazoa; phylum Chordata; class Amphibia; order Caudata; family Salamandridae; genus Calotriton; species Calotriton arnoldi. The sequence goes on along the minus strand of CAWUFW010001625.1, from coordinate 285,373 downwards.
AAAAATTTAAAAAGAAAGTCCCTCAGCAGAAAGCAATTCTGGTATTTTACGGACCTCTACTGGTCGTTTTCTATCAAGACAGTTAAATAGAGGCAGTTGAACAAGCAGAAAGCAATTCTGGTATTTTACTGACCTCTACTGGTCGTTTTCTATCAAGACAGTTAAATAGAGGCAGTTGAACAGAAAGAAAAGTCCCTAAGCGGAAGCAGACAAGTCCTAGGGCTGATCTCCAGAGCCCACAAAGTACATACACATATAAGTATATACTAAAGTATATACAAGAGGTCTCGAATGCTCGACCTAAAAATAATGTGTGGGGGGTTCCAGCCCTCTCACACAGCCCTGGGGACCACCACCTCCCCGGGGCTATTTCAAAGATGGGAGGGGGGCCGCGCGGCCCCCCTCCTGGAGCCGTAAATGGCCCTGGGGACCGCCACCCCACAGGGCCGGCTCCAGCAATGTCCCGGGGTTCCCACCCCGGGACATTGCAGTGTGCTATGGCTTGGTGGGAGCCAGTGGCGGCTCCTCCATAGGGGCGTGGGGGCGTCACCCCACTGCTTTCACACAGTGCGAGAAGCAGAAACATAAAATGGTAGAACTACCATTGTATGTTTCTGCTTCTCGCACTGCGAGAAAGCAGAAGTGCCTGGTTGTGGGGGGGGGCGGGTGGGCGGTCCTGCTCGAGGGCAGGGGGGAGTGGCTTGCCCAATGTTGTGGGCCCTGACTGCTTTGGTCGGTCTGGGGCCGACCAAAGCAGTCATGCGCACTCTCCCTTTTCTCTATGTAGGCTGCATGCAGCCTACATAGAGAAAAGGGCCTCCCATTAGGCGCCCGGCTGGGGCGCTGTGCGCCTGCACCGCACCAATTACAACGCTGCCATTGCAGTGTTGTGATTGGCGGAGGGGAGGGAGGCTGCCTGTGGGTGGCTTTCCTGAGGAGAGCGGAAAACGCGGGACTGCGGGAGTCGGGACCGGCCAGGAGCTGAGGCGGCGCAGTGAGTTTTCTTTTCTTTTAATGAAACCCCTCCCGCCTCCCTCCCCCCCGCAACGACCCCATTTCCACCCACCCGTCATACCATAAGTCTCCCACGTCCCGCCAGTATCTTGCATGACTTTTTTTGTCCACGACTGTATCCCTCGTCGTTGTGTGCGCACCTCAGAAAATACAGCCCAACAATAAACTGCGAGCATTATGCTCGTGAGTAAGAAAATCCGTTGTCAGACAGTATTATTATTGGTTTTGCGTTATTGTTGGGCTGCTGTGTGTGCTGATGAAGGACATTTGTGTGTGTTCGCTGTGATCAATATTGCGACTATTAAGAGCCTTTTTAGTCACCACTACCTCCTCATCACCCCCAATTTCCCGCAAATTTCTTAACCACGCGAACTGCTCATTTCTTTGTTATTGAGTTGTGGATTCTCAAACCCTTGCTGGCAGCTACGAGGATTTATGACGATATTGAATTTCCTGGGAGTCTGTTAATGTTACCACAGTCTGTTACCCAGGAGTGGCTCCTGTTGCTGAAACCTTGCGTCGCTATCCCTAATGAAAAGAAATGTGTGTTCACTGGTAGCCTGAGGTAGCAATGACGCTGATGGTTTCCCGCCCTGGCACTGCTTGGAGGTGGAATCATGAGCGTACATTAAAAGCATATCTTTACCACGTTCTTTAAAAAAAACTGCATAATATACTGCTCTGTAGAAGATTCGATTGATTTGTGTTCCACGGCATTTTGATTCCATTACGTTTCTCGGTCTGTGTTGCTTAAAATAGCCTCGTGCATTTCCACTCAGCCGGGCCTGTTTGTTTTGCACGCGCGGTTACATTTATTTCGCCTGTAGACAGGCATGTCAGCAGAAATGTCACCCCTCGTTCTTTCCCTCGACGGCAGATTTTTGGGTCAGAGGTTTTTTTTAGCTGATAGACACATTGGCGATGGACGCAGCACCGGGGCATCAGCTTTGGATATGAAGTTTTTGGTGGAATGTGAGGTGTACTTTCTGTGCTGCGTTCTTAAAAATGTAGCAGCAGATATTATCGTAGCTGTGACAGAATGTCATAGTGCACAGATAAGGAGTAATTACAGTGTCGAGCTTTACTGTAAGATTCAGGCTCTGAGCTCCAGGACTTATCGATCTCGCATGGTTGCTATGCCCATTAGTTAGGAACATCAGTAATAGGATAGTTTTTCTAAGTTGTCCGTGATGGGTTAATTGAGTTCTGAACTGTATGCACAAAAGTGATAAAATGTAATTTCTGAATTTGTTTAAATAAGTCACGGAAAAGTAGATGTAGAGGTATGGCCACATGTTTAACCACCTTACATTTCACTAAAACCCATGCTGTAATTTATTTTACATGTTTTAAGGTCTACTTCTCATTGCTACTTCTAATTACTTTATTCCAACTAGACTTCATGTGTTAGGTCATTTAAATGTATTATTATTATTTTAATTTCTCAAATTTGCTTGAAAATGCACCATTTGTCCACTCTTTTTTCAAAATTTTCTCGGGGGGAGAACCCCCCCCAATCCCCCATAGGTTGTTTGGGCTCGCTCGCTACGCTCGCTCGCCACAGTGCAGTGTGACAATTATTTTACGTCACACCACTTTCAAATGTCACCAGCCGCCACTGGTGGGAGCACTGCTCCCGCCAAGCCATAGCAAACTCTGCTTCGCTTCATAGAAACGAGAGCAGGAAAAATGCTCTCGCTTCCATGAAGCAAAGCAGAATTGCTTTTGGACAGAGAGAGCTGCATGTTTGCAGCTCCCTCTGCCCAAAAGCAATGCTGGCTCCTGCAGGAGGCGGGGCAGGGACTGCGGGGGCTTTGAAGCTCCCCCCGACAGTCCCCAACAACATGGCCAAGCCCCAGGGGATGGCCCCCTCCCTTTTTTCTACTTTAAAAAAAAAATGGCCGGGCCCCCCTTCCTAAAATACAAAAAAAAGGAAGCCGGCAACTCGCCGGAGGCATCGCCCCCTTTCTCCACTACTCTGCAAACGCGCCTCCTGGCACGCTCTTGGTTGGGGGATGAAGTCCCCTTCGATGCTGAGGGACCAACTAGCCCACCTTTTACCTCCAGTAACCCCCACACAGTGGGATTTCTGAGAGGTGGTCGGAGGCCACGCCCCTTTTTACACCACTCTGCAAACGCGCCTCTTGGCGCAATGCTGTTGGAGCGATGAGGTCCCCTTGAGTCCTGAGGACCTCAGGACTAAACTGGACGTCACCCCCCAAGCAGCAGTGCGACAGGAGGCGCGTTTGCAGAGTGGTGGCGAAAGGGGGCGTGGCCTCTGACCACCCCTCAGCAATCTAGCTGTGTGTTGCTTACTAGAGGTAACAGGAGGGCTAGTTGGCCCCAAGAGACCCTCAAGAGGCAAGGGGACTTCATACCCCAAATAGTAGTGAACCAGGAGGTGCGTTTGCAAAGTGGTGGAGAAAGGGGCGTGGCCTGCAACCCCCTCTCATCAATCACACTGTATGGGGCTTACTGGAGGTAACAGGTGGGCCACTTGAAAATCCTTAGAAATTCACTAAAAAAACAAAGGTTACAATGACGCTATAGTTAGCAAATAGAATTTAAAAAACCTTAGAAATTCACTAAAAAAAACAAAGGTTACAGAGACGTTATAGTTAGAGTCAGATTTTACTCATACAAAACCAGAAAAATTCAGCCGTTATAGTTAGCTGAGCCAACTATAACTCGCGCCCCCGCAATGTGGTGCTGATGATGTCACATATTACATCACTCATGACATGGTCAGTGACATCACTGATGACATCTCAAATGACATCACTGATGACATCATCCATTTACTGCGTTTTTAAAAAGTTTAAGAATGTTATGTGTGTGTGTGTATATATATATATATATATATATATATATATATATATATATATACACACACCAACGTGTATTGATGAATCAGTGGGTGTATTAGTGTCTGTATGGATGATTTAGTGGGTGTGTGACTGACTGTATAAGTGAGTGATTATACGTGTCTCAGTGAATGTATACGTGAGTGACTAATGTGTGTGAATGTCTGTATCAGTCTGTCAGTTGGTGTGTAAGTGGCTGCATGGGTTGGTGAGTAGGTACACGAGTGTCTATATGGGTTATTGATTAGTTATCTGAGTACCTGTATGGGTGCCTGAGTGTCTGTCGGGGTACGTGAGGGGGTATGTGACTCCCTGTATGGATGTGTGAGTGGGTGAATCCCTGGGTGTATGGGTTCATGAGTGTGTCTGCGAGGGGCTGTATGGGTTAGTGAGTATGCATATGGCTGTGTCGGTGAGTTAATGGATGTCTCAGTGGTATATGTAACTGCATATGTGAAAGGCAGTATATTTGAGTGTTGGAGTATATAAGTGACTGTGTAACTGAGTGATTGTGAGAGTGGCTGTATGGGTGAGTGTGTGCTTGCGTCAGTGACTCTATAGGAGAGTAAGTATGCGTTAGTATCTGTATGAAAAAGTAAGGTGGTGTGCGTATAACTGTATAGGTGAATAAGTGGCAGTGTGATTGACTTTATGGGTGAGTGACTAGGTGTGTGAGTAACTCTATGGGTGACTGACGGTGTAAGAGTGGCTGCATGGGTGTATGAGTGGATATATCAGTGGCTGTATTGGTGAGTGACTGGGTGTATGAGTGTCTGTATGGGTGAGTGAGTGGATGTGTATGTAGACCTATGAATCAGTGAGTGGGTATGTACGTACTGGTATTGGTGTGTCAATGGTTTCAAGAATGGTAGTCTCAAATTTGGAGTGGGTGTATGAAAGGTTATATTGGGGTGTGAGTAGGTGCATTAGAGATTATGTGGATGATGTCATCAGTGATGTCATTTGAGATGTCATTAGTGATGTCACTGACAATATCATGAGTGATGTAATATGTGACGTCATCAGCATTGCATAGCGGGGGCGCGAGTTATAGCTAGCTCAGCTAACTATAACAGCAGAATTTCTCTGGCTATGAATAAAATTTGATCTCAACTATAACGTCTCTGTAACCTTTGTTTTTTTAAGCCTTTGTTTTTTTAAGTGAATATATATATATATATATATATATATATATACACACACACACACATATATTTATGTGTGAGTGTGTGTGTGAAAACATATAAATATATATATATATCAACACAAATGCAGCTTCATGTAATCTACATAATAAAAAAACGATATAACATATGTTGTGTTCACCTTACCTTACGGTCCATGGTGATAAACTGCTTTAGTTTGTCCCAGTCTGAAGGAGTGATGTAGGTGCGTGGTGGATCTTTGCGGAGCTCAGTGTAGGGATCTGGGGGTGTTGCTTCTGGAGGATTCAACTCCATTCCTTCACTTTCCAGGAATTCCTGTAAACACAGCAACAAAGAAGAAACTAAACATACTTTAAAACAATATATTAAAATATATTAACATATTTAGAGAAGTTTTTCTCAATAATAGGGTCAGTCCTTATGGTTGGAAGACACTGAAAAGTCATTTCTACTCAATTGTCTAATTGGTTCAATACATTAAGCACCAGAACACCTTATGGGCAACCATCAATTACAGCTCAGACCAGCTGTGATTTCAACAATTTAGCCTGATTTCCAAGATGATATTCTACTTAGAGGTTAGTCTGAGTTGTTTCTATGCTTAGACCTTTCTGCTGTATTCAACACTGGATTTCTCAAACTAAATGGCTAGAGTACAGAGAGGACCCTCTCCTCGCATGAAACCATTAACTTCTCTTAACAACACTGAACAATTTCGTTTAGCCCATTTCACTACGACACTTCTCATGCTGAAGACAAGGGATTGCTACTCCCGAATCAGTTTATCAAAACTGTGAAAACTGGAAGCTGGTGCTAAAGAGCCATCCCATCCAGAATATATCACTTGTTGCTGCAATATTTGGATCATGCCTGGCTTACTGCATGCTACATATCCCAAAGAATATCTCATTTTGAAAAAAATATGATAAGCAATCTTAGACACCATGACAACATTATATCTATTCTTAAATCTCTACAACTCATATGATTGATTCAAGGTGACATGAATCCTACCGCTGGCCATTGTTTCTAAATAGAAAGCTTCAAATATATAACCATTTTTGCTTTTGACACTCCAGTTTATATATTTCACTATGCCAATCAGATGTTTGCCAAAATACGCAAGCTAAAGATATCTTTCCTTTGAGAGTAGAAACATTTTCAATGTTCTTCTACCAAATGTTCAACCAATACTGCTGCAAACGAGTACATAAAAAACATAACATTAAAAAACTTTCCTCTTCTGTGATGCTTTTCCACGCTTACTCTAAAAGTTCCCATAAGAAGATATATGGCCTTATTATGTTTTGCCAGAGTAGAAAGGCACGCCTGCCAAACCTGTGGTTTCCACACCCCAAGTAGTGGCAGGGGAACTACTGATTGTGCAGCGGAGGAACCTCCACCAGCTCTGTTAGTGCACAATCATTGGCAGCATCCTGTCTGCCACAGGTCACACTGCATTTAGTGCAGCATGATGTCAGATTTTTTTAATCTGGTGAACCCGGCTTTCATTTCTGATGAAAGTATTCCCACCATTTTGGTGAGTGTTTCCTTCTCTAGGAAAAGCCCTTTCCCCTATCTTTCACAGGTGCAGATTGTGTGTTTTGTTTTCTGGATGGAAAACTACCCACAAGAGATATGTGACCACCCAGAAAGGTGCAAGCTTATAAATTATAACCTACTTATGATAGAGGGTCCACCCTAAAAAGCCTCCACTCCTAACATAATCCTGAATTCATGATGGTAAAAAACGCACCATGCTGGTGAAACATCCAGCATCTTAAGTGAACATGACGGTTAGGCCTGACATCCTGGCATGGTTTTCCCCCTAAACCTTTTGCATTCCCTCCTCCTATTTTGTTGAATTTGATTTTGCTACCCTTAGGACTCTGCGCACTTAACCACTGCTAACCAGTGCTAAAATGCTCGTGCTCTCTCCCTAAAATATGATAAAATTGGGCTACCCCTAATTGGCTCATTTAATTTACTTTTAAGTTCCTATTAAAGTGATACTACAGATACTCAGGACCTATAAATTAAATCCTACTAGTGGGCCTGCAGCACTTATTGTACCACCCCCTATAGTAACATTTTGTAACACATCTCAGGCCTGCCATTGCACCCTATGTGCAGTTTTAAACTGACATTTCGACCTAGCAAACTAACTCTTTTGCCAGGCCTCAACATTCCTTTTTAATGCATATTAGTAACTCCTAAGGCAGGCCTTAAAGATCTCTTAGGGCAAGGCGCAGTGTATTTAAACAGTTAGACATGTACCTTTAGGTTTTACATGTCGTGGTGGCAAAAAACTCTTAAATTCGTTTTTCACTACTACAAGGTCTACCTCTCCCATAGGTTAACATTGTTTTTTTGTTGTTTTTGTTTTTAAATGTATTTATTGGGTTTCATACATAACAGTCAAATTGACAACAACATAAGAATAAAGGAGCACATCATACTGGTGCACAGCAGTGATACAGTAAGTACCATCATGGATATGACAAAGTCATGAGTATGGTAATATCATCATACACAGTATGTACATGTGAATGGAGGAACAGGGCCGTAACATAAGCGGGGGCATATGGCACCGTATGAGGGGAAAGGGTCAAATAGGAGGCGGGGGTGAAGAGTATGGTCAGTATGAATTATCATGGTCAAGGGTGTGGAGATAGTCTCGCTGGGGTTGCCAGAAATCTTTAGTAAGGGATGTGAGAGGTTGGAGTTGCACATAGCCCTCACTGACGCCATCACAATATGTCATGTTTTTAAGCCAAGCTGAAGCGGTAGGAACCCTATCGCTATTCCAATTTATCATAAATTCATGCTTGGCCAGCAGAAGTGCCAACGAAATAAGCCGGCGCATGGACTTAGGTATATTACTAGTGTAACCCAGAAGTGCTAAAAGGGGGTCAGGTGTGACCACTACTCCGGTCATGGCTGAAATATGGGTGAAGACAGACGCCCAATACAGGCGTACATGTTGAATGTGCAAAATCTGCAATCCGGGTCAAACATTTGGGCTATTGGTCGGACCGTGTAGGATCGAATCTTGCAATGTCGGAAGGGGAGGGGTATGCACGGTGCAGGAATTTAAAGTGTAGATGTTTATGTCTGTGGTTGACTGAGATATGTTGGGTCTGTGAGCAGCAATAGGACCATATTTTATCTGTAAGGGGGAAATCCAGGTCTGCCCCCCAAGCCTCCCAGGTGCATATGGTAGTGTCAGGGCTCATGGCAATTCAGAGTCGGTATAACCTGGAGACCAGCTGGTCTCCATCGGTATCCGAAATGATAAGCGTCAGAGGTGGAAAGTCATCCGGGGCAAAGGGGTATGAAGGAAAAAGCTAACGTAGAGTAATATTTAGTTGATGTTACACAAAGTGGTCCATGTATGAGGCGTTCTGAAAGCGAATATCGTCAGAGTGTGTCAAGACATGGCCATTAGTAAAGATGTCACCTACAGTATGGAGGTTGTGATGGCGCAGAGTGCGTTGTACTAGCTTTTCACGTGTGAGTGGCAGCAGGGGTTGTTCGGTAGAGAAAGAGCGGGGGAATAAAGGGAGCCACCAAGTGTTCGTCGAAGTCTACGGCAGGCCCAGCAAGTCATGGAGATAGTTTGGATGGTCCTGGAGTCCACTGGCAGGCCCTTCAGTAAAATTGAAGAGTGAGGGAGGCGTCCCAGCTGGTCCCGCTCAGGCCTCAGGTAGGGGATATGGGTATCTGGATGAAAACAAAGGTATTCATAATGGCATTGAGCCGCAAGGTAATAGAGGTAGAGGTCTGAGATCCCGAAACTGACGCGATCGTAGGGGAGGGTAAGGGCGTCCCACCGAATGCAGGGATGGCGTCCAGCACAAATGAGGCATGTGGGAAGACTACATAGAGTGCTGAAAAAATTCTGTGTAAGCGAGATAGGCTTATTCAATAAGAAATACAAAAAATGTGGGAGTACCTCCATTTTTATTATTGCTGCACATCCCGCCATGAAGACAGAAAGTTTAACCCAACGCTCCACTTGAGTTGTAAGGGCATCGATAGCAGGACCATAGTTGAACTGTAGTATCTGGTCTCTGTGAAGATGTATGCCAAGGTATTTGGTGCTGTCCGTGGCCCAGGTTAGAGGATAATCCGCAGAGACGGGATAGGACACTTCTGTAAGGGGAAAGAGCTCAGCTTTGGTCCAGTTGATCTGGAGCCCAGAGAGGTCACCAAAGCGTATTATTTCCTGCATGAGAGGAGGGAGGCTATCTGACGGATGATGGACAAAAATACCATCTGCATACTGGGAGAGGGGGAGGGGGCCATGAGTAAGCTGGAGGCCTTGATGCATATGGCGCTCCTGCATATGGCAGACCAGGGAGTTCATTACGTTGATGTAGAGGAGTAGAGATAAGGGGAAGCCTTGCCTGGTCCCTCTCGTGATAAGGAATACAGACGTGCCACAGGACTGGAATATAAGAGCAAGACCAGGGAGATGAATACGGTTGGAATTCCCAGTTTGATCAGGACTGCTTTCTAGAAGGGCCACTCCAGGGATTGGATGCCTTTTCGGCATCTAATAAGGCAACTACAGCAGGCGTCAAGGGGGAGATTTTGTTGAGGACTGCGAAAATAGTGCGTAAATTAAGGGAAGTGGATCTGTGGGGGACAAAGCCAGACTGGGCGGGAAATATTATGTGTTCCATCTAGAGGGACAATCTGGTAGCGAGCACCTTGGATAGGATCTTATTGTCCAGATTTAAAAGAGATAAGGGGCGGTAGCAGGTGCATAAATGAGGGTCTTTGCCGGGTTTCAATAGAAGAGTAAGAACCGCCTTGCGTAGTGTGGGTGGGTGGTAGCACGCCGACTTCTAATGACTCAGCATACAATGTTAAGAGATGTGGGACGAGTTGTTTAAAAGCTTTATAAAAAGCTAGAGTCAGGCCATCAAGGCCAGGGGTCTTGGACCCGTCTAGGGCATCTATCACCTAGTTGACCTCTTCGCAAGAGATCGGCTCGCTAAAGAATTGTTGCTGGCCGTCAGTGAGCCACACCATTGAAATTTCCGCCAAATACGACGAGATTTCTGGTGTGTCATCGGGTATGCGGGAAGTATAGAGATGTTCATAATAGCTTTGGAATTCTGCTAGGACATCCGCACCACCAAACACAGAGGACCCAGAGGTCGTGAGCAGTTCAGTGACATAGCTATTCAATCAGTTGGGGTGAAGTTGCTGCGCAAAAGTGCAGCTAGGGCGCTCCCCTTCACCATAACGCCGGCCTCTAGCGTGTTTCCCCAAGTATGCGAGCTCCTTGTCAGCAAGGTCATGAAATTCGGTCAACAAGACTAAGCGACAATGCAATTGGGGGTTGCCTCCATGAAAGGCAGCCAGGTCTATACCCCAGAGGTCTGCTTCCCACGTGTTTAGATATACACACCCCACGGATATATGCTTTAAAGGCCTCCAAGAGGGTTGCTCTTTTCGAGACTGTACCTGAATTCAATGTGAAATATTTTACAATGGAGTCACGGAGCTCACTGCGGAAGACATGATCATGGAGGGCCTTGCCACGGAACCTCCAGGTACATTCTGAGCAACAGCCGTAGGGGATCTGTAGGCTGAGGAGGATAGGACGAATGTCAGATAAGGTCTACGATAAGAGTTTGACCTCCGTAGTCCAGAGAAAAGCATTAGCGGAGAGGAACTAATAATTTAGCCACGTCCAGACATCATGAGGTGCAGAGTAAAAGGTATAACCAGGTATAGACGGGTGTCGGGTGTACCAGATATCCTGCAAAGCATACATGTCTGAGATATGTTGGAGCACCTTCTGCGATCGGGGCTTAGCACTCGGCTGCGTGTTGGTAGAGTCAATGTTGGGGTAGTGTACCATGTTGAGATCCCCACCCAGAATCAGAAAGTCGTCATCAGCATGCCGCATTTGAGCATAAGGCTCCTGAAAGAAATCTGGGTCGTCAGTGTTCGTGGCATATATATTGGTTAATATGACTCATTTCTCAGCAAGGGGGCCTGGTAGGAGTATGTAGCCACCATTCGGGTCCAAGTGGTATTTATGGGGGGAGAATGGGATGCTTTTATGTATAAGGATACAGACCTCACAGGGAATAAGAATTACAACTGGAGAAGTAACGGCGCATTCCCCAAGCCAACGCATAGGTGTGAGTGCCATTGGAGGGGAGATGTGTTTCCTGAAGAAAGGCTATTCTAGCCCCATGTCGGAACAGGTAGGAAAGCAATTGTTTGCCCTTACGTGGATTAATAATACCACGTAATGAAGGTGACATCTATCACTTTCCCCGGCTCTGTGTGCGATGGCACAGAGAAATTGGGCGAATGGAATATGGCGCTGTATCATGAGATAGTGTATGATGTGCCTGATGTGAACTGAATAAGAAACAAATGAAAAACTGAAAAGGAAGCAAAAAGAGAACCTCCTACCCCACACCCACACTCGATAAAAAAACATCCAGTGTGTCCTAAGAAGGAGAAGCAAAGAACTAAGCTATCCCAACAAGGTAAAGACGTTGGTCACCATGGGAGAGAGGCTAAGTCACGGTGAGGTGTGACTTGCTGATAAAGGGATACCTGAAAGAGAGAGGGAGAATCAACTGCATATAAACAACACTGATATGAATAGAGAAATAGAGAGGCAATGGTAAGGGGTGCACAGTGCCCGAGGCGAGCTGTAGGCGTTATGCAGGTACAAACCACATACGAGGGAAGAATCCAGTACTGTGGGCTGTTTTAGTTCGGATCGGTTCGCTGCATAGGAATTGGAGATCTATCACGTTCCAATGTGACCTGCTGAAGAGAAGAGAACTAGGATGACAGATGTTTGCAGAAGGTGGCCGTCTCAGCGAGAGTGTCAAAAGTACGAGGCTTCCTCATTGATCTCAACCAGCAGTCGGGCAGGGTAGAGCATAGCGTATTTGAGGCCCAACATTGGGTTACTTTATTCCATTTAATAAGTGATATCCTTTGATTGGGATGTCTATAGAAACAGTGGTCCCTCGTAACATAAGTAAAGAGTAGTAATAAACACACAATTAAAATGATTCTATGTTGTAGGCATCCCAATTTAGAAATACGGTTTATTTACATCAAGGATAAAAAGAAGGGGGTGGTGGCTACATCGAGCCGCGGAATGGCTGCCTTTTGAAGGGGCTCCGCGGACCAGGCTCCAATATCCTACCAAATTACTGCTTAAAGACGCAATCTGTACCAATAAACCATCGCAACTTGCTGTGAGGCGAAACCGCACCACTCGAGCGAAGTTGGGGACTCGAGAAATCTGCAGAGGCCGAGTTATGCGATCCGGCAAGATGCAGCCTTGCTGAAGCGCAACATGGCCGCCGGTCGCTGCTAGAAAGCGAAACTGCATTGGCGTGCTTCTGTGCCACAAAGCGCCTCTGGACAACTGAGCCATTACAGCGCTTCAGGGGAGAAACTGAAATATACAGGGGGCTGCGGCATCGTGCACATACGGTCACCGCATTCTGCACTACGCCGGATGCCTAAATCAGGAGGTGCGGACTGAGGCGAAGTCGACGCGCAGGGCGAAGGATCCGGAGACGTGCACCGTTCGTGAAGCTGAGCTCCGCGGCTCGTCTGTCCCCTGACTGCTGTGAGCCTTGATGTGCGGGCTGATCTGCGGAGCGGAGTGAGCAGTCACAACTGGAGGAAGAGGTGAGTGCGGGAAGGGGGGTTGGGGCGGTGCGGGGTTGCCAGCGCTCTTGCCGCGCCGGTTGGTCTCCCCTCAAGCTCTACTGTTGCGGGAGCTGTGGTGTGTGGATTGCCGCGATTGGACCCGCGCAGCGTTTGCCCCCCTGCTGGCACCAGTGAAACGGGAGGCTTGGGTGTTGGTTTTGAACGCCGGTGCGGGCAGCCGTGTTGGGCGCGGTCTGGCTCACACTGTCGGGCATCCTGCGTTCGCTCCGCGGATGTAGGGGTGCGACCTGGGGTCATGAGCAGCGCTCACTCGGGGCCTGATCTGGAAGTTTAGGCCCGGTACCGACCCCCACACACAGAACGACGGAGCAGCAGCCTTCATCCCCAGTGGTGCAGGTCTGCATTTAGCCATCAGAAAAGCCTTACTGAGGCCTGCACCGATCTAGAGGGACTGTGAGCGGGCGCTGAGGAACCTGCGCCATAGCCAGCCCTGATTTGGCCCTGCGCACAAGAGAGCCGAACTCACTACAGTGATTTCTGACCACCCTAGGCCCGATCTGGGGCGACAAAACCCTGTGCCCAGTCCGCACATGCAAGGTTATATAAAAGCAGCTTCTCTCTCAGGAGATGAGGAGCATGTGAACTAACCTACGCTGCACTCTTGACGCTAACACTGTAAAGCTACGCACCAACGGAGAGAGTGACTGCCAAGGCGATCGGCGGCCTGCTGTTACCAACTAATACTGTGGCAATACCTGTGACATTCAGCATTGGATTTGAGCTCCCTACGTTTCCTTCCTCCATACTCTGTGCGCGTGAAAATCGATACGATGGGGAAGACGGACCCCAAACAGGCGAAACTTCCCTTCGAAAATAAACGTCAAACCAGAATTAATGATGCCGGCCCGGAACAGGACGCTGCCCAGGGTTCCAAGGAACATGTGGAGCAACAAGAAGAAGATCTTCGCATCATTCTGCTGGATGTCCGGTCCAGCATCAAAACAGTGGACAATAAGATAGACGCGTTGACATCCCGATTGGACGCAGTCAAGAAACGCGTGGACACTCATGAGGTTAGGTTGGACGCTCTGGAGAATAGGCTGTCGGACACTCATGACTCTACTGCAGAAACTAGAACCCAGGTGCTGAATATGGAAAAAGTACTGGCTGTGATTAAGGCTAAGAACGAAGACTTGGAGGCGCGCTCTCGGCGCAATAATCTCCGTATTATCGGCCTGCCAGAATCGACCGCCATTCCGAAAATGGAACCCTATGTAGAAGATCTACTGCGAGACCTCTTTGGGCCAGCCCTCTCACAAGTCATGATCGTTGAAAGGGCTCACCGCTCCTTGGGTCCTAGACCCCCGCCTGGAGCACCACTGCGCCCTATAATCACGCGCCTTTTGAATTATAGGAACAGAGACGCCATCCTTAGAGCTGCCAGAGATAAAAGCCCTATAACTCACCAAGGCAACTCACTCTCCTTCTTTCCTGACTATACACCTGCAGTTCAGGCAGCGCGGAGAGAATTCACGCCGGTGAAACGGATCCTTCAGAATGCTTCTATCCCACATGCAATGCTATATCGTGCCAAGCTGAAAATTACTTGCGACGGAAACTCGCAATTCTTCACGGACGCTAAATCAGCACTCAAGTATGCTAAACACACCGGGACAAGGAAATCACCTTCGTTGTCTCCACAACTGGCAGCCTCAGAGCAGAATTTAAGTGACAATGATTAGTATACAATTATGTTGCTCCCCACTATGTTTCATAGGTTTGTGCCTACTCGTGGAAATTACTGCACTGTCGTTAAATACTCTGATTGCAGCAGAGTTGGGATTGTAACGTAGGCTCCTACTACAATGGTTATATTTATACCTGACAGATTGGGCCTAACATATTATAGCCCGGTCACCCTGCCCGATGCAGGTTGTCGCCGGCGTCCCTAGCCCCACAGGGAGATCTCCCTTTACACCTATTCAGTTATGGGGTTTGTATGGGATGGGGCGGGGGGTGGTTATGAGTCACAACCTAATTGGGAGGTTGATGTGGGTGGGGAGTGGGGTAGGGGAAGCGGGGTACACTCAGGCGCTCGGTCCTTATATGCACAGTTTACGGTTGTAACACAAAATGTTTTAGCTCTGTCCAAAGACCACTTGTTTTTTTTTCTTTCACTTCCTGCAGAGTGTGGTATTTGGGTTTGTTTTTTAACGCATGTTGTTCTAATGCGTGCACACGCCACAAATATTATTATCATACTACTCAATTTAAGCAATGACTGAGACTAACTTCCTAACTTGGAATATCCGCTGGCTTAATGACTTTAGGAAAGCAAGATTGGTACACACATACCTGAGCAGACACCGTATAGACGTCTGTTTCCTACAAGAAACTCATCTAAAAACTGACTCTGATCCTAAATTAAAAAACAGATACTGGGGGGAAATATACGGAAGGGAAGGGACATGTGTAACTTCATACCATAATACCTGGTCCAGGTTGGACTACTGGTTAGTCACAGGTGATATAGCGGCTTGGACCATCGACACCCAACACCTCGCACGCACGCTATCGGACCATGCCCCAGTGGTTTTGTTGGAAAATACCACAGACTTTACCTCGCGTGTTCAGCTGGCGTTTACCGCCGCACGCACTCCTTCACTTGGTCTTTAGAGAGGGGATCAGGACCGACATAGAGCAGTATTTCTCTGCCAATGAAGGTTCAGTGGACTCCTCCTCAACGCTCTGGGAGGCATTCAAGGTGGTGATCAGGGGAGCCTGCATTTCTAAACAGGCAGGGGTGCTACATTCCATCCGATCTACTATAGTTAAAATCGAGCAGGACATTAAGGGGGCGGAACAATTGTTCTTTCAGAGCAGAGAATCACGACACTTGGCCACCATCAGAGGGAAAATCTCTGAATTTGAGGAAGAGGCGGGTAGAGAGAACCGTTTTTTGGGAAAGCACTCCAGAGCTTGCAGCTATGGGGAGGCCGATAGGCTTGGTAAAACCCTGGCCAACGCACTAAGACATCACACTTCCCCGGCCTTTATAGCCGAGTTATTGGACGAAGACGATACGCCGGTTAGGGGTCATGAGGCGACAAACACACTTCTCACTAAATATTATTCATCACTCTATACAGCTACGCAAAGTATATCCCATCCTGATCTCGCTGACTATTTAAATTCCATTGAATTACTCTGGTTGAGCGACGCCCATAGGGAATATCTAGATGAGCCCTTCACTATAGAGGACATCACACAGGTTATTAATAGTCTACCTCGGGAAAAATCGCCATGGTTGGACGGCCTAACAACGGCATTTTATAAAACCTATGCGGAGGAGCTAGCACCCCGGCTGTTAGTTGTATACCAGGAATCACTGGAGACTGGGTTTCTTCCACCGACCATGCGCAAGGCCGCAATTATCTCTCTGTTAAAACCAGACAAGGCCTCTAACCTCTGCGATTCATATAGACCTCTGTCGTTGATTAATGTCGACGCAAAGATATTAGCCAAACTAATCGCCAATAGACTACAACCGCTACTACCACTCATAGCCAGGCCGGATTAATCGGGATTTATCCCAGGCAGGTCCATGGCCCACAATCTACGTACATTCTTTGCTACAATACACCAAATTGACCCCCGTCTCCCCGCAGTTGCGATGTTTCTGGATGCAACTAAGGCATTCGACTCTTTGGAGTGGCCTTTTCTGTTTACTGTCCTCCCCAGACTGGGATTTAGCCCCAACTTTATCAGACTAATAGGCCTGCTCTACACCAAACCCGCGGCTCGGCTGCGAGCAAATAACCTAATATCGGAAGCCTTCGAAATCACCCGGGGAACACGGCAGGGATGCCCACTTTCGCCGCTGCTGTTTGCTATGGCTATGGAACCTCTAGCGGCCAGAATACGACAGCACCATACTTCGTGGGGATTGGGATTTACAAATAGAGGTCTCATAATCTCTATGTATGCCGACGACATAACATTATATATTCGCAAACTGGACGAGAATCTTAATCCTGTGTTGAGAGAAGTCCTCCGATTTGGAGGCATGTCTGGCATACAGATTAACTGGTCTAAATCCTCCATTTTACCCTTGACCGACGCCCCTTTAGACACCAATGTAGAGTTCCCGCTCCAGTGGACTGATGGCGCGGTTAAATACCTGGGGGTGTGGCTAAGCAGGGATCTGCAGGAAATGTGGCAAATTAACTTTGGCAGGTTGCTGTTCTGGCTGGCACAAAAGTCGAAATTTTGGGCTGCCCTGCCTTTATCGCTAGCAGGCAGGATTGCCATTACTAAAATGATAGTCCTTCCTAAATGTTTATATCTCTTCGTTAATGTACCTATACACCTAACCAAGGCTTTTTTCAAATCCCTGCACTCTACTGTGATCGCCTTGGTGTGGGCCGGAAAGCAACCCTGTGTGAGCTGGGAACTACTGACTCGCCCTCTCTCCGGTGGTGGGCTGGGAGCGCCTGACTTCGAACTCTACGCGCTATGCGCGCAGGCTCAATTTCTTCATTTCTGGGTATACCCTATTCCATTCCAGCCGCACGTGGCCATTGAAACAGATATAGCCGACCCCACCCCCCTACATGTGGCTATCTATAAGCCATATCAAGGTCAGCAAAGGAGATAAACACTGTGGAAACCTTAAGATGGGCATGGGATGGTTTACATAAGCGCGTGGGAGTCCCACTACTTTACGCGTCTTCCATTTCTATCGCGTACCACCCACATTTTCCCGCTCTTCACGATAAGGGAGCCATCGAACGGGCGCGAGACATGGGCATTTCCACATTAGGAGACCTATACCCACAAGATACCTTCTTAGAGCAACCTCAACAGCACGGAGATTCCCCAATACCACTCTTGAATTTATTCCTGTACTTCCAGCTCCACGCTAACTGCAAGAAAATACATTCCACTTTCCCAGCCCCCCGGCTATAATGAAACCGCTTGAGAACTTGTTAGCTTCCCCATCACCTCGTAGGTTCATCACCAGACTGTACAATCTAACACAGACAAATACCCCCTGGACTGCCCCCCCAACCCTGGCGCAGTGGAGAGCCGACCTTGAGGGCCTACCTACAGACGAGCAATGGTCATTTTGCTGCTCACAGTTGAGATACTTATCCCCGAACTATAAATTAAGACTCATCCACTTCAAATTCCTTCATAGGATGTATCGCACCCCCATGCACTTATATAAACTAGGGCTACGCCCAGACTCGAATTGTTGGAAATGTAAACGCGAAGCAGCTGCATTTCTGCATGTGGCGTGGAGCTGCCCACTCATTGCTAAATTCTGGGAGGGAGTCTATGACATTATACTTGCTGTTACAGGAGTGTCGCTGGAATGCATCCCTATGGTGGCGCTAATGGGCTATGTGGGGGACCTCCCACCTGGGAAACGCCGCCTGGTGGCCATGATGTTACTACTTGCAGAGCGCAGACTGGCTATCCACTGGGGTGCCCCTAGGACTCCCCGGATCGCTGACTGGGTGAAGGATATAGCTTACTGTCAGGAGCAACTTGCAGCATTCTGGGACCTTATGCCTACGGCATCCCGCCCGAGAGATATTTGGGAGCCTTTCAATGTTTGGCTTAGAGGGCAGGAGGGGGTTCCCTCTGGCTGTCATAGCCCAATGCCAGCTGTATCCACGCCGGGGTCGCCCCTACGGTAATTTAACGCTTGCCATCTTGCTATACTACACCCGGCATATATGGGCCCACTTACTATACAATAAAAAGGACCGGAGTCACAGCCGTTCATACATTCCCCAATCACAGAGTTTCACTTGATGTGGTTTCCATTGTATTTTATTTTTCGCTTGCCTACAGTTGAAACCGCACTGTCTCAGCCACTATTAATGTGTGAATTGTGTTGTTGTTAAATGATGTTGATGGATACCCCTCCTTGCGCTGAACTTCCTTTTACCTCACTGTGTGTATGACGCTATGTTACGTTATATCTGATGTTTATTGTTATAGATATTTATGTCCTACTATAACGCTTCATTTAGGAACAAAACTGTGTAATGCTTGACATTTATCTGTGATTATACTATTTGTATGCCTGAACAAACTTAATAATTTTTTTTTTAAAAGGATAAAAAGAAGCCAAAGAAAGTGGGACAGTGTGTGGGAACAGAAAAGAAGGACAAATAAACTCAGGCAAAATAACGTATGGTCAGGAGACAATTAACATGTAGACTATACACATATAAGTCGCACCATTGCACATATTCAAAATAAGATATAAGAAATTTAGTGTCAAGGTCCTGAAGTTGATGGCGTTTCGATCCCTATTGAAATGATGAGTTCATCATCAGGACATATCTAATAATGCCTGAAATAGATGCCTGCCTGAGGAGGGGGAGGGATTCCGTCAATACCCTCCATGTGGTCACTGAGGCATAGGCGTCAGACCGACATCGGTAGACATTGCTTTTCTGTGCCTCCTGGTCACTCTTGAGTGACATAGACTCTGTCCCCTCAGCTTGCAGGTTCTTCACTTTCAGAATCCACCCTTGGATTCCATCGGACTTCTTCACCATCTTCTCCAGAGGCATTTTCTTCCAATTCTTCCATTGTCGTCTACAGAGGTTTCCGACGTCTCTTCACCCCTATGCACCTGGCTTCCCTGGTGTAGGTAACCTGGTTCTCGGGGCATCCATGGCTGGGGTGGCTCTACAACTTTCCGTCCTCCAAGCGAATTCTTCAGGGTCCTCTGGGAAGGGTCCTTCTTCTGCAAAACTGCAACTGTGACTTCTCCATTGACTTTCATTGGGCATGTGGCTGTGTTCCCACTCTGCACACAGCCTCCATGGGGTTTCTGGGTACTTAACTTGGGTAGTTCCTTGTGTCCCCGGCTCCTATGGGTCCTCTGGTCCAAGTCCGTCCTCCTTTGCAGTTCGCATTCCACATTCTTAATATATTGTTTGATCTCCCCTGGAGACCACTGTCTTTTGTGCTACTAACCTTATTGCAATTGAAGCATCTTTTGTGCATTGTGTTGATATCTCCGGGTAGGAGATATACCAATGTGTAAGTGAGTGTTGTGAAATAAATAGAAGTATTTTTATATAAACACTGTGTGGTTCTTTTTCGTTTAACCTACACTACAGGACTAAAATGGTAAAACAAGCTGCTTAACACTCCTTCGAGATAAGCCTGAAGGCTGCTCTCCACAGCTACCACTTTGAGAGCTTTCTATGGTTATCAAAGACCACTAAAATACCATAAGGGTTGCCTGGATTAGTGCAAGGTGCATCACTTAAATAAGTGTGCACAATATACTAAGCCAGCCTCGTACAATCGACTTGATAATGTTTTGACTAATGTGTAGATTGACTTTTGGGGGAGCGCACGTTCATACAAGGGGATGTGGTTGTACACTGTTTGTCCCGTTTTTACAGATGCTGGCTAGACTTCTTAGAAAGATCTTCCAATTGTTAATGCCCCGGTAGTGCAGTGTTGTTCGCTGGAGTTTTTTTTAAAAAGAAGGGAAGTTATCATGTTATTTGTTGCTAAACATACATAAATACCTTATGGCAGGTAAACTACTGCCCCATAGGTGGCGGGTGAGGGTTAAGGACCATGGCACGATCTACAGATGAGATAAGGAGGATAAAAACTGAGTCTCCTGATCATGTGATCACAATTCTGATATACGCTTTTGAATTGCATCTGTAAGGAAGCATTATTACTATAAGATCTGATTGTGTACTCATGAATAAGGAATTATGGGAGGAATCTAATTCACAAAGCCAGTTTTTACAATCACCGTATTTATTGAGATGTCGAAATGGTGCTACCTGCATATTCGCTTACATTTGGTTACCACTTGCGTGTGATGCCAAGGACTAGTAATGTGTCTGAAGAACATCACCCCATTCACTTTTTAATCTTACCCCTAGCCCTTTCATATTAAACTCCATTTTTTAAGGTATAAGAGGTAACTTTATTCTCACTGCATAGATCCCCTAAGTATCTACCACCAGATAATTTCCCTCCAGATGGAGACGTTACACACCTGGAGAAGAGAGTACCCAGGTGCGAAACCGAGGACGACACCACCCAATAAATCACCCAGTGGAGATTATATATACCATTGGGGGAAATTACTGGTTGAGAGCTTCCAAGCTAACACTTGAGGGACTCTGGCATTAGGACCGGGGCGGTCCACTCTCCTTTTGATTTACGAACGTATGATTTATGAAAGCTGAATGAATCCCTCTAATGCTTCTTTCTGCCCCCCTTGATTGTGCATAAATATTGAACCCTCTGTGGACTCTACAGAAGAACGACTGCCCAACTGCTTCAGGACTCCCCTGCAGCCTGACGACTAGCCAGCTATTTGAGGACTGCCTAGATGTTTGAAGTACAATAAACACTTGGTCAAAGTAGCAGCATTTTTTCAAAACAAAAGAAATGAGAAATAGCATTCACAATACCCATGTTACATGATCTGCAGTGGATGCCGTTTATTTTCCAAGCAAGTATTCACATTTTTATCGGCAACGCCGTTGCTCTTTCATTTCATTTGAATTCAAGTTCTTGGTGCTCTGGTGATGGGATAGGACAGAAAGGGGTGTAGTAGGTGGGAGTGAAATAGGTAAAGGTAGTGGACAAGGGAGAGGTGACATGACATATATACATCCAATTTACATGAAAGGACCAATCCCGCCTAACGTAGGTCCATTGTTCCAATGGTATCACAAAGCATTGTATAGGCACTGGTAATAAACTCCAGTCGTCTGGGCTTGTGCAGAGGTAGAAGTCAACGTTTCGACCCCATAAGAGTTCAAGGTGAATCAAGCCTTAGCTCGGGGTCTTCATCAGGACTGAGAAAACAAGGAGCACCTAAAGGTAAATGGATACTCCGTGTTAGGGGGGTTAAAAAAGGGGTGAATGCTGCGCAAATACGAGAGAAGATTACCTATTCTTTCAACCAGCGCCTGAATTACTGCTGGGCTTTCAATAAGAATGGGCTCTGCTGAGCTCCTAAGTGCAGAGAAGAAACACAGAATCAAAATCAAAGAAATACAGAAAAGTGCCGGGGTAAAAAATACCCAGCCAGTTCATAGTATGGCACTTACTAGATAAGGTGAGAGGTATGGCCAAACATGCACATACGGGCCTTATTGTTCAAATGTGGGTCAAAAACGATCTCTCACATTGATAAATCTACCAAACGAAAAAAGACAAGGACCAAATCCGGATTAGGGCCGGTTAGCAACATGAAAAAGAAATAGTCGCGACTCTCATGTGCAGTGTAATAACAGCATTAGACAGCGCTAGTCGAGAGTCTCTCATGTGCAGTGTAATAATAGCATTAGACAGCGCTTAGGAAATACAAAAATGAAACAATCAGCCCATGACTACAAACAGCTCAGTAAAGCTGAATAAAGAAGTTCTACATACGATCGAATTATTACCTCCATTCTCTCACAAATGCCGTGCATTAGTTGCGGTAAATGATTATAAGAACTGGCTAAAAGACAAAATAGCCAAAAGGCAAATTACAATGCGGCTGGCTAGCATTCTAAATTCAAGTCAAGGACCAGGCTAGTCGTCTGAGGTCTGTTATATTAGGAAAGAACCATGCACATGGCACGCCTACATTTACTAGGACCAAAAGCAAGAACTAGGGCGCGGTGGTGTCACATACCTTCGTATATATCCTTACGGCTCCGACTCCCGAAAGTGAATGACCCGCCGCTCAAAAATCTCCGTATTTGAACGGTGGCGTGCACGTGAAGTGCAGCAGCTAGCTAGTTCTACGTTACTCAACGTGGCCTGTCAATGGTAGGCCCCCGGAGCTACGATGACGTGTAGGGATAGTCTCTCACAATTCAGATGTGCCACTGGCGCGCAAGGACGGGTAAATTAGTGAATGAAAGAGCATAAACGCGTTGCCCTTCCATTCATCCTGGTATTCTTGTGGACAGCATTTATTATTGCATGAAGTGTAGCAATGTCATTCACAGTGTATGCTCTTAGCCCAACAACTCTTCATTAGTAGTGTGGCAATACTAAATTATGCGTTACCTTACAATTTATACAAAGTGCGTGAAGACATTAGAACACATCCTTTGCAACAAACATACAATACTTAGTGTTATATGGAGTATGGCATAATAAATCGCAGTCATGGCAGGACACAAAATGTACCTGTGCTTGACCTATACTCTATTCCATAATAGTGTGGTGAATGCATCAGTGATATATAGATCAAATCCTAAAAAGCATGTCACCTTACAAGGTTTCCAGAATGTGGGTAAAACATTTGAACACATACTTGACAAGCTATCTAATCGGTTGCTGTATTATAGCAGGGTTGGACACACCCTCAAGTGTTCTGTATACATATCATAATGGTGTTGGGTGACAACAAAGGTCACGAGCTATAGTATCTCATCAGGGTTGGACCCACCCTCAAGTGTTCTGTATACATATCATAATGGTGTTAGGTGACAGAAAAGATCTGTAGTATCTCATCAGGTGTCCGGGCAATGGGACAATTAGTCTTACACATTATTCATTGTTCAGAATTGAAAGTTGTGCATTAGTGCCATCGAGTTCATTGAGGCCATTATTCACTGTGTCCATAGTATGCATCCATTTGCATTCTCGCACATTTAGAATGGAACTGATATCCCCGCCCCTACTTCACAAAGACACCTTTTCCAAAACCAGCCATCTTATTGATTCAGGTTTGTGTGCTTTCGTGGTGAAGTGGTCGACAAGGGGTGCACCTACTGTGCCGCACCTGATCCTGCTGCAGTGTTGTAGTATTCTTGGTTTTACTTTCTGTCTTGTCTGCCCTATGTACAGCTCATCACATGGATGGGAATGTATGACGTTACATCGCATACATTTACAACGCGGTATTTTACTTCGTGATCGTTACAAAGCAAGTCGTTAGAACGACTTGCGCTGGAGGGGCTGGACTTAGGAATAGTATGATTTACTATTCCAACTCCAGTCTAAGTACAGTAGGGAAGGTGTTGGAATAGTAAATCATACTATTCCTTAAGTTAGAGCGCCATCCAGCGCAAGTCGTTGTAACGACTTGCGTTGTAATGACCGCGATGTAAAGGCATTGCGATGCAATGCCAGCGTTGTAATGGATGTCTCCCCATGGACATAAGATGGCATAAATTACATCTGTTGAATTACAATTTGTGTGTACTTTTAGGTCTATGCAATGTTGTTTGTAACTGAAAGTCTTAGTTTCAATGGTAAGTGTACATGCTTTACATTTCGAGCATTTGAAATGACCCACTATTTCTGGCAAATTCCACAGTCTTTGAATGGTGGGCTGTGGGGGGGTGTCTAGAAGAGATCGGACCACATGGTCTCTAATTCTTCGTGCTTTTTTGAAAGAGTGCATGGGCGGATCTGGTATCTCAAGGTCATCTGATATGAGCTTCCAGTGTCCATCAATGATCTTCTTGATTTCGTTGCTCCTAGTGCAGTATGTGGTCACACATATCATCCTTTGTATATCCATTGGACGCTGTTTAGGAGTAAGGAGCGCATCTCTGTCGTAATACCAGGCTCTTTTCCTCGCCCGCTTGACCAACCTCTTAGGGTATCCTCGCTCCATGAGGCGGTTGACAAGGTCGTCTGATTCTCTGAAGAAGTCATCTCTGAGTGAGCAATTTTCCGGATGCAAAGAAATTGCCCAAACGGCAAGTTGTCCCGGAGACCTCTTGTATGGTGGCTGGAATACCTCAGCAAGGTATTTCGTTCTGCTGGTTTTCTGTACAGCGTGGTGTACAGATAGTCATTGTCCACTTTTATGGAGATATCCAAGAAATCGATGGTGTTCCTATCCCAGCGGATGGTGAATTTGATATCTGCAGATCTGGCATTAAGCCACTCATAGAATTCTTGGACTTCACTCTCCTCGCCTGTCCAGATCAGGAGAATGTCGTCTATATAGAGATGCCAATGTTTCACATTGACCTTGTAGGGGTTGGTATGGCTAAAGATGAATTGTTCCTCGAAATCATCCATGAAGAGGATGGCCAGGTCCGGGGCGAATTCTGCCCCCATCGCCACTCCCTTGGTTTGAAGGAAGAACTCATTTTGAAATAAGAAAAAGTTCTTCATCATAGCCACCTCCAGTAGCTCCACAATAAATTCGGTAGGGACAAATAATGGTCGAGGTCTTCTCTCAAGGGCCTTAGTCATTGATACCAGTGCTGGTCTTTGTGGAATGCTTGTGTATAGGGACACTATGTCCAGTGTCACTAGTAGTTGTGTCTCTTGATTGAATGGCATGTTGTCTATCAGATTGATCACTTGCATGGTGTCGCGTAGGTATGCTTTAGTTGATTCAGAAAAAAGTCAATGTATTTACATACTGGTTCCAGGAGGGAGCCACAATCGGAAATGATAGGCCGTCCGGGGGGGGTGCTCCAAGTTCTTGTGCACCTTTGGTAGGGTATAGATCGTTGGAAGGTGTGGTTGTTTTGTATTGAGGTATTCAAACTCATGATCAGAAACAAATCCTGCTAGTTTTCCTTTCTCTGTGATGGTCCGGATCAATCTTCTTACCTCCTTTGTGGGGTCCGCAGTGAGGCTGGTATAACTTATATCATCTAGAAGTTGGGAATAAATTTCCGTTTTGTAGTCTAGTGTATTTTGAACAACAATTGCTCCGCCTTTATCGGCCGGCTTGATGACAATCGTCCTGTTGTGCTTCAAGGTCTCAAGGGCCTCATGTTCTCCCTTGGTAACATTGTGCTTTGTATACTGTTTCGTTGAACATACCTTCAGTACATCGCGGAGTACTACGCTTTCAAAGGTCAGTATCTTGTGTGGCATCATGTGCGACAGAGGCATAAACGTGGATGGTGTTCTGAGTCCAGTGTGGCATGACTGCGATTTAATATGTCATACTCCATATAACACTAAGTATTGTATGTTTGTTGCAAAGGATGTGTTCTAATGTCTTCACACACTTTGTATAAATTGTAAGGTAACGCATAATTTAGTATTGCCACACTACTAATGAATAGTTGTTGGGCTAAGAGCATCACTGTGAATGACATTGCTACACTTCATGCAATTATAAATGCTGTCCACAAGAATACCAGGATGAATGGAAGGGCAACACGTTTATGCTCTTTCATTCACTAATTTACCCATCCCTGCGCGCCAGCGGCACATCTGAATTGTGAGAGACTATCCCTACAAGTCATCGTAGCTCCGGGGGCCTAACATTGACAGGCCACGTTGAGTAACGTAGAACTAGCTAGCTGCTGCACTTCACGTGCACGCCACCGCTCGCGTTATTCAAATATGAGATTTTTGAGCGGCGGGTCATTCACTCTCGGGAGTCGGAGCCATAAGGATATATACGAAGGTATGTGACACCACCGCGCCCTAGTTCTTGCTTTTGGTCCTAGTAAATGTAGGCGTGCCATGTGCATGGTTCTTTCCTAATATAACAGACCTCAGGCGACTAGTCTGGTCCTTGACTTGAATTTAGAATTCTAGCCCAGCTGCATTGTAATTTGCCTTTTGGCTATTTTGTCATTTAGCCAGTGCTTATAATCATTTTACCGCAACTAATGCACGGCATTTGTGAGAGAATGGAGGTAATAATTCGATCGTATGTAGAACTTCTTTATTCAGCTTTACTGAGCTGTTTGTAGTCATGGACTGATTGTTTCATTTTTGTATTTCCTAAGCGCTGTCTAATGCTATTATTACACTGCACATGAGAGACTCTCGACTAGCGCTGTCTAATGCTGTTATTACACTGCACATGAGAGACTCTCGACTATTTCTTTTTCATGTTGCTAACCGGCCCTAATCCGGATTTGGTCCTTGTCTTTTTTCGTTTGGTAGATTTATCAATGTGTGAGATCGTTTTTGACCCACATTTGAACAATAAGGCCTGTATGTGCATGTTTGGCCATACCTCTCACCTTATCTAGTGAGTGCCATACTATGAACTGGATGGTTATTTTTTACCCCGGCACTTTTCTGTATTTCTTTGATTCTGATTCTGATTCTGTGTTTCTTCTCTGCACTTAGAAGCTCAGCAGAGCCCATTCTTATTGAAAGCCCAGCAGTAATTCAGGCGCTGGTTGAAAGAATAGATAATCTTCTCTCGTATTTGCGCAGCATTCACCCCTTTTTTTAAACCCCTCCCCCCCTAACACGGAGTATCCATTTACCTTTAGGTGCTCCTTGTTTTCTCAGTCCTGATGAAGACCCCGAGCTAAGGCTTGATTCACCTTGAACTCTTATGGGGTCGAAACGTTGACTTCTACCTTTGCACAAGCCCAGACGACTGGAGTTTATTACCAGTGCCTATACAATGCTATGTGATACCATTGGAACAATGGACCTATGTTAGGCGGCATTGGTCCTTTTATGTAAATTGTATGTATATATGTCACGTCACCTCTCCCTTGTCCACTACCTTTACCTATTTCACTCCCACCTACTACACCCCTTTCTGTCCTATCCCATCACCAGAGCACCAAGAACTTGAATTCAAATGAAATGAAAGAGAAACTGCGTTGCCGATAAAAATGTGAATACTTGCTTGGAAAATAAACGGCATCCACTGCAGATCATGTAACATGGGTATTGTGAATGCTATTTCTCATTTCTTTTGTTTTGAAAAAATGCTGCTACTTTGACCAAGTGTTTATTGTACTGCAATTATAACGCGGGTCTGGTAGCATTTCGGGTAACCCCATTGATACATAATAGCTGTTTGAAGTCTGCCCTGCAGCCTGAGGCCAGTGGAGTAGCGCAATTTACACTCCATCCTTTACACGTTATTAATAAGTAATTTCGCATTTATATATTGACATTATATTTACTGTTTGCCTTAATAATATTAATGTGTGTGGAGATTTAAACACATTAATGAAATGGAACTATTGAGAAACTGCAGCTTTATAAACGTGCGCACTAATATTTATTTAAAAAGCTTACATGTATTCATTATTCACAGTTTATATTTTAGGCTATATTCCCATAAGTAAACTTGCGTTTTAATTTCACGTTTGCATTTATTCTGAAAGTTATATCTGTGCATGTATAATCAGATATTTGAAATGCACATTAAATGTTTAGTTAAAGTTAGCCTGACTAAAGACCTTGATTTTGAAATGTACTTTGCTTGCTCTGCATGTTCTTTCTTTTGCAGGTGCGTTCTAAAGATTTCATTAGCTAGAGGAAGGAGTATTGTTGTATGTATTAGTTTATTGATAGTAAAGTCTGAGAAGAGAAATCTTGGCAAGAAACTTGAAGAACTAATGAGCAAATGAAGCTTCCTATTCACCTTGTATCAGGAACAGGGGAATGCTCAAGGTTTCAGTGACTGTCCAAGTTCTGTGGGATGGGAAACTCAGGGGATGTTGCAAATGCACACCAAGAGAAGTGAAATGATTGGTTACGGGTGGGAAGAGATACGAATGTTACATGAAGTGTCTGTTTGTGTTAATTAATATCCACACCGTTAGGAGTTAAAGCAGATTTCTTTACACTTTGAAGGGTATAGACCTCTCTGCTTCCTTTATTCTACCAAGTCTGAAGCTTCATGCTAAACACTTATTTCAATTCTCGAAGACTTCTACTAAAGGCTTCACTATGCTGACACTTTCTCGCATTTCCGAATTTCCTTGAGATTCCACTCTATAATCCATCCTTATTCTAAACTTAGAACCTTGATGAGATGATTTTAGAACATATTCATGTTTAGGAGAGAGGACCAGAGTTTTTTTTTAAGGAACACCTAATTCTAATTCTTAGTTTTTGTATTGCTGTGGCTGTGATTATTTTGTATCTTATGCTACTGAGACAGATCCGATTGCGATATTTCAGCTTGTCAGTTGTAATATTGCATCCTTTTAATATTCTCCGACATGCATATATATTGGATTGACTATAAATTGGAAATTAAATTCCTTAACTTCAATCACCATTCTTGGTCTTTATTGTATGGCCAAAGGGGCTTCATGAAGATTGAACTGTTTTATTATTGCTAACTCTCTTGGCGTCTCAGTCAACTTAAAAAGATCTATCAGATGAAAGATTGTAAATCACGCAGCTGCGCGCTCTCACCTGCCCTGCTGCTTGAACCTAAGACTACCAGAGTGTCTCCAAGTGTCTGTTGGCTGACCTCCTGTTCTGAGCGACAGGGACACAACAGGCTCTTGATCGGCAGCTACACCAGCATCAACCCAGTGTGACGCATCTTGAAGCAA
Source organism: Calotriton arnoldi (assembly GCA_963921515.1). Taxonomy (NCBI): domain Eukaryota; kingdom Metazoa; phylum Chordata; class Amphibia; order Caudata; family Salamandridae; genus Calotriton; species Calotriton arnoldi. The sequence goes on along the minus strand of CAWUFW010001625.1, from coordinate 256,387 downwards.
CTCTTCGCAAAGCAGCCCCAGAGGCTTAATAAACCCAACGCAGTGCGACGCATCTCGATGCCCGCTTTGCAGTTTCTGATCTGCAGCTTCGACAGCAATCACCTATCACAACGCATCTTGATGCAGGACCAAGAATCGCAGCTCCTGTTCGACGTTCTTCAATGCAGCGCAGGCCAACACAGACTTTGTATCTTTATTCCAAAGACACAAGGTACTGTCTCAGCGGACCAAACTTGGCCTGCACTCTATTGTGGTTGGCCTGAACTTGTGACTTGGTCTGAGACCAGATAACTGTAATTGGCGCAATTTGCTACCAAGCACTATGCCCTCCTAAAGCTTTGAAATTCAATAGCTCCGGTTCTACTGACTGGATTTTTGTTGTTTGGTGTCAAATAATTTATTAAATTTTACTCTATTTTTTTTAATTCGTGTGGGATTTTTCTTGTGTTGTGTTTTAACTTTATTATCATTTGTGTGCTGCATAAATACTTTACACATTGCCTCCAAGTTAAGCCTGACTGCTTTTGTGCCAGGCTACCAAAGATAATTCAGTGACATTTTGTGGTTCAACCTGACAGGGATTGTGGTTGTTGCTTGAGAATGGTACTCAACCCCCTCAAACAAAAACCTAATTTTGCAAAATGACAGTCTAAAATTCTACAAATCCTAAATATGTGAGTTAGGCTGTGGAATTTAACACTACAAATTGTTTTTCTCTGAACACCAGGCATTTAGATGCACACAACCTTTGTAAACCTGGCTCTCATTTAGAATTTGGTGGGAGGGACTACTGTCTACTTCTGAAAACTTCCTGCTGATTTACATGTGGGTGGCGGCAAGGATCACACCAACCTGGTGCGAAACTCTCTACCTCTCTCCCTGCCTCATACCACCAGGAGCACACTAGGTAAGGTTCAGGAAGCAGTAATACATTATTGCCAGCTCCAGGCAATGGGCATCCATCTCAATATTGGTAACACGCCCACCAAAGGCAGCCTTCAAAGCTCTCATTAACTCTTGTGGAATCTCCCCTAAGGCTTGGCAAGTATGTGTGACAGGTTTGCAAGGGGATACTAGGGGATTGTGCAGTTCAGGGAAGGGAACAAGCTAGATCCTGTGGTATGCAGGAAACAGAATATCAAAATGTAGTCCAAGGTTAGTGCTTGGAAGGAAACTGGACTTTTAAACAGGAATTTCCTAGACAACATCCTCACTGGAAATGAATGGCCCGGTAAAGACCAGGTAATCTAAGTCTGGGAGAGGATAGGAGTGAATAGTGCCTGACAGGCTGATGTCCCATGTTCTCTACCTTCTAATGCACAGCACTTACTTCTTGAAACAGGCATCTACATATAGCAAGTACGGATGTCCATGGTCTTTGATGGTGAAGACTGGTGTAGTAGGCAGTCAGTTCTGTGTCCTGAAAGGGTGCTCACTGTGGTGAACTCACAGGTGTCCAAAAGACTCATACCTTCCAAAGAGGTTGTTTACATGAGTCAGTAATATGTCTCTTTTTCTTGGTTGGAGATACCACTTCATCAAGAAAAGTTAGGCACTAACTACCCGGACAAAGGTAGGGATGAAGAGATGAAAACAGCTGCAGATTCTCAGGAATCTTTGTCACTCCTGCTTTCCGGGGTTCCACAAGGGTCCATTCTCAGTCCAGTGCTCTTCAATGTCTATATGCCCCCCCCCTGATTAGTCTGATATCGTCCTTTAACATCGAGACCATCTCATACGCGGACGATAAAAATACCACACTGGCTGAGAAAAATCTCCGTCAATGTCTCACAGCAGTTTTTAATTGGATGAAAGCAAATCACTTAAAATGTAACTCAGAAAAAACAGAAATCATGCCACTAGGGAAAGAAAACATCTTCTCCCCTAGTCTATGGTGGCCCTCCGACATTCCTCCTCCCCCCAATACAGTAACGGTAGCGAGGAATCTGGGGGTCAAATTCAACTCAGCAGTATCCTTCCACCAGCAATCCCTAGCAGTGGCTGGAACCTGCTTCCATCTGATAAAGTCACTTACAAAGTTCTTTGACCTACTCCCCTGTACGGCAAGACAGGCAGTTGCAGTGGCCCCAATCACCTCTAGATTAGATTATTGCAACAGCCTTTATGCAGGAGCAAATAAGTCGGTCCTACACAAATTACAGATGGTACAACATGTTGCAGCCCGACTAGCACTAAAATGGCCCAGGAGCTCATCAGCATCTGCAGCACTGGAAGCACTACATTGGCTACCCATCCACAAAAGAATCCTGTTTAAGAACCTGATAATTACCTTAGGAATCTTTCATTCCTCAGGCCCCCACTACCTTCGGCCTAGGTTTGCACGCTATGTGCCATGCCGTACTCTCAAATTGTCTAACGCAAATCTATTAAAACCCCCTGCTTTCAGATGTGTCTCAAAAAGGGGGGAAATGAATTGCAGTGATCGGGACCAAGGCCTGGAACCAACTCCCCAATCACCTACGCTTCATCCAATCAGAAACCCTTTTTATGAAGGCTCTGAAAACCTGGATCTTTATGGCCCCTGAAGCTCTATGCAGAGCACTGATCTAAATCATCTCCCAGTCTCAGTCACCCTGTCTGTTAGTGATCCGCTTAGCGCCATGATGCTCCTCGGAGTGTAAGTTGCGCTTTACAAATTCTTTATAACATAACATAACATAACTCCTTCCATGGGTGGCTAAAGCAAAGAGTAGGCAGCCTTCATTTTCACTATGTCCACTGGCTGTGAGACGTTTTCATACAGTTGGGACTGCAGTAGTATGAATTAAATTTTTTGAGTGCTGCCTCCTGCAGTCAGTAGAGACCTTTTGGGAAATGTATTTGTAATCCTCATAAGGATTATGGGTGTAAAAATGGGCATATTGTGACTGCCTGGCAGTAGTGAGAATGGTACACTCAGCTTACTGACATTTCTGGTTTTACTTAATGTGAGTATATGTCAAAACAGCATTTTACTGTTTGCAAATGTTCCGTCAACAAAAGGGTCAACACAGCCTCAACACAGTTAAGAGAGACACCCCCCGCCACCACTTATGTGTGGTTTTATAGAACAGCTTCATCACAGGTAAAATGTAGAATCCAAGTGCTTGCTAATTTTTGCCATAGATGTGAGATGCACAGATAGGTAAGATATACACCTAGGTGGTGGCTATTTATACTGCTTACATCTTTTTTCAAGACAGTGATGTTGTTGAGGTGCACTAAATGTAATTTACAGTTTGATAGGTCATGTACCAAACACATACAGCAAACCCCTGGTGCAGCCAAGGCATTGCCTGCATCACACTGGCTTTTGATGATCCAACCGATTTTAAGTCTCTTTCTGTTTCTGTGGGACTTTTGTCCCCTAAGTAGCCCATGCCATTCATATAGTTGGGGGAAAAAAGCATGGCAGCAGGTCCATCATCTCATGTTAACATGGTCGAACTGGGGATTTCTCTCAGCGCACCAGGGACATTTTCTCTTATTCCTTTTCAAGACTGCCATGGTTATCATGATGGTCTTGCACAGAAGTAATACCAGGAGGGAGGGTAATGCCAGGAGACAGGGTACTGGCTGTCTGGTCCAGCATAATTTCTGAAGCCCACTTGCTCACAGCTGGAGCAACACATTTCACCACACTCAAAATACAGAGACAGAACGAAGATGTGGGCGGAGGAGCATTTGACGTTTTTTGGTTTAAGTACTATTTCTACCCTCTACATCAGGCCCTAAGACTATATGCAGAGTTATGTTTGCCATTGCTAGTGCTCCTGAGGAGCCTGGGAATGTGTTTAAACTAGTAGAAGATTGTAGACATCTCAATGCTGTCTTCGCCTGGTCTCTCTTCAGTAGGGGAATGGAATTGCATCTGTTCTTGTGTCCTAATACTGAAAACCAGCAGTTTCCAGCAAGGGTGTTGAGGTCAACAACAATAAGAGGCATTTTGTAGTGGCTTGGAATATCTTTGATGATCCATCTGTGATAACTCATACGTATTCTCCCCTCATGGTTCTTTACTGTCACAACAGCTGATGAGGCGTAGGCCCTATAAGACTCGGGGATGATGTCTGCTGCTTTGAAATCCTCTAGATGTCTCCACAAACTCTTCCAGTTCCTATGTTACACAAAGTCTGAACTTTCACTGGCAGGAGCGTCCTGCTTAAAACCGAGGTTATGATCGACTCCTCAGCATCTACTACATTCCACTACAAATTACGATGAAATAAGCCTGATGGAGATTGAACTAGAGACAGATGCTGGTAACTGGAAATCACCAATATTGATCTGTTTCATGAGCAGAGGCTGTTGTCTGGGCTTCTGTGGTTGGAAGATACATTAGAGTCAGCTTGGTCTCACAAGGTAGTGTGATAGACTTGTTGAGAGATATTGGCAACTGCCAGAGCAGTGGATTACTGAAGCTGGCTCCCCAAAAGGCACCAGGAGCTGTTAATCAGGATGCCACCCGACAGGTTATCACTTCCGACAGCTTCTGTCTTGAATACTATCTTGTAGGCACATTGAAGCATTCTAGCACCCTTCTGCAGGAATCTTGAGTAGTTTGTTCTCAAACCGTGTGATTTTCCTCTCTAGCCCTAGCTCTCATACCTTTCTGTCAATCTCCTTCGAGAAGTATGGTTGCCAGTATCAAGGATGCAGCTGTTGGTCTAGCCATGTCTCAGCACAGACGCTGAAGTACGCCAAATATGGCCACAATAAATTAGGCTATCTTGACATCACAAGAAAACCGGCAGATTAGGGCTATTGTGGTCATGTGCAGCTGATGTGCAATAGAGACCCTCAAGACAATGTCCAAAATGGTCAAGCAGCGTCTGGCATTCTAGCCCCACCTGGCTCTGTGCTCCTATGCAAACTGTCTAGGGTGGTGAAAACCTCCTATCTGGTGACATATGGCTTTTATGTCCTCAGGGAGTCAATGGGCATGGCATCTTAGGGACTATCAGTGACCTTTTTGTTCTTGAAAAGCAAGTGCACTCTCCCGATAGCTAGTAATCCAAGGCAGGTGAGACACAGGACTTCCCTTTTCCTTTCAGGGCAAGCCTACCTCCTCCACGTGAAGAGGTTTTATCCACAACACTGATGAACTGAACATTGTCACCTGCATTTATCAAGCTATTTCCTTGCTTTTATAATATAATTGGTCCCCTATGTATGTACAAGGCCCTATAGAACTTACCTAAACCTTCTACTCAGAAGGGTGATTCACATATTCAATGCCCTTCTGTGAAAGAAGAAGAGCTTTCTCCTGAGCCTCACCACCTATCCCCCATTGTGGAATCACAGCTCTACTGAACAGGTTACCTTACACAGGTGAATCGTTACCTCTGAAATATTTTAATATTTTTGGGGCCGATTCACAGAACTAATCTGCGATAAAATCCTAAACTTACTACTTTTGGTATTCACAGAAGGCATTTAGTAGTAGTAAGTTAGGACTCCTAACTTTACTACTACTAAACTGAGATAAAATCCTAAACTTACTACTTTTGGTATTCACAGAAGGCATTTAGTAGTAGTAAAGCTCCTAACTTTACTACTACTAAATGCCTTCTGTGAATACCAAAAGTAGTAAGTTTAGGATTTTATCTCAGTTTAGTAGTAGTAAAATTAGGAGTCCTAACTTTACTACTACTAAATGCCTTCTGTGAATACCAAAAGTAGTAAGTTTAGGATTTTATCTCAGTTTAGTAGTAGTAAAGTTAGGAGTCCTAACTTTACTACTACTAAATGCCTTCTGTGAATACCAAAAGTTGTAAGTTTAGGATTTTATCTCAGATTAGTCCTGTGAATCGGCCCCTTTGTTTTTTCATTTCTCTGAATATCTGGCATTAAACGTATCGCAATAAAGAATTTTCTACCCAGATCATGCATATCTGCATTCATAAACTTGGAAATGAATGGAGGAATGCTTAAACAAGAGGGTAGGTAGACATGATAAAGATTAAAGTCACCAACAATTGCAAAAACAATTTAAATCAGCAGCTAAATACAGAGTAGCCCAGACTGTCAAGAAGGCCTAATAGTCTTATATTAATTTACTGATATGTTCAGCGTGTGAGCAAGACATAACACAGATGTACAAATCTACAGACTCTGGCCAGTGGTAACACATCCATGCACCCTTCAAAAAGCACAAATATGTAAATCATATGTATGGTTTTCCCATCTGGTCTCTATTAGTTGTCAGCTAGCCAGCCTCTTTTTCCCACCTACTTTCATTAAAATTCTGAAGTAGATGTTTTACTATTTTACTAGTAGAGCTCTAATCCATGTTTATCTTTTCAGCCATTTTTTCTGCAGAATTGGACTGTGACTGCACTCTACAGAAGGCCTCCCCAATGATTTATACAGTCATTACAAAACACTTTTTCTCCCTTATACAGGGACATGTTTTTATTTTTAAAAAAAGACAACAGAATAATAAAGATAACCTTCAATTAAATGTGCCAAACGGTTCTTTAACTGCCAAAAGGTGTACATGGCTTGGAAAAATGCTAAAAAATCTTTTCGTCAAATTTGGCAGTAGGAGCAGATAGGTATTGGGCAAAAGTGCTAGTTGTGCTACAAAAAAAACCTGGACATTGGATGGAACAAATATGTGCATGCGTACCACCACACCCTTTTACAAAACCATGAATGCAAAAAAAAATGCACACCACAAAAATTCTAATTTACAAATGTTTCTCTTATCACCTAGAATGTATGCAAATTCAGATTGTTCACATATATTACCTCAATGTAGTCCAAGGCACCTTCTTTCTTCCCCCTTCATTTACGGTTGTGAAATGTAAAATATAAAGTATCATTTTAAATGTGTGTGTGTATATATATATATATATATATATATATATATATATATATATATATATATATATATATACACATACACACACACACATATACTTTCAATGTTTTACCAATATGACATATAATGCAATGTAGCTCTTTTTTTCCAATTTTAGATTAAAAAAATTGTACAGTATGTTCATTTTTGTTAAGCCTGATAGCTAACAATTAAAAAGACAAAATTTAACACACTCCTTATTCCTGTTTACGCTTGAAAATCAAGCCAACAAAATATTAAGGAAAAAACCTATAAGATTATTGATATGCATCATGATTATAAAACTTGAACATTCTTGCCTGTGTGAATCCATCGCAGTTGACAATGCGGAAGGTCTTTCCATACATTGTGACGTTAATTCCAATATTCAGGTCTTTCCAGTGATAGTGGTCACCAAAGTCATTCTTGGGCTGCCTCTGACGCTTCATGAACTTGCCCTGAGGGATGCCTGAATTAATGACATGGGGCTCCATTATAGATATACTGTCATCTTCCAGGTAGTAGTAAATTTCAACTGGACGGACCCTGTAACTTTCTTCTTGAGATAAGGTAACAGTCTCCTGGAAGTAGGCATCAAATTTGAGGACCTGCAGAATCAGAACAAACAGAATAATAAAGGAACATCATAGTTTTCATGTTTACATCTATGCCTCCCTTTTTAGTTGACTTTGACAGTGTTGTATCAGTTATCCTGCATTGGCAGACATACAATTGTGTCAAATTCTGAGCAGCTGGTCTTCCAGAGATTAGAATTAGCCCTTCACCTAAAGCAATAGGCTCCTTAATTATCAGTGGAGTGCCATGATGTGTGTCTGCGGGTAGCCCAGAACAGTCAAGCATTTCCCACATGTTAGAGCTGACAGTAGTTGGAAACTCCGCTGGGTAGACTCGGGTAAGAGCTTCTATGGCAGTGTGTTGGTCAACAATGCTTGCTATTTCATTGATCAGTTCTGTATATAGAGGCATACAAGATGGAGGCCAAAGAGCTGTAACCCCCAGATGCCCACACACTCAGGTCAGGATCAAAAGAAGAGAAGTGGAAGGAACAGTTATTTTACTCATGTGAACTCCCCGCAGAGCTGCCAGACTATTTTCCACCCTTTCGGTCTCTTCTAATCGCCAACTCTTAAGACTTATGATTTAATATCAGGAATCACTTCTTCTGGAAGCCTGACTCCTTCGCCTAGCTCCATCACAAGAATTCAGAAATGTTACACCATCTCATGTTTTGAAGAACATGGACTAGGGAGTGTAGAGGCCATTACCAAGGTTGTGTTGAGGCTCTGTAGGGCATGCCTGAGTATGTGCTACACCTCATTGAAGGTATAAAGAGAATGGCCAGTGGGGTCTGGAATGTTGCTGGCAGGGTGCAGAGCAAGGTTGTGGATGCACTGCAAGGGGCTATCATGAGCAGAATGCAGGCTGGGGGTGTAAATTAGCCATAAGGAATGATTTTGCATATTCACTCTCATTGAACTTGCCAAACCTCAGAGTATGGTTTCACAATGAAGAGGATGTGCAGAGTGCAAGTGAGATTATGCAGTGTAGCCTGTTCAGGATGTTCGCTGCAATAGTACAAAACCAGATGAAAGCATTGAGCTTATTCTCCAGTATTTTAATGCCAACTCATAAGAATACCAGCAAGAGGAGCCCAGTGATCAACAAGCAAGGAGATCTAGAGTCTTGGTTTACTTAAATAAATGCACAGCATACGATGTGTATCTGAGTCTGTATCCCAATAAATGAGGTGATTAGTGTATTGACCCTTGTGCAAAGTCCAGTTGACCAGTTTGAATGTTCAAACACTGACATGTGCCAAATGGACCTACTGAAAACCGATTGTAAATGTACAACAATAAGGCCTGTTTATGTACAGTGCATATTGAAGTTATGTAAATGGTAACAAGAAGCCATACTATAGTAGGAATTGTTAGATATTGCTGCAAAATATTTCAAGGACGGGATAGTATTCATTGGTTCTAATGTATAGTGTTATGCACATTATTCATTGCCTGCACCCACAAGAGTCCTCAGACCTTCTATTGTTCTCTAGATTCAAACAGTCTAGAAGTTGTAGGAGTCAGCAAAGGTGGTGGTGGTTATATACCAGGATATTATCAGGTCCAGTTTGAGTTTTATTGTTCTGGACATTTCACAGTTTGACATTGTGGTAGAACCCGATCTTGAAATCCCAGTTCCACAATTCCATCTATTGAAGTGAGGAGTACAGGTCTTCTAGGTGCCCAATCAATCAAATCTCCCATCAACAGCCTGATAGATTTGAAAAATTGAGCTTTGATGAAATTTGGAGCGAGCTTCTGAGTGGTAGCCCAATTCCGGCACTGTACTCTCTCTTGTGAACACTGACTTCTGAGACCAAATGATTGTAACTGGTCACACCCTTAAACTCTGTCAGGTAACCCAGACACCAATCACCAGAGCACTAAGGCCCGTTAATGCCACATTGGGACTTTGGACCATCAGTTCCTTGGCAACCATATGGATCCCAATTTTCATTTTTGGTAGTGGGTGTTTAAATGACATAATTCTTGGAAAGTTTTCAGATTCTCAGCCATCTTGGCTCAAATCCATTGAAGTCTTTCTTTTCACACATGGTCACTGAGAAACCAGGGAGAAGGGCAGACATGTTATTGAAAATTTGGTACATTGTGACATACAGGCTGGCACATTTGCCCCGGTCATCCACAATCAGGAGAACCAGAGGGAAATGACCAGTCAAGACGCCCTCCACTCATAAGCGACAATCAACAAAATAGACCTGACTGGTTAGGACACATTAATACATTTTAATTTCTTCAGACACAGGGGTAGAGTGCTACTCTCTCCACCCAACTGCTGGCTTTAGTCAATTACATTTATAGAGTCTTGTAATTTCCTACAATATTGGACTCTCTCGACTTCAGTGGGTATGTTATTGCTTGCAGTATTAGTAGAGAGCAGGCGATTATGGCATGATGCAGAAACAGAATCCAATCTTGAGTGGTGCCTCTCAGGTTCCTTCCAACATGTTGTTGAGTGGGAAGTAGCAGATTCCTCCCAGGCCAGTTGAAAACTGTGCAAATATGCTACCTAGTGGGAACCGCTCAAGATGGAACTGTTTCTTTTCAGTACCGCAAGGAACTGTTATGTGAACAACTGAGGCAGCGAATTGTTGTAACCATGATGTTGAGCTAGAAGTAGCCAATTCCAACCAAGCCCATTATAAATCGTGCAAATTCATAACCTGATGGCGACTGCTGAAGATTGAACCCACCTTTTTATGACATTGACTGGCAGGCTCTAGAGATGGAAAAACTCTGGTTCTCAACAAGTGACATTGGCAGCCTGAGAACGCCAGGGCTCTATAAACTCTTCATCTGGGGAAGTCTATCCATGTAAATAGTATTGTTTTCTTGCAGAAAAGGAGCAGATCAGCTACACATTCAGTGCCAAGTCACCACGATCAAGTCTCTGTTTTAGCCCATTTATGCAAGCTTCACTTAAGAAGATCTTGGAGATGCCTGCAAGATCTAGGAACCAAGGGTCATGTTCCAAGATCCATAAAGTTCTAGTTCTAGTTCTACTCCTCATCCCAGAAAAGCTCATGATAGGGAGTATTCTTCATCCAGATGCCCTACACAAAGAACGTCTTATTCATCGACAAGTGCTCATATTACTGATCTGCATCCAGTGAGGGGCATATACGTATAATCTAATGAAATATAAAAAAATTATCTGTTTGTTTGGCTGTGTCATCACAGAAGGAACAAACTCTACACTAATCAGTCTAACCACGCTCCAAAATGAAAAAATGGCCTATGCCATGTTCCTTCGGCAATAGACAACAAACACAATCTCAGGTGTATGCTTGGCATATTGGGCTTCATCAGAAATGGCTGGTGCATATGGAGTCTCAATGTAATATCAGCAGAGGGATTTAGAATTCTAAGCTGCATACATATGTGCCAACATAAAACTTAATAAGGGGCATCTTGTTTAGCATAGTCTGTTTTCCATTTGAACAAGAAATATCGCTGGATGAGGTAAACACTTTCTGCTTAAATCTGTATATACTTGTAGGTTTGGGATTTGAATATGCCGGCCCAACTCAGTTGACTGGTTGATAAGTCAAGTATTATTAAAATGGGTAATATTATTTTTTTTTTAAATGTGACCCAGCAATATGAATAACAGATATTCAATGACTGGTTAGGCTTAATCCTCCTCTTTTTCCTGCATAAAATGGGTTTGTATTTTATTTTCAAATAGTTTGTAGCTTGTCCAGTAAGCCCTATGTCACCAACAAGCAGTGCCCACTCCACAGTTTCGACCAGATATAGCCAAACCAGTTCAGGGCCAATATAATAACTTTTATGCCCTATAGAAGGCACTGCACCAAAATGAAGGTTGTCACTGAGGAGTACGTTTGCAAATTGATCGTCCACTGTGGTGAATTTTGCTACAAGTTTGGAAAGAAGATTATGATAAAATGTCCATTCTTTTCTGTTCCCGTTCGACTTGTTACGTTGCACAACTTTGCCGAACTACTACATGAACTATAAATAAAGCACAACGTGTACAATGCACTTAGCCTGGTCCTCGTGCGTGGAAGGATGGCATGGTTCCCTATAGTCCCCTGTACCAATGTGGTGGATCAAAGGGGATGCACTCTATGCAAACATACATTTTGAGTGTGGGTAATGGCAGTGTGCAATGCCCCATTTGTGGTCCAAAAACTGCTTTCCTTCCATTCATGCAAGGGTATTAAACAATTTTAATGACAGAAAAATAAGTCAAATGTTTATATACTGCATACTGTATGATATGCATAATTCAGTATAATATGCATCTAGTACGTCAATTACTTATACAACATTTAAAAAGATATGCAACTGCAAATGTAGCAGGCTGCCTAGGAAAGTGAAGGATTGTAATCTTTTTTTGTCCAGCAGAATGCTGCTGGCACATTCTGTGAACTGTGTGAGCAGTCTAGCTTTATCCTACAACTCTGTGGACAGGTCTGAGCTTAACACTGCAAAACATAACAAACTGATGCATGGCATTTGTTAACACAGAGAAAAATAATTGGATGGCACTTTTAAAGATGCCAAATTATAAACAAGGATGATTTTATGTCCAGTGTGAAGATCCTGTGTTAAAACTTCAATAGACAGGCATATGTACCTTTTTAAGCAACAAGTAACAACTTATGAAATACTCTCCACCCCTTCTCCGTTTCAACCACACCAAAAGAGCTAAACCAACCAGAGAACAATCACAAATGTACACACTTTGAATACACTGCAGAATTTCAGCTATGGGCAGTCTGACTGATGTTAATAGAGACGTTTACATAATGTAAGGTTCAGTACCTTTTTGTCGAATGCCACTTGGGCTGGAACAAAATCTGATGGTGGGGCTGGTCTGGCTTGGCCATACGTCAGTGTAGGCCTCTTGTTAGCCAGCTCGTCCAGTTCAGCCTGGGAAAGCTGGTTAGCAGTGATTGGATCCCGCCCGATTCCCACTGTCGGAAGTAGTGAGCGTGAAAAGCCATTTCGATATTCCAATGTCTGGGAACGATGATAGGCAGTTTTCTAGGGACATAAGGTATTATAACACAGAATTCAGCATAATGTACATTCCTTGTATACGTAATTTATAGGACTGCAATTATTAGATTGAATATAATGGAAAATGTACTGTGCTTTAAACAGAAAATGCTACATACCTGTAATGACAGTTTTCCAGAGTGTAGATGTGTTGTGGACATACATGCCTACGATATTCCACTCTCTTCTGTCACACCCAATAATTTGTAAAAAAAGTTTTTTTATTTTTGACCTATTTAGGATAGTCCATTGTGTTAAGCTCTGGTGATGTCAAAGGTTCCTGTAAGTCTCAGCTCCAAATCGTGAGCCTTGCCTCTAGTTATAGAAGTTATGGCAGGTCATCTACTGTTTACTGACATTCAGAGATCACTGGAATAGCTATTCCAATAGAATATCTCTGTATGACGTAAAATGAACTTGAGACAATTGCTAAAAAAGGAGATGGACTTCTCTTTTCTGAAAGGTTGGAAAAAAAAACATTCTATTCTTGGACTGAACAGAATGTTGCCCTAAAATATTGAAGCTTGATAAACTGGTTAGTTCTCACATACATGTGTGAAATACCAGGATTATTAAAAATTAAGCATCAGAGGCTAAAGAGTAGGAGGTCATATTCCCCCAGAGACGATGACACAGCATTGGGAAAAAGCTCTCTCTCTCTAAGTAATATTTCAATTAAACAGAATGTAATTAGGCAGGTTCTGGCTGACTCGCTGGAAGAGAAAGTAATCCACGAGCGAAGAGTGCTGCCTTCATCTACCCGCTATGACTCTACATCCTTATCTTGTTCCTGCGACTCTGAAGAGTATGACACTCTAAAGGAGGAGGGGCAGACTTTAAATCCAGGTATAAATATCTTAATAAAAGGGAGACTTTTTGGAGTTTTCTCTGAGAGAATCTGGTTCTTTTCCTGTATAGTCATTGGTGTTTAATAGACTGTGGCCTGTTACAATAGTATGGCCAATGACTGACCTCCAGCCATCCCCGGCATCCGGTGGTAAGGAACCTAAGTTTCCATGAGTGGAACGATTTGAAAAAGACTGTCACTCCAAAAACATGGCCAGACTCTATTCATTGAAAGGATGTAAAGCTGAATTATCCCAGTCTTGTACAATGGACTTCAGTCTTGCCAGTCTGGTAGGTCAGTCTACAATACCACCAGAAGAATGCTCCAAACAACTGTAAAGTGGATGCTGGAATCACAGTCCTACGTTATGAGTAGAGATATACGCTGCATGTGCATCGTAACCTCTGGTAAAGATTACTTAAAGCTCTCCACAGAACATGAAGAAAGGAAGATTGGCTGAACCTTCATGGCCTTGATGGGAATTCAGTCTCACTTCGTCTCAGAAGTAGTCTTTGAAAGTATAAGATTGCTGTCCTCAGTGCAGTCAACTCAGTGATAGAAATGAGGGCCAGGGACTGGAAGGTGGAGGGTGTCTTGAAGGCAAATATAAACATGTTGCTGTTACGAGATAAGAAGCTCCTAAAAAAGTCCCTTATGGTATTGCGCATTCAGCCTTCAAATTTCATAAACAAGCACACCCTTTCAGTCTTCTCGGCTGGTTTGGAAATACTCAGGGTTTGATCTCTAGATGAGGGAAATCCTTTGCAGAGACTACAAAAATCTGAAGATTCAGGAGTTGTCTCAGCTCCTTGGTTGATAGCAGGTGAGCTACTCTTCAGGACCGCATCGGGGTCATTACCCCACCTCATCCGCAGGAGGAGCAGTCGCTGTACTAGGTCTACCTGTGCTGGGACAGAAAAGTCCTCTGCTTGGTGATGCACCCCTTGAGCCCCTGCCCTGAGTGCCCCAGTTGCAGAAATATCTTGATCCTTGGTACGGATTTTTCATCATGGGCAAACACGGATCACGCATGTGGCTAAGATCTGGGCCTGTCTCACGAATTGCAGTCTTGTTAAGACCGGGAGGGGCACACAAAGATTTACCCTAGTTACGGTAAAAGGCTACTGTCCCTACCAAGAGTTAAGTAGCACGAGCGTGATGGTCGCAGCATACCATTTTTTTAAATAAGTGATCAGTAGTGAATAGGGCTTTTTACCTGTGTCACTGAAGTGAGGCCTGTTGGCTCACTCATGTAAAATTCCGCTGCTGTGAACCTAACTTGTCCTTGGCCTACATCATGCTAGTATGTAGCGCTGGGCAGCATGTGTGTGTGCTGTAATGTATGAGTGCCTGTGTGTGGTACATACATGGAGGGTGGTTCCATGTTGCAAGCCCAGGGCCATGGAAAGGCATGTAGAGGTGGAGGTGCCATTCCAGACAGATTTGTGGATTGCCTGCATTCCCGTAAGCTAGGTTGAACACACTCTGGAGGATGGGAGAGCCAGGCTGTCTTGTGCACTTCAAAAGGGTTCTTTAATTCTGAAAAAGTCACTGGTCAGTTGTGTGTGGGCAGATCTCAGGAAGCAGATGGGGCTGATAAGGGGATAATAAAGAATAGGGCTGAGTGCCTTTGTAACCTTTTGATCGGCATATATCAGGGAGGTAGACATCCAGGTGATCCTCTTGTCACTCCCATAGCTTGTGCTGTAGAGCTATCAAGATAGTCAAGTTACTCCTGCTGTGACAGACTGCTTCCTGGATTAAGGACAGGATAGAGGAGTGGGCACTTCCAAGTGGGCAAACCCCACAACATAAACTTTAAAGACTAAGACACTAAATCACATCTGTGTCTGAAAACGGACCAGAAGTGGGCACCAAGGCATGGACGTCATTTAGGGGTCACCAGGGCTCGCAGATGAAATTCCTGGCTTGCCCCTTGTGACCACTGGCATTGCTTTTGCCACCCCTGGCTTCAGAGGTAGCAAAATCAGTGCCAAGAAGACAGACGCAGCTCACCCTTATGGGAATCGTGCTCCGCCTTCATTTTCTACCAATTTTTTTATTACACTAATAGTTATTAATAGCTTATTATTCGTTATTATAGTAATAAAAATGGAGCATCAGGAGTTAGAACTCCTTCAGTGGCAGATTTTGAAAGTAAAAAAAAATATATATTTATGTAGTGTGCATGCTTCTGGGTGGAGTGTTTTTGTGTGTGTATCTGTATGTGTAAGCATGAGGGCGTGTGAGTGAAAGTAAGTGAGAGTCAGTGACAGGTAGTGAGTGAGATTAAGTGTCAGTGAATATGAGTAAGTCATAGTGACTGACAATAAGAGTTGAGTGCACACGAGTGAGAGTTAGAGTGAATGTGAGGGAGAGTGAGTGTGAATGAAGGAGAGAGAATAAGTGAGTGAGAGTGTGTGAGAATGACAGAGTCATTGCAAGTGGGTATGAGTAACTATAATTGAGTCGGAGTAAGGATGAGTGAGAGTGAGTTAGGGTGAATGCAAAATAGTGGAGGTGATTTTTTACATAAGGGGGCATTCATGGCACATTCTGAAAACAATGGGGAGAACTCCTCAAAAGCCTCAGGCTTCACTGGCTTGGCATACCTTGAACAGACTTATGAGTGCCCTTTCAGAACCTTTAACTTTTTGGCAAATTTATGTGAACATTGTGTTTTTAATACGACGCTGAGACACTTTGACTTTTTAACAGCCATTGTGGAAACTTTAAGACATGTACTCCCTAGCGGGGCCTAGCCTGAATGTTGCCTCATGTAAATGGGAAATAACCACAGTCCTTAAACAGGGAAGTAGGACTCAGGAGCTGACCTGGACAGCACTAGCGCGTCGGACATACAAAGACTGTGTGTATATTATTTGTGGTGTGATGTTTTTTATTTTGTGTTTGTCCATATATACTACTTCTTTCATAAAAGCAAGTATTTGGCTAGGCGTTAGTATATTGGGGTTGCTGAGCATGTTTTGAGTCTTGTGCCTGTGTAAACCTTGCACCTACCTCCCCACAACTATGAGAAGCCTTGGACTGCTCGACTCACGCTACCACTAAGCGTCAAGTGCTAAATGGGTACTTGTCCATGTTGCTGAGATCTCATAGTGGATCAGGCCTGGGACATCAGGAATAAAAGGCCTCAACTCCCATGGGTGGGCTCAGCAGCTTCTGCTTGCCCTGTGGCCCTCTGAAAGGGGTTCTGACAATCTGCTTTAAAAGACATTAGGGGTTTCAGTAAAATAGTCAACCTCAAGGACGTCAACAAGATCCTTATCACAATACAATTGAAAATAGACACTCTACAGCATATCATTCTACCTGTTATGCTGTGGAATTAATGAGGTAACTAGATTTGGAGGATGCCTACCTCCATATTCCCATATATCGCAGCTACAGTTGGTTTCTTCAGTTTACCAACCAGTATCCTCAGTTTAAAGTCTTATCCTTGTGACTAAAATAGGTCCCCTGGGTCTTTAAAAAGTTCTTAGTGCCCTTGGTCTACTGGTTGTGCAATACATTTCACAGAAGCGAAGATACCATCTCTTGAGGCCCAGCAGTTCTATTATCAACATGAAGGTGTCATATTAGGTGGATTTGTGTTTCAGGTTCAAGTCAGGGCTTCCAAACTGCATCCTCACTCACACCAGTTGCTTCAAAGAAGTAGTCTCCAGACCAGGAGTAGCTTTAAGTATGGGAACATTAAGTCCACAAGAAGTACTCTTGGCAACTTGCCATTAAAACCAGGAGTTTTCTCAAACATTTTTTGTGTGTCCCTAAATAAGCTGCACCAGTGTTCATGTTGCCCCAGGCAAGACCACATTTGGAGGAATTGTCTAATCATATAATGGATCATTGACAGCCAGAGTTTCTCCTCATCACTGATGCTGGAATGAAGAAACGAGTTTGGTGGCTGGATCCTGGGCATGTGGTCAGAGTAACTCCACCCCCCCACCCCCCGGCTTCTCCCTTCACCTATGATTCTGATGACATACGATTCAAGTCATATGTGAGGTGTCACCTTGGATCTCTCACTCTCAGGTCACTGTTCACAGGAGGAATTATGCAGGAATGTGAATTGGAAGAAGTATCAGCAGTCCTGCTTGCACTCAGGACATTAGCATTTTCACTCCAAGGCCAGTTGGTGGTGATTCAGACTTAAGGAACTATTTGAACACGCAATGGGATTCAGTTGTAAGTTATGTCTCTAGGGGCAGTTCAAATCTGCTCTTGAGCAGAGGAAAATCTTCTTTCTTTGAAAGAAGTGAACAAGACAATGTTCTGGTAACATAGGCAATGCAGAGTTGTTCATTCCTATCAGAGGTTCTACCTCTCTTAAGTCTTATTTATTGTCATTTGAGATCACTTTGTGGTTTTAGCTCCGTACCGCTTTGCTCCACCTCTTTTGTTTCAGTTTGTAGAAAAGAGGGCACTAGTTTGTGCTTGAACCCTATTGTAGTAGGCTGCAATCACTACTGGATACCTCCCCCTCTTTCCGCTTAGTCACTGGGATCATCACGTAGGCCATGAGGGAGGGTTTTTTTGTGATTTTGAATGCACTTTGCAGGAGGCAGATGGGATAGTTCCTGTTTTTGAGAAAGGTATAAGTGGCCCAGCACTGAGTGTTCCTAGTGTCTCCTTATTTTCTCAGGTTCCTAGTTTTACTTCTAGTTACCTGCCTCTGGCTGAATCTATCTGTCTGGAAGCTGACAGACTTGGGCTCCATCATCAGTGACTACAAGAGGATTTATCAAGGACAATTTAAACCAGGCATTCGTAATTACTTCAACCACCAATAGGAGTCCCTTAGCTCTCTGTACGAGATTAGGAGCCTGTGGACATGGGACTGTAGCCCACCCAGAACCTTCTCTTCTCCAAGGAGTGCTTTGATGTAGGGCTTCCCTTTTTATAGGTCCCTGGGAAAAGGTGAAGGAGGTATGGGCTTTGCTGAACATGTGTTGAAATGGTTTGCACAGTCACATCCCAGTGTGAAGTCCATCTTTCTAGTTTGGGATCAACCCCTGATGTTAGCTTGTCTACTGGGTCTATATTATGAGCACTGCAAAGACAGGAATGTATGCATGAATGAATGAATTGGTGGATGGATGAATTAATGTTATTTTAGGTGGCTATCACCTCTGCCCTCTGACTTTGCCAAGCTGAGGTCTTTGTTGATAAGGTCTTTTCATACTCATTTTCCTAGATAGGGTGATTTTAAGCCTTGAGCAGGGAATTATTCTGTAGACAGATTCTGAGTTTCAAAGGAATGGAGAAATTATCTTACCTACTTTCTCCCTAGCCCTTTTTCTCTGGAGGAGGATCATCTTGCACCTTGAATAAATGCATGGCTGTTGTCTCCTCTAAGTCCCACGTAGGTAACTTAAACAGCGTAACAGCCTGTTTGTATTGTTTGGCCCAGCTCAGCTGAGTCTTGATGCGGCTTTCTCTCCACTTAATCAGTAGCTCCAAAGAGTCACCTCCATGTCCTGGTGCCCTGGCCAAAACTAGGGAATATTTTGGCAGATTCATAGGGTAAGGAGCCTCATAGGAAATTTGTAGAGCAGAAACATGGACTTCTCCATTTACTTCTGTTACACAATATCCATTGGAAGTGATAGTTCCAGAAGCCTGTCCGCAGTCCTGACCAACAGAAATAGTTTTCTTTGAGCATGCTAGCTTTAATAAAATATATGTACTGGCTTAGTCACTCAACAAAGAATAGGTTGTGGAGGAGATGTGGCCGAGCCGCTAGAGCTGCTGACCTTGGAAATGTGGAACCAAGTATGAATCTCAGCCCCTTGGCTCTACATCCTGTGATTCTCTGCAAATCAGCTAATCTCCCCATGCCTAAAAAACATGTAACGTAAATTGTTTCTCTTGTAAAGAGATGTAATGCCCTCTGGCCAACTTCGGGCTCTATAAAACTGCAAACAAAAAAATAAATGTAATTAAGTTTGTGTTAATCCACATGTATTGTGATGGCTGGGACAAGGAAGATGAGGTGATAATGTTTTGATTATGATTGGTAATGTAATTCATTCACTTCAGTCATCCTCGTCCCAGCCCTTATATTAACCTACCCTTCCTTGTGCGCACTTATGGATTCGTTATGTATGGCTCTCACAGATAACCTCTCTTGTTCATTTCAGTTTCTGAATCTCATAACCCACGCTGCTATGTCATAGCAACAGTTGATAACAAAACTGGTTACCCCCTCTTGTGATGTCGTAAAGACCTTCCAGGCCAGGCTAACAGGGCCCCCTGAGAGCCTGTCAGCGCATCCCTTCTTGTCTGCTTTGACTGATAGTAGAAAGCACAGCTGCTGGAAGGGGAAGGAAGGCAGGGAAGGTGGTGGGGGTTGGTCAATGATGCAAGGTACATTTTTTTTAACCTTTGGGACAGGGATACATAACAGAGGCCATGTGATGTATGGTTCTCCCATTACTTCTTTGCCACTGCGTAGATTCTGGAGACCATACATAATATACAATTATAGATGGGTAAAAGGTGAATTACGGGTAATATTTTACCTCAGGGTTCTGAGTGACATCATAGACAATTCGAGCTTCACTCTCGTTGTCTATTTGATGTCACTCAGAATCCCTTGGTGAAACACATCCCAGTAATTGAGCCATCTATAAATCTATATATTTAGGGTGGTCGACATAGGACGAGGTAGTGTGGTGGGGTGATAGGCTCCCTAGTGTAGTAACCTGTGGGGAACAGAATACCTTTAAGGCTCTTATTTACTTCGGCAATTGGTGAGCAGCAGGGTACTTGTCTTGGGATGTGGACTGACTCAAATGACATTATCGGTAAGAATTCAAGGCGGGCACGAGTAACCTTTGCCTGCACAATGGTCACCCTGCAATGCTTACTGATCACGCTGCCTCATTCACAGGTCACTATGGCCCATTCACTGGTCATGTTGCTCTACCCAATGGTCGCTCTACCTCATTCATTGCTCTACCTGACTGCCTATCCGTTCAGCCTGCCTCACATAATAGTCACCCTGACTTAGTGACTGATCAGTGTGACTCATAGCCTGGAAAATGTACTACTCATAGTGCCTTAATGATTGGTCACTGCAATATATTAAGTGCCTGAAATCTAAGTCACTGCTGATTATCCTGTCTTGAATATTTCTGTTTGCTACTCAAATGATCATCATTTAACAGTCCTCATATCTCATGTTTCTCATCACTGATGCTGTATCCCTCATAGCGTGGGTCATTTCAGTACAGTGTTTTTTTGGTCACAGCCCAATGTATTACCGAATGTAAATTCATGGTTCCACACTTATGATTAAACAATTTGAACAAAAAAAAAATTCTGATTTTTATTTTCTTAAAAAAGGTCAACAGCAATATGTGTAATGTGTTCTTGAGAGACAAGCTATTATGTATATTGTCCTTGCAAATAAAGAATACAAAATACGTTTATTTTTTTTAATGAAATTTGCAGGTTAACACGAGTTACTTGGACCTGCACCACACCCTCTAGATGCTCCAATAGGAACACTGTTGCCCCTCACTCAGCTTAGGGTGCAGGAACCACAAACCTGGCACCTTACAATCATCTAGAAATACAAAAAGCACATCTAGCACCAGCCTGTTGAAAGAGGCGGGCAAACCACCTGGGATGATGCACAGCTACAGATCAAGATCTGCAAAACTCTACAGCCACACCATTAACATAAAAACGCGACACCTGAAACGGCCACAATGTGAAACTAGAAGACCAGATGCGCCAAAATTCACCCAAACTGTTGTGTTGGGCATGTAATGGAGATTGAACCAGTATGGACACCTTACTTAGACTCTTATTATGTAGAAGGGAATGTTAGTTGGGGGAGATTGGAGGTGGCAAGGAGCAGGACGGTGGCGTTGACCGGACCGATCGTTGTTGTACTGTATTAGGGTATTTAGAGGAATAAACTTCTGAACATCTACTGGCACAGAATCCTTACTTTCACAAACCAAACATTCATTGCACTTATCCTCAGAAAGAAAATCATATTTATACCACCACAGTCCAGGCACACCCGAAGCACCCATTCTCAATGTCACTACAGAAAGGTACAATATATCTCATTTTCACACACCACAGAGACAAGTAAACTAAGGTTACAGTAGTCATTCTATAAGTAACACTAAAGGTGACGAATTGCATAAAAGCGCCAAATAAGAGGAGAAAGTCATACTGCAACTAATGACTTTGCACTTTACCTAGCATGTACTATGTAAGAAGCATTAAAAGTAAGCATACAATATTCACTCACCTATAACCGTACACAAAGAAAAAGATGTATGAATTTGAATGAAAACTGGAGTGCTAAATCTGCAGCTTGATGCATCCCAAGGACAGCTGCAGTAGAAGATGTCACGACATTCAGCATTATACTCAAAGTAATCTTTTCTTCCCCAATGTGCTTTTTTAGGTCGAGCCTACCAGACAGCACAAGCTGTCTATTTGGAAAAGACCTTTTGTGGGCTTACCAAGAACTTAAATTGGGCTAACCGCCTGCCTACTGCTTGCCATTGGTTGGCTTTACTGTTACTCTCATTTCACTGGCTTCTTATTTTATGGCTCTCCTCCAGACGCTCTGTGCTGCTTTCTCACTTGTGTGCTTCTTCCTGTGCCCTCTTTGTTGCTCTCCCTTGCGTGCTACTTTTCCTTCTACCCATCCACTCCCGGTTGCTTACCCCCACCCACTCTTCAATTGTTCTCCACCCCTGCAGTCTTTTTTTTTTTTATTATTAAATAATACATTTTTTGTTTCTTTATTTTTTCTGAGTACCAGGCGGAAAATTGCTGCCGGCCTCTCCACCTTAAAAAAGTGCTTTCATGCTACCTCCATTTCATTTTTTTAAACTTTACCAATCCAACTCCGATAAGTAAATACAAAACGGAGACCCCCTCATTTTGTATTTGCATACATGCACGTGTAAAGCCGTATAAGTATGCACACATCATCTGCGTGCATGCCTACAAAATGGTGCGCCATGCAGTACTGAACTATAAAAAACTGATGGCTAGAATACTTGAATTAATCTCAGCCTCTGGTAATTACTCAGGCCATATCCCAGTCCATCATTATTTTCCACCTGTCTTGACCCTGTCGCAACAGGTACAGTCCAGCCTGAACCGTGAGGTCTGGTCCTCCCTGAATCGGATAACAAGCAACCAGGATGGATTTCACCCTTATCAGGGCTCATCAGCCAGGAGGACTTGGTTCCAGCATGGAACCCTCGGCTGGGCATACCCGTCACACTTAGGGCACCGAAAACAAAGTGAGGGATGGAATGCTTGAATTATCTCAGCCACTGGTAATCGCTCTGGGCCACCTCTCAATCCATCGTTTTTCTCCCACAATGCTACCTCAGTTTGGACCGAGCCATATGCAACCCTGAAAAGATTGAGGATGACCTTGATGAATGGGAATCTTCCTTGAAGGCCTAAGTGCTTCCCATTGCCCGCTGGTGGAGCAGCTTCAAACTTCCCTCTCATGCCAGGACTCCCCTCTCACAGGAATCTACTGGAGACCGTTTTCACCAGGCTGCCTCAGGACTGTGTGAACTGTGCGGGTCTTTCGTAAGCCGTGTGAAGGAGTCACTGAGGAACTGCCAACAGACCCACATCCGAGTCGCTCGTTCAACCACCAAGGGTGGTTGTCACAGAGCTGATGTGCTCCGGCCATCAGGACTCAGATGCACGGGCATTCTTCAGATAGTCTTTGGGTGACCAATCTCCGTCCGCGACTTCCGCGTTTCCAGGTGCCTGTCATGGAGCTTCTGCAAACGCATCTCTCATGCTGGAAATTACTCTCACTGAAATTTCCTCAAGGCCATTGCCCCTGGATTGCCAGAGGATTGCGTGGGCTGTGCGGAGCCTCTCGTAGGCTGTGCAAAGGGTTCACTGCGGAACTCCCAACAGGGCCATATCTGAGCCTTGTACAACCCCAAGGGTGGATGGTCCAATGGTCGAGTATGATCTCTTCGGCAGGCGTCAGGTTCACGGGGGCTCACATAAGGTTTCTGGGTGGCCTCACACGGCGTCACGGATGCCTGTTACCCTCAGGCTGTGTTGCAGGCATACGGCTCCACTCTGGTGGTGTGATGCTCCTTAGATGACTTATGGTGATGCACCTGGTAATGATGACTTCTTATCACTGGACAACCCGGCATGCAGGTGGCGATGTCTTGCTTGGTGTGATGACGGGTGTCGCTCTTCTTCCTTCCTCCTGCACACCTGTGGTTGTCGGGTCCTCCGTGTGGCAGGTCCGTCACACACCTTTCTCCCCTCTTTTCCTTTTGGTGTGGCATCGTGCCACTCTCATCTCCTCTTCCACTCATTCACGATGTGGTGTCTTGCCACTCTCTTCTCCCTACTGACCAGGCTTCTCGCGGTGGTGTTCTCTTCACCGGGACCTCCCTGGTCGCATCCTGTCGACAGGACTTGGCTCTTGTCAGCAGGACATGCTTCTCCTCCTCATGGGCCTCTTGCCGCCCTATCCCTTCCTCAGGGATCTTTTCGGTGCTCCACTCCCTGGATGGAGGGCCACCTTTCTCCATCTTCTTCGCTTGAGGGTGTAGTGCTTGTGCCTTGAGCCTGCGCTGTCACAGCGGTTGCTCCTGCCTCCCGCCAGGCATCCTTGGCAGGGTTGGTCACTTTGTGTGACATGCTCAATGCTGGGCCAACGGTGGCCATTCTGTGGAGCGGGTGGCCGACTGGTACGGCCTCTTCATCTTACTCTCAGAGGCTCTCTCTCTCCAGGGCTCCTGCCCTGCTGTCAGATTTCACGGTGCGGCCCTCTGCGCACCACTGATCACGTGCTCTGTCTTTCTCCGTAGGCTTCTTCTTCTGGCGCTTCATGTGCTTGTTCTTCTGGCTTGCGTTGGTGTCCGTTCACCACTGGCAGCGAGTGGCGTTATCTACTCTCTTGTGGTGGCATCAGACAGCCACTGGAAGCCTTTTGTGTATTTGCTGCCTTGGGGCTTGGGGGCCTCTGGTTCCGTTACCTTGGGTTTCACTCGACTCTTGGAAGCTTTGGGCTTCTGTGGCTCTTTATGGGGTTTCCCAGTCCTTCCCCTCCAGAATGGTAGGTAGCCCACATTGTGCATGGGGACTCAGCTGGCCAGTCTCTTTTATGGTGGCAGAGCAATAGTGGCCTGTTAGTAGGATAGTTCTGCTTGAGACACTGAGACGTTATTGTCTTCTGCAGTTGCTGACATGTTGGCTGAGAGCATGAACGCCTGGTCTGCAGGTGCCAGATAGCTGTCTCTCTGCTGAAGGACTGCTTCGGGGATCTGAAAGTCTGCTTCTGTTCACTGAATTTCTCCTAATGCGTGCTTGCTAGCTGGTGTGGTATCACAGCGGGCCGCTATGTGACAGCCTTCCTAGCACTGTAGGCCCGGCTGCTGAGACACGCGCAGGAGAGGATGCTGCCATGGTCTTCTGCCCTACTGGAGGGGTGCTCTGACCACAGCCTGCAGACAATATGAGCGGCACCGCTCCCCAGGCCACAATACCTTCTTCATGCCCTGCGCGGTGCACAGGTAACTGAGTGCATTCAAAAGCAATGCAGGCTTCCTTCACTGTTGGTACCTTAGTAACGGCGGCCTTCCTGGTGCTGTGGGCCAGGTGCTCCTCATCTGCAAGCAGAGCTGAAGCTGTACCTGATGTCTATTGCGCCCAGCGGCGCGCCTTTGTCTTTACTGGCTACTGCTGTCTTATATTTCGGCCTGTACAGGGAGTAACTCTGCAAGCGCCGAGGTTTTGCATGAACCTTGGTGGGAGGGCACTCCTCCCTCGTCTCTTCGCCGGGACCACTGAGATGGTAGGCCCAGGCAGCAAACAGTTACACAGTGACACAGCAAGATGCAAACTCCGACTCGCAGGAGCGGCGCGTTTCAAACAGTGCAGGTGCCTTATGCTGGTTGCGGCTCTTCCTTGCCGGCTCAGTTCCACTTGCTGCAGGGGGTGTGCCGTTCACAATGGACGCGGCTGGGTCTATTGATGCTGCTCTCACCAGCGGGTTCTTGGGCTGTCAGAGGGTGGGCGTAGTCTACTCGCCCTACGTGAGCAATGCTGGTGCGAGGGGTCCACCTCTCGCTGTGCACGCCATGCAGCGAGCAGGCACCTTGAGTCCGGTGCTGGCTTCGGCACTCCATCCCTTTCCAAGGATCTCTCGCTGCTGGGCCAGTCAGTACGGTGTGGCTGCAGCAGCGTCAGCATACAGGCAGATGAAGGGGGTTTACCGGTGGACGCGTACGTAGGTGTGCCACGGCCCCGGTCATTATCGTTTCAGCAGCAGGTGCTGGGGTGCCTTAGACTCTGGCACTCCTCTCCTCACAAGAAACAGCCGGGCACCTGCCATCATACATGCAGGGTTAGGCCAGCTCGTCGCCATTGTAATGTTTAGGGCCCTGGGCCCTCCTGCTGGATGAGTGACCACACAGACTCATAGAGTATGGTACTGGAACTGGCCCAGGGCACATGCGCTCAGCCCCTTTAATTAGCAGGGTCAACTGTGGCATTGTGCATCGTGTTGGGTCTGTGTGGAACTTTGAAAGGGGAGAATGTGTGGACGCAGTAGAGTGTATGATGCATGGGGATTCTAAGAATTCAGTTGGTGAACGTTGATGGGGACCTTGCTGCTGCTGGTGCCGCTCTGTATCCTGTATACTTTATCTTAATAAAGGAGCATAAAATACTTACCGGTGCGGACCTTCCTTCTTCACAATGGTGACGAGGATGGAACAGAGCGGCACCGGCGGGCCTACACGGACGTACCGTTGTCCTGAGTATCAATTTTTGCCCATATGGACTATTTCTTCTCGCTCATGCTCATTTATGTTTTTTGGCTCGCACGAGCTGATCGGATGGGGGCTGTTGCTTGTCTTGCTTTCTTGATGTCTGCGGCATTGCTGTAACAGCTTTCCGATTAGATCGGTGAATCCTTGTTCCGACAACTCTGCGTGGCAGTTCCAGCGATCGTTAGCCGCCATACTGGATGCGGACGTCTCTGCCATATTCGACGTCGTTGACCATATTGGATGTTCGATGGACTAGTTCTGTGCAGAGGTTGCAGAGGTGCGCAGAAAGCTGATGCAGTGCTGCCACGTCGTCGGCCATATTAGATGTTCGATGTCTAGTCTTTGTGGAGGAGTGAAGAGTTGCCGGTCCAGTCTCCTGCGGCGTACGTGCGTGTACGTCGCGGCCATTTTAGATTCCATTCCTCGACGTGCTTGTCATTTTTCGGTGATGGGCACACCGGTCCTGTGCTGTGCTGGGAAGCTGTGGAAGTTGAAGGGGTACACTTGCTCGCTGCTTGAAGTGGCACGCCTACGGGCACTCTGCTGGCTACAGAATTGGAGACGGATTTTGGTCTACGACGTTAACCTGCAATTTTGTCCACTTGTGCTGATCGTCATTCACGGTGATAGGCACACCTTAGGACAATTATAGGTACTGTCATTGTCATGTTGGTTTGTAGTTGCCGGTCAATGCTAATCGTGCCGGTCATTGCTAATTGTGCTTGTCGCTCTACGCGGTGATTGGCACACCTTGGGATAATTGTTCTGTGCTTTGTGTGTTTGGTGATTGTTACTGCTTGCTTGCATGAGGAGGAAAAATTAATTTAGAGGGGAGTGAGTGTTGGCAACAGGTGCTATGGCAAGTATTCAACCACCACCATTTTTATTAGCTGAGCTGGGTGAACCTCCGAAACCATGGAATTTATGGATCAATTTGTTTGATGCTTATCTAGAGGTAATAGAAGAGGGTGAGTGTTTTGAGGAAAGGCGATTGTCATTATTCAAGCATAGGTTGGGTGCTGTAGGTTTAAGAGAGTTCAAAAACTTGCCAGCAGTTGAGAATGCTGTAGAAATAGGAGTTTATCAGTATGCAATTAAACACATGCAAGAAAGGTTCGGCAGGAAAATAAATTTGGTTATGGAAAGATTTAGATTTTATTCTAGGGCGCAGAAAGATGATGAAAGTATTGATCATTTTGTGTCTGCTCTAAGAGGTTTAGCTGTGACCTGTGATTTTGATCACATGATGTATGATCAGGTTCTCCAAGACTAAATCCTTATGAAGACCAAATCGAAAATAATTCAGGAAAAATTATGGTCGTGTGGAGAGATTTCTTTGAAAGCTGCTGTGGATGTAGCTAGGAGTACTGAAGTGTCTGATGATTGCATTCAAAAAGTAAGGAATGAAAGTGCTGGGAGTAACCAAGTAAGTGCAGTGGCAAAGGATGCAAGGACTAGGAGTAAAGGTAGTGAGGTGAAGGTGAGCGAGAGCATGAGGAATAAAACAGGTGATGTAGGAGGGTTATTGTGTTTTAGATGTGGTTCAAGTAACCATTTGGCCAACTCTAAATAGTGTCCAGCATTAAACAAAGTTTGCACCAAATGCAAGAAAAAAGAACATTTCAGTAGAGTATGTAAGAATATGGGGAAGAAGGTGAATCACATTACAGAAGACGTTTAGAGGATGATTTGAGTTTGAGTGGAGTAGTGTTGAGTGTGCAAGATGAGCAGGCCGATGAAGGTAGCAGAGTGAAGAGTTTGCCTACATGTACGGTATGCATCGATGAGATCGAAGTTAAAACTATGGTGGATTCATGTGTGTGGTACACCATCATGGGGAAAAGCACATTTGAGAAGTTGTGGCCTGCTAGGACACTATTGAAACCGGATGTTAATCCTGGCAGTTATTCAGGTCATAAGATTCCTATGGAGGGTTTTGTGTGGTCCGAGATTGGATTTGGTGGATAGGAAGCGTCATGCTAAGGTGTATGTAGCCAAGAAGGATGCCACTATTTTGGGTTGTATATTATCATTGTTGGAAAACGAGGCAGTATCTGTGAGGCCTGCACAAAAAACATGACTACATTTGTCCTTCACTGGGAACCAAACACCCAATTGTAGCGCCTGACTCTCAGAGGGTAGCGTTGCAGAGCAGTCTGAGGCTTTACTCAAGGGAGGTGGTGTGGGCTAGTAATCGCCATTTGCAGGTGCGCAGAAATAACACTCAATAATTGATTGTCCAGTCTGTACTTTGCTTTATAAAAGTAAGAGTACATTTATTAAACACACACACTACTCAATACTATGCACCAATTTACAAATATACATAAGCTGTTGGAATTACTTTGTGACATTGCGTAACATCTCCACCCCTCCCAAAAGGGGGTGGGGTCTAGTACCACCACTCCCATGTATGCACATCATCTTGCCCCCTAATGCAGTGTGTTGAGCCTAACCTGGAGCGAGGGCCCTGCGCACTGGCACCATCCCAGTGGCGACCCACCCCATTACCTCAACGCGCATTAAAAATGGGTACACCTGCCTTGGTGACACATAACCCTGACTGAGCATTTCCTACTGACCATAAAGTATGCACCTCTATATCTTAAGGGCTAGCAGTCTGGGTCTTCACCTAAGTGCAGCAGCAAGAATACATGTTTACGCACACCTTAGAATGACAGTACTCATCACCTTTGTTGGACATTAGAATGCATTGCAATTACAGCCCCTAAGGGCATCCGAGATGAAATCACAGGATTACGCCTATACAGCCAGACACCCTAGCAGGAATGTCTGGCAACATAACCCACTTTGCTTATGACATCACCTTACACAGGTACTTCACATTACATATGTGACCTCCAGTCCCTCTAAAAAGGAATAACCGTGAGTAAATGCAGTTCTGGTGCAATGACACCTCTTCACCTCCAGGGATGCCCTTCTCCCGACATCCCCACCTCAGCCCTTCACTCCATGAAGCACTTCGCAATACACCCTCAGCTGTAGAACAAAAGTTCCAGCCCAGAAGGTGTAATAAAGCCGGCTGAGCCCTTGAGGGGTTATCCTTTTCAAAGCCCTAGGAAACGTAGGGTGGGACTTTTCACTCTTCGTGCTGGGGAGACTGCGCTCTCCTGCAGCTCCCCCTGCACCTCAGCACACAGGTGGTGGTGACCCCGTTCTCCTGGGGCCACCACAAGCAAAGAACACGATGTTTGCCCTTGCAGGCCGGTCTTGGCCTGCAAGGCATTATGGGCGTTGTTGAATTTTAGAGCAGCGGCTCCCCCGCTGCTTCGGGGAAGCCGCGATCTCCACCTCGATGTCGGTGGCTTCACCGCCTCTCCACTGGCTCTGTTGGGGGCCCGGTCCCACCCGGACCCCCAGGTAAGTGTAGTCGGCGCGGGGAGCCCACCCCCGGCCACTCCTCCTCTTTTCGGGGCCCGGTCCCACCCGGGCCCCTTGCACCGCTTGTGGTCTTCCTCGGGGGCCCCGGTCCCACCCGGGACCCCCACATGGCCATGCGTTGGAGGGCAGCCCGGGGAGCCCACCCCCGGCTGCCCCCGCCGGCTCCCCGCCCGGCCAGCACCCACGCGTGCTGCCGCGGGAGCCGGCAACTCCATTCTGGTCTGCCCGCAGACGGCTAGTCTTCTCCGGGCTTCGGGGGAGTGCTACGGCACTCTCCCACCACACGCCAGGGCCCGGAGATGGGGTCCCGGGCCCCCTGAGTCTTCTTCCCGTGGGGGCGCGACGGCGCTCCCCACTGCCTCTTCGCCGCACGGGGCCCGGAGATGGGCTCCCGGGCCCCTTCCCCTGCTTCGCGCGTCGGCGGGGGCCAGGGTGGGCTCCTGGCGCCCCGCTGGGGAACATTTTCACGGGGAGCGCGACGGCGCTCCCGACTTTGCTTCGGGGCCCGGGGATGGGGTCCCGGGCCCCCTGGGGCTCATTTTCGCGGGGGCGCGACGGCGCTCCTCCTCCTTCCTCATTACTGGGGGCCAGGGTGGGCTCCTGGCACCCTGGAGGGCACATCTTCACGGGGAGCGCGACGGCGCTCCCGGCTTAGCTCGGGGCCCGGGGATGGGCTCCCGGGCCCCGACCTCCTCTTCGTGGGGGTCAAAGGTCGCTCACCTTCTGGGGGCCATATCTCAGCCCCTGGGGGTCCGATCTGCCCCATTTTCGCGTCCTCTTGCTCCTTGCGGTGGCCCCCAGCCAATGGGGGCACTCTCCTTCGCCCTCCGGGTCTCCAAGAGGGGGCATTCTGCAGGGAGCGGTCTTCACTGGCTCCCTGCGCCAGACTTTCGCCTGGCTCTCCTCCTGGGCCTCTCTTCTTCCTGCGCAGAGGCCCCTGCGTCTGCGCACTGGTCCTGGTCTCTTCTTCTGGTGCTGTTAGGGGCCTGGGGGCAGTCAGGGGTACCTCCTTCCAACTGCCCATTGCCAGGCTCCAGCACCTTCCGCCTCCGCAGACCACACCCCAGAGAGAGCTTCTCTTCCTGTGCAAGCACTTTTTAAAAGTTGAGTAGGGGGCTGGCAGGAAGTCTCTGTTGGTCCTATCCAACAGCGCCACATCACTTCCCTGCCCCCTCCTTCTTGTCCAGCCTCTGGGCTGGTTCAAAATGGCGTCGTCCAGGGTCTCTGGCCACATGGTCTCTGAAACCAGAGCCCTTCCCTCCTAGGTGCAGCCTGGTGCCTGGCACCCAGTGATAGCTGCTGATGGATGAGCCTGTAGCTCCGCCTATCTTCCCTTCGTGGAAAGGAGGTCTTCGCTCTGGGAGGGAAAGGTCATCAATCCAGCCTGCTGAGGTCAACCCCCAGCCAGGCCCTGGTTATGATCTGACTCAGAGAGATGTAACATTTCTGGATGACCCAAAAGCAGTACAAATATGACTCTGGATTCTGCAGAATACTTCTTTTCACATCCGCTACAGTGGACTTTAGTGCGTGTCTGGAATCTGTAGGCCTTATGGAAGTTAATCTAGCACATGGGCTCCACATCCCCATAGGGGAATAATGAAGTGAAAAACACAGTAAAGCACACTGACTTTCCCTGGCATGTTCCTTCCTAGTGTATAAGGCCTATTCCGTGTCACCACCCAATTCTGCATAAGTCCTGCCACACCATTCACTTTGTAGCTGCTCCTGGACTGCGCACGCCAAGAATCTCCCCTGCGCAGCCCCTACACGTGTGCACACGCATGTACACAGGTGTCTGCATGTAACCAGCCCGGTGCCCCTTACTCCAGCTGCTGCGCAGCGGCCTAGTCAAGCTAGGGGGACACCAGTAAAATCCACATGCAGTCTCTTTCATCATGAGTTCACTGTGGATGAGTCCCAATTTATGAGGCTCTCCCACAGTAAAACCTCAACACCTAGGTGCTCAAAAAGCGAAAAATCCGGGCGGCCCATAGTGTCAGAACCACCTTCTAACAATCATGAACAAGGGGACCCCAGTATTCTGACCAGGAGTGATCTATATTTAAGCAGAGAACAAAGGTACAAAATCAGGCCACAGGGGTCCTCGGTTAGCCTAGGCTATCACTATTTAAATAAGCATTAGTCAGGTAGCCCACAGGGGACTTTTTAAGCCAAATATGCAGGGACGCACGGTTGAACAGACATAACATTTATTAACATCATAAATGAAATATCAGTTATTGCTATTCAGGTGATATTTCTAGTGCTCACAAAAGAATAGTGAAGGGTGCGTGAAGTGAGGGGTGCTAGTGACATTAAAAATTACATCGCATTGACAACAATAAGGTAAACTCCGAAGCAAATTAAAACAATGTTGGAGTTTTTTGTTGTATAAGGTCGACGGCGTTTCGATCTCATTAAATCGAGATTATCATCAGGACGAGAAATGTGGGTGTGCCGACGATGCTAGAGCGGGGCACGTCTCCCAGAGACGAACACGGAGCAACTGCCCGACCTTCTCCCCCTTGGATCGACTCAAGCGGCCTCGCAAATCGCCCTCCACACCCACGGACCTCGGGGTGTTGAACCACTCAACCCAGTCCTCTTTGGGACCCCGGCTTCATTCCGCCGCTCCCGTCGCTACCCTACGGCCCCCTGCGGCCTTCGTCTCTAATTCAAGATTACCGCGGCCCTCGTGCCCCGCTCTAGCGTCATCGTCGGCACTTCCACGGCTCCCGGGGTGCTGCCCGTGACACCACCCACTACCCAGGACGTCGCCTCCCCTTGCACGATCCTACAACTACCATTCTGGCCCCCCCTTAGCCATTTGGCACTGCCCTCCATTTGCAAATTCTTCTTGCTCACATTTCTCGTCCTGATGATGATCTCGATTTAATGAGATCGAAACGCTGTCGACCTTTTACAACAAAAAACTCCAACATTGTTTTAATTTGGAACAGGGGTGGGAGCACACCGCTTCACCCCCCAGCAAGCTTCACCCCTGGCATTCTGGTAGATGCAGTCTCATGTTGCTTGCTTTGCTATAGTGTTCCAAGTGTTTCACCAGAGTTGGAGCAGATAGTGCTGATCTCTAAGAGGTACTGTGACCTGAGAATACATTGGCAGCCTGCTCAGCAACCCCAAATATTTGAGGCCTAATCTCTACTGACGACGGATAATGATCCAGAAACATGTGTATAGAGATGGCCAGTACAACTTTGTAATTACTCGAGACAATTCTGCAAGCACAAACGCTTGGTGAACTGCATTGACCACAATGCTCAGGGGCGAACCTGCTGGGAGGTGAAGCAGTGTGATCCCACATTGGTTTCCTGTTTAAAAGGCTCCCTCGAGCCGGCTGAGCTGACGAGCTCGTGGAGAGGCACCTGCGCGCCTTGAGAGGTACTGTGACCTGAGAATACTTTGGCAGCCTGCTCAGCAACCCCAAATATTTGATGCCTAATCTCTGACGACGGATAATGATCCAGAAACACGTGTATAGAGATGGTCAGTACAACTTTGTAATTACTCGAGACAATTCTGCAAGCACACACGCTTGGTGAACTGCATTGACCACAATACTCAGGGGCGAACCTGCTGGAAGGTGAAGCATTGAGTTTTTGGAGGATGTGTTTGCACGAGAAGGTGTACCTGAGGTGATTGTTTCGGACAATGGTACGCAATTAACGTCGGATAAGATATAAGGATTTTTTAGTGGAATGGGTACCAAGCATGTGAAAACATCATTGTATCACCCAGAAGGAAATGGCCAGGTGGAACGCTTCAATAGGGGTCAAGGAGGCTATCCAATTAGCTTTGGTTGCAGGTGTACCTTGGAGGAAAGAGTTACGAGAAAGGTTGTTGGCTTATCGTGTGACTCCACATTCGGTGACTGGTAAATCCCCGTTTGAAGTGTTGAGGGGAAAGAAGCCCTCCACGAATTTGGTGCCATGGTGGTTGAGGAGGAGGAATTTGAGGAGTAGTGGTGTGGATGGTGATGGATGTATGCAGGCAAGAGTTAAGGAGTTTCAGGAACATACTATGCATGCACGGAATTATCGGAAACATTGGCCTGTGGTTGAGGTTGGTCAGTTGGTTTGTGTGAAGAATCCTAGGGGGGGTAAAGGAATCTGCTGTTTGGTCAGGGCCATTAAGAGTAAGGAAGGTGTTGGGCAGCGCTGTGGAGTTGGAGGATGTCAGGAGTTGGAATTTGAGCCGCATAAATAAGTGTAATGTGCGTGGATGGCAAGAGTGGTGTAAATGAGGGGTAGTGTAGCGGGTATGTGTTGAGTAGAGAAGGAGTGGAGATGGGTAGTGGTAAGAAGGATGTAATAAGGGGTAACGGTGTTAGTAGTGACTGTGTTGTACGATGTGGTGGGAGAGCAAGGAAACCTACTGCTTATTTGGCTGATTTCAAATTGGGGTAGTCTTCCCAGCTTGTGTGTCTATGTTGTCTGTTTGCTCTAATTTTAGGGTTTTAGGTGTTAGTTTCGGTTGTGATTTTATGGGGGGAAGACGTGTGGCATCGTGTTGGGTCTGTGTGGAACTTTGAATGGGTAGAATGAGTGGATGCAGTAGAGTGTATGATGCATGGGGATTCTAGGAAGGCAGCTGGTGAACGTTGATGGGGACCTTGCTGCTGCTGGCGCCGCTCTGCACAGTGTATACTTTATCTTATTAAAGGAGCATAAAATACTTAGCGGTGCGGACCTTCCTTTTTCACATCAACTGACCGGTGACACCTGTGGTGGATGCATGTGGGGTAAGTGTGGAAACCAGCCCTCAAGGAGTGACTAGTGGAAGCACCATCTTTACAAACACTAGAGCGTGTCCCACATCTGGGTCCAAACTGAGGTGGCATGGAGGGCGAAAAACGATGTATTGGGAGGTGGCCCGAGCGATTGCCAGTGGTTGAGAATAATTCAAGCATTCCATCCATTACTTTCTTTTTGATGCGTCATGCAGTACAGCATCACCAAAAAGGCACTGGCAAAGCCAATAGGTTCGAAACGCGAGACCTGTTGGCTTTTCCAATGCTTGTTTAACAAAGGTTGCAGAATTTACATTTTGTCACGTACAGTAGTTTCTACTTTATTAGAATACGGCCTAACAACTTTCCGATTAG
The DNA here is from genome assembly GCA_963921515.1 of Calotriton arnoldi. Taxonomy (NCBI): domain Eukaryota; kingdom Metazoa; phylum Chordata; class Amphibia; order Caudata; family Salamandridae; genus Calotriton; species Calotriton arnoldi. The sequence continues at coordinate 221,706 of CAWUFW010001625.1, read as the reverse complement.
CCTAAAATTAACCCTGCCAATAATTCACTTTGTTAAAAACTATGAAATAAACAGAACTAATTGGCCAAAGCTTAAGTTCGGAAATGTAACCTCGGGCAATAAACGGTAAAAAGATCAGTGTTGTATAGCCTGTATGTTTTGTTGGTACCTACAGTGCTTCTTACCCCCTCGTTCTCAATACTCGAACACAGGTAAAGGCGATACTGATGAATTATGCTACCTTCATGAGTAGTATTGTATCCACTTCGGAGAACGCGTTGGGGGCAATTTTAAGGTGAAACTTAAGCATAACAAGTTGTCTTGTTATATGTGCCAATCTGCCAGTGCTTAGCTTATGTAAAGAAAAACACCTTACAAAAATACTATAAATTATTAAGACGCACACCATAATTACACTTCCCCTTCCCCCAAATACTCATCTCCCATAATTAGCTTCTCAGCCAAAGAGGAGATGGAAGAAGTCTGGTAACAGCGCAACCTACCCTCTTCGGCTCTGTGCCCTGGGTCTTACCGTGGGATCCCTGAAAGTGTTGCCGGGCAGGAAGGGCAGCCCTTGCATGGGGTGGGAAGCCATGGTTGAGATCAACCTGTGTTGCTGCGGTCCTCTGTGTCGCCAACCGGCCCACAGCGCGTCCCTAATGTCGCCCTGACAACGGCGGAGGCGCGCGCGGCACCAGGCCAACGACCGTAACACAGCCAGTTTCGAAGGCGAGCGCGTGCGTGCGAGCGCCGCCATTTTAAGGTCAGGCAATAATAACAGACTCCGGCGTTGTAGGTAGGGGGCGCACCAGTCTTTGCCTGCAATTTGCAGTTGCTGTTCCAGTTCCATTCAAACGGAATTCCATGTACAAAATTATGGCTAAATATTTGAGTTATATGACGTTGATTATTTCTCTACTGCTGAACTCCACGATATTCGTATAGCCGACCAACACATTTGGAGTCGGAGATCGAGTTGAATTCGATGGCTTTCCTCAAACCAGCCAAATTTGGGATTTGGGGAGAACGGAGTCTGAAACAAACTAACTTGTAAAACCAACACTCTTCATAGCTTTGCTGTGTGCTATCAATTCTACGGCAGGACTGGAGGCTCCGATTATGCTTCTCAGTCTTTACTAGTTAGAGTTTTTCTGTTTGTATCTTTTATGTAACTCATGTACTCTGAAGTCCTTATGTAATGTAACTGGTCCTTTTGTAAAGCGCTCTGACACCTTCGGGTAAAGTTCGAGCTATATAAAATCGCAATAAATAAAAAATAAAAATACTACTCAACCACAGCAGCCAATCAAAAAACAGTAAATATACATCACACTACATTTCCCATGAGGCTTTGAACCAGACCTCTATCTGACCCACCAATCAACAATGTCCAGCATATACAAAATAGAGAAGCACCATCTTTCTGCCTCTTTCTTTGCTGCTCCGCAGTCAAGATAAGTGCCCCTCTATTTTGCATATCTTAAGTGGTTTGACATATTTTATTTACTTTACTTGTCTTACTGTGTTACTTGATTGTTTCACATACTGGTGCGTCTGACGGCTTGCCACGATGCTGGCAAGGTTGAATTTTCTTTCCTTGCTGCCGATCCTCGAACGATCGCTCTTACAGACCGCGTTGTGGTCTCCTTTCCCCTTCTCTTAAGTATTTGGCGCGTGTTGAGCCCTTTATTTTGTGCCTGCTTTTGCCCCTTATGTATTTTTCTCCCTGCGGCGGCCCGCCGCTGCGGTCCTTGCGCTCCCTGTGCAACCACACTTGGCCCCTCCTGGGAGCTAGGTCATGTGTGTAGCCCAATTGGGCTACACACGCATATCCTCTACCGAAGCCTGCCTACACATCTCTTTGTAAGCGAGGCAGCTTCCCTGATGGATCGCTGGAGCCAGCGGACTGGACTACGGACAGGCGCTCTACGCCAGAATCCACAAAACACTCCTTCGCAAACTCCAGACCGTCTAGAACGCCGCAGCCAGACTCGTCCTCGGCATCCCACGACATAACCACATCACCCAGCACCTCCGCGACCTCCACTGGCTCCCGTTGAAAAAAGAATAACATTTAAACTGCTCATGCACGCCTACAAAGCCCTCCATAACACCGGACCCTATTATCTCAACAAAAGAATCTCCTTCCACGCCCCCAAGAGAAACCTCCACTCCGCCAACCTAGCCCTAGCCACGGTCTCCCGCATCCACAGGGCCAGAACGGGTGGCAGATCCTTCTCCTACATCGCGGCCAAGACCTGGAATAAACTCCCCCTCAGCATCAAACAAAGCCCGACAGTGCACCTATTCAGAAAGGACCTCTGTTAGAAGGTGGTTCTGACACTATGGGCCGCCCGGATTTTTCGCTTTTTGAGCACCTAGGTGTTGAGGTTTTACTGTGGGAGAGCCTCATAAATTGGGACTCATCCACAGTGAACTCATGATGAAAGAGACTGCATGTGGATTTTACTGGTGTCCCCCTAGCTTGACTAGGCCGCTGCGTAGCAGCTGGAGTAAGGGGCACCGGACTGGTTACATGCAGACACCTGTGTACATGCGTGTGCACACGTGTAGGGGCTGCGCAGGGGAGATTCTTGGCATGCGCAGTCCGGGAGCAGCTACAAAGTGAATGGTGTGGCAGGACTTATGCAGAATTAGGTGGTGACACGGAATAGGCCTTACACGCTAGGAAGGAACATGCCAGGGAAAGTCAGTGTGCTTTACTGTGTTTTTCACTTCATTATTCCCCTATGGGGATGTGGAGCCCATGTGCTAGATTAACTTCCATAAGGCCTACAGATTCCAGACACGCACTAAAGTCCACTGTAGAGGATGTGAAAAGGAGTATTCTGCACAGTCCCAAGTCATATTTGTACTGCTTTTGGGTCATCCAGAAATGTCATATTTCTCTGAGTCCCTGGCTGGGGTCTGGCCCTGGCAGGTTAGATTAATGACCTTCCTTCCCAGAGCGAAGATCTTCCCTCCAAGGAGAGAAGATAGGTGGAGCTACAGGCTAATCCATCAGCAGCTGTCGCTGGGTGCCAGGCACCAAGCTGAACCAAGGTGAAGGCAGCACGGGGGAAAGGGTCTTGTTTCAGAGACCATGTGGCCAGAGACCCTGGACGAGGCCATTTTGAACCAGCCCAGAGGCTGGACAAGAAGGAGGGAGCAGGGAAGTGATGTGGCGCTGTTGGATAGGACCAACAGGGACTTCCTGCCAGCCCCCTACTCAACTTTTAAAAAGTGCTTGCACAGGAAGAGAAGCTCTCTCTGGGGTGTGGTCTGCTGAGGCGGAAGGTGCTGGAGCCTGGCAATGGGCAGTTGGAAGGAGGTACCCCCTGACTGCCCCCCCAGGCTCCTAACAGCGCCAGAAGAAGAGCCCAGGACCGGGGCGCAGAAGCAGGGGCCTCTGCGCAGGGAGAAGAGAGGCCCAGGAGGAGAGCCAGACGAAAGTCTGGCGCAGGGAGCCAGTGAAGACCGCTCCCTGCAGAATGCACCCTCTTGGAGACCCAGAGGGCGAAGGAGAGTGCTCCCAGTGGCTGGGGGCCGCCGCCAAGAGCAAGAAGACACGAAAATGGGGCCGATCGGACCCCCAGGGGCTGAGATATGGCCCCCGGAAGGTAGGCGACCTTTGACCCCTAATCGGACCGACGACGAAGCGCGTGGGGCTCCGCCGCCGGTCTCCAAGATGCCCCCGGGGTGGGTCAGGTCCCGGGGGCTGCCCCCAAAGAGGAGTAAAGACGGGGAGCGCCGTCGCGCTCCCCGCGAAGGTGCCCAGCTGGGGGCCAGGAGCCCACCCTGGCCCCACCGAAGACGGGGGCGGGGGGAGCGACGTCGTGCCCCCCCACGAAGACGGGAGGTGGGGGAGCGACGTCGCGCCCCCCGTGAAGAGTGGTCATAGGGGGCCCGGGACCCCATCCCCCGAAGTCAAGCCGGGGAGCGCCGTCGCGCTCCCCGTGAAGATTCCCCCCGCGGGCGGCCAGGAGCCCACCCTGGCCTCCACCGAAGCGAAGCAGCCGGGGAGCGCCGTCGCGCTCCCCGTGATGAGGAGGAGGGGCCCGGGACCCCATCTCCGGGCCCCGAAGTGACCGGATGGAGGGGAGCGCCGTCGCGCCCCCCCCCAAAGATGCCCGAGGGCCCGGGACCCCATCCCTGGGCCCCGAAGACTGAGAGAAGACCGGGGGAGTGCCGCCACACTCCCCCGCGGTCCAGCCGGACCGGAGGACGAGGACGCGTCTGCCCGCGGGAGCGGGTAGACCAGAAGTTCCCAGCCGGCTCCCGCGGCAGCACACGTGGGTGCTGGCCGCGCGGGGAGCCGGTGGGGGCAGCCGGGGGTGGGCTCCCCAGGCTGCCCTCCAACGATGAAGACAGGCGGGGTCCCGGGTGGGACCCCAAAAGAAGAGGTGCAAGGGGCCCGGGCGGGACCGGGCCCCGGAAAACAGCAGAGCGGCCAGGGGTGGGCTCCCCGTGCCGCATACCCTTACCTGGGGGTCCGGGTGGGACCGGGCCCCCCACCGAGGCCGGAAGAAGCGTCGGAAGGCCGCAGGCTGCATCGCGGCTCTCCCCGGCACAGCGGGAGAGCCGCTAATATAATATGCGGAGAAAGAGCCTGAAGCGCCCCATAATGCCTTGCAAGGCATGGGGAAAACATCGGTTTGGCGCTTGTGGTGGCCCCAGGAGAATGGGGTCACCGCCAAAGGGGTGCAAGGGTGCTGGGGGAGCTGCTGGAGAAGCGCAGTCTCCCCCCTGCACGAAGATAAGTCCCACCCTAAGTCTCATGGGGACTTAAAAAGAATAACCCCTCAAGGGCTCAGCATACATTTAACACCTTCTAGGCTGGAACTTTTGTTCTACAGCTGAGGGTGTATTGAGAAGTGCTTCATGAGGTGAAGGGCTGAGTTGGGGATGTCTGGAGAAGGGCATCCCCTGGAGGTGAAGAGGTGTAATTGCACCAGAACTGCATTTACTCACGGTTATTCCTTTTTAGAGGGACTGAGGGTCACATATGTAATGTGAAGGTACCTGTGTAAGGTGATGTCATAAGCAAAGTGGGTTATGTTGCCAGACACTCCTGCTAGGGTGTCTGGCTGTATATGTGTAATTCTGTGATTTCATCTGTGATGCCTTTAGGGGCTGTAATTGCAATGCATTCTAATGATCCACAAAGGTGCTGAGTACTGTCATTCTAAAGTGTGCGTAAACAGGTATTCTTGCTGCTGCGCTTAAGTGAGGAACAACCCAGACAGCCCTGAATATGTAGGGGTGCATACTGTATGGTCAATATAAGATGCTCAGTCAGGGTTATGTGTCACTAGGGCAGGTGAACCTATTTTTAATGCGTGTTGAGGTAATGGGGTGAGTCGCCACTGGGATGGTGCCAGTGCGCAGGGCCCTCGCTCCAGGTTATGCTCAACACACTGCATTAGGGGGCAAGATGATGTGCATACATGGGAGTGGTGGTACTAGACCCCACCCCCTTTTTGGGAGGGGTGGAGATGTTACGCAATGTCACAAAGTAATTCCAACAGCTTATGTATATTTGTAAATTGGTGCATAGTATTGAGTAGTGTGTGTGTTTAATAAATGTACTCTTACTTTTATAAAGCAAAGTACAGGCTGGACAATCAATTATTGAGTGTTATTTCTGCGCACCTGCAAATGGCGATTACTAGCCCACACCACCTCCCTTGAGTAAAGCCTCAGACTGCTCTGCAATGCTACCCTCTGAGAGTCAGGTGCTACAATTGGGTGTTTGGTTCCCAGTGAAGGACAAATGTAGTCATGTTATTTGTGCAGGCCTCACAGATACTGCCTCGTTTTCCAACAACCTCAAGAAGACCTGGCTCTTTGGATGACCACGGAGCTGCCCGCACCCCCACCCCTCGGCGCCTTGAGGCCCTCATGGGTGAGTAGTGCGCTCTATAAATCCCTGATTGATTGATTGATTTAGCCGCTTCTTCCCAGGCTGCAAAAACTGGGGACTCTGCAGGATTGTGCCAGTACCGGGCCACCATTCAATTTGCATAAATTTCAATTGACAAAATTTATTGACAAAACGTTTTTTTTTTTTACGGAGTTTATATAGCGCGAACTTGACCCAAAGGTATGGGGTATCAGAGCGCTTTACATAGCACCAGTTGCGGTACATGAGGACACATTCATTTTTGTTAGGCACGGGGAGATTACGTGATTTGCCCGGAATCACAGGATGTTCAGCGTCATTGCCGAGACTCGAACCCGGTTCCCCAGATTCGAGGTCGACCGCCCTAGCCGTTAGGCCAACTCCTCTCCCCTATTATTGAAATACTTTATTGAAACTTATTTACACACTGGTCCTTCAGGCTGACAGGGTGATCCCCCCCTGCGGTTAAGTTCTGTAAGAGACTCATTGGTACCCAATGCTCTCCTGCACCACACCAGCTGATTGCTTCCTCCTGACGTCCTGTTTCAAAGCTGAACAGGGCTGCAAAAATGTTGACTCTGGTCTTTCAAAACCCATCCTGTCCTTTTCTCATTGACCTTGCTTCCCTCTGGGGATTTTTGATTGGGGTGTCTCCGGCTCCCTTGCGACATGTCTGATTACGAGACGTATGACCAAGACCTGGCTGCTTATGGCCCAGAAGAAGATGAAGACAATTTTTATGATGAGGGCATGGAAGCCATTATTGACAAAACTTTGCAGAAAAAGTTACACAAAGGCTTTGTCTTCAGCCCTCCTTCCCATTTCCCAACGCTTGGACAAGCTGGTAGGGCGCGTGTCCCCCCCCTCCTTCTGGTCCCTGCCCCGCCCCGCCCCCTCCATCTTCTCCTTCTGCCCCTTCATGGCCACATGTGAAAGTCATTGCGAAAGTGACCGAAGGAGTTATTCCACATCATGCTTACAGTGTGGGTCCTCTCCCTCCCCGTCTTTACCCTTGGCCCGGGCCCCTCACGCAGATACTGGCACAGATACTTCCTCTTCTCACGAATCCAAACCTCGCAAACATTCAAAGAAGCACAAGCGTTCCATTTCACCCTCCACTTAGTCCCTTTTCACCTTTGACCCTGCAAGCATTGTACACCCCAGGTCCTCAGATTGGTACTGATCCAGCACGGCTAAAATAAAATTTTCCTTATGACTCTAATCCAGAAAAACACCTACTCAACCTTAATCATACGAAAACCTATGTCGGTGGGGCCCATAACACCGCATACATACATTCACTCAATTTTCTGGATCAGACGCTAAAGAAATGAGCTGCTGGACAAACGGAATACCTTATTAAATTGACAGAATTATAACCTATACATTATATACATTAACTTAGGATCCTGTCGGTTCTAAACATCAAGGTACTCCGCTATTCGGTCGATGGACCAACTAGTAGAATCAGTTGATGGTGATTAAGTCCAGCTCAATCACAATTAGAACTTTTAACTTTTATTAATCACAATTTTATTTAAAGAACCACTGACTCATTTAGAGTTTGCATATAATTTGTATCTAAAACTCTTTGAGCGAATAAGTAAAGTTCACAATTAGGCAAATACATTTAAAATATCAGTAAGCATTTAAGTAGAATTTTGAGAATAGAAACGGAAAATACTCATTACCCTTGGCCATAGGGCGATGACAAGAATGGTTCACCAGGAAAGAAAGATGAACCGCAGGTCACAGGATAGGACTCCCAAACTGACTGACTGTCCCGCTAACCTCCTCGGACGCAATCTCCTCCCGGACAACTCCCGCAACGGTCTCGTTCCTTCCCCAGTCAAAGTTCGAAGTCCAAAAATGACAGAGTCTCTTGCAGCATCAGGATCGAAGAAGCGAAGAAGAAGAGCCATGCCAAACGTAAGAGCAGACTCTCTTATACCCTATTCACTGACTCGCTACACTTAAAGTTGCAATCTTTAGGGGCAGAAATCACGCTAATTGGTCCATTGGAGGGGTGGTGATGGTCGCCTCATCGCCCTCCTTGTTCGAACCGGTTTGGGGACAATAACGCATGCATTAAGTCTCATGATCAACAATGTCCAAAGGTAATTCGATTTGCTAATGTATTTTGTAACAAACTCCGATGGTCACATATTAGTTCATCCTCTGTCGCTCGATTCTCTCATCCGTTCCCATGCATTTATGCTGAACTTTTGGCACTATTCTTGTTGCAGGTCAGACTGGCCTTGACATCTCTCACTCCGGGCACAGGCCGCATACACGTGACTGGAGCATTCACTCTGCTCCTGCGCGGGGGCCATTTTATTTAGCGCACGCGATCTCATCCTTTCCAGCAGCCATTTTCGAAGCACGGCCTAGCAAGCCCGAACGAAACTAATATAAGTACAAACACAACAGAAATTAAACACGGAAAATAAGCCTTTCTGTTTACCACCTGCCATTCTAAAGACCCGTGTTAGGTATTACCTAGCAGAAGCGACATTTAAAGCCATTTTACTTACCATCTGCATTCTTTGCCACAGTGCAATTTTAATACGCAACCACAAATCATGCAATTTACTCTATTTACTACTCAAATCACAATACTCATGTTATTTTGCTTCACATTTGTAAATAAATTAGATTTTTGCAATGCCAGCAAGTTGCCCACGTGTAATGTTTAACAAAAGGTGCATTTGTTGATTAGTTCATGCGTTTTCAAACGGTTAGTACCATTAATCGTTATGGGGTCATTAACTTCAAAGGGGTACAAAAAAATATTTTGTTTTCCCAGCTCCATCAATTCCCCCCTTTGGTGATTTTTAACATCACCACCAAAACCTATTCCTACAAAATTTATCAGAAAATGTTTCTTGTCCATTTGCATTTGTTATTTTAGACAATTGTGTTCTTTTCATCTTGTCTTTTAGACCTTTTGTACATGTTTTCTTTAAACTCTTCCAATTCAATCTCTCCCATCTCCCGTTCTCTTGATTCTCTTTTCTTATTTTTCTCATTTTCTCTTTTTGCTTTATTTTGTCTTTTCCTCTTTTTAATACACACATATGCTAATCTCAATATTAATATTATCACTACTACCTGGGATTAGTATTTTCCCAATTAGAGAACTACCTATTTCAGTGAACCATTTCTTTATTGAGGAAAAACTCTTACCAAGTTTCTCCCAAGCACCTTCAACCTCCAGTGGGGCAATTTCTTTATGTAAATCAGTAATGTTCTTTATATACTTCTGTATATTCTGACTTTTGTCTGGAATGTAAGTGCAACAATGTTGCACCTTCAGCATTCCACAGACTCCACCCTCTTTTGCCAAAAGAATGTCAAGGGCAAGTCGATTTTGCATTACCATAGCTCTCATGGCAACCATTTCAGTATTTATCATCAAGAACCCTCCAGCAGTATTGGTTGATAAACGATCTACTACTGTAGACAATTTCCGAATCTTGTATGCATTCAAAGATACACCCACTGCTGGTATCAATGCTCCAAAAATGTCACCTATTATCTCTGAGAAGCTTTCCCTTCTCCTACGGGTTAATGGTTTACCTATCTCGTGTATTCCTTTCGTTCCTCTCTCCACGTGAAAAATCTTTGGAAAGACCAGGCCTAGATAGCATGTTCCATATCAATGGTCCGGCAACCTATAGTATGCTCGGTTTCCGCAAATATAATAGATTCCTGGGAATACTGGATCTTTTCCTCCTTTGAATCCTCATCCCCTAAAATTTTGTATGTATCTCGGCACTCACTAGAACCCACGAAATAGTTATCATACATAGTGTTATCTCTACTAATACACAATTTTCCCTGTTGGGGCCAATCTAAAACCATGGCTGCATTCGTTTAGCTCTTGTCATAACTTCCCCCTTCAAACGCCCAAGATGGGGTTTTTGTCTTTTCTCCCGTTGCTTTTCTTTGAAACTTAACCCTTCTGTCTTCCACCATGTCTAAAAAAAACTTTTTCTTCCTTTCTTAACCTACAAGTAAGGTTATGTCTAAATGCATAATCTAATGTTAATTCTTTCGCTTCTAAGAAAAATTCTCCCAAAATCTTTGCAAGTTTCACTTTATTTAGTTCAGGGACTACGGGAACTTTAGCAAAAACAGCATCTGTGTCAGTGTAGTAATACTCTAATTTACCTGTTTTGTAAAATAAACTAGCTTAAACACTACAAGTATTCCATACGTCAAAGGAAGGTGATGATACGTCACACCTTCTGTTACAGACGCAGGTAACTGCATACAGACATAACAATCTCTGACATCCATTGTCTCTACATATTCATACAAGAGTTTTGTGAAGACATTCTTGGAGAAATCAGTTATTGACTTATCCCTATGAAATTCAGTACTATCTATCAGTGTTGCAGTGCTCTTTATGTTAGATTTCTTGTCACTATTCGTGTCATTCATGTTTGCAGATGTATTTTCTCCAATTAATCTAAGTGGAATTATTATTGCTAAAATGAACCAAATAAGCATTAGTAAACCTGTACAATAGAAACACATTTTACACCATCTACGGAAAAACACATCTAGATCTTCTATTCTCAGTGTCTACCATGTTGAAATATAATCTATATATATATGTACAGAAAATGTGTTTCCACACCTCAGAATGACTTTTTGCCATTTTACCCTTTTTTTTATTGTTGACTGGAACCAATTGCTTTTGGTGCCTTTTTTTTTTTTTTTCTCAGAAGTTTTTCTTTGACTTTATCAGTTTGTGTCTAGTCCTGTTTTCTTTTCTCCTCTTCAGGATTGGTGCAGTTCACTCTCACCCACTTGTTCACAGTCTTTGTCTGGGTTTTCGTGACTGCTATCCACTTCTTTAATGTCCGGCAATGCTATGTATACCCATTCAGGTGACTTGTCTTCAGAATTGGCGCAGGTCACTCTCACCCACTTGTTCACAGTCTTTGTCTGGCTTTTCGTGACTGCTATCCACTTCTTTAATGTCCGGCAGTGCTATATATACCCATTCAGGTGACTTGTATTTCAAGTTAGGTCTTTTCACTCTTTTGGGTCTCTGCAACTGTCTTTTATTTGTTTTTCCTTGTCTTTTCTGACTTATTATTTCATTTACTTGTTCTGCATTGTCTTTGTTCAAATTTATTAGCTTATATCTCAGTCTTTTAATTTCGTTGGGCCAATTGTCTCCTTTCTTTGGCCTTTTCAGTTTGTTTTCCTTTTCCGCTCTCCAAGTTCTCTTTCTTGGTCCTATTCTTTGTCTTATTTCTTCTTCACTTTCTTCAGATTCTGTCTCAGATCTCACTTCACTTTCTTTAACCTTGAACTTTATGATCTCTGTCTCTTTGTCTGAATCTGAATTTTCTTGAGTTATTTTTATAATTTCTGGAGGAATTTCCCCAAAGCTTGTACTTGGCTGTTCACCATCTCTGTCTATTGGTTCAGTTTCTCCTGTTTCAATACCAATTCTTTGTTTCTTCAGATTCTTCTGTTTGTCTTTCACTGGATTCAGGTTGGTCTGCTTCAGATGCCGAACTGGTATCTGATATTTCCAGATGTCGAATTACAGGTCGATCTTCAGGATCTGGAACTCTGGTTGTTTCAGTTTCTGCTTCAGATGCCGAACTGGTACCTGATATTTCCAGATGTCGACTTACAGGTCGAGCTTCAGGATCTGGAACTCTGTCTCAGTTTCTGCTTCAGATTCCAAACTGGTACCTGATATTTCCAGATGTCGACTTACAGGTCGAGCTTCAGGATCTGGAACTCTGATAATATGGCTGGCATGAATCCAATTTTTCACACCTGCACACTTTACTGCAGTTGTTGTTACCAGAATCACTTGACGTGGTTTGTCCCAGCGTGGAACCAAGCAATTTCTTCTTCTATGAACTTTTATGCGGATCCAGTCTCCTGGACTCAGATCATGAGCTGGTTTTCTCTCAAGAGTGGTCGCATCCGGCCCAACCTGATGAAACACAGAATGCACCACATCAGCCAATCCTTTGCAATAGTCCAATATGAGATCATCAGTTATAGTCAGCAGTTTGTTGACAGGTACGTATGCTTGTCTCATTGCTCGTCCCATTATTATTTCATGAGGACTTAGACCTGTTTTTCTGTCAGGTATGCTTCTCAGGGTCATCAACACCAGTGGTAAGGCATCTGGCCATTTGAGTCCTGTGGCTTGACACATTTTCCCTAACCTATTCTTTATTGTGCCATTTACTTGATCTACCACCCCAGAAGCCTCTGGTCTGTAGGCACAATGCAGCTTTTGTTGAATGTCTAGTGCTTCACATATTAGTTGGATAATTTCATTCTGGAAATGCGTTCCTCTATCTGTTTCTATCGTTACTGGAAAGCCATATCTAGGAATGAATTCTCTCAGTAGGAGCTTAGCTACAGTAACTCCATCATTCCTTCTTGTCGGATAGGCCTCCACCCAACGAGAAAACAAACAGACGACCACCAGGACATACCTCAATCTGTTACTCGGGGGCATTTCAATGAAATCCAATTGCATTCTAGTAAAAGGACCTCCTTCACGTCCTATTGTTCCCAAACTCACTACTGTCTTCCTTCCAGGATTTATCTGTTGGCATATAAGGCATCTTTGGCAAAGGCTTTCAGCTATAGCCCTAAACTTTGGGTTGTACCAGGTCTGTTTGAAAAGTCTGATCATGGCATCTCTACTTATGTGTGCTTGTCCATTATACATCCGTGCCATGTTAGAGATCATGCTATCAGGCATAACTGGTCTTTCATCCCTGTAAACCCAGACTTCATCTTTCTCTCTCCGTCTGCAACCTGATTTTATCCAAACGTCTTTTTCCTCATCACTTGCCTCTTCCTGCAATTGTTTTACCTCTTCCCATGTTTCAACTGGGTTAGTAAACAGCAAGGGACATGAAACAATTTCTTTTTCCCTCCTCCGATTCATTGAGGTCATATTTCTGGCACAATATTGAGCTAATTCATCAGCAAAATGGTTACCTACTGCAATGTAATCAGTTCCATTTTTGTGAGCAGTGCATTTTACCACCGCAATCTGTATCGCCTCAAGCAACTTTTTCACAAACTCACCATTCCTAATAGGAGACCCTGAGGAAGTCAGGAATCCCCTCTGGGACCAGATCTGTCCGAAATCATGGACCACTCCGAAGCCATACTGGCTATCCGTGATCACAGTAATTCGGAAATTCTTTCCCAGTTTGCAAGCTCGAATCAGAGCAATCAGCTCAGCAACTTGGGCTGAACGTATTCCTCTCAAACAAGATGCTTCCATTATGGTTGCCACCGTACATACGTGTTGGGATCTGTGATCTCGTGCACCTCCTGCGTGGCGTTCCCTGCGTGGAACACAGAAAGCTGGGGTTTCGGCAGTTGCTGCCGAGGAGCTGGGAGACTGGACATCATTAAAGAAAGCTAACGAACTTACCACGATTCGTCTTCTTTTTAGTGTCCTGTCCCCAGTCTCCTTCACTGCATGTTGCTGGACGTTGTGGTTGCCGTGCCACTTTGAGGCGACGTCTGGATGCCACGCCAAGTGGACTTTGCGAAGAGAATTCTTCGAGCATCTCCACGATTTGCCTGGGGAAGACGGAGAGTATCATCCTGAAAACTACACTTTCGCCGAAGGTTGTGGTGAGACTCTGCCTATTTTTGTATATTTTGCCTGCCTGCTGCTGTGCCTCGCGTTGAAGTTTGAACGCGCTGCTCTCGCGCCGCAAGTCTGAACGCGCTTCTGACTCCTCAAGGTTTTCTACGCATGCGCGCCTACATCAACAAAGGCTAGTTCGCTGACCTGCGGACTGAAAGTTTACGTGATGCACGCTAAGCACGCAGCGTAGGCGCCATTTTAAAGTACTTTCCTTTTTTTTTTTTCGACCGGCATCCTCATTCTGCTTTAACGGTGACACGCACACCTTGCGTGTCAACCAAATCTCATCGGAAGTTTACTTTATTACATTTGGCCTTATATACTTTATGCGCAAGTTGTTCTTACGGTGACTTGCACACCAAGCATGTCAACGTGCCTCACCTGAGTTTGTTTGCTACGGTGACACGCTCACCAAGTGTGTCAACCAGTTACTTTATTTGTTTGCGACGGTGACACACACCTGTGTGTCAAACCATCACTAGAGAAAGGTATATGTTTTACTGACACACACTTCATGTGCATCAATGTGTCAATTTAAGTGTCAGTCTCAACAAGTCTAAACAGTCACTTCACTTCATTGGTGCCACTCACACTTTGCGTATCAGACTGTTACATATTGGGCATCTTCATCATTTGCACGTCGGTGATGTGCACACCGTTTTCCATTTATTGCATTTTGGCTCAATCTACTGAATAGCTGGTAGTGGATTGAAACCCGCACAATTTTTTACGTGCAATCTGACCATTTGCTGGTTGTGGTTTCTGGGGCAGCAACTCACCCACGCACGGCCATCCTATGGATCGCGTACTTGCACCACCTCCTTTTTTGTAATCTCCTGGTTCTCCTCCCATTAGCTGGCAGCAATGGATGGAGACATTTGAGGCTTATCTTGAGGCGATTGATGGAGACGATTTCACTTCAAAAAAGAAGAAAGCCCTACTAGTATACAATTTGGGTGCCGAGGGGAGAAGCATTTTAAAGACTTTACCCCTGGAACTTGTGAGCACACATGTGAGTGGAGGTGACAATGGTGATTCTTTAATTGTGGATGACTATGCTTCACTCATCAAAACATTAGATAAGAGGTTCAATCCCAAGAGAAACATTGTATTGGAGCGTCACAAATTTTTGCAACGTGCCCAGATTCCTGGCGAATCTATTGACGATTTTGTTGCCGCTCTCAGAACCTTAGCTGTCACTTGCAATTACAAGGAATTTAGGGATGAGATAACCCGTGATCAGCTAATTGAACGCACCTGCAATAAGAAAATTCAAGAAAAACTCTTATCTTCTGATGATCCAGACTTAGAAACTGCTCTCACCTTAGCAAAAAGCATTGAACATTCCCAGTTTTGCATGAAAGAAATGAGTGGGGCGGTACCATCGAACGAAGTTAAAATGGGTAGCTCAAAACATAATAGCAAACCTGCAAAGGGAACTAACACGGTTGTGCCTCGCATTCCCACACCAGCTTCTAGTTTGCCTAAACCTAAACTTGAGAGGTGCGATCTCTCTTGCTATTGTTGTGGGAGCAAGTCGCACCTTGGCAATTTCAAGTTTTGCTTTGCTGTGACTCAAACTTGTTTCAAATGTGGGAAAAAGGGACATTTGGCTCGTCTATGTAAGTCTACTGCGGTACACAAGTGGCAGTCTCAAACGGTGAAAACCATTGAGGAGGACTTTGTTGATTCTGAGGATGAAAGTGAGAATAAGTTATTAATGTTGTTTTCTCCCTCCTTACAGTCAGATGGCGTTGTGGAAATAGCTTCCATGGTAGAATCCCGTAAAAGGAAATCTCCTGTGTGTGAGATAAATCTAAATACCACGAATGTAAAATTTCTTGCTGATTCTGGTTCTCCTTTTACCCTCATCAATTCCAAAGACTTTGAAAGATTGGGTGACATTCCAGTAGACCAGTCCAGTATAAAGATCTTTGCCTACGGCGGGAAAAGAGTGGAAGTTCTTGGCAAATTTGTGGGTAACTTAGAGTTCAAGGGAGATTTTGCTCAAGGAACTGTATACATCGTAAAAGACGGTGCAAATTTATTGGGGCGGGAGGAGCAGGGCGAACTTGGAATCATTCTGGATCCCAACCATCCAGATATGATTTTATCAAGACAGGATGCCAAGCGATTTTACTGTAATTCATCCCCTGTCACCCCTGCCTATGCTGCCACCATGGGACGGTTATCCAATGACGACTGGATAGGAAAGTATCCTGAAATTTTTAGTGGTGAGCTGGGAAAACTTAAGGGTTTTCAACACCGCATTGTTCTTAAGGATGGTGCTAAGGCTGTTGCACACAAGGTGCGCAAGGTACCGTTAAGCTTACGTGGTGAGCTCAAGTTGGAGTTGGAACGATTGTGCACCATGGGCGTGATCGAGCCTATTGAGGGGTCCGAATGGTTGGCCCCCATTGTTTTGGCGCGCAAGCCGGACAAGTCCCTTAGAATGTGTGTCGACTTGCGCGACCTAAACGCTTGCATATGGGTAGACCGTCAACCCCTGCCCAACATCAATGAGATGCTGGCAACCTTGGAGGGTGCTAAGTACTTCTCTTCACTTGACATCTCCTCTGCTTACCACCAGGTGGAATTGTCCAAGGACTCAAGGCACCTCACGTCCTTTGTGACACCCGAAGGTGCGTTTCGTTATATACGTATGCCGTTTGGATTGGCGTCGGCTTCTGCAGTGTTCCAGCTCCTCATGGGGAACTTGTTTAAGAGCACTGCAGGAGTCGTGTTCTTCCAAGACGACATCCTTATTCATGGGAAAACCGAAATTGAGCACGATACTAGAGTCCAGCAGGTATTGGACATTGTCAGATCTAGTGGGTTAACGCTGAGGAAGGACAAATGTAAATTTTTTCAAGAAGGCGTAGACTATCTAGGGCACCACATTTCAGGGAGCGGTGTTGAACCCAAAGTAAAGCTTTTAGATGCCATCCAAAATGCACCTGAACCACAAAATAAGGACCAACTTCGTTCTTTCCTGGGGTTGGTTGAATACTATGCCAAATTTGTCCCCAACTTCTCCGATAGGACGGCGCGGTTGCGTGAGCTGCTGAAAAAGAATGCTAGATATGTGTGGTCTGTTGAGTGTGGTCTTGACTTCAAGCTTCTGAAGGAGGCAATTGAACAGGCACGCCCCCTTAAGCTTTTTAACATCAATGATCGTTGCATTGTCACCATGGATGCCAGCAATGTGGGCTTAGGGGCTGTCCTTATGCAGATTAGGTGTGACAATAGGGAAGAGACCATCGCTTTCGCCTCTAGAGCACTTCGGGGGGCGGAGAACACTTACTCTACTATTGAAAAGGAGGCTTTGGCTTTGTGGTGGGGTGTACAGTATTTCCGAAACTTCTTGTGGGGGAATGAGTTTGTTCTTAGAACTGACGACAAACCTTTGGTGGATCTCTTTACCACCAAAGGTGGTGGGAGGGCCACTCCACGCATAGCCAAGTGGCAGTACAGACTGATCGAGTTTAACTATCGTCTGGAGTATGTGGCTGGAGTGAAGAATCGCGTAGCCGACTGTTTGTCCAGGTTACCTCTCTCTGAGGTTGCGATGGACACTGTGATTGAGAACTTGGACATGGTGTGTGCTGTTGGTGCTGTAGCTGACACTGTTGATGGTGCTCTTTCTGAAATTGATTGGATGCTGGCTGTTTCCGAAGATGTTGAGACCTCCAGAGTAATGGACTTTGTGGTTCATGGTTGGCCCAATAATATGGATTTGTCTCCTGAATTGATCCCCTTTAAGAGAGTATGCGATGAGTTATCCCTCGTGGATGGAATTCTGCGTAGGGGAGGGTTACTGGTTGTGCCTGTTAGTATGCGCAAGAAAGTTTTGGACCTGGCTCATAAAGGTCACCTGGGCATTCGTGCCATGAAGCGGAGGGTTAGAGAAGACTTCTGGTGGCCTGGGGTGGATAAGTCCATAGAGGATTGTGTGCGTGATTGCAGTGCGTGTGTTTTGAGTGATAAAACTCAGGTTACTTACCCTTCTTCCATCAATCCTATTGCTGTAAAGAACTCACCTTGGTGCAAGTTGGCTTTCGATGTGGCTGGTCCTTTTGGTGTGATGGGTAATTCTCCAAAATATGCCTTGGTGTTGATTGATTATATGTCCAAATGGCCTGAGGTGAGGTTTGTGGACGGGGTCAATTCAGGGACCATCATCAATTTTTTCATGGATGTTTTTCTTCGGGTAGGATTCCCGGAGGAGCTTGTGACTGACAACGGCACCCAGTTGGTGTCTGTCGAGATGTGTGAATTTCTAAAGGAACATGGAATAAAACATATCCTCACCTCCCTTTATCATCCCCGCAGCAACGGTCTGGTTGAGCGCTTGAACCGTTTTATCAAAGATCAACTACAATTGGCTTTAATCAATGGCTTGCACTGGAAGGCAGCCATCACCGACACGCTATGGGCAATGAGAACCACTACTCACGCGAGTACTGGCATGTCTCCTTTCACCTTGCTGAGGGGTAGGGTGGCTGGTTCCAAGCTGAACAAAGACTGGATGTTAAGAAAAGAGGTTGATCTGCAGAAGTTGAGCAGGGTTGCTGATGTCAGAGCAGCTGCTCAATCCAAGTATGCATCTGCGTGTGTTAGAGTATCCCCGGTGTGCGTTGGGGACTGGGTGCGAGTGAAGAAACCTGTCCTTGTTCGCAAGGGATCTTCTCGCTTTTCTGCTCCTGTCAGGGTGAGGGAGGTGAGAGACCATGTGGTTGTATTAGAGAATGGCAACATCTGGAATAAATGTGCTGTTTCCTTTGTGCCCGAGTCGAACGCTGAGTATGTAAGAGGGAAATTTGGAGTTTATACCCCTTGCACGAATGTGCCTCCTGTGGGTGTTGGTCCGAGGATACGTATTTCTGGCAGCGAAATGGTTCACATTCCTGGGAAAGAAATTGTTCCCCGGGAACTTTCTTCTAGAGCGAGGGCTGCTCCCACCCGATTCAATGATTTTGTCAAGTATTGAATTCTGTACATTGTGTTTGGTTAACTGTGCTAATTCTACTATTTATGCTTTTCCTGTTCTTTTCCTTGCTGTTTTTTGTTGTTGTGTTCCATCTCATTTGTTTGTCATGTGAAGGAAGGGGGGTGTGTTGGGATCTGTGATCTCGTGCACCTCTTGGGTGGCGTTCCCTGCGTGGAACACAGAATGCTGGGGTTTCGGCAGTTGCTGCCGAGGAGCTGGGAGACTGGACATCATTAAAGGAAGCTAACAAACTTACCACGATTCGTCTTCTTTTTAATACAGCATACGCAGCACTTAAAACTCCTTCATTCGTCCTCAGGCATGACCCGTCCACAAACATCACATAATCTGACTCTTTTAGAGGTTCATCTCTGATGTCAGGTCGGGGCTTTGTGCAAAAGTCAAGCACATCCAAACAGTTATGATCAATCTCATCTTTGACCTCTGCATTTACTGCATCTGGCAGTAAGGTGGAAGGATTCACACTCGTGCATCTTACAATGGTTACATTGTCTGCACCCAAGATCACTTTTTCATACCTAGTCAGCTGACTATGCGTCATGAATTGTGTTTTTGTTCTGGTCAGAAGGATTTCAACTGAATGTGAGACATATACTCTCAAAGGATATCCCATCACAATAAGTCAGGAAAAAATCTTCCTATGGGACACACAAACCTAAATACTGATGTACCCCAACATATAATAACACTCATACGCCAGTGTGTTAATAATCTCAGATATGACCCAATTCACCAAAATTAAAATGTACAAAAATCTTTATTAAGTTCACAGATGCCTCTTTTTAGATAAAATTAATTAAAACACACAATGATTCAAAGAACACTATAAAAAACACATTACTGTACATAAATTTCATCAGAAGCACAATATCATAAAAATTTCATACACTTCAATACACAGTAAAAACTATAAAAACAAAAGTATTAAAAGATAAGCTAAAAGGACAGATAAAAAGGAAGAACGGGAAATAAACCAATGGAGTATGATAGCAAATCCTAAAAAAAAGGTAATCACAGCAACACTGGCACTGAACAGGAATCCTTGATTAGCTATAGACCATCAGAGAACATAATTTACATAAAATTCATTGCTCTTCATGACTAAATGGTTCCCACAGTATACACAGTGATCTTTAAAAAGCAAAAGCGTCGACGCGTTTCGGTGGGTCCCTTTGTTGTATGACCAACACCTTCCTCAGGACAAATTAGTTACTCCCCGTATCACTATAGCTTAAACAAACAGTATATCTTAAAGGCTCCTTGTATAGCCCTTCATTCAAAAGTAAGATCACCCACAGGGGCCTCTCTTTCTTTAATTCCTCATTAGCTTTTCACAGGTTCAACAAATCCTGAGCCTTTATTCAATCAGCTCAATCACCGATGTCTGGTCACAATATTATTTCATAGAATCCTTCAGTTTTCCACAATGTGCGTTGCACTCCAATATTGTAAATAGCAAACCAGCACATATGTCTCTTCAAAGTTGTCTGTGTTCAAGAGGGACTCATCAAGTTCCATCTAGCAAATGCATCCAAACATCTCCTCAGTCAGGTATACGTCTTTCACGAACGGGGCCTCTACCTCCTGTGCTGGTTTGCTATTTACAATATTGGAGTGCAACGCACATTGTGGAAAACTGAAGGATTCTATGAAATAATATTGTGACCAGACATCGGTGATTGAGCTGATTGAATAAAGGCTCAGGATTTGTTGAACCTGTGAAAAGCTAATGAGGAATTAAAGAAAGAGAGGCCCCTGTGGGTGATCTTACTTTGGAATGAAGGGCTATACAAGGAGCCTTTAAGATATACTGTTTGTTTAAGCTATAGTGATACGGGGAGTAACTAATTTGTCCTGAGGAAGGTGTTGGTCATACAACAAAGGGACCCACCGAAACGCGTCGACGCTTTTGCTTTTAAAGATCACTGTGTATACTGTGGGAACCATTTAGTCATGAAGAGCAATGAATTTTATGTAAATTATGTTCTCTGATGGTCTATAGCTAATCAAGGATTCCTGTTCAGTGCCAGTGTTGCTTTGATTACCTTTTTAGGATTTGCTATCATACTCCATTGCTTTATTTCCCGTTCTTTCTTTTTATCTGTCCTTTTAGCTTATCTTTTAATACTTTTGTTTTTATAGTTTTTACTGTGTATTGAAGTGTATGAAATTTTTATGATATTGTGCTTCTGATGAAATTTATGTACAGTAATGTGTTTTTTATAGTGTTCTTTGAATCATTGTGTGTTTTAATTAATTTTATCTAAAAAGAGGCATCTGTGAACTTAATAAATAAAGATTTTTGTACATTTTAATTTTGGTGAGTTGGGTCATATCTGAGATTATTAACACACTGGCGTATGAGTGTTATTATATGTTGGGGTACATCAGTATTTAGGTTTGTGTGTCCCATAGGAAGATTTTTTCCTGACTTATAGTCCTTATTGGTACCCTCTTCCTTTGGTGTATTGGGTCCCTCTCTCTTTATTGAGACATATCCCATCACAATGCCTTCACTCTGTCCCAGACTCACACAAGTAGCAGCTACTGCTTTCAAACATCCAGGCAACGCTTTTGCTACAGGATCTAAAACAGCTGAAAAATAGGCTATTGGTCGTTTCATTCTTCCATGCCTCTGCACTAATACTTAAAGTGCACATCCGTCTCTCTCACTACAATACAGCTCAAATTCTTTCTCATAATCAGGCATTCCCAATGCTGGTGCTTCACACAAACTTGTTCTCAGTTCCTCGAAAGCCTTCATTTCTTCCTCATCCAGCACAATCGGATCTTTGACATCACTCTTTGTCAATCGCTGTAAAGGTTTTGCAATCAATGAAAATCCACTTATCCACTGTCGGCAATAACCAACCATTCCAAGGAACATTCTCACCTCTCTCTGTGTCATTGGGGCTCTCATTCCTTTAATAATCCTTATTCTTTCTGTTGTCACTTTCATTATCCCTTTCTCAATCTTATGACCTAAGTACTGTACTTCCTGTTGACAGAATTGCAGTTTTGATGGGGACACCTTGTGTCCTCCTTCTGCCAAATGATTCAGTAAAGCAATTGTGTCTGTAACACATGCTTCTCTGGTCTTTGATGCCACCAATAGGTCATCGATATATTGGACCATCACAGATTTTTCAGGCATTTTCAAACTTTCTAAGGATTTCTTCAGAATTTGATTAAAAACAGAAGGACTTTCAGTATACCCTTGAGGAATTCGGCACCATGACAAAATACGTTCTCCAAACCGAAACGCAAATAATGGCTGGCTGTCAGGGTGCAATGGAATAGAAAAAAAATGCATGGCACAAATCAATAACTGTGTACCATTCTGCATCATGAGGGATTTGATACAGTATTACAGCAGGGTTTGGCACAATTGGGCAGCAAGGAATAACAATTTTGTTCACCTTTCTCAAATCCTGTACTATTCTATATGTTCCATTTGGCTTTTTCAATCCCATTATAGGAGAATTACATGGACTGCTCATTATTTCTCTCAAAATCCCTTGTTCAATCATCTTATTAATTACAGGTGTTATTCCTTCAACAATTTCTGGCGTCAGTTTGTACTGCGGGGTGTTTGGGTAATTCGTTCCTTCTTTTACAGTAATTTTTATAGGATCAACTTCTCTCATTAATCCAATATCTTCATCTGTGAAATCCCATACATCAGACCTGACTGTTCCTTTCAATTCAGCATGGATTTTCTCGGCATCAAACACAGGAAACATATCATACATTCCTGGTTCTAGTTCTGACATTGTCACTTTATACAGAACATCATCATCTGGTGTCTGGAAAGCAATACCATCTGGAGTACAGTAGATGGTACAATTCATTTTGCAAAGCAGGTCGCGTTCTAATAAATTTACAGGACTACAATCACACACCACAAAGCGGTGTATATCTTTGAATGGACCAATTTCCACCTCTACTGGTTTTGTAAGAGGGGTTTTAATTTGCCTGTTTGAGACACCTACAACTTAGATGTATTCTCCTGAGAGAGGAAGGTTTGGAATTTTCACTGATCTAACAGTAGAACGGGTAGCACCAGTGTCCACAAGGAAAGTAACATTTACACCATTCACTTTTCCATCCACAAATGGACCTGTCTGATCTACCTCTAGAGTTGCGCCAAGCACCCACTCCTCTTCCTCTCCTAGGCACCGTCATAAGCTTTCATCCGATTCATCTCCATCTTGCCGTAACCAATATTGTGAAACAGCAGCTGCGCGCTGCAATTTTGTTACCTGCTCTCCTCCGTAGAATCCTGCCTCTGTACTGTATCTTTGAGGATTTACACTCTTTGGAAGAGGTGGTTGCGGCACCTGACACTGTTGAGTAACTACCTGCGGCTGTTGCGGCTGTTGGTAACTCACCTCATTCTGCACCTGTGGATTTAATGGTTGATTCTCGGTATTAACTCTTGGAGGTAATTTACACTAGTTTCTCCAGTGCCCTAATTTTCCGCAATTATGACATGGCCATTTCTTTTTGGCCTCTTCTATACTCATCTGACCTTTTCCCTTACCAATATTCGGTTTGAACTTGGTCTGTCCTGCGCCACTAGACTGATTATTTATCTGAGCTTCTTGCTGTTCTGCAACTTTTACTTGTGTCCACATTGCCTTTTCTTTGAGTTTACGCTGTCTGGACTCAATATCATCACTGCAATATTTTGCATACCGTAGTACCTCATGTACTGTGCTAGTCTGCCAACATAATATATGCTGCTTAATCATTTCACTTACCTCAGGTTTTAGACCATACACAAATCGATATACAAAATTACTCATGTCCTTTTCACTCAAATTCTCATATCCACTATACTGTTTAAAAGCCAAGAGCAACCTTTCATAATAAGCATGTACATATTCCTTATTCTCCTGAGTTGTTCAATCAATCTTTACCCAGTCCGTCTCTTTAGATGGAATCTTATTTTTCAGGAATGTAATTGCCTGTTCATATTTTCTCATTACTTCTGAACTTGGGGCTCCTGTCTTTGCATCTCTAGGATATTCTTCCTTTGGCCAGTCAATTGTAATTTTACACTCTGTCCATAAATCTGCAGGAACAACAATCTCAAACAATCCATCCAGATCTTCCCACAATACCTTTGAAACCTTTACAAACCTTTCTACCTGTCTATACCATTCTACAGGCTTTTCTCTCAATCTTGGAAAATCATTTGTAAATGACAATATATCTTGTCTGGACCATGGGACATTGTACATAGCCTCCTCCTGGAATTTCTCTCATTGGACATTCTACTACCGTTGGTTCTTTTTCTTTTACTGGGAAAGCCAATGATGCTTTATCAGTTGTTCCCTCTTTTCTCCTTATCCACCTACTTCTCCACTTGTCTACATCTCCCCATTTTCTCAGTAAGACAATTAGTTCTTTTATCTGTGTTAGTCGTCCTGAAGTGTTCAGATTTTCTATGTCTTTTTCACTAAAATCTACTCTGTACGGTTTCTATAATTCCCTAATTCTTGCAAATTCTACTCCTAGTTTGTTCGCTGTTTCCTCCAATTTTTCATGCAAGTTCCTATCCCTCCAAGTGACGCTTTTACACATAAACATTAATTCATCATCTTGATAGGATTTCAATCGATCTGTACCAATAGTCCCTAGAATCAATTCCTCCATGTCTATCTTTAATCTGACCACATCCAAAGGTTGTGGTTCGGCATCTTTTTTCTGCAAGCTCCTCACCCAATCATTTAATTCCTCTGCAGTCGGACCCACAGGGGTTTTAGTTAATTCTACCCTGTTTACACTTTTCTCCGGGCTTTCAGTTGCTGACTCGGCTCCTATAGGAGTCTTATTTATCGGACTCTCATTTATTGTCAGATTTACAGGTGGACTTGACCTAAATGGACCATCCGAATCTTTTGTCTCTCTATTTTCTGGAATTATTCCTTCTTTTACTTTTTGCATACTAGAATTTAATGGTATTATTAAGGAATGTTCGTCTATCTTTTGATTTTCAAATAATGGGATTACTGGCCCTACAGTTACTGGCACAGTCACAGCTTCCATATTCTTTGTCAGTTATCTTATCTTTTCAGTCAATTCTCTTGTGGTTCTGGCTAATTCGGCCGTATTACCATTATCATGCTTCACAGTCTGTGGTGTTTCTAGTCTATTAAATGGACTATTTATTTCAGAAATTTGTTCAGGGCTCTGATTTATTACAGTTCTCATTGGCGGTGCATTTGGTGTCACCACCACAGAATCCTGTTGATATGGAGGGGGTCTTTTATTTAAAATGTCCTCCAGCAACTCATCCTCTGTGTCGCTAACTCCATACCCATATTTCTCTGGTACTACATGCTTCTTTTTCTCCGTACACTTTTTCCCTGCAAATTCTTCATCTGTTCTGGCAGGAAACATACCATCCGTCATGTTAGCATACCGCCATCGTCTCATCCTGTCTTCATGACTCAAACCCCATACTCTTCCATGAATAAAATTATAATTCTTTGCACCTCTGTGTCTTTCCCTTTCATACATCTCATCTTCCCATTCACCTAAGGCTTCAAACTGTGTCGGTCTAGGTCTCGGCTCAAGTCTCATCATTTTTTCTCTCAAATTTTGAAGTACAGCTGTGCTAAACGAACCATTTTCCGGAAATGCCAATACTCCATCGTCTTTGGTGTATTTCGCCCAATTTTCCAACCAAATGCATGTATGATAACCATATTTCACCATCATATAAGATGCTGGTGTTTTCGGTGAGGAAGTACTTCTCCTTCCCTAGTCACAACCTTTTTGTCTTTCTTAAAAGATTTTTAAGCTTCGCAAACCATGACGGTTTCTCTCTATCACGTTCATTGTAATAAGCCATATTTCACTGTTGTTTTTCCCGAGCTAATTCACACAATTCTTCACTAATCGGTTCTTTCTACCACTCGGCTATTCCAACCTATCCCAGCGCGTCTCTCACCAACGCACCAATCAGAAAGCTCTACGTCACTCTCACACTAACCTATTCCAGCGCGTCTCACACTAACGCACCAATCAGGAAACTCTTCGTTCTTCCACAACTGGCCAATACCAGCACGGTTCTTGTTGACGTCAGTTCTACTCCTGCTTCTACTGACCCCTCCTTTACAAAAATTATCGGCACTTTCCTTAACTTTTCTTTTCAACTAAATCGATTAGTTACAACGTAAAACACATTACCATTGTCTGTTTCTCTAAACAAAAGAGATAGTTTATTCCCACTTACAAGAATACTGTTTCGTTCGATAAGTGTAGCACTTCCCTCTACCTTACCCTTCTCTCAAGCAAGAGGTAAACCCATTTCTCTGGGGATAAAACACATGTGGAGACTACACTGCTCCTGAGAATTAAGGCCAAAGTTTCACAAGAAAACCTGTTGCTATTTCACTCAAATGCAATTCATACGTCAAATTTCCCTAACATAACACAGTCTTGTGTTATCACCAAATGTGAAATCAGACAATGCACAATTCCGTGTGACTTCTCTAGCCACACGTGTCCACTTCCTACTTCCCGGAAGCTTCAAAATTCTGACTACACATAACGTAATACAAACTCAACATAAAGTGTTAGACATGAAAAATCGATAATCAATAATCACCAAACTAATCTATAGAAACCATAACTCTGCTACCAAGAAAACTGATCCAGCGCGGCTAAAATAAATTTTTCCTTATGACGCTAATCCAGAAAAACACCTACTCAACTTTAATCATACAAAAACCTATGTCGGTGGGGCCCATAACACCGCATACATACATTCACTCAATTTTCTGGATCAGACGCTAAAGAAATGAGCTGCTGGACAAACGGAATACCTTATTAAATTGACAGAATTATAACCTATACATTATATACATTAACTTAGGATCCTGTTGGTTCTAAACATCAAGGTACTCCGCTATTCGGTCGATGGACCAACTAGTAGAATCAGTTGATGGTGATTAAATCCAGCTCAATCACAATTAGAACTTTTAACTTTTATTAATCACAATTTTATTTAAAGAACCACAGACTCATTTAGAGTTTGCATATCATTTTTATCTAAAACCCCTTTGAGCGAATAAGTAAAGTTCACAATTAGGCAAATACATTTAAAATATCAGTAAGCATTTGAGTAGAATTTTGAGAATAGAAACGGAAAATACTCATTACCCTTGGCCATAGGGCGATGACAAGAATGGTTCACCAGGAAAGAAAGATGAACCGCAGGTCACACGATAGGACTCCCAAACTGACTGACTGTCCCGCTAACCTCCTCGGACGCAATCTCCTCCCGGGCAACTCCCGCAACGGTCTCGTTCCTTCCCCAGTCAAAGTTCGAAGTCCAAAAATGACAGAGTCTCTTGCAGCATCAGGATAGAAGAAGCGAAGAAGAAGAGCCATGCCAAACGTAAGAGCAGACTCTCTTATACCCTATTCACTGACTCGCTACACTTAAAGTTGCAATCTTTAGGGGCAGAAATCACGCTAATTGGTCCATTGGAGGGGTGGTGATGGTCGCCTCATCGCCCTCCTTGTTCGAACCGGTTTGGGGACAATAACGCATGCATTAAGTCTCATGATCAACAATGTCCAAAGGTAATTCGATTTGCTAATGTATTTTGTAACAAACTCCGATGGTCACATATTAGTTCATGCTCTGTCGCTCGATTCTCTCATCCGTTCCCATGCATTTATGCTGAACTTTTGGCACTATTCTTGTTGCAAGTCAGACTGGCCTTGACATCTCTCACTCCGGGCACAGGCCGCATACACGTGACTGGAGCATTCACTCTGCTCCTGCGCGGGGGCCATTTTATTTAGCGCACGCGATCTCATCCTTTCCAGCGGCCATTTTCGAAGCACGGCCTAGCAGGCCCGAACAAAACTAATATAAGTACAAACACAACAGAAATTAAACACGGAAAATAAGCCTTTCTGTTTACCACCTGCCATTCTAAAGACCTGTGTTAGGTATTACCTAGCAGAAGCGACATTTAAAGCCATTTTACTTACCATCTGCATTCTTTGCCACGGTGCAATTTTACTACGCAACACAAATCATGCAGTTTACTCTATTTACTACTCAAATCACAATACTCATGTTATTTTGCTTCACATTTGTAAATAAATTAGATTTTTGCAATGCCAGCAAGTTGCCCACGTGTAATGTTTAATAAAAGGTGCATTTGTTGATTAGTTCATGTGTTTTCAAACGGTTAGTACCATTAATCATTATGGGGTCATTAACTTCAAAGGGGTACAAAAAATTATTTTGTTTTCCCTGCTCCATCAGTACCCTGCCCCAGCAGTGGGGGAGTACATGCAGTTGAATCTGCGCAAGAGTTTTGACAAAGAAGTCTGATCCTGACTTCTCTCTGAAGACCCACGCCCAGACCTCCCTCACAAAACTGCTCTCACCCCAGATATCGACACCTCCATGCAAACGTTCCTGAAGAAATATAATAAAGACCCCAAAAAAGGTATTGATAGAGCACTGCGAGCTTGTCAAGATAACCTCCTTGATGTCTCAGCCCCCCTAGCCAAGATTTTAGAATTGGCCCTTGTTAGACTTGGCTTTTTCAGCGGGTTTACTCCCAGACTTTTTGCTTTTTGGCCTCCTGTTTTTGACCCTGTTTTTGTTGGTTTTAGGACTCTGGGCACTTTACCACTGCTAATCAGTGCTAAAGTGCATATGCTCTCTGTGTAAATTGTGTTATGGATGGGTGTTTCCATGATTGGATATTTGATTTACCTGTTAGCCCCTAGTAAAGTGCACTGCGTGTGCCAGGGCTGGTGAAACAAATGCTACTCGGGGGGGGGGGGCCTGCAGCACTGGTTGTGCCACCCCGTGAGTAGCCCTGAAAACAGTAACTCAGACCTGCCATTGCAGAAGTCTGCGCACAGTTTGTACTGCCATGTCGACTTGGCCAGTGCACACACTGGCCGGTCCCTAACCTTCCCTTTTCTTACATGTCAGACACCCCTCAGGTAGGCCCAAGGTACTCCTGTGGGCAGGGTGCAGTGTATGTGAAAGGTGGGACATGCCCTGGTGTGTGTGGCATGTCCTGATAGTGAATTACAGCCAATTTCGTTTTTCACTATTGCAAGGCTACCAGTTCCCCATAGGATAGAATGGGAGGTTTGTTTATAACATCTTATAAACATAACTGGCCCAGGGAATTCGGTAAGAAAATAGAATTTAGTATGCCTGAACTCAGAATCTAAAGATGCATCTTTTAGTGAAGGTGATTTTTACATTCTGTGTTTGAAAATACCACTTTTAGAAAGTAGGTATTTTCTTGCTCAGTCATCCCGTGTGCCTCTGCTGGAATGTGGATTGCCTGTCTGGGTTTTGGATGACAGAAGGCTGGGGGAGCAGAAGGGGCGCCAGATGGTCTAGGTAGGTCAGGAAAGGGCTGAAGAGACCTGGGTTACGATGGGGAACGGGGAGGAGATTTCCTTGCACCTCGAAGGGCCTGCTCTGCCTCTGACAAATGCCGTCTCCACCTCCTGCCAGGAATTCACACCAGAGAAGGCAGAACTGGTCCTGACTGGGCACAGGCCCTCTCTGCCTAAGAGATCAAAGGATTTTTGGACATAAATGCTGGGTCCCAGACCCCTGAACTTTAGAACTCATCTGGACAAGAAGACTGCCAAGAAGAAGAGCCGGAGAAGCTGCGAAAAGGAACGACTGCTTTGCTGGGTGCTTGGCTGGGCTGACCTGCAGTGGCTGCTTCTGTCTTGGGCAGTGAAAGGCCTGGACTGGACTTTCTGCAACCTAATTTGTGAGTCTCTCCAAGGGCTTGAGGTAGAGCTTGCCCCCTGTTCACGAAGTCTCAGGAACAGCAAAGACTTCAAGTTCTTCGACCCGCAGCACTGGGGACTGTGTGTTTTGTGCTGCAGCAAGAAGAACGCCAACTCAATGACGTCTACGACGCCGCTGCCGACTCCGTGTCCTGAAGGCACCGCAGAGGGCACCGCCGCACC
Source organism: Calotriton arnoldi (assembly GCA_963921515.1). Taxonomy (NCBI): domain Eukaryota; kingdom Metazoa; phylum Chordata; class Amphibia; order Caudata; family Salamandridae; genus Calotriton; species Calotriton arnoldi. Next base: position 192,156 of record CAWUFW010001625.1, on the reverse strand, counting down.
GCAACCTTGGTCTCACCGACGACGCCTGTTGACGACGACACCGAGCCGCTGCTTGCACCGCAACCTGTGGGCACCGCACTCCGCACCGCCTTGCTTCACGCCGAAGCTTTGGCACCGCAGAGAGCACCGCCGCAATGCCGCACCGCAACCCTGGTCTCACCGACGACGCCTGCCGACACCGACACCGGCCATTTTCGAAGCACGGCCTAGCAGGCCCGAACAAAACTAATATAAGTACAAACACAACAGAAATTAAACACGGAAAATAAGCCTTTCTGTTTACCACCTGCCATTCTAAAGACCCGTGTTAGGTATTACCTAGCAGAAGCGACATTTAAAGCCATTTTACTTACCATCTGCATTCTTTGCCACGGTGCAATTTTATTACGCAACACAAATCATGCAATTTACTCTATTTACTACTCAAATCACAATACTCATGTTATTTTGCTTCACATTTGTAAATAAATTAGATTTTTGCAATGCCAGCAAGTTGCCCACGTGTAATGTTTAATAAAAGGTGCATTTGTTGATTAGTTCATGTGTTTTCAAACGGTTAGTACCATTAATCATTATGGGGTCATTAACTTCAAAGGGGTACAAAAAAATATTTTGTTTTCCCTGCTCCATCAGTACCCTGCCCCAGCAGTGGGGAGTACATGCAGTTGAATCTGCGCAAGAGTTTTGACAAAGAAGTCTGATCCTGACTTCTCTCTGAAGACCCACGCCCAGACCTCCCTCACAAAACTGCTCTCACCCCAGATATCGACACCTCCATGCAAACGTTCCTGAAGAAATATAATAAAGACCCCAAAAAAGGTATTGATAGAGCACTGCGAGCTTGTCAAGATAACCTCCTTGATGTCTCAGCCCCCTAGCCAAGATTTTAGAATTGGCCCTTGTTAGACTTGGCTTTTTCAGCGGGTTTACCCCCAGACTTTTTGCTTTTTGGCCTCCTGTTTTTGACCCTGTTTTTGTTGGTTTTAGGACTCTGGGCACTTTACCACTGCTAATCAGTGCTAAAGTGCATATGCTCTCTGTGTAAATTGTGTTATGGATGGGTGTTTCCATGATTGGATATTTGATTTACCTGTTAGCCCCTAGTAAAGTGCACTGCGTGTGCCAGGGCTGGTGAAACAAATGCTACTCGGGGGGGGGGGGCCTGCAGCACTGGTTGTGCCACCCCGTGAGTAGCCCTGAAAACAGTAACTCAGACCTGCCATTGCAGAAGTCTGCGCGCAGTTTGTACTGCCATGTCGACTTGGCCAGTGCACACACTGGCCGGTCCCTAACCTTCCCTTTTCTTACATGTCAGGCACCCCTCAGGTAGGCCCAAGGTACCCCTGTGGGCAGGGTGCAGTGTATGTGAAAGGTGGGACATGCCCTGGTGTGTGTGGCATGTCCTGATAGTGAATTACAGCCAAATTCGTTTTCACTATTGCAAGGCTACCAGTTCCCCATAGGATAGAATGGGAGGTTTGTTTATAACATCTTATAAACATAACTGGCCCAGGGAATTCGGTAAGAAAATAGAATTTAGTATGCCTGAACTCAGAATCTAAAGATGCATCTTTTAGTGAAGGTGATTTTTACATTCTGTGTTTGAAAATACCACTTTTAGAAAGTAGGTATTTTCTTGCTCAGTCATCCCGTGTGCCTCTGCTGGAATGTGGATTGCCTGTCTGGGTTTTGGATGACAGAAGGCTGGGGGAGCAGGAGGGGCGCCAGATGGTCTAGGTAGGTCAGGAAAGGGCTGAAGAGACCTGGGTTACGATGGGGAACGGGGAGGAGATTTCCTTGCACCTCAAAGGGCCTGCTCTGCCTCTGACAAATGCCGTCTCCACCTCCTGCCAGGAATTCACACCAGAGAAGGCAGAACTGGTCCTGACTGGGCACAGGCCCTCTCTGCCTAAGAGATCAAAGGATTTTTGGACATAAATGCTGGGTCCCAGACCCCTGAACTTTAGAACTCATCTGGACAAGGAGACTGCCAAGAAGAAGAGCCGGAGAAGCTGCGAAAAGGAACGACTGCTTTGCTGGGTGCTTGGCTGGGCTGACCTGCAGTGGCTGCTTCTGTCTTGGGCAGTGAAAGGCCTGGACTGGACTTTCTGCAACCTAATTTGTGAGTCTCTCCAAGGGCTTGAGGTAGAGCTTGCACCCTGTTCACGAAGTCTCAGGAACAGCAAAGACTTCAAGTTCTTCGACCCGCAGCACTGGGGACTGTGTGTTTTGTGCTGCAGCAAGAAGAACGCCAACTCAACGACATCTACGACGCCGCTGCCGACTCCGTGTCCTGAAGGCACCGCAGAGGGCACCGCCACAACGCCGCACCGCAACCTTGGTCTCACCGACGACGCCTGTTGATGCCGACACCGAGCCGCTGCTTGCACCGCAACCTGTGGGCACCGCACTCCGCACCGCCTTGCTTCACGCCGAAGCTTTGGCACCGCAGAGAGCACCGCCGCAATGCCGCACCGCAACCCTGGTCTCACCGACGACGCCTGTTGACGCCGACACCGAGCCGCTGCTTGCAACGCGACCTGTGGGCACCGCACTCCGCACCGCCTTGCTTCACGCCGAAGCTTTGGCACCGCAGAGAGCACCGCCGCAACGCCGCACCGCAACCCTGGTCTCACCGACGACGCCTGTTGATGCCGACACCGAGCCGCTGCTTGCAACGCGACCTGTGGGCACCGCACTCCGCACCGCCTTGCTTCACGCCGAAGCTTTGGCACCGCAGAGAGCACCGCCGCACCGCAACCCTGGTCTCACCGACGACACCTGTTGACGCCGCCACCGAGCCGCTGCTTGCACCGCGACCTGTGGGCACCGCACTCCGCACCACCTCGCTTCACGAGGACGCCTAGGCCTTCCTGACGCCGCCACTTCCCGCTGAAATTGACGCCGCTGCTTGCACCGTGGTTCGAGGGCACCGCTCGTAAGTCACACGACGCACCGCCCTCATCCTGCACCGCAACCTTGGCCTACTGACGCCGGCGCCATCGACTCCAGTTCGTCAGCCGACGACAGCGCTTCAGCAACGACGACGACGCTGCTTGCACCGTGACCTGCTAGCACCGTGGCGAGCACCGCCTTCATCTCGCACCGCGACCCTGGTCTCACCGACGACGCCATCTGACGCCGTCACCGAGCCGCTGCTCGCACCGCGACCTGGGGGCACCGCACGCTGCACCGCTGCGCACCACAGCACCAGACGTCTGCCGGCGCCAGCGCTCCTGATTCCATCAGAGAGGAGCTCGACCTGCAACGCGAGTGACTTCAAGGGCCTCAACGCCCTGCATCTCTCACAGGTACTGTTGGCGGGTCTTCCCGACACCGTAGCTGGCCCGCGACTCCGCGACCAGCCAGAACTGTTGGATTTGTTGTTCACGACGCCGTGGTAGCCCGGACGGAGCTATCCACACAAGGAACTCTTTTTAATCAGCGTATTTTTGGAACTGTGAACTTTTAAGTATAGTATTGTGGATTTTTATCGTTTTTGGTCTTGTCTTAAGTATATAAAAATATTGGATATTTTTCGAAACTGGTGTGGTGTCCTTTTGTAGTGCTTACGCTGTATTACTGTTGGTTATGTGCAAATGCTTTACACACTGCCTCTAAGATAAGCCTGGCTGCTCGTGCCAATCTACCAAGGGGGTGAGCAGGGGTTATTTTAGACGTATAACTCCCTTATCCTGACTAGAGTGGTGGTTTTTGCCTGGCTTTGGCCCACGCCCAAGCCTACCAAAAATCCAATTTCTAACAGCCCTCCAAACCCAAGAGACGGGGGCCTATATCCACCCAGAGGTGTTAGCGGGTTGGACCCAGAGGGCTATCTGCTTCTTGGGCAACGCCAACTGCACGTTAGCCTCAGAACGCCGCAAATCCATTCTTTTACGCATTGACCCAAAACTGGTTGAGCTGGCCACGGCAGAACCAGGCCCCCTGGCAGAAGGCCGGCTGTTTGGAGACCGATTTATCAAAGACATTGCCAAATTTGTTAATACCTTCACCTCTCTAGATAAGTCTCAGACTTAACTCAAGCGAGTTTTCAACCCCCTTTCTGGCAGGACTGTTCGTGGCAGAGGGCGCTCGACCAGCCGCTTCAACCAGAAAGGTCCTCAACGTGGATTTAACCCCAGACGTAGATGTTACGCCCAAGACCCAGCCCAAGCAGGGTTCTATCCTACCAGGTCCAGAGGCTTCAGAGGCCATTTCAATTGAGGAGTCAACAGTGGGTTTCGTAACAACGACATTCAATCCACAGGTAATGATTCCCACGATCCTTCCTACGCTTCCTTTGAGGGGGCAGACTGAGATTTTTTGTAAACAATTGGGCAAAGTTTACTTCCGATTCGTGGGTTTTGAACACTGTTCAGGGTTACCAAATAGAACTATCTCACCCACCTTTCAAGACTCATCCCCCCCTCTCCGTTTTTCCCAACAAGAAGAGTTTTTTATAGACTCCGAACTTCAGGAACTATTGTCAAAACAGGCAATAGCTTTGATAGCTCCTCACCCATGGGCTTTTGCAGCAATGTCTTCTTAGTACAAAAGAAAGGAGGAGGCCAAAGATTGGTCCTGAATCTCAGGTTCTTCAAACCCTTTGTGATCTATCGCCATTTCAAGATGGAAGGCATCCATCTATTAAGAGCTCTTCTGCAAGAACGAGATTGGATGGTTCGACTAGATCTCAAAGATGCTTATCTGTCTGTTCCCATCTATCCACCTCATCACCGTTATCTTCAATTCCAATGGAAAGGCCAATGGTATCAATACCAATCCCTGCCCTTCGGACTCTCCTCAGCTCCCTGGGTGTTCACCAAACTCTTGAAACCTTCGGTGGTTCGATTAAGAGAAATGGGGGTTCGCATGATCATCTACCTGGACAACATACTACTTATGGCTCAATACCACTCTCTTCTGTTACTACACCTGCACCTGTCTTGGACAGTGTCCCTCCTCCAGAACCTGGGTTTCGTGATAAACTCCAAGAAATCCATGATGACCCCTGCTCATCAGGTGGACTTCCTGGTTTTTCAGATAGACTCCCTGTCAGCACAATTACTTCTCCCTCCTGCGAAAGTGAAATCCATCAAGAGCGAGCTGAAAATGACGCTGTCGAAACAGATGGTATCTTTGAGATCCCTGGCCAAGATTGTGGGGTTGCAAGCGTCCTCGATTCAAGCAATTTTCCCAGGCCCATTACACTACAGGACTCTTCAACACCTGAAAATTCATTATTTACAATAGGGCTTCAGCTACGACCATCTGATCCCGCTGACGACCGAAGCTCAGGAAGAACTCCAATGGTGGCTTCTTCATATGGAGGCATGGAATGGCAAGGCCATTTTTGGAGTCTTGCCAGTCGTGGTCATCGAGTCCGATGCCAATCATTGGGGCTGGGGCGCACGATGCAGAGAATTTTCTACAGGCGGTCGATGGTCAGCCGAAGAATTAAAACTTCATATCAACTGTCTGGAACTACTAGCGGGTTTCTTTGCCATAAGGTCAATATCTCCCATAAAGAGCAATTGCTGCATCCTCCTGAGGATGGACAATGTGTCGGCGGTTCGGTACATCAACCACTTCGGAGGCCAGAGATCTCGTCTTTTGGCCATTATAGCCCAAGACTTCAGCCACTTTTGCTTCTCCCAGAAGATCAAGGTCATGGCAGAATATCTTCTGGGCAAAGACAATTTAGTGGCGGACTAGAATTCAAGATTCCTGATGGATTACAGCATCTGGAAACTACATCCCTCCGTCTTTCTGGAGACAATGTCAACTCGGGGCCCGTGTCAAGTGGATTTGTTTGCCTCCCGGCTCAATGCACAACTTCCCCGGTTCTCTAGTTGGAGGCCGAACCTGATCGCCCTGGGGACAGACGCCTTCCTTCACTTCTGGGGAGCCCAGATGAATAATGTCTTCCCTCCATTTGCCATGATTCCGAGGGTGGCGGCCCAAGTCCGTCGTCAGTCAGCGACAGTTGGTGTTAATTACTCCCTTGTGGAAGATGCAATTGTGGTTTCTGACTCTTTTGGAATTGTGTGTGGATCTTCCCATCCGCATTCAAGTTTTTCCTCAGCTACTCCTGGATCCAGTAGGGTCACCTCATTCTCTTGTTCTTCAAGACCAATTGACACTCATTGTTTGGAACATTTCAGGAGACACAATCAGATTGAAGGAATTTCGGCAGCAGCTGCTGACTTTATACACCAAGCTTGGGCTCCTTCCACCCACAAACGATATTCTTCTGTAAGGAAGCACTGGGTGGGTTTGTGACTTCAACGGTAGGTGGATCCCGTGCGATCCGAATTGAAAGATGTTCTGAATTTCCTTCCAGAGTGTGCTAAATCTGGACTATGTTACAGGTCAGTAAATAACTTTAGGTCAGCATTATCAGCTGGGCATAAACCGATAGATGGCAAACCAGTGGGAGTCCACCCTATAGTATGTAAAACTTTTGAAAGGTTTTAGAGTGGCTCGGCCTCCGAGACCTAGGTACTCTTAGTTATGGGATGTTACAAATGTGTTTTCCTTATTAGAGTCTTGGCCAGATAACAAGGCGCTCTATAAATGCCGTGATTGAAGGAGTTGACGTTTAAACAAATTTCAGCTAAATTGACGATGCTTTTATGCTTGATTTCCTGCCGACGAGTGTCGGATGTACGTCCTCTGGACCTTGCAGGTAGGTTGTTTTCTCCGGATGGTGTTTCCTTTATTATATCTATACGAACAAAGACTATGTCACGCTCCATTGATTATCCTGCTTTTCCACTCAATGCTAAATTATGTGTAGTGAAATGTTTAAAGGTTTACGAGGAACTTACCTTGACACATAGAGCAGGCCCCTTACTTCTGGCGATTCAGAAGCCTTTTCGCCCAGTGTCAGCTGCTACAGTGGCACATTGGGTTCACAGGGTCATGTCTGAAGCAGGGATTGGCATTTCTGTGTATGGGGCTCATTCTTCCAGAGGAGCCATGGCTTCCAAAGCTTTTGCGATGGATTTTTGATTAGAGGATATCCTTCGAGCTGCAGACTGGTCATCCGATTCCATGTTTAAGATCTTTTATTACAAACCTACTGTGCATGCTTTCTCTATGGTTATTGGTGAGCTTTGAACCAGCATGATTGGAGCCTCTGGTCCTGCCATAGAATAGAACATTTTCTAGCATAATTCGACAAGAATTTTAGATTCTATTAAGGACACGGAGGAGAGGATTATCCCTCCCGTTGGGACAGGTAAGATTAACATCTCTAGACTGTCATTGTATCACATGGCTCATGTATGGCATTGTTGTCCCTCCCTTTTGTTCACGATTACGATATTTTTAGACGCAAACCTTATATTTTGATTTCAGGAGCGGACTCGAAACAAATTTAAATCTCATTGATTGGCAGTATTAACATCGGAAGTTCTTTTCCATTGGAGCAGTAGATATTGCATTCTTCTTGGATTTTTCCTTATCCTTGGATCTTTATAACTCTCCGTTGAGAGTTGGAACTGTATGCTGTTCTCGTTTGGACTTGTTTTATAAGACTGCTTATTCGCAAAGAAAGAGGCAGAAAGATGGTGCCTCTCTATTTTGTATATGCTGGACATTATTGATTGGTGGGTCTGATAGAGGCGTGGTTCAAAGCCTCATGGGAAATGTAGTGTGATGTATGTTTACTGCTTTTTGATTGGTTGCTGTGGTTAAGAGTAGTAAAGATTGAGAAGCATAATCCTCGCCTCTGTGTCCTTAATAGAATCTAAAATTCTTGTTGCATTATGCTAGAAAATTTTCTGTTCTATGTGAGGACCGCAGGCTTTTCTTTCTTCTCATTGTTACCAGATTTTAAAAGCCTTCCAAAGGCCAAAGCTTTTGACCAATCAGCCCAAAGTAAGCTCAAAACGAACCGTTTCTAGCCCAAAAACTAGTCCAAAATTGTAACACTCATATAATGCAAACATCATAGACTGAAAGAAACATTTTAAAGCATAAATCTAATTTCAATTTTAAGCAAATATGTAGAACACGCAGTGCCTAAAGTATTTATTGCATTACACATTAAAAATGAAAATAGATATGGAAAAATGGTCCCTCACCTTAGGATGAGCAGCAAATTGGACAAAGTAGTAATTGTGGGCTTGGTGAGACACATTTGTCTTTGATCACGTGCACAGCACTACTTTGAATGAATGAATGAATGAAGACATTTATAAAGCGCACAGCTACTGAACAAGAGTGTCCCGGCGCGAGACAGGCCTCCCCATCAACCCAACTGATGCCCCTCACAGCAGGGAATCATGTTTACAATTGCTTCTTGAGGATGGCAGATCAATGACAGAATAACCAAGTTTTAAGCAGTTTCCTAAAAGTGGCTAGCTCAGTCACTTTTCTCAGAGACATAGGAAGCAAGTTCCATGCCTGTGCTCCCAGGAACCCGAAGGAACTGCCGCCAGACCGAGCACAGTATATTCTGGGAACAGAAGCTAGGCTCAGAGAGGATGATCTCAAGGTTCTTGGTGGCGCGTATTGGGTTACTCTCCTTCTGAGGTAGCCCGCGCCACTCCCATGAAGGGCCTTGAAGAATAGCACCAAAGCTTTAAACCTGATACTCTTTTTAACTGGAAGCCAGTGTAGAGCCTTGAGGTGCGGGGATATGTGGGTCCTAGGCTTAAGCATAAGAACCACTCTGGCGGCTGCGTTTTGGCCCACCTGCAAACGGCTCAGCAGGCATTCAGAAAGGCCCAGGTACAGAACATTCACATAGTCCAGTCTGGAAGTGACAAGTGTTTTTCTACAATCAAGTGGTAAAAGTGGAAGAAATTTCCTCAGCATACGCAAGAGCCCAAAGCAAGTGCCTACTACCGACTGGACTTGGGCTCTCATCGAAAGAGTATCGTCTATCATGATGCCCAGATTTTTTTACCGCCTGTTGTGCAGAGAGAGGAGGTGACATATCTTCAGGCCACCAGCGTCTCCAATCGTCCTGGAGTGGGGACCAAAAAAAGATCATTTCTGACTTCTCCCGATTACATTTAAGTTGATTAGTTCTCAGCCACTTAAACACCTTCAAGAGGCAGATTCTAATCTTCTCACCCTTGAAGTCTGCTCCCCTATCACAGGTAAAGAGGAGCCGAGTGTCGTCGGCGTATGAAATAATTTTAGCATCATATGCTTCGGCCAGTGGCTCCAGCGGAGACATATATAGGTTAAACAGCGTAGAGCTTAATATAGAGTCCTGCGGAACTCTGACTTTCAGACTGGGGATTGTGGCCGCAAAGGGGGGAGACCATACCTCCTGACCTCTATCCTCCAAAAGAGAAGAGAGCCATTTTAATGCAGAGCCACCTTTTCGCATTTGAGCCCTTTGCAGCAACCAGTTTATTTTCTTTCATTTGTAGACAGAAAGCTAGGGCAATAGCCACATCTTATTCTTTGATATACTTGTTTCAAAGCGTGAGGCATGCCCTTGTAAGTAAACATGGCTGGTAAAGTGAAACTGCAAATGGTTCATTCAGTCACTTATGGTTTGTTGATTTTATGTTTCACAGCTTTTGGCTGGACATCGCTTTGGTCACGTGCACAGCAGTACTTTGACACACCTTTTCACATTGGAGCGCTTTGCAGGAGCCAGTTTATTTACTTTCATTTGTAGACAGAAAGCAAGGGCAATAGTCACATCCTATGCCTCGATGTGCTTGTTTCAAATCGTGAGGCATGCACTTGTAAGTAAACATGGCCGGTAAAGTGAAACTGCGAATGGTTCATTCAGTCACTTATGGTTTGTTGATTTTATGTTTCACAGTTTTTGGCTGGAAGTCACTTTGAGCAAGTGCACAGCACTCCTCAGACACACCTTTTCACAGTGGAGCGCTTTGCAGGAACCAGTTTATTTTCTTTCATTTGTAGACAGAAAGCAAGGGCAATAGCCACATGCTATGCCTTGATATGCTTGTTTCAAATCGTGAAGCATGCGCCTGTAAGTAAACATGGCTGGTAAAGTGAAACTGTGAATGGTTCATTCAGTCACTTGTGTTTTGTTGATTTTATGTTTCACAGCTTTTGACTGAACGTCACTTTGATCGAGTGCACAGCAGCCCTCTGACACTCCTTTTTACATTGGAGCCCTCTGCAGGAGCCAGTTTATGTCCTTTCATTTCTAGACAGAAAGCAAGGGCAATTGCCACAGCCTGTGCCTTGATATGCTTGTTTCAAAGCGTGAGGAATGCATTTGTAAGTAAACATGGCCGGTAAAGTGAAACTGCGAATGGTTCATTCAGTCAATCATGGTTTGTTGATTTTATGTTTCTCAGCTTTTGGCTGGACATCGCTTTGATCAAGTGCACAGCAGTCCTCTGACACACCTTTTCACATTCAAGCCCTTTGCAGGAGCCAGTTTATTTTCTTTCATTTGTATACAGAAAGCAAGGGCAATTGCCACATCCTATGCCTTGATAAGTTTGTTTCAAAGCATGAGGCATGCACTTGTAAGCAGGCGCGGCTCATGGTAGGAGTGCCGGTCGGGCGGTGACGTGGGGCTGGGGAGGGGCAGGGTGGGGGGTAGTAAACTACGGATTAAGGCCGAATACAGGTAAGTGAACATTTAAATAAATAAAACAAATTTCGTTGTGAGCGCTGCATCGCCAAATGCGATGCAGTGCGCACAACGAAATTAGTTTTATTTATTTAACCATTTTTCTTTAATATATACCCAGGTTCTGAGGGACACAGGGTCACCCCATTGTTTTCTTGATTTACTAATTTATTAAGCTTTTTGCTGAAATAATTTACGCAAATGCACAGCAATTATTTTTACTTCAATGTCAGTTGATTCGATATCTTTCAGCAGTTCCTCTTTGAAATATGGGCCCAATACAGAATTAATTAGCACTGTACATTTGGCGCCATACCCATCTACATTATTAATGGATGTACAACAATCAGTTTGTATGGCAAACTTGATTTCTCTTCTTTCCTGGTCATTAGGTATCGAAGGAATGGGTTGTACAAAGGATGCAGTAGATGTGCTCACTGCATTACAGCGTGAGCGGTATTTTGTGGTTGCTGCATGTTGCTTCAAATCATTATAATGGGCACGATGGTCTATGTGGCAATACTTGCATGCTGCTTTAGTATTATCTGTTTTTGCAGGGGAATCCATCTCTTTAGTTCAGGATCCAACTCCACTCTTTTCTGTATATTTTTTTATATTGTGCCCCCTTGCCCATGTTGCAATAATTAAACTGCCAAGTCAGCTGGGAGCAGATCAATGATGAACTATGTCAGGATGAGAGGCCAGAGGACTACCTTAAATTGCAAGAGACAAAATGCAATGATTGTCCCTAGTTCATTGCTAATCATGTGCTAAGCAATAACAAAATACTATTTAGAAATGCCAACTGCCAATGGACACTGTAGCATACCTCTACTTTTTGAGTGTCCAAGCGTGTCATTTACTTATTATGGGGCACAACATCAGTGAAATCACTGGGGATACAAACTTGTGGTGACTCTGAGCTGGGGTAAGTATTTTTTCCAGGGCAGAATTGAGTCTGAGTGGGACATGTCATGTTAAAAATAGAGGATGAGCCAAAGTATGGTAATGTCCGTCGTATTCACAGAGTATTAACCCTTTCGGTGCTCATGACGGAATGGGTCCGTCATGAGCACCAGTGCTCCTGTGCTCATGACGGACCCATTCTGTCATGTGCACAGGCGCACTAATTTCCTTTTTTTTTTGGGCCACGGAGGTGGGGAAGAGCTTTCCCACCCTCCCAAGCCTTTTATTATTTCCAATGTAATGACGATTGCTCGCATGGCGCGCTGTCGTCATTACATTGAAAATGAAACTGAAACTTAGTTTCAGTTTCAATGTTTCGGTGCTTGTGGGACTATCTCAGCCCCCCTCTCCCCCCCAAGCACCGACACACAAGGGGGATGTATTGTTTGAAAGGGGAGAATCCCCCCTTTCCAATGTTACACTTCCCTAGTGGATCCCTGCTTGGGGATCGCCCCAGGAGGACGTTCCCCAAGCAGGGATCCACCCACTAGGCACGAGGGAGGAGGGAGCGGCCCCTTGGGCAAGGGCCTTTGCTCCCCCCATTGAAAAAAGGCATAACCACACCAGGGATTCTTTTTTTTATAGGCCAGGGGTGGGGGCTGCCCAGGATGGGCATGCGAATGCCTCCACCCTTTCCCCCAATAAATCAATAAATGAAAAAGTATTTCTGCCCCCCCAGGAGGCAGATGGGGGCAATAGCCCCTGATCTGCCCCCGAGGGGGGCAGAAAGCCCACTAGGCACCAGGGATTTAATTTTTTACGTAGGGGTGGGTGCTGCCCAGAATGGGCATGCCAATGCCCCCACCCCAAGAAAAGTTGCTGCAGTCTTTCTGACCCCCTCGGTAGGCAGATGGGGCACCAGGCCCTTATCTCCCCCCGGGGGGGGGGGGCTGAAAGCCCACTAGGCACCAGGGATTTTTTTTTTCAATATTCAGTGGTGGGGGCTGCCCAGAATGGGCATGCCAATGCCCCCACCCCCCTCAAAAAATGCCACAGACTTTCCTTACCCCCGGGAGGCAGATGGAGGCAACAGTCCCTGATCTGCCCCCCCCCCCCCGGCAGGGACCGAGAGCCCACTAGGCACCAGGGAGTATGCTGGCTTTTTTGTACGGAGGGGTGGGGGCTGCCCAGAATGGGCATACCAATGCCCCCTCAAAAAAATAGCCACAGTCTTTCTGCCCCCCTTGGGAGCATATCGGGGCAATAGACCCCGATCTGCCCCCCCCCACCCAGGGCAGCAGAAAGCCCAATAGGCACTGACCTTTTTTTTTGCAATGTGCCAAGCTGTGGATTTTTGGCCCTAGAGCAGCAGGCACCTAGGGAAACCTAGCAAACCTGTACATTTTTGAAAAGTAGACACCAAGGGGAATCTAGGATGGGGTGACTTGTGAGCCTCTCACCAGATTCTGTTACCCAGAATCCTTTGCAAACCACAAACTTAGTAAAAAAAAAAATCACATTGTCCTCATATTTTTGTGTTGAAAAGTTCTGGAATCTAAGGGGAGCAACAAACAACCCAGCATTTCCCCAAGTCTACCGATAAAAATGGTACCTCACTTGTGTGGGTGGGCCTAGTACCCATGACAGGAAAAGGCCCAAAACGCAACATGGACACATCAAATTTTTCCAGTGAAAACTGACCCTTTTTTGCAATGTGTGGATTTTGGACCCTAGCTCTGCCGGCACCCTAAGGAAACTAAGCAAACCTATACATTTTTTAAAACTAGACACCCAGGGGAATCCAGGACTTGTGTGGCTCTCACCAGGTCCTGTTACCCAGAATCCCTTGCAAACCTCAAACATTGTAAAAGAAAAACACATTTTCCTCATATTTCTGTGAAGGAAAGTTCTGGAATCTGCGTGGATCCACAAACTTCCACTCACCCAGCATTCCTTAAAGTCTCCTGATAAAAATGGTACCTCACTTATTGGGGAGGCTTAGTGCCCTTTACAGGAAACGTCCAAAACGCAACGTTAACACATCACATTTTTCCACAGAAAACGGACCCTTTTTTGCAATGTGCCTAGATGTGGATTTTGGGCTCTAGCTCAGCCGGCACTGAGGGAAACCTAGCAAACCTGTAAGATTTTTGAAAACTAGATACCCTGGGGAATCCAGTATGGGGTGACTTGTTTGGCTCTCACCAGGTTCTGTTGCCCAGGATCCCTTGCAAACCTCAAACTTTGGGAAGGAAAAATCTGTGATAGAAAGTTCTGGAATCTAAGGGGAGCAACAAACGTCCACCAACCCAGCATTCCCCCAAGTCTCCTGATAAAAATGGTACCTCACTTGTGTGGGTAGGCCTAGTGCCCGTGACAGGAAACTGCCCAAAATGTACTATGGAGACTTCAAAATTCTCAATTACAAAAAGACCTTGTTTTGAGAGGGAGTCACCTGCATTTTTGATCTCGGGCTCGGCGGCCATCTAGGGAAACTTACCAATCCCAGACATTTCTGAAAACTAGACACCCGGGAGAGTCCAGTGAGGTGTGACTTGCGTGGTTTCCCCAACATTTTCCTACCTAGAATCCCATGCAAACCTAAAATTTAGCTGGAAAAAATCAAACATTTCTGGTTGGGAAAGTGGTAGGGTCACCGGGCTGACACAAATTTCCTACCACCACGGGTACCCCCAGGTCTCCTGATAAAAATGGTACCTCACTTGTGTGGGTGGGCCAAGTACTTGCGACAGGTAAGGACCTAAAATGTATTGTGGAGACATCAAAACGATCTATCACAAAACGACCTGGTTTTACAAGGTGGTCACATGCGTTCTTGGTCCCAGGCTCGGCGGCCATCTAGGGAAACCTACCAAACCCAAACATTTCTGAAAACTAGACACTTGGGGGAATCCAGGGATGTGTGCCTTGCGTGGATACCCCAATGTTTTCCTACCGAGAATCCCCTGCAACCCTCAAATGTAGCTAAAAAAAAATCAAATTTTCCTTACATTTCTGTGTGGGATCACTGCACCCGCAAAAATGTCCTACTACCCAGCGTTCCCCTTGGTCTCCTGATAAACATGATACCTCACCTGTGTGGGTGTCCAATAAAGAATAGCCTAAAAACGTATTTTAAAAACAATATAGCGCTTAGAGTTCTCTGTGCTATACCCTCAATCCCTATGTTTTTGGCCCTTCCCAGTCGCAGGCCCTTGGCCCATCCATACAAATGAGGTATCATTTTACTCGGGAGACTGTGGGGAACGCTGAGTGGTAGGACATTTGTGCCGGCGCGGTGATTCCAGCCAGAAATGTGAGGAGGGCACCTGCGTTTTTGGTCCCGGTCTCGGCGGCCATCTGGGGAAACCTACCAAACAAACACATTTATGAACACTAGACACCCAGGGGAGTCCAAGGAGCTGTGGCTAGCGTGGATCCCACAACATTTTCTTACTCAGAATCCCTTGCAAACCACAACTTCAGCTGAAAAAATCACATTTTCCTCACATCGTTTCAGGTTCACTACTCAGTCTTGGCACAGCTAGTCTTTCTACCTTAGAAGGGCCGGAATATCAAGAAGGATTTGAGGTCTGCTTTGTGTAAACAGACAATATCCATGAGCTCGATAGCATGGCTTGTAGGGCTTCTAGCTTCTTCGATCCAGGCCTTTTTCCCGGGCCCTCTCTACTACAGAGCCCTTCAACGCCTCAAGAGTCAGCACCTCTGCTAGGGTCTCAATTATTCAGAGCAAGTCAGTTTTGTCAGAAGAGGCCAGGACAGAAATGTCATGGTGGTTGGATCACATGGAGACCCGGAATGGCAGAGCGATCTTTCGCTGGCTCCAGAGATGACTATAGAATCTGATCCCAGCCGGTGGGGCTGGGGTGCGAGATGCAGCACGATCTCCACGGGGGGTTGTTGATCCAAGTCGGAGCTGTCCCTCCATATCAATTGACTGTAACTTCTTGCAGGTTCTTTTCCATTGCGGAGACTATCCCCAAAAAGACAGATTGTTGCATCCTTCTTCGGATGGACAACATTTCCGTGGCTCAATATGAGAAGAAATTGGGCTTACCATTGTTCCCTGGTAATGGCAAGCTTTGTGTTGAGCAGTGTTTAAAGGTGTATGAGATAAGTACCAGTGAGTTTCATTCTGACATGGGGGGTCAGTTGCTGATTGCTTTACAGAAGCCCTTCAGGCCTGTAGTAGCGGCTGCCATCTTATCATTGGCTATTGTCTGAGGCTGGAATTGATACTTCCATTTTCGGCGCACTTTCAGCTAGAGGGGCCATGGCCTCGAAATCTTTTACGTTAGGATCTCGGTTGGATGATATTCAGAAAGAAGTGGACTGATCGTCCAAATCCACGTTTAAGTCATTTTACTATAAGCCTATTGTGGATAATGCTTCTGTGGTGGTGGCTCATCGTTAAGCATAATCGGAGCCTCTGGTCCTGACATAGAATAAAACAATTTCTATAATTCGCAATAAGAATTTTCAATTCTATTAAGGACACAGAGGCCCACCCTAGCTATGTCTATATATGCATTTATACTGTTGATATTATAATTGCTAATGTTATAAGTTCCCACCCTGATTCATGTTATTTGTTTTGGAATCTTTTCATTATGCGGGCCAGTGATTACGGCTTCAGTGTTCTTTTTCCTCATAGGAAACAATGAGAAGTAACCTCTATGAGGGTTGAATTTGTGCAGTGTTGGAGGTTCTTCTTCTGTGATTCTTGGCCTCAACGGATGTTTTTTCAACTTCAGAAGAGGACTTTGACAATCTAGTGTAACGGTCTTAGAGTCAGACTCTGGTTAAATCCTGTAGTTCTTAGAGTGTGTTGTAGGTCATATCGTTGTAGGAATCTGGAATGATGGACAGTTGTTTCCCACTTTTGGGCAAAAAAAAGAGGACATAAGTTGGCATTTTGGGGTTATATGTGGCTGAGGGCTCTATGGTTGGTATATGTGACAGTGTGTGTTCATGGGAAATGTAGTATTTTGAATTTAGCGTTTTGATTGGCTGCTGTAAAAATTAAGAAAGAGAAGCATATTCCTCGCCTCTTTGTCCTTAATGAAATCGAAAATTCTTATTGCGTTTGCTAGAAATTCTTTTATTCCTTGTTGCCGCAGAAGTTGCCGGAATTCCTGCCACCACAAGTGGAGCTTCGCACAAGCAATATATTTTAGTAAGGTTCTGGGGTGAAGGATGTAATTTATTTTACATTTATATTTTTAATAATTTCACTGATGTGACTTTTTCTACTGTCTATACCATGTCATAGGGTCTTGACATCACTTCCTGTGATATTAAATACGTTAATCAGTACTTAACAATTTTCGAAACTTGAGCTGTCCGCTGTAAACTAACAGATGGGAAATATGGGTTATTTGCATACATGCCAACGTTTTAGAAGAGAACAGTGGAGATATAAAAAAAAAAGCAATTGGGAGAATAGATTTCCCCATTGACTTCTATGGAAGCAGAGGCGATTTCAGGCAGGAGACAGACAAAATAAAGCCATTTTTGACTTCTAAAATATGGAGTCTCCCACCTGAATCAGGTCTATTGGTATGTATAGCTATGTGGTAAAGAACTTCAAAAACAGTTTTGTTTGGTTTATTGTCACAAGAGTCCCAGCGTATGGAGCAAGGACACCACCACCACCTCAGGCACCTTTCTCGATTGTACCCTCCATATTCCTTTCCCTTGTCATTGCATTCTGTAGCCTACAGAATGTGATGGCATAGGACACCATCCATCTCCCCTTTTGAGGCTAAGAAAAATTCTATCATATTAGATTGATTGAACAAAACAGTCTATAGAAACAACATACTGCGATACAATGTTAAAGCAATTCCTACATACAGAACATCTACGTCAACGCTATGACAATAAAACAAAAAAAATTATACTATAAAGCTGTAAATAAGGCTGCAACTAATTTGGAATGCAACATGGCCCTACAACTAGGAGCTGTTATACTCCACAACATAATCTTCCCATTTCTTAGGACATTGCAGAATTTGCCCAGTCCTAGAAGTTGTTCTATTAACTGCAGATGAAGTACTCTCATTCCTTCGCATCACATTCTCTTCTACATCTTCATCCATAAGCCAATGTCAGTTATCACTTAACTCATCTTCATTATTTCCACTCTCACTCCTTGTACTTCTTCCACATTTAGCCAATTTGCTAAAATGCCAAACGTTACCATAATTAAGTTTGGCTGAATTATTAAAAATGCCAATAACTTTATACGGTACAATAAACTTACTGCACCTTTTTTTCCATTTTCCTCTGGTGTTTCACTTTAACAAAATCACTAACAAACAATTTTACTTCTTTAACACCGTGTTTACTGTCATACTGTCTTTTGTAAATTTTCTGTGCTTTATTAATATGCTCCCTGTCTTTTTCACATGAGACTTGTTCTTGTCTCCCTTCTTTCATCCAAGCCTAGCCATCTTTGGTTATTGGATCTCTTCCTGTTAAAATGTTAAAAAGAGAAAATCCAGTCACTTTGGGCGTGATGCGGTAAACCCAAATTAATTTATTTATTTCTAATTTCCAATTTTTGCAATTTTTAATTGCCCTCTGTATGCTGCCCATCAGTACTCTTTTAAAGCCCTCCCCTGCGCCATTTTCTGCAGGATGATATAATGAAGTATGTCTCCATGTGATGTTGTTCCTAGACAAAAAGTCCTGTAACTCTTTAGAAATAAATTTAGGTCCATTATCACTTAGCACGGTTTTCGGTATGCCTTCTCATTGGAACAAATCATCAAGAAATGTTAGAAGTGTAGCAGAATTTACTCTCTCCTCCACTTTTAATTCAGGCCATTTGGAAAATAAGTCAATGAACACAAGGATATATTTTGCAACCCCACACTGATCCTGCACAGGCCCTAAGATGTCTACGCCTCCCAGGGGCTATTGGGACACTCCAATGAAGACAGAAGTGATCTGAAGGTTTTTAAACTTATATTTGCATTCATGCACTCTACACACTCACACACTAACCTTTCACATCATCTTTTGAAGTGGGTGTAGGAGCATTTTGGTTAGCATTATCTAATTCTTTTTTAGGCAAAATACCATATTCAGGGATCTTATGACCCAAGTATGTAACAGAATTAACTGCAAAGCGGCATTTGCTGATTTTCGCACTCAACCCCTTATTATTCAAACCTGCCAACACCTCTTTCACTCTTTTGCCATGTTCCTCCCGATTCTTCCCCATAATTAGGATATCATTTTGGAAGAACATAACCCCTTGATGATCCTTTAAAAGTTGGTACATTAGGTGTTGGAAGACCGCAGCGGCAGATGCTAACCCGAATGGCATGTGTTTGTATTGATAACACCCAAACGGGGTTATAAACGCAGTTAAATGTTTACTTTTTCGATGAAGGGTTACTTGGTGATATGCGGATGACAGATCAAGGGACACCGTTTGTCATCACCAGCATTTCGTTTATTTTTGGTAGGGGAAACTTGTATATGACAATGTTTTTATTTAGTCTATGCAAATTAATACATAGCCTCACCTTACCGTTAGCTCAGCGTGCAACCACGAGGGGTGCCAACCATTCACTCACCTCAATGCTCTCAATGAAGCCTTCCTTCTCCAGTTTGTCTAACTCTCCCTTGACTTAATTTTTTTTATACAAAATGGTATGTTTCTTACTCTGTGTGAGACTGGTATGTTTTCCTCCTTCAATCTTATATCCTATGTAAGAAACCCTGCAGTTCGCCTACACGGCCACACTTTGGGATATTCCTCCTTCATTTGTTGTGCAAAGAAATCTTTACTATCTAACAACAAAACTTGGTCCTGACTATGAGGATCTAATACGATACCCAATTTCCTCTGGTTCTTCCACCCTAAAACCGATGGTCCTTTTTCTGCTACATATAGGTTCCCCACAGACTCTCTCCTCTTAAATTCAAATTTGACAACTCTGTATCCGGCCATGGGTATTGGTTCCCTAGTAAATCTTTCCGATTAATGTAGGAACTAATTCACCATCTAGTGTACCTTTAAATTTCCCATCCCATAACGATCGGTTCACAGTTGTGCACAGGGACCCTGAGTCTGCTACAATGTCCACTGTGACACCACCCAAAGTAATAGAACATATGGGTTTGGACCTGGTACCTCTATCCAGTGCTAAAACATTAGTCTCAATGCACGAAACACAATTTATTTCATCATTATTCTCACTATCTGAAGACGCATTTTGTTCAGTGAGAAAGAATTTTTACAGTAGCATCAGAATTTTTTCCTTTTTTCGCCACACCTTAGCAAAGTGTCCTAATATGCCACAAAATGAAAAATTTTGTTTCCATGCAGAACAACACTTATCTTTTGCAAAGTGCTCCCTGCTACCACATCTGTAGCATGTATTACGATTGTCTCGTCCTCTCTCCTGATAGTCATTTTTACTATTGTTTGTTTTTTGCTCCCCCATTTTCATCGCATGGGAAGCCCATAATTTGAATACACTCTCTTTCTTTTCCTGTGATATTTCCAGCTGCTTTCACACTTCTTTTCGATAGTTCTGCTTTTTTAGTTATGGCTATAGCTTCCTTAAGATTTAAATCAATATATGCCCATAGTCGCTTTTGGATATTTGCATCTTTCCGTGTATGAGAATCTGATCTCTTATTAATTTATTGTGGAGATTTCCAAAATCTTACAAAATTGCCAGTTTTTTAAATTTGGCTACATATTCTTCTATCGATACTTATGCACCCTGCTTTCTTTGGAAAAAATGGAACTGGTCAATAGAGGTGCACACTGATGGCGTGAAGTGATTGTCCAGATCCTCAATTGCATTTTTAAATCCATCGCTTACCAAAGGTGCGCACATTTTTTCCCAATTGTTCATATATTCTCAACCCCTCCAGGCCTAAGGTATGTAGAAGTATTCTTTTCCTTCTGTTGGGTGGAAATTCTTCCCGAAGAGTCCTCTATAGTATCAATGAAATTTAGAAAGTACGCTTTCCATTGCTGCCACTTCATAACTGGTTCCCCCGGCACAGACAAAAATGACTTTGGTGGAGTTAAATAAAATTACTGTACATATGAAAAGGAAACCTTCCAAGAGATTGGCTGTCTCATGCTTTGTCCGAGCCTGGCTCTGGTAGCAGTATAAATAAAAAGCATGTGCAGTTGTTACTACATAACCAAGCCCGTTCACTTAGACTTAATGTGGAAAAGCATAAGCCCAACGTTGCAGCCTATTTGAGCCTGCGCATAGATAGCCCACTGACCAACTATCTGCTAGGTGCATGTGGATGATGGGAACGTTGTTTGTTATTCCACTTCAGGGCGGATACTGTTAAGTACTTACTGTGTTTCCCGTTAGGCTATCAGAAGAATCTTGGCACCACTCTTTGTGCCTGTGATGGTAGATCTGGGCAAACAATGTTGCATTTTACCTTTTTTTGTGAGTTTTATAAAAAGTACACTAAACAATTTTAGGCAATCAATTGGGCTCCATGAAGTAAATAATTGCACAAGTGTTCCAGTACAGCTGCCAAGATGGCACTGTGTTGTTTACGCTGCCGTGTGTCAACGCGCTTCACACATGTGACATAATCAAGCACAAAGGCTTCTGGGGCTCAGTTTTCAAGACCAGGTATGTGCGAGCTATGCTGTTACTGAAACTACTCCTGTGCAATGCGACGAGCAAGCCGTAAGTTCTTTATTTTTCAATGCGTAATCGTTCACAGTTGCTTATTAAGATTCAAGTTTTAGCCTCCCACTATATTGAATGTTTTGTACTAACATACAAGCTCTTGTCCACGTACATGCCCGATTCCTGCGTATTCTGATATATATATATATATATTTTTTAATTTGTCGTTCCTGGGGCGTATAAATGCCGAAATCTTCTAAATGATCCACTGTTTTACACTGTAGCGTGGGTTTGCTGGGGTCTTCATTATCCTCTTCGCCATTCTGTGGTAAAGTACTTTAAACACAGTTTAGTTGAAGTTCAGGTTTATTGCCAGAAGAGCCCCAGCACACGGAGCAAGGACAGCACAGGACAAAATATTGAAACTACAAATTTCGTGGTATATAAATATTGTGTAAAAATATCGAGCACAAAAATATTGTTTTCCTATACTTATAATGTAAATGACAAAATTTCCTAAAACAATATCGTTGTACACTAATATCAATTACAAAAATATTGTTTTATATATATATATATATATATATATATATATATATATATATATATATATATATATATATATATATATATATATATATATATATATATATGCCTTTGCGCCCCCTGTTGGATAACGAACAGGAGTGTAACCGAGACAGCCGTGCATGGGATGCCTTGACATACTGCGTATGTATTGGTAGTTGTGCATGGGAGATGGCACAATTTCTCGTGTGCAGTGACCACATCGAGGCGCTCCCCTATTGGGCTGTGTTGCGGATCGGTGAGATGGCGTGGGCTGAGCACACCTGCCCGGACCACCTAATGGATTGGCTCACCCTGGTGTTCCTTAAACACAACAACGACGTACTATTGGAACACATTGCACATGAAGCTGCACGGGCATTCATGGACGAGTAACTACGTACCTGCAACCACATCCTATTGCCACCCACAGCACAGGGACCAACAACTTGTTGCACAGTGGGGATTGCTCACATATCCCACCAAAACAGAGGACACGTCTCCCTTCGGTCGAGCTCTGGATGCATGTGTGTGGAATAACGCATGTGCACACACACCTGTCCAAGGCGACGCAGGTCCATGGTCCGAGCAACACAGCGTCGTTTGGGAACTTTGCCAATTCGGACACACTGCTCGGTGAGAGCACACACATGGCGATGTAGCACGACATGTGAACCTGTCGGACCCTCACACCTGATCACTGTCGGCAGAGCAGACAATTGCCGCACCCGGAGGCAGAGCACCATGCAGACCCCACGTACAGTGAGTCGTGCCCCCTCACACGGGGCACTGTGCAGACGCCAAATAAACCATCCGACTTATCCACAGCCCACACATAGAAGCCCCAGCCTGTGGTACCCCCGCATGGGATGGCCTTGACACCCACGAAAACAGCAACCCATGTCCCACAACGTTGTACACACATTCAAATCATTGCTCAGAGCTGTGGCATATCCTCCACACAAAAAAGAAGAAATGTTATGTGCCCACTTTGTGGTCTTATTTTTTACACTGAGAGGTAGATTTCAATGTCAGTCAAGGCTGGTGTGGTACTGCGAGGCTTTGCATTTGGGTGTTCTTAGGAAATCTAAGTTGTTGGGGAGCAAGGCAAGGTGGGCTGTGAGCGTTGCCATATGTGATAAATCTTGTCCATGTCAGCCCCAACATCATCTGCCCCTCGACATGTACCCATGCTGCGTGTAAGTGTCTTAAGCATGTCCGTGCCTGTTGTGGCCGTTGCCTCGTCCGTACTCACACGCACATGCCAATAAAGCCTATGCCACTCCACTGGTGTCTAACTGTGAGGTGTGTTGTAAAGATTGTCCACTCGTGTGCCACAATGAGCCTCGTCCCAACACAGGGAAGAACTGACTGTCGCATGTGCAACGGGGGTGTATCCCTTTGGCAAGCTCCGCCTCTGTGAGCCAGACATTGTTTTTGCATAGGTGCTGGACGACATCTGATGCAGCCCCATCACCTCCGCAGTCTGATGTGTCAGGGGCACACAGCCATCACCCCGCCACACACACTGGACACAGAACCCGTATGAGGGGAGTTTTGTACCACATTGCCTTCATTGCTGATGTTCTGTGATTGCTATGTGTGTGGGCTGCATTGTGGGGGAATTGCCTGTGCACGGATGGCGATGCACACACACATGTTGGCATATGGAGCCAGGTGCCCGTGCGGCCTTGCGCTGCTTGTGCTATCTCACTCCGTCTCTCTCCTTCGCTCTCTCCCGCCCTGTCATAGCAAACTTGTGAAAGCGATGGGTGCGCGGCTCTGAGCGCGGCACTCGAGTACTTCTTAAGTCTTTCAAACACCGAGGGGTATATTCTCAAGGACATATCGCCGAGTTAACGGCACTTTATCGCAACCAAAATGGTGATAAATTTAACGCACCATTCACAAGCTGGAGCAAACCGCCCATATCACCAGTTTACCAGCGATAGCAGTCTCAAAAAGCATCGTCACGGATGACTCCGGCAAATATTGCTAATGAGATTGAGAGTAGGCGTTCCCGTGCAAAAAGCAGCGAACACATCACTTCGCAAGTGTCTCAACCACCAGCAAGATCGTCGAAGAGAGTACAAAACAGGCGATAAGGTGCGTTAGTAGCAGAAAGTTTACACCTGCTCTGAGCTGGTGTAAAGTCGGACTACAACCTGCAATATGAAAGGGAGCCCAGCCCAGAGCCACACGTGAATGACAACAGATGCAATGGAGCCAACGATCATGCAGCTCGGACACCCAACACTGCTCCGACACCCCCCGCCACCAGCCCCTTGTCCGCCATCCCCCCGCACCTCCCCCCCACATAAACAAATGTGACAGCAACCGTAGGAAATCTGGAACGTAACAAATTGGCTGATGTCACATAATTATAGTAAAGAAGATGCATGTGAGGTTGGACAAATAAGAATCTCAGTCATCTATGGATTTACATATAAAACATTTTATTTAAACTAAACAAAACAACAAAATAAAAGTAGGTACAGGTATGGCGTGTCATCCCTCGACAATTTGTGAATCACAGCCTGCAAGACAAAAAGAAAGATAAGATTGTGCGTCATGCGTCCATGAAAGGAGAGAGAGAGAGAAAGAGAGAAAGAGTGAGAGAGAGGAAGAGAGAGAGAAAGAAAGAGTGAGACAGAGAGGAAGACAGAGAAAGAGTGAGAGAGAGAGGAAGAGAGAGAAAGAGAGAAAGAGAGAAAGAGTGAGATACAAGGAAGCGAGAGAGAAAGAGAAACAGGGTGAGAGAGAGGTAGAGAGAGAGAGAAAGAGTGAGACAGAGAGGAAGAGAGAGAGAAAGAATGAGAGGGAGAGAGGAAGAGACATAGAAAGAGAGAAAGAGTGTGAGAGAGAGAAAGGAAGAGATAGAGAGTGAGAGTGAGAGAGAGAGAAAGAGTGTGAGTAACAGAAAGCAAGAGATGGAGAGGGAGAGTGAGTGTTGACACTGTGGAGAAAATCCTCACAGCTCACCTTTCTGCCACTGGTGTGTCTCCAACCACGTGCTGGGACATAGTGCAGTCTTCAAGTTTAGTCATCTGAAACATAGTATAGAATCAGTAATGGCAGAGTACATACAACTGCACACGCCTAATTCTCTGTTTCGCCCCTGCGCACCCAGGCTGCTGCACCCCATCGACTCCCGCCGACCAGAGGTGTCTGCCCGCTCCTGTGCACCCAGGCTGCTGCACCCCATCCACTCCCACTGCTCGGAGGTGTCTGCCCGCTCTTGTGCACCCAGGGTGCTGCACACTATCCACTCCCACCGCCCAGAGGTGACTGCTCGCTGCTGCGGAAACAAGCCTCTCTGCTCACCTTCCGCCACCGGCGTGTGTCTAAGAGGGTCCACCACGTGCCGAAGCAACCTCCTCAGGCGTTGCGTACACGCGGTCAAGCCGAGCTCACAATTCAAAGTGGGTGTTGATTGCAGGATGGCCACGCATCATCGCAGGCTGCACACGCGCTCAGCTCTGGTAGCACTAACTCAGTGGAACTGAAGTCATCGCCTCGTGGCGGGAGGTCCGTGTCGGGGGGGGGGGGTCGTCAATCTGTGAATCACAGCCTGCTACACAAAAAGCAAGATAAGATTGTGCGTCATGCGTCCATCAAAGGAGAGAGGGAGAGAAAGAGTGAGAGAGAGGAAGAGAGAGAAAAAAGAAAGAGTGAGAGGTAGACAGAGAGAAAGAGAGAGAGAGAGAGGAAGAGAGAGAAACAGTGAGAGAGAGAAAGAGAGAAACAGTGTGAGAAAGAGGAAGAGAGAAACAGAGGAAGAGTGAGAGAGAGAGAAAGAGAAAGAGAGAGAGAGAAAGAAAAAAACAGAGAGGAAGAGATAGAGTGAGAGAGAGAGAGGAAGAGAGAGAGAAAGATTGTGAGGAAGAGATGGAGAGGGACAGTGAGTGCCCACACTGTGGACAAAACCCTCAGAGTTCACCTTTCCGTCACCGGTGTGTCTTCAACCACGTGCCGGGACATAGTGGAGCCCTCAAGCTTACTCATCTGAAACCTAGTATGGAATCAGTAATGGCAGAGTACATACAACTGCACACGCCTAATTCTCTGTCCCGCCTTTGTGCATCCAGGCTGCTGCACTCCATCCACTTCCACTGCCCAGAGGTGTCTGCTCGCCGCTGCGCACCCAGGCTGCTGCACCCCATCCACTTCCACTGCCCAGAGGTGTCTGCCCGCTGCACACCCAGGCTGCTGCACCCCATCCACTCCCACTGCCCGGAGGTGACTGTCCGCCGCTGCGCACCCAGGCTGCTGCACCCCATCCACTCCCACTGCCCGGAGGTGACTGCCCAACGCTGCGCTAACAAGCCTCTCAGCTCACCTTTCGCAACCTGCGTGTAGAAAAGAGGGCCTAGCACGTGCCGCTGCAAGCCCCAAGCCCGGGACCCGCAGACTCGGCACCCTGCATATCATGCAGCCCCGCTCCGCAGGCCACCAGGTCTCACATTTGGTGCTGGGTCTTGATTTCGCCATGGCAGAGGACATACCAGTGCACCGGGCTTTTCATCGCAGGCTGCACACCCGCTCAGCCCTTGCGGTGCCACTAACTCTGTGACCAGCGAGGCGACGCCACGTGGCGGTAGGCCTGCGCTGTCTGATGGCTCAGGCCTACACTACGGTCCAGCAGGGCACACAAAACCTGAGCTGTCCAGACCGCCGGGACGGGCCATCACTGCAGGCTGCACACCCGCTCAGCAGTTACGGTACCCGTACCTCAGTGGACCGAAAGTCACCGTCCCGTGCCAGTGTGCCTATGCCGGCCGCAGTGTATTCGGTGCGAGCAACTCTGAAATGGCGTCTAGCACGTGCGCCCGGTCTTTTTTATTGCGATACAAAAGGGGATGATGGACGGAACGTTTGAGCCAATCAAACACTCACCCCCAGTCAACTGATCTGGGTTTAATCCATCATCATTCTTTAGCTCACTCCACCACCCCAGTTCAGACATGACCATATGCAAATCAGTCTGACCCTGTGCCTCATGGGAACAGTCCAGCCCGAACTGCCAAGCCATGTCTTCCCTGGACCGGAAACAAGCATCCTAGGACCGGTTTCTGGCATTCCAGCCGTCATCAGCCAGGCTTGCTTGAATCCAGTGGCAAAGTGAGCAAGGGACCCACGTCTGGGCATACCCCCGCCAACTTAGGGCGAACAAAGCGATACAAAAGGGGATGATGGACGGAACGTTTGAGCCAATCAAACACTCACCCCCAGTCAACTGATCTGGGTTTAATCCATCATCATTCTTTAGCTCACTCCACCACCCCAGTTCAGACATGACCATGTGCAAATCAGTCTGACCCTGTGCCTCATGGGAACAGTCCAGCCCGAACTGCCAAGCCATGTCTTCCCTGGACCGGAAACAAGCATCCTAGGACCGGTTTCTGGCATTCCAGCCGTCATCAGCCAGGCTTGCTTGAATCCAGTGGCAAAGTGAGCAAGGGACCCACGTCTGGGCATACCCCCGCCAACTTAGGGCGAACAAAGCGATACAAAGGGGATGATGGACGGAACGTTTGAGCCAATCAAACACTCACCCCCAGTCAACTGATCTGGGTTTAATCCATCATCATTCTTTAGCTCACTCCACCACCCCAGTTCAGACATGACCATATGCAAATCAGTCTGACCCTGTGCCTCATGGGAACAGTCCAGCCCGAACTGCCAAGCCATGTCTTCCCTGGACCGGAAACAAGCATCCTAGGACCGGTTTCTGGCATTCCAGCCGTCATCAGCCAGGCTTGCTTGAATCCAGTGGCAAAGTGAGCAAGGGACCCACGTCTGGGCATACCCCCGCCAACTTAGGGCGAACAAAGCGATACAAAAGGGGATGATGGACGGAACGTTTGAGCCAATCAAACACTCACCCCCAGTCAACTGATCTGGGTTTAATCCATCATCATTCTTTAGCTCACTCCACCACCCCAGTTCAGACATGACCATATGCAAATCAGTCTGACCCTGTGCCTCATGGGAACAGTCCAGCCCGAACTGCCAAGCCATGTCTTCCCTGGACCGGAAACAAGCATCCTAGGACCGGTTTCTGGCATTCCAGCCGTCATCAGCCAGGCTTGCTTGAATCCAGTGGCAAAGTGAGCAAGGGACCCACGTCTGGGCATACCCCCGCCAACTTAGGGCGAACAAAGCGATACAAAAGGGGATGATGGACGGAACGTTTGAGCCAATCAAACACTCACCCCCAGTCAACTGATCTGGGTTTAATCCATCATCATTCTTTAGCTCACTCCACCACCCCAGTTCAGACATGACCATTTTATTGGCAGGGTCACGTGTCCTGTGACGCCTGTGATGGATGGGTGTGGTGTGGGTGTATACTAGCCGTAAGGGAGTGGCTGTGGCGTACTGACAACTAGGGTGTGACCAGCAGATCACTGCAATGAAAATCTGGGCCATGTAGCGTTGTTGTCCTTCCCTGTAAGCGTAAGCGGAGTGGGCTGGCCTGGCGTATGCCAGTCCTGCGTGAGGCTGTGAAGAATGACTCCGGAGCTGTGGGTGTGGCTCCGTCCTGGGCTGTATGAGAAATCCACTGATGCGGGTGTCCCTGTTGTAGTGCTGACGTCACCCGGGTCACAAGCGCCAATGTGTCACTCTGTGAGCCAAGTCCCACAACATGGCCAACATGGAAGGTACGGGGAATCACTGACCCTACATTCATCCATAGTTCCACACATGAAAGATGGTGGACATGAGACATCTGTGTGGATATGAATGTTTATTGCACATTCAGTGGAGTGTTGCAGCTGTAGCAATACAGGGCCATGCAAAGTTCAAGTTTCAGTTTTTGGCACATGGAGGGCAGCCAATTAGAGCCAAGCTTGTGTTCAGGGTTAGGCTGCGCCAACATATGTACTTATACAATTACTCCGCCAATCCCCAAGCACTTATAAATTCACTATACACTGCTTGCAGTACTCTAATGATCCAGTCTCTCCTGAGGGTCACTCATCAATACAACACTATCATATGCACTCATACACCTACACAGACACTCACACACCAGCACTCATCCAGAGTTACTCACACACCTAGTCAGTCATGCAAATAATCAATCACACTTCCATTTACTGA
Source organism: Calotriton arnoldi (assembly GCA_963921515.1). Taxonomy (NCBI): domain Eukaryota; kingdom Metazoa; phylum Chordata; class Amphibia; order Caudata; family Salamandridae; genus Calotriton; species Calotriton arnoldi. The sequence goes on along the minus strand of CAWUFW010001625.1, from coordinate 163,338 downwards.
CCTTTACAGTTATACACACAACACATCACTTATTCAAACAGAAAGAAACGCATAATTACTCTCTTATACAATCACTGATACAAGTACACACTCATCCATACAGCCACTCTCACAATCACTAACTCTCACGTATAGTCATTTATATACTCCAACTCTCACATACACTGTCTTTTACATATGTAGTTAGTTGGACATGTACCACTGAGACATCCATTCACTCACTAACACACCCATACACACACACTCACCCACGCATACAGCTGTTTCCACATGCACTCTTGAACCCATACACCCAGTGAATCAACCACTCAAACATGTATGTACAGAGTCACACACCTCCCACTCACCCACACACACTCAGGCACCCATACAAATACTCTGGCAACCAATTAATAACCCATATAGACACTCATGTAGCTACTGACCAACCCATGCAGCAGCTTATACAACAGCAAACAGACTGATATAGACATTCACACAGTTTAGTCACTAACCCATGCATTCAGTAAGACACATGTAATAACTCAGTTAAACAGTCAGTCACACACCCACTAAATCCTCCATCCAGACACTTATACACCCACTCATTCTTCAATACACCTTGGTATATATATATAATACATATTTAAACTTTAAAGAAAAACACATTCACTGGATGATGTCATCAGTGATGTCATTTGAGATGTCATCAGTGATGTCATCAGTGATATCACTGACCATGTCATGAATGATGTAATATGTGATGTCATCAGCAGTGCATTGCGGGGGCACGAGTTATAGTTAGCTGAACTAACTATAACAGTGGAATTTCTATGGTTTTGTACGAGTGAAATGTCCAGCTAACTATAACGTCCCTGAAACCTCTGGTTTTTCAGTGAATATCTATATATTCACTGAAAAAAACAGAGGTTTTAGGGACGTTATAGTTAGGCTGACATTTTACTCATACAAAAGCAGAGAAATTCAGCTGTTATGGAATAACTATAACTCGCGTCCCCGCAATGCACTGCTGAGGACGTCACATATTACATCACTCATGACATGGTCAGTGACATCGCTGATGACATCTCAAATTACATCACTGATGACATCATCCAGTGACTGAGTGTTTCTGAAAAATTTAAGAATGTTGTATATACATATATGCTAAGCTGTATTTGAAAAATAAGTGGGTGTATGAGTTTGTATGGATGATTTTTTGGGTGCGTGACTGACTATGACTGAGTGAATAAATGGGTCTTAGTGAATGTATGAATGAGTAACTACTCTGTGTGAATGTCTGTATCAGTCTGTCAGTTGATGTATACGTGGTTGCATGGGTTGGTTAGTAGGTACATGAGTGTGTATCCATTGGTTATTCATTGCTTGTTTGACTACCTGTATAGGTACCTGAGTGTCTGTGTGGGTAGGTGAGAGGCTGTGTGACTCCATGCATGGATGTATGAGTGGGTAAATCCCTGGGTGTATGGGTTCATGAGTGCGTCTGTGAGGGAAGGTATGGTTGAGTGAGTGTGTGTATGGCTGTGTCAGTGAGTGTATGGATGTCTCAGTGGTATATGGGTGAGTAACTGCATATGTGAAAGGCAGTATGTGTGTGTGTTGGAGTATATAAGTCACTGTATGTGTGAGTGAGTGTGAGAGTGGCTGTATTGATAAGTGTGTGCTTGTGTCAGTGATTGTATAAGAGAGTCAGTATGTGTTAGTAGCTGTATAAATAAGTCAGGTGGTGTGTGTGTATAACCTATAGGTGAGTAAATGGCAGTGTGATTGATTCTTTGGATGACTGACTAGGTGTGTGAGAAATTCTATGGGTGAGTGGTGATGTGTGAGTGTCTGTATGGGTGTATGAGTGCATATATCAGTGCCTGTTTTGATGAGTGGCTGCGTGTATGAGTGACTGTATAGGTGAATGAGTGGATGTGTGTGTAGACCTATGAATCAGTGAGTGGGTATGTACTAAGTTGTATTGGTGTGTCTATGGTTTCAAAAATGAGGACGTGCATGAAATATTAAGTGGATGATGTTATCAGTGATGTCATCAATGATGTCATTTGAGATGTCATTAGTGATGTCATGAGTGATGTAATATGTGACGTCATCAGCAGTGCATTGCGGGGGGGGCGAGTTATAGTTAGTCCGGCTAACTATAACGGCTGAATTTCTCTGCTTTTGTATGAGTGAAATGTCAGCCTAACTAGAACGTCCCTGAAACCTATATCTTTTTCAGTGAATTGCAAAGGTTTTTTAAATGCTAATTTCTAACTATAACATCCCTGAAACCTATGGTTTTTGCCAGTGAATTTCTAAGGTTTTTTAAATGCTAATTTCTAACTATAACATAGTAGTCACGTTTGCAGAGTGGTGGAGAAAGGAGGGCGTGGCCTCCGAAGACCTCTTAGCAATACCACTGTGTGGGACTTACTGGAGGTAACAGGAGGAGTAGTTGGCCCCCAAGGACAACATTGAGGGCCAACTACCCCTAATATTACCTCAAGTAAGTCCCACACAGCAGCATTGGTAAGTTCTCAAAGCAGGCCACGCCCCCTTTGCCCACCAATCTGCAAACGCGCTCCCTGGCGTGCTCTTGGATGGGGACTAAAGTCCCCTTTGCTGCTGGGGGTCGTTAGGGGCTGACTAGCCTACCTGACACCTCCAGTAAGCCCCAGATAGTGAGATTCCTGAGAGGTGGACACAGGCCATGCCCCCTTTCTCCACCACTCTGCAAACGCACCTCCTTGCACTCTCTTGGTTGGGGGATGATGTCCCCTTGCCTCCGGAGGGTCCCTGGGGGCCAACTAGCCCTCCTGCTCTCTCTAGTAAGCCCCACACAACTGGATTGCTGAGAGTGGTCTGAGGCCACGCCCCCTTTTTACACCACTCTGCAACCATGCCTCCTGGCGCACTGCTGCTCGGGGGATGAAGTCCACTTTAGTCCTGAGATCCTCAGGACACAAGAGGATCTCATCGCCCCACCATCAATGCCACCATCAATGCGCCAAGAGGTGCGTTTGCAGAGTGGTGTAAAAAGGGGCGTGGCCTCGGAACCACCTTTCAGCAATCCCACTGTGTGGGGCTTACTGGAGGTAAGAGATGGGCTTGTTGGCCCCTAACGACCATCAGTAGGGAAGGGGACTTCAACCCCCAACATAGAACGCACCAGGAGACGCGTTTGCAGAGTAGTAGTGAAAGGGGGCGGGGCTTCCGCAAGTTGCGGGCTTCAGTTATTTTTATTTTTTATTTTAGGAAGGGGGGCCGTGTGGCCCCCTTCCCCTGACCCTTTTGGGCCCTGGGGACACCATCCCCCGGGGCCAGACCCACTTTTCATTTTTTTTTTTTTTTAAACATACAAAGGGAGGGGGGCGTGGGCCACCCTCCCGAGGCCTATTCTGGCCCTGGGGACCCCATCTCCCGGGGCTAGGTCTTTGCTTATATTTTATTTAAGGGGAGGGGGGCTATGCGGCCCCCCTCCCCAGGCCGATTTTGGCCCCAGGGACCCCATCCCCGGGGGCCCGGCCAAAACTTTTTTTATGGAAGGGGGGCTGCATCTTCCCTGGGCCTCTTTTGGCCCCGGGGCCTGCCCTGCCTTTTTTAAAAATAATTTTGAAGGGGAGCTGCGTGGCCCCCCTCCTGTGGCCAATCTTGGCCCCGGGGACCCCATCCCCCAGGGCCCGGCTTTATTGTTTTAAAAAAAAATAATAATTAAAAGAGGGAGAGGGCCAGGTGACCCCCCTCTTGGGCCATTTTTGGCCCCGGGGTCCCCATCCCCCGAGGCTTGGCCTCTCATTGGGGACCGCAGGGTGAGTCCCAAGGCCCCCGCAGTCCCTGCTGGCTCCCCGCCTCGTGCTGGAGCCGGCATTGCTTTTGGGCAAAGGGAGCTGCTGACTAGCAGCTCCCTTTGCCCAAAAGCAATTTGCTTCGCTTCATGGAAGCTAGAGCAGTTTTCCTGCACTCGCTTCCATGAAGTGAAGCAGGAGTTTATTTTTTAAATTTCTAAGGAACTACTTAACGAATTTACACCATTTAACAAAAAGAACGCTTTCTGAACCAGAGCTACCTTTTTGCCAAATTTGGTGTAATTCCATTGAGCAGTTCAGGCTGTAGCTTTGTCTAAAGTTTCCTATGGAAATTAACATGGAGAAAACGCGTTTTGGGACCCCCCTTTTTTCTCGGGCCCCGCTTGACGAATCACCCTGAATCTTTCAAGACAGGAGCTGACCGGAGCGCCCCATTAGTTTTGAAAATTTCGCGAAGTGGTGCACATAAATTTAACATGCACAGTATACTATACCCCAGTAGGTATATTGCTGAATGGGTTTCTTATATCGCCCAGATAATGCCCCATGAGCCTTCAAAACGGGAGAGAAGGGGTACCTATAGTCACACAAATATCAAGGAATTCAGCAATATACCTACTGGGGTATAGTATACTGTGCATGTTAAATTTATGTGCACCACTTAGTTAGGATTATATGTAAATACACAGTTGTTTTGATTTGAGTGTAGAAGGGATCTCCTCTAGGTCCTGATGAGAAGCCAGGGGAGGGCTTCGAAACATGTCGACACAGGAGACACTGCTCATTAAAGCATAGTATCTCCATCTCATTCCCCACCTTTAACGATACCAGCTCAAAGGAACATTAACATTTATTTTTTCCACTGAGCCAGGTATTTTTTAATTTTTCACCATTCACTCACTTTTGACCCTTCCACTCACACTCCTACACCACACATAGTATTGTTTTTCATAACCAGTGCTCCCACGTAGTCGTAGGTTGTAGCACGCCCCATCCCGCAGCGGGGCGGGAAGACCCCGATGATGAAGCATGCCACCAAGGGTCCTTTTGGTGGGTGAGGAGTGTGAGTAGGTACGTCAGAGATATTGTGGATGATGTCATCACTGATGTCATCAGTGATGTCAACAGTGATGTCACTGACCAGGTCATGAGTGATGTAATATGTGAGGTCATAAGCAGTGCATTGCGGGGGCGCGAGTTATAGTTAGCTCAGCTAACTATAACAGCTGAATTTCTCTGGTTTTGTATGAGGGAAATGTCAGCCTAACTATAACGTCTCTTTAACCTTTGTTTTTTTCTGTGAATTTCTAAGGTTTTTAAATGCTAATTTCTAACTATAACATCCCTGAAACCTGTGGTTTTTCAGTGAATTTCTAAGGTTCTTTAAATGCTAATTTCTAACTATAACGTCCCTCAAACTTGTGGTTTTTTCAGTGAATTTCTATGTTTTTTTTAACAAGCAGTCGCATTTGCAGAGTGGTGGAGAAAGGGGGCTGGGCCTCCAACCAGCGCTCAGGAATTCCACTGAGTAGGACTTACATGAGGTACCAGGAGGGCTTCTTGGCCTCAAGGGCCCTCAGTTGTAAAGTGAACTTCATCCCCCAACCAGTAGTGCACCAGGAGGCACATTTGCAGAGTGGGGGAGAAAGGGGGGCGTGGCCTCCGAATAACTCTTAGCAATCCCACTGTGTGGGACTTACTGGAGGTAACAGGAGGGATAATTGGCCCCCAAGGACACCCTTGGGGGCCAACTACCCCTCCTATTACCTCCAGTAAGTCGAACATAGCAGGATTGCTGAGTTCTGATAGCAGGCCAAGCCACTCTGCAAACGCGACTCCTGGCACGCTCTTGGTTGGGGGATGAAGTCCCCTTTGCTGCTGGGGGTCCCTGGGGACGAACTAGTCCACCTGTTACCTCCAGTAAGCCCCACACAGTGGGATTGCTGAGAGGTGGTCGCAGACCACGCCCCCTTTCTCCACCACTCTGCAAACGCCCCACCTGGCAAGCTCTTGGTTGGGGGATGAAGTCCCCTTTCCTTTTGAGGGTCCCTGGGGGCGAACTAGTCCACCTGTTACCTCCAGTAAGCCCCACACAGCCGCATTGCTGAGAGGTGGTCAGAGGCCACGTCCCCTTTCTCCATCACTCTGCAAACATGCCTCCTGGCGCACTGCAAAAGACACACAATTGATGGACGGAATGCAGAACAATGTCATACATTCACCCCAGTACAGAGATCTGGGCCTAAATCCATTGTATTTTTGCTCTCCATGCCATTCCAGTTTGAACCCAGCCATATGCAAATCCGTCTTGACCCTGCACACTGCTGCTTGAGGGATGAAGTCCACTTTAGTCCTTTAGTCCTCAGGATACAAGGGGATCTCATCGCGCCACCAGCAGTACGCCAAGAGACGCGTTTCCAGAGTGGTGTAAAAAGGGGCATGTCCTCTGACCACCTCTCAGCAATCCCACTGTGTGAGGCTTACTGGAGGTAACAGGTGGGCTAGTTGGCCCCTAAGGACCCTCAGCATCGAAGGGGACTTCATCCCCCAACCAAGAGTGCGCCAGAAGGCGTGTTTGCAGAGTAGTGCAGAGAGGGGGTGGGGCTTCCGGTGAGTTGCCGGCTTCGTTTTTTTTTTTCGTTGACTGTTTTAGGCCCTGGGGACCCCATACCCCAGGGCCTGACCCATTTAAAAAAAAAAAAAAAGAATAAAAAGGAGGGCAGTGAAGTGGCTCCCCTCCTGAGGCTGATTTCGGCCCCGGGGATCCCATCCCCTGGGGCTAGGCGTTTCTTTTTTTTATCATTCATAAATGGGGAGGGGGGACATGCAGCCCCCTCCCCAGGACGATTTCGGCCCCAGGGACCCAATTCTCCAGGGACAGGCCATTTCATATATTATTATGTATTTTTTTTAAGGGGGGTCTGCGTGGCCCCCCGGGCCATTTTCAGCCCCGGGGATCCCATCCCCCAGGGCTGAGCCAATTTGTTGGGGACCGCGGGGGGAGCCTCAAGGCCTCCTGCAGGAGCAGGCATTGCTTTTGGGCAAAGGGAGCTGCAAACATGCAGCTCCCTCTGCCCAAACGCAATTCTGCTCCACTTCATGGAAGCTAGAGCATTTTCAGTGCTTTCACTTCCATGAAGTGGAGCAGTGTTTGCTATGGCTCGGAGGGAGCAGTGCTCCCGCCAAGCCATAGCAAACTGCATTGTCCCGGGGTGGGCACCCTGGGACATTGCTGGAGCCGGCTGAGGGGGGTGGTGGTCCCCAGGGCCATGGACGGGGGCCGTGCGGCCCCCTCCAACAATATTTAAGGTGGTGGTCCCCGGGGCTGTGTGTGGGGGGCTCAAGCCCCCACTTTAGTTTTAAATATAGCCCCGGGGAGGTGGCGGTCCCCGGGGCTTCGTGGTGGGCAGTAGCCCTCTACACATCTTTCACAATTCAGCCCCGGGGAGGTGGTGGTCCCCGGGGCTGCAGGGGGCCGCGTGACCCCCCGCATTTAACATAATTCACCCCAGGGAGGTGGCGGTCCCCGGGGCTGCATTGGAGGGGCAGGAGCCGCCCCCACGCATTATTTTTATGAACAAAGCCCCGGGGAGGTCCTTGGGGCTGCGGGGGCCGCATTGCCCCCCACATTGAATAGATAAGGCCTGGGGAGGTGGCGGTCCCCGGGGCTGTGGGGGCCCTCATGGGCCCCCACATGTATTTTGATCATTGCCCTCGGGAGTCCGCGCTTCGTTTTTCAAAAAATATTCGGCCGGATTTGCGGATCCAACGTGAATTCCTCAGAAACAAATGTTTAAAATGCTTTTTTAGGGGCTGGGGGTCAGGGTGTTTCTACCCTGCCCCCTTTTCTTGATTTTTAACCTTTTTTGACCTTTTTTCTTGTGACTCGGTTCAACTGAGTCGCAAGATGGCTGCCAACACTTCCTGGTTTGAAGTGTTGGCAGCTAATCAGATCTCAGGCACGAGATCGGGAGGGTTTGCGGATCCTCCGCAGCCATATTTGTATATCTGAGAAATGTTTAAATTTCTCAGGAACTACTGAACAGATTTACACCATTTAACAAAAAGAGTGCACTCTGGACCAAGAGCTACCTTTCTGCCAAATTTGGTATAATCCCGTTCAGCAGTTCGGGCTGTAGTTGCGTCAACAGTTTCCTATGGAAATTAACATGGAAAAAAAGCGTTTTGGGACTCCCCTTTTTCTCTGCCCGCTTGACGGATCACCCCGAAATTTTCATGACAGCAGTTAAGGTTAGTGGACGATAACTTTTGAAAATTTCACAAAGATTCATCAAACGGCGCCAAAGATTTTGGCAAAAGAAAGAAACGCTTTTTGAATAGAAACAAGGTCCTTACTATAACTACCTACTGCCGACTGCCAGTAGGTAATATATATATATATATACACACATACACACACACTAAATTAAAAAACGTAACAAATTAACTGGATTTTTTTTTTTTTTTTTAAACAATAACGTAGTTATAATACATAGATTATTCCCACTGCAATCTGTGCAACAGTAGGGAAAGTGTTGGACTCATGAGGGGTAACAATTTACTATTCCCACTCCAGTCTGTGCAACAGTAGGGAAAGCGCTGGACTCAGGAGGGGTACATTTGACTATTTCCTCTCCAGTAAGTACAACAGTAGGGAAAGTGTTGGATTGCAGAGAGGTAAAATTTACTGTTTCCATTCAAGTCTGTGCAAAAGTAGGAAAAGGGTTGGACTCAAGAGGAGCAAAATTTACTATTACAACTCCAGTCTGTGTAACAGTAGGGAAAGGATTGGATTGCGCAGGGGTACAATTTACTATTCCCACTTTAGTCTGTGGAACAGTAGAGAGTAGTTCACTTCAAACAAATAAAATATGTTAACAAGTATATTAAAAATCAAAAAATATAAATAATTAAATATATATAAATTATAAAAATAAAGAAATTACATATATTACAATATTTAATACATATTTTAAATTAAAAGAAACAATATTAACATAATTAAAAGACCACACTACATTCTCACAATCATAACAACCAACAAATATAATGTTCTTTATAACTAAAAAGCATAACACAATTAACACTTAACATAATAAATAACGCAATTTTTAATGAATGAATAATTATTTTTACATTTATTATTGCTTAAATAACTTCCTACTCTATATCTCAACAAAACTAAACACACGCCTAAAATAAATTTTACAAATTATAATTGCAAATTTTACATAATTATCACTTAAACAATTAATAGTAATTAACTAATAATAAAACAATTATATTTAACTTCCTACCCTTTATCTCTACAAACCCAATAACCCACACCTAATATATAAATGAAAACAAATGAATTACATAATTAACAGATGTAATTATGAATGAAACAATTAATAATATTTAACTAATACATTAATTTTATTTAATTAACTTCCCAACCTTCACCTTTTTAAACCCAACAACCTGCACCTGATATATAACTAAAAAAAACATAATTGCACAATTTACATAATGTATTGTCAATTGAATAATTATTAATAATTAACATTATTATAATTTATTTTTATTTATTTTATTTTTTTGTAGAGCGCAACATTCATCCCAGAGGGATATCACGGCGCTGAGGAGGCAGGTCCTAGAACTGAGGAGTAGAACTAAGAATATCAAGGACTACTCAGACAGGGAATAGAAATGTTTTTAGTTTTTTCCTGAAGATGTTGTAGTCTGTGGCCAGTCGCAGCTCTACTGGCAGCCCATTCCACTGTAATGCTGCGAGGTAAGAAAAGGAGCGTCCCCCGGCCCTAGCTTATTTAATCCTTTTTATCTTGGCAAGAGCCTGGTGGTGTGACCTCAGGCATCTAGGAGGGGTGTAGAATTGAATTTTACTGTGAAGAATCTTGGGGCCAATACGATGAAGTGCCTTAAAAGTGTGCCCCAGGAGCTTGAATCGAGCTCTTTGACGCACAGGCAGCCAGTGAAGTTGTTTCAGGCAGTCAGTTGCTGAGCTGTATCTGCCCTTATTGCATACTAATTTTGCTGCAGCATTTTGCACCACCTGCAGGTGTTTGAACAGGTAGTCTGGCATACCAACAAACAGGGCATTTCCGTAGTCCAGCCTACTTACAAGCAGAGCCTGTGTGACTGTCCTCCTGTGTTCTAAAGGAATCCAAGGGAAGAGTCTTTTTAGAAGCTTCAATGTGGCAAAACTTTTCCCACATAAAGTCCGAACATGATCCTGCATGGCTAATTTGTTGTCCATAAGGACACCCAATTTTTTTGCGCACTGCTTGGGTGCTGGGGCGTGTCCTGATGAGCGGGGCCACCATGAAGCATCCCAGATATTGTTAGCTCCGCCAAAGAGCAGAATTTCAGATTTGTCTGCATTAAGCCTAAGACAGTGATCCGACATCCAGCTTGCCATTTCAGTAAGGCAATTGTTGAGGTTGGCCCTAGTACTCTCGCGCTCATCTCCAATAGCTATTGTTAGTTGCGTGTCGTCCGCGTAGGAGCAGATATCGAAGCCCCATTTGGTACCTATTTTTGCCAAAGGTGAAACATAGGCATTAAAGAGGGTTGGGCTAAGAGATGCTCCCTGGGGGACGCCACAACTTACGTTCTTTGGCTTGGATGAAAAAGCGCCGAGTTGTACAGTTTGCGTTCTGTCATTAAGGAATGAACTGAGCCATTGAAGGGCTTTTGCATGTATCCCTTTTGCATGGAGATTTTCAAGTAGTAGCTGGTGGGATACCGTGTCGAATGCCGCCGACAGGTCTAACAGAATCAGGGCAACTGACTTACCCTGGTCCAGTAGTACTCTTATATTGTCGAAGACAGCCAGCAGGGTTGCCTCGGTGCTATTTGTAGCCCTGAAGCTTGTTTGAGAAGGGTCCAGCAGGCCATTTAGTTCCAAGTAGGCAGACAACTGTCTGTTGACCAGTTTCTCCATTACTTTGGAGAGATAGGGGAGTAGGGATATCGGCCTATAGTTTGCTGGGCTTGTCACATCTAGGCCTGCCTTCTTCAGCAAGGGAGTGACCATGGCCTGCTTCCATATTGCAGGGAAAGTTGCTGTCTCCAGTGATTTATTAAATAGCTCTGTAACATAAGGGCAGAGAGTAGAGATAGCCTGAGAAAAGATGAAATGTGGCAGGGGTCAAGGGGGGATCTTGATTTGACTTCCCCCATTGTTTTGGCGACTTCATCTACAGAAAGAGAGGCAAAGCTACCTAGCTGTGCCGGGGTGTTGGGAAAAGGATCCATAATTTCCCAGTTGATGAAGTCTGTCGGAGCAGTAACGTTAAAAGATGAGTATATAGTACTTATTTTGTCCATAAAGAAGTTACTAATAATTTCGCAGCTATCTAATGATGGTTGCAGGGTTTGTGACATGCACAAGGGTTTACAAAGTTCATGTATAATTTTGTGTAACTCTTTCGCTGAGTTACTGTTTTCACTTATTCTGCAAGCAAAATATGTTCTTTTAGCTCCCTTAATGGCATTGTTGTATTTCCTAAGATTAGTTTTGTATAGAGATTTGTCAGCGACCGATCTGGATAATCTCCAGTTGTGTTCAGCTATTATGCACTGCTTTTTCAGTGCCTTGAGTTCAGTTGAGTACCACTTTTCCGATAGGCGTCTTTTCGTGGAATTGGACCGACGTTTAGGGGCACAGTGGTCTAGTGACTTATTAATTACTGCTTCAAGACATGCCACGCTTCCATCAATGGGAAGCAAACCTAGAGCCTCTAAGTGGTCAATGTGAAAATGGAGCTGGAAGAGGTCAGGAGTGACTAATTTCCAAGCTCGATAGGAATCGGGTGTAGGTGTATAAGCGGTCATTGAGATAGTGGGTTGGGTAAATGAAAAGATGATAAGTGAGTGGTCGGTCCATGCAACGGGTTTGATCTCTTCGATGAGGATAGATTCCATATTAGAAAAAAGTAAGTCCAGGGTGTGTCCTGCTATGTGGGTAGGTCCCTTAATCCATTGTTCGAGTTGAAGAATCTGCATGTCGTTGTCCAAGTGGTTAGCCATTGTATTGTTTGTCTTTTCAAAATGAACATTAAAATCTCCCACTACTAAAAAGTGTCTGTACTTTAGACAAGCAGGGAATAGCTGTGCGAGTAGCTTGGCACTGAGTTCTGCATGGTAGCCAGGGGGATTGTAGATTACGGCTCCACCCAATAGGGTATGGTTTCCTTTGGATACTTGAAATGGAAGTATTTCGTGCTCTCCTAATTGGGCTACTACATTAGGGGAGCAGGTTAGGAAATCTTTGAAAATTATTGCGAGTCCTCCGCCCTTCCGCCCCTGTCTGTCTTGTCTTAAGATTTTGTATTCTAGTGGTAAGGCAGTAGCAATATCGGGGCAGTTATTATCGCCCAGCCAGGTTTCAGTAATGAAAACCAGGTCGGGGTTTACCTCCTTGATAGTGTCCCATATTTCTAACGAGTGTTTGGGAACTGATCTGGCGTTCAAATATAAACATTTAAGTCTGGTTGGGTCGCCTGCTTCTTTTAGTGGTTTCTCAGCCCTAGTCAGACTACACCATCTGCAGGTTAGGCATGAAAATGGTCCTTCCACAACTTCTGGGGACGCTTTTGCACATGTAGGGGTCGATTCCGATTCGGGCCGGAAAAAATACCGATCGACACGTACCCGTGGCGCACGACACGCCAAGTACGATGCAAGGCGCGAAAAATCCGACCGACACGTACCAAAACCAAGTCGACCGACCGAGCCGCACGGAAAACAGCAATCCGGCCGGAAAAACACGCGAATCCAACCGACCGACACGCACCCGGAACAAATCCGACCGAAACGTACACGCGAACTCCAAACCGCAAAGTACGATGCAAGGTGCGAAAACCACGACCGAGTCGGACGGAGGACAAGCCGTACGACCGACACGCATACAAAACCGAGCCGAAGCAACACAATACACCGCGACCGGACGCGTACGCAGCATAGAAAACTGCACAAACACAGCGTGAACGAAACGGAGAACACCGTACGAGACCAATGCAGGGTCCGACTCGGTCACAAGAACGTTTCCAACATACACAAACAGCACAAAGGAAAAATCACCCAAAAAAAGGCCAAACAAGCAATTACCAAGCCAATAAATACTGGGGGGTGGGGACAGAGAACAAAGACACACCCACAACTCCACCTATATAAAGGACACAAATCACTACCATGAGCCTTTGCAAATGCCATTCCACTGCCAGCACCCAAGAGAAAGCAACCACACACCCACAGCTCATCCCTCACACAAGCCACACACCATCAGCACACCAACAAATACCTACCTCACATACACCCAGCAAAACACACACTCACACACCCTCACCTGCACACCAACACACACATCACTACCCATCACCATGCCCCCCAAGAAGAATCACAAGTTCCTAGATTGTGAATTGGAAGTCCTGGTAGACGAGATCCTCAGGGTAGAGCCACAGCTGTTTGGCACATTGGTCCAACAGACCCCCATGTCGCAGAAAACCAAGATGTGGGAGAGGATCATCAACAGGGTGAACGCCCAATCACCATGTCGGCGCACAAAGACCGACATCCAGAACAGGTGGTATGACGTGCGCAGGAGGGTACGGAAACTGCTGAAGCAAGACTACATCAACAGCCAACACACCGGCAGTGGCCCTCCTGCCAAGCCAATATACCTCAGGCCCTGGGAGGAGAAGGTGCGGGCCATCCTTCCGCCAGTGAGCGTATATGGACTAGAGGACATCCCAGAGCCTGGTGAGTACACAACAAATGTACACAATATACTGCCACAAAACACACACACATCACTGTCAAGGGGAGAGTCAAACCATGCACTCATAGCAATTACACAGCAACCAGAACAGAATCATCCCAAAATGTGTATGTCAGTCAGATAAACACAACACATGCCATCAAAAAAGTCACATCCAACTGTGCCAACACATGTACAAACACAACCACAACTACAGCTAGGCAGTGGCACAAATAGAACTAACAAACACATCCACACATGTAGCCACCACAACAACACCAACACACAGTGAAGACCACTCAAAGGAAGGAATTCTGTGTATGCTGGCCAAGTCAGTGTAGCCAATAGCATCATGGGAGTCGCAGTCACACATATTGCCCCCCACAACTGTCCCATCAACACCACCATGAACCATGCGCACATCACAGGGAGTGGAGAAGGACTCACAAGATGGCTGACACTGGCTACTGCTGTGGGGAGCACAAGGCCCTGCTGGCAACTGTGCACCAACAAACAGCAGGACACCACTGACTGACATCCTGAGAGACAACTTACACTCCCTGCAATGCAAGCACGTTCCATGGTGGGATATCTAGCTGGCTGGGTGGGAAGGGGGACTTGCAGCACTGACTATAGTCACAAGCACCTCCCCTCACACACCCCCAACACAAACTCCACAGTACCCACCTGGTAGAATGCAATGCCCTCCATCCTAACACAAGATCCCACAAAGAACCACCATCCTGGGTTATGTTGTGTGAAGCACAGGGACACTCTTGGGACTCTTAGCCAAACAACTGCCAGGACAACACTCCCAGCCATCCCGTCAGCACAGCCAGCCCACCCCACAGGGAAGCAGAGTCAAAAGGAAGGAAGCATGGGCATGCTGGGAAGGGGGTGGAGGCAATAGCATGATGGGAGTCGTAGTCACTGATATTGGTCACCCCCACAACTGTCCCATCAACACCACCCTGAACCATGCTCACATCACAGGGAGTGGAGAAGGACTCACAAGATGGCTGACACTGGCTACTGCTGTGGGGAGCACAAGGCCCTGCTGGCAAATGTGCACCAACAAACAGCAGGACACCACTGACTGACATCCTGAGAGACAACTTCCACTCCCTGCAATGCAAGCACGTTCCATGGTGGGATATCTGGCTGGCTGGGTGGGAAGGGGGACTTGCAGCACTGACTATAGTCACAAGCACCTCCCCTCACACACACCCCCAACACAAACTCCACAGTACCCACCTGGTAGAATGCAATGCCCTCCATCCTAACACAAGATCCCACAAAGAACCACCACCCTGGGTTATGTTGTGTGAAGCACAGGGACACTCTTGGGACTCTTAGCCAAACAACTGCCAGGACAACACTCCCAGCCATCGTGTCAGCACAGCCAGCCCACCCCACAGGGAAGCAGAGTCAAAAGGAAGGAAGCATGGGCATGCTGGGAAGGGGGTGGAGGCAATAGCATGATGGGAGTCGTAGTCACTGATATTGGTCACCCCCACAACTGTCCCATCAACACCACCCTGAACCATGCTCACATCACAGGGAGTGGAGAAGGACTCACAAGATGGCTGACACTGGCTACTGCTGTGGGGAGCACAAGGCCCTGCTGGCAAATGTGCACCAACAAACAGCAGGACACCACTGACTGACATCCTGAGAGACAACTTCCACTCCCTGCAATGCAAGCACGTTCCATGGTGGGATATCTGGCTGGCTGGGTGGGAAGGGGGACTTGCAGCACTGACTATAGTCACAAGCACCTCCCCTCACACACACCCCCAACACAAACTCCACAGTACCCACCTGGTAGAATGCAATGCCCTCCATCCTAACACAAGATCCCACAAAGAACCACCACCCTGGGTTATGTTGTGTGAAGCACAGGGACACTCTTGGGACTCTTAGCCAAACAACTGCCAGGACAACACTCCCAGCCATCCTGTCAGCACAGCCAGCCCACCCCACAGTGAAGCAGAGTCAAAAGGAAGGAAGCATGGGCATGCTGGGAAGGGGGTGGAGGCAATAGCATGATGGGAGTCGTAGTCACTGATATTGGTCACCCCCACAACTGTCCCATCAACACCACCCTGAACCATGCTCACATCACAGGGAGTGGAGAAGGACTCACAAGATGGCTGACACTGGCTACTGCTGTGGGGAGCACAAGGCCCTGCTGGCAAATGTGCACCAACAAACAGCAGGACACCACTGACTGACATCCTGAGAGACAACTTCCACTCCCTGCAATGCAAGCACGTTCCATGGTGGGATATCTTGCTGGCTGGGTGGGAAGGGGGACTTGCAGCACTGACTATAGTCACAAGCACCTCCCCTCACACACACCCCCAACACAAACTCCACAGTACCCACCTGGTAGAATGCAATGCCCTCCATCCTAACACAAGATCCCACAAAGAACCACCACCCTGGGTTATGTTGTGTGAAGCACAGGGACACTCTTGGGACTCTTAGCCAAACAACTGCCAGGACAACACTCCCAGCCATCCTGTCAGCACAGCCAGCCCACCCCACAGGGAAGCAGAGTCAAAGGAAGGAAGCATGGGCATGCTGGGAAGGGGGAGGAGGCAATAGCATGATGGGAGTCGTAGTCACAGCTCTACATTCCCCACCACATGGCCCAGCAAGCTCACACTCACGCATGCACATCCCACAGAGAGTGGAAAGGCCCATCAAAGATGTCTGACACTGTTGTGTGTCGTGGGGAGCACAAGGGCATGCTGGGTACTGCACACCAACCAACAGCAGGACACCACTGTCAGCCATCTTGCCATTGCTCTCACACCCACACACACTGAACTCCACACAAAAGCAAGTAAGTATGGGAATGCTGGGAAGTGGGGTGGAGGCAATGGCATGATGGGAGTCGTAGTCACAGACATAGCTCACCCCCACAACTGTCCCATCAACACCACCCTGAACCATGCTCACATCACAGGGAGTGGAGAAGGACTCACAAGATGGCTGACACTGGCTACTGCTGTGGGGAGCACAAGGCCCTGCTGGCAAATGTGCACCAACAAACAGCAGGACACCACTGACTGACATCCTGAGAGACAACTTACACTCCCTGCAACGCAAGCACGTTCCATGGTGGGATAACTGACTGGCTGGGTGGGTGGGAAGGAGGTCCGGCTGCCAACCAAACACAACCAATGCAGACCATGTTCACACCCCAGAAAATACATAGAAATGCCCAAATAATGCAGGACAATGTGCCACACCAATATCAACCCCTGACTGTGACGACTCAGGACAATGCAATGTACAGGCCCGCACCCAGAGGCACAGTCACAACTGTCATGTGTGTCAACCATTGATGCCTGCAGAAACATGACATACATTGTTTGTGTCTCCCAAAAACAGGTGATGATGGGGACACAGCAGCAGACGCTGAGGAGTCCCAGTCCCAGGCTCAAGAGGATGCCGAGCTCACTGGCGTCGTACAGCCTCTGTCCTCCTCGGACGATGAAGAACAACCTGGCACATCCGGTGCAAGTCAACATGCAGCACCAGCAGGACCACCAGCTGCAGCACCAGCAGGACCACCAGCTGCACCCCCTGCATCCACCCCTACAACGACTGTCACCACGAATACCATCCCTGCCGACATGGACAGAATAAGGAGCAACACCAGCACAGTGACCCTGGACCAACCTGGGGCCATGGACACCACCACCACCACCAACCCCCAAGGTGGACCAGGGTTATCTGTGCGTGCCACTGCACACACTGCACATGTCAGCAGGGGTGGTGGGAGGAGTGGGAGACAGAGGTCGCTGCTTGCAGACGTTGCTGGTGTGCATGATGACCCACAACTGGTACGCATAGCTGATGCGTACCAGTCCAGCACCGGAGAGCTCAGCCAGGTAGTGGGGCTCCTCAGAGACATTAAACAGCAGCAGGCTGCCCATCATGCCCGCTTGGACTCCCACATGTCCCACGTGGAGTCACACATGTCCCGTGTGGACTCACACATGTCCCGCGTGGAGTCCAAGTGGGATGCACTGCATGAGATGACGGCGGTGCACAGGGACATTTTACAATGCCTCCGCCAGATGAACAGCAACCAGTCCACACCTCCCTGTGTGCCAACAACATCTGGTGCCGAACAAACTGCAACTGCCACAGGGAGGGAGGAGGACTCTGGCGGAGAGTCCCCTGCACCGCAGCAGCCTGCACTTGAGGGCTTCCCCCAAGAAGAGGGGTCGTCCGAGGAGGGAAAAGTGAGAGGCCGATGGCCAAGCGCAACTCCCAGGAAGCCTGAACCTGTTCTGGATGTTCGCCTTTGTGCACAGACTGTTCACCCTGTTGACGGCAACACTACTCCCACACATTGCATGGGGAGTACAAGTTGGACCAATGTGTCAGACAACTGTGGCCCCGATACTGGGGATCCTGTCTACCCGGACTTTCAATTCACCTAGGAACTTGGGATTGCAAAATTCATGTACAGCACAACCCATCCTATGCACTATTAACACAAATGTATCACAATAAACACACTAATACACCATACTTGCCTCTGTCGTGATTCCAACGTGGGTGCTGTTATGGGGATGATGAACTGCAAAATTACACTGTGTATGCGAACTGCAACAGCAAGGACAACACAGGCATGTGAGTACAGGAAACGTGACACACATGAGGGAGACACACCACCAGGGCTACACGACACATACACACCTAGGCCATCTGACTCATTGCCTACACTGATGTTGCCAGGGAAGACGGTGCAATGCACAGACACCACACCCATTCCCAGTTGTAGTCAAGAAGCCCACAGGTGCAGTAAGCAAATGGCAGTCAAATGTGTGACCACAGACAACGCACATCACAAAGTGAAGCACAGGTTTATTACACAGTTGCAACATGCCGTAACCACTACAGATGCAAGGTAACCCCACCTGGCAGCGGGCACACAGTCAACAACTGTAGACGGAAGGAAGTCCATGGGTGTGGCGCACATCACCTGTAGGGACACAACAGCTACCAGCCTGGATGTGCAATCACGTCGTCGGTGGACACAGTTGACCAAACGAATCTGAAAGTACCCTGTGAAGGACAGAAATGACACACAGTCAAAAGCAATGGAGTACAGGACAGAACAGCAAAACACATGCACAATACATGTTACAAGATACCCACCCAGAACCAAGTTAGCATGTCAACACTGTTGGGGAGTACAGCCCACCTGTCACCACACATCGCAACACACATCCAGTCAAGTGGCCCATGGACACACTCCCACAGCACCAGAGCACCACCCACACATCATGCCAACTCACATCATTGACATGACACCTCAGGATACTCACATTCAGCTGAAGAAGTTGGTGATGAGCTGTGTGCGGACATCACCATCACCATCATCATCATCATCGTCACTGGCATCGTGGTCCAGGCCAGGATCCTCCACAGGTGGCGGATGTTGGTCATTGTCATCCTGGATGAGAGGCAACTCCTTCCGCACTGCCAGGTTGTGGAGCATGCAGCAGACGATGATAATCTTGCACACTTTCGCTGGGGCATATGGGAGGGACCCTCCGGTCTTGACCAGGCAGCGGAAGCGGCTCTTCAGGAGACCAAAGGTCCGCTCAATCACTCTCCTGGTCCGACCATGTGCCTCATTGTAGCGCATCTGGGCAGGTGTCACAGGGTTCCTGAGGGGTGTCAGCAACCACGGCATGTTGGGGTATCCCGAGTCACCTACGGACAGACAAGTGCACATTAGCTGACTTGGAAAAGTGGGCAGAATACTACAGATCAGATCACACACAATGGCACAAAGTCAGTACACACCGACAAGCCAGGCACGCTGGTTCTGCATCTGTGCCATCATCCTGGGGATGCGACTACTCCTCATCACAAAGGCATCGTGTGCTGAACCAGGGAAACGGGCACACACGTGTGTGATGGTCATGTCTGCAAGACACACCACCAGTGCATTGACCGAGTGGTAGTGCTTGCGGTTCCTGTAGGCCTGCTCCTGGGCCTGTGGTGGTACCAAAGCCACATGTGTCCCATCAATGGAGCCAATTACATGCGGCATCCTCCCCAGGGCATAAAAGTCACTCTTCACGTCAGTGAGTCGTACGCAGTCTAGGGAAATAGATGTACCGGTTCAGGAAGAGCAACATTGCCGCCAAAACATCGCGGAGCACACGGCTGAACATGGTCTGTGACATCCCACCAGCAGTCGCCACAGTATGTTGGAAGGTACCAGTGGCAAAGAAGTGTAGGGCTGCCATCACCTTCACCTTGGGGGTCAGCACTGTAGGATACGGCCGGCCAGGCTGCAAATGTGGGGACAACTGCACTGCCAAATCCTCAATCAGCTGCCTGGTGAAGCGGTACCGTCGGATGCTGTCCCGTTCCACCATCGTTGCCAGGTCTGGGAATGGCCGATGGACAGCAGGAGCCCTGCAGTGCAGAGGAGAAGTAAGCAAGATTGTCAGTCACCCCACATATGCGGCATTGAACACACTCAAGATCCCAACATACATCATTATGAGGCACAACTACATGAAGTGTGCAGTACCGGAAGGACATGTATGGTACATACATGGCCAACATCTGTCAACACGGTCCAACAGGTGGCATCAATTAGTCCCAGGTTGGCCCATTGGATATCATGAGGCCGTGTCACAGTTCCCATCTCCTGCTGCCGTGTCACAATAACCCCCACAGGGACATGTGAGGACAGATGTGCCCCAGGCACCACAGCTCAACGACAGGTACATTCCCAGGGACCCTGTAATGCCACATGGACACTGGCATTACATGGAGTATCATGTATACACCACAGCAAAACAACCATGACCCCCACAGGTAGTGGCCCCACTTGCCACGGCAGGACAGACATGGACGTCTGTGACACACACGCACAACATCAGAGTCCATGCACACACAACGTGGATGTGGAGACTGTCTCCCATTGTGCACATGAAATCAGAGACATTGTAAACACCACATGCACAAAGACTGTGGAGGACCATCACTATTGTGCCACTGGGTCACCCTGGCTCAAACATACCGTCCCACATGGGACTCACGGGGTATGTGACATGACATACACCACTGTGAAATGTGACCATGGCACATGCACAGATATGAACAGTTGCACATCACAGTGGTCACGTACACGTAACACCCAGGATCCTGTCCCCATGAACACGTGCACAGCCTGGGGGTGGCTGCCCACAGGTGACACCCACAGGACAACATGTACACCAACATACACACAATAGGAAATGCAGCCTTACATGCCTTATGATAAAGTTTGGACAGGCTGTCGTGTGGTAGGTGTGCCCCTCACTCCCTGGGAGCTATCTGTGGCTGGCATATGTCCATCTGAGACAGGCATGCTGACATATGCCAGTCACATGTACAGTGATGCGTTGAACTGCAATGGACCGATCGGTGCCTCCGGCCGGCCCATTGCTTTCAATGTGTGCGGGTACGCGTTGTACCCCTGTGCGCGTTGAACTGCAATGGACCGATCGGTGCCTCCGGCCGGCCCATTGCTTTCAACGTGTGCGGGTACGCGTTGTACCCCTGTGCACGTTGAACAGCAATGGACCGATCGGTGCCTCCGGCCGGCCCATTGCTTTCAATGTGTGCGGGTGCGCGTTGTACCCCTGTGCGCGTTGAACTGCAATGGACCGATCGGTGCCTCCGGCCGGCCCATTGCTTTCAATGTGTGCGGGTACGCGTTGTACCCCTGTGCGCGTTGAACTGCAATGGACCGATCGGTGCCTCCGGCCGGCCCATTGCTTTCAATGTGTGCGGGTACGCGTTGTACCCCTGTGCGCGTTGAACTGCAATGGACCGATCGGTGCCTCCGGCCGGCCCATTGCTTTCAATGTGTGCGGGTGCAGCGTTGTACCCCTGTGCGCGTTGAACAGCAATGGACCGATCGGTGCCTCCGGCCGGCCCATTGCTTTCAATGTGTGCGGGTATGCGTTGTACCCCTGTGCGCGTTGAACTGCAATGGACCGATCGGTGCCTCCGGCCGGCCCATTGCTTTCAATGGGTGCGGGAACGCGTTTTACCCCTGTGCGCGTTGAACTGCAATGGACCGATCGGTGCCTCCGGCCGGCCCATTGCTTTCAATGTGTGCGGTGCAGCGTTGTACCCCTGTGCGCGTTGAACTGCAATGGACCGATCGGTGCCTCCGGCCGGCCCATTGCTTTCAATGTGTGCGGGTACGCGTTGTACCCCTGTGCGCGTTGAACTGCAATGGACCGATCGGTGCCTCCGGCCGGCCCATTGCTTTCAATGTGTGCGGGTACGCGTTGTACCCCTGTGCGCGTTGTACCTCAATGGACCGATCGGTGCGCACCCATTGACAATGGGCTTGCCTGGCAACGGACGCGTTTTCGAATTTCGAGCGAGTCGGTTGCTGGAAAATCAGTTGGTCACCCACAACAATGTTGCAAAATCATGTATGTCATGAAGTTGAAGATTTGAAGGATGCTGTGGGCGTGTTTTGGTGCTGCTATTCCATGGATTGGCCAGATTCAGAAGATGCAAACGACTTGGACCTATCACTTTGGACACAAGGGACAGTATCTGCCTCTCCAGCACATATATATTGCTGGCTGTTCCCCTGAGAGCCCAATTGCCTGCACTACAAGCTCCAAGACGACATCTGCCACTGCACTGCTGCTGTCTCTGCCCCTCTGGACCCTGCAATGGCACGTACTGTGGAGAGAGCCCCAGCCTTCAGCCTTGAAGAGAACCAGGCCCTGCTGGACAGCCTACTTCCACAGCACAGCAAGCTGTATGGGACACCAGGGGAGCAGGTGAGTGTTCTGTGCACTGCCTTTCTGAATGTGCATTTTGTCTGACTAGCAAGGCTGAGAGTCTGCACGCCACTGGCTAGCAGGCTCACTGAGTAGTTGTCACCCCCATAGTGTGTAGTGACTTGCACTGGACAGGTATTGTGCAGTGACAGTGCATTTGAACATGGTTTTACTTCCCATGCAATGATACCATGTAGTGACGTCTGGCAAACTGTCCATGGTCAGCTTTGCACTGCCTGTGTACATCATGTGCCCCTGTGATTGAGACATGTATATACAACTGTGTCATGCACGGATATGTTGCATGTGTGGTAATGGCCTTTTCACTTTGTCATCCTCACAGGTTAATGCCCATCGGAAGCAGGAAATCTGGAAGGACATCGTCCGGGCTGTCCGGTCCGTGGGGGTCTACAAGCGCCGGATCCGCAACTGCCAGAAGAGGTGGCAGGACCTTCGGGGCTGGACCCGGAGGATTGCACGGGTCCAGCTGAAGCTGTCGCCTCCTCGCAGGAGGGGCGGAACACGGACCCTGACCCCCACATGCTCCAGATCCTGGCGGTGGTCTTTCCAGACCTGGATGGGCAGCTGAAGGCCAGACAGCAGCAAGGAGGGGGTGAGTCAAAGACTGCACTGTGAACTCTGTATTACATGCTTTGTGCCCTCCTCTGGCGTGGTTCAACTGCCACAGTGCAGCAGTCATGTTGTCCAGGAGCCATGTCCCTCTATTGTGCACTGCCCACTGCTCATCTGATACCCAGGTGTGGCCCTTACAGTCAGGGAATTGTGTCACTTGGGACTGTGTCCTTGCAGTTTGCTTCACTAAAGGTGGGGGACAGCATCTGTTTCCCTAACTCTGTTGTGGGCATCATGGGTGGGTCCATTGTTCACACAACGCCTGGGTTTGGACATGTGATCTGCGTGTTGCTTTGATATGCGGTCCACTTGCTGAGCTGAGCCACCACATGTGCCTGGGGTATGTGGCACACGCCCATGCAGCGGGTGGGAACAATGTTTGGGCCCCAGGAGTGTGCAGATTACGTGTGTCACACATACATAGCCAGCTATCCACTGTCCAGGGCACATCCCTCATTCATGTGGAGCAGGACAGTCATGCCTACTCCAGGCCATGCAATGCACTCTGTACTCCCACTCCCGTGTATCAGCTGACACATTGTGCACAGTGATTTGACCCCTCCGGTGTCTGCCTCTGTGTCAGTGTGCTGTGGATTAGTTGCCAGGACTGCTGTGGTGTTTCTTGGTAGGGGCTCAGCATGCCCCTGGAGATGTGACCATAGGAGACGATACTTGTGTGTCACATAGGTGTTTGATCAGCTGCCCGTGCAGACTGGGGTATGCGAATGTGATGTTCAGGCAGCTGTTCCCCATTCACAGCAAATTGTGAGGGGCTCAGGTTCAGAGGGTAGTGTCACAGGTCTCCCATATGTCCAATAGGTGTGACCTGGACAGATGAGGGTTGAGATGATGTGTTGTGTGGGGGATGTACATGTGCACTTGTGCAGCTCCAGGACTTGCATTCCCCATGACCTACTATTGTGACACAGTGCATAGTGTTGTTGTCTGGCTGCCAAGTCATACATCACTGAGACAGTGATGTATGACTTAACAGTCATGCCTCTGCCATGGCATGTGTCAACTTATTTGTGGTCCTGCAGGGGAGTGACATGTGCTACATGCACACCATAGTGGCGCTGGCTATCAGGACATGGGTGCATCATGGTGTCTGTCGCTGGTATGCATTACATGCATTTCCTATTTGACTCTGGGCATCCCTTTCATCCGGAAACCTGTACTGACTCAGTGGCAAGAGCTGTGATGTGTCCACACCGTGTCCTCTGCACTGTCCAACTACTGTGTACTTGGTGCATGTGTCCACACTGGGGTGTTGCAATCCAACAGACACCAGACAGATGGGTGCAAGGCCATGTGGGATGTGAGTGCCATGCTTGGCATCAGACTGACAATTGGCTTCTCCTGTTCAGTTAGGGCACTTTTAGCAATGTACAACTAATGATGCCAGGGCTTGCTCTGTGATGTGCTGTGCTCACAGTGGTGTGTGCGTTTGGTGCAGGTGACTGATGTCTGTCTGTTTCCCCATTGTTTGCAGATACATCCACGGCCACGGAAGGGGACAGCTCCACGGACCAGGAGGAGCCGGAGAGCCAGACTGGGTCAGCAGCCGAGGAGTGGTCGGAGGGACCCAGTGGCACGGAGGGCGAGGGGAGCCACACCGAGGAATCCTCAGCACCATCCACCTCAGCTGAGGACCAGAGCAACTCGGAGGATGACTCCCTTGTGGAGGTGGGTGTCAGCAGCCACCACACCCCAGCTAGTGTTGCTGTCCCCGCCACCACCAGCACCACCACCGCCCTCCCATCGGCTCCCATTCCCCAGGTCCGTGGAGGCTCCCATGTTCGGGAGCGTGTCTCCTTTGGCCCAGGCACCGCACCCCCTGCCCCTGTGTCCCCTGCTGCCCTGAGTGAGGAGTCTGTGTACCTCCTTCGCCAGCTCCATGTAGGGCAGACAGCCATGCTGAGTGTCCTCCATGCACACACCGCACTGTTGACTCAGCTGGTGTCGTTCATGGAGGGCATCTCATCGGGCATGTCTGACCTACAGAGGGGCAACAGGTCCATGGACTCCTCCCTGACGGCAGCAGAGTCCCTCCTCAGACAGTCCCTCACCCCTCCTGCCTCTGCTCCATCCACACTCCCCAGCACCTTGCCCGTCCCAAGCACACACACACCGGCACAGGCACACACCAGCACACACACATCCAGCACACAGACACACACGCCACAAACTAAACGCACACGCACGCACAGTCAGGGGACTGAAACCAGACTCACAGGGGATGGGGCCCTGGTACACACACACGCATCCACGGGCACTGCGCAGTCATCAGTTGCCTCTCGCTCCAAAGCACCCTCCCTTGCCTCACCTGCAACCCCAAAGACCCAGCGCCTCTTCCTCAGTGACCTCGGCCTCTTCCCCTCCGATCCAGCTGCCCCAGCATCCAGGGGGAAGAGGAAGCCCCCACACGGAGCAGAGTGCCCCTCGCCCCCGGACACCCTCCCCCAGGCGCAGACAGACTGAGGCCCCCACCCGCAAGTCCCCCGGAGTGGTAAGAGCAAGACCCCGCCGCCGCCCTGCAGCTCAAGCACCAGGTCACCTTCCTCCATCCCTCAGGCCCCCACTCCACAGGTGCCCCCGCCACACCCTGCCCCAGGTTCCCCCACCCACAGATATACCATCCCCAAGAGGCTCCGGCCTTCTCCCCCTGCCACTTGCTCTCCCGGCACCACACCCCCCGCTGCGCTTGTCTGTGCCACTGATGTGGTGAGGGTGTCCTCCCCCTCTGTCCAGCCCACCTTGCCTGTTCCCCATTCTCCTCCCCTGGTGGTAGGCACTGCAGTGGAGTCCACTACCACCCTGTCTGACTTGGGCACTGCAGTGGCGGACCTGTCCACTCCATCTGCAGGGTCCACTGCAGTCGTGCCGGCACCCACAACATCTGAGCCATGCCCCCAGTTGTGCCGGCACACACCATGTCAGACACCTCCACTGCAGTTGTCAGTGGCTCTCCAGCACCCACCACCCCTTCCCTGCTTCCTCCTGGTGAGCCCTGATCCTGTCCCTGCGGTGCCTGGCCTACCCCCCGGTTGCCCCTCCTAGTGGATTGTCCCTGGTTTTGTGCAGGCATGTGTAGGGTGGCATCTGCCACGGTCACCCACTTGTGACTTTGTTGATGGACTGGCCATTGGCCTTTGTTTATGATCTACCGGACTTCTACTTTTAATGCCACATATGCTGAATAAAGCAACTTTCTGTTCTCTAGTGCTTTTGCTTCTGATGTACATGATGTTGATGATGCTAAGAATGCCATTGCTGCAGTGATGGTGATATTTGGTCTCATGATAATGAAGTGTTACTGTGCAGGAACCCATGTGGTCCAGGGATTATGTGTCCTATCCTGTGGTGTATCCATGTCATCCATAGCAGCATCTGAGGGTGTCATGTGTTCAGTATTTGGCAATGAGATTTCCTACTTAGATTGGCAACTTCACATCTGTGCCTTCCACCCCTGCACATCTGTTGTGCCTGCCATTGTTCTATTCGTCTACTTCCCTGACCGTGTGGCCATCTCCAGTGAACATGCAGGTTTGGGCATCAATGGGGAAGGACTCATCTGTGTTGTCAGTGCAACATTGCTATACAAGTGTGTTGGATCTGTGCTGATGATTCCGTTGGCACTTCCATGACCAGGCTGATGGGACGGGAGCCCTCATTTGTTGCTAATTGTTGATTGTGTGTCCCATTGCTGCCATGGTATGGTATCTGTTCGCCTCACATCTGCAGTCTCCACAGGGTATCTGCATGTGTGTGGCCATTGAGTGCAAATATGTGGGTCTGCATTCGGATGGTCACTTCTGTCATTGTGTCATTGATGATTGTTGACGGTGTCAGCCCCCATGGGTGTTGTTTGTCTGCACATGGCCAAAGTTATGTCTTATTTGCACTGCAGGATTTGGCTCCCCCAATTTATGTTGCAATGGGACACATACACTACTTTGCCACTGATGTGTTTGTTGTTCTGTGACCAGGAATCATCCATGCAGTTTGGCAGTTGCACCTCTTACTTTGTCAACACTTGCCTTTTGGTCACTGTGATGATGGGGGTTTGGACCCCATTGCCACAATGTTCAAGATGTGCTGCAGCTATGGACCCCACACTTGCCTTTTGGTCACTGTGATGATGGGGGTTTGGACCCCATTGCCACAATGTTCGAAATGTGCTTCAGCTATGGACCCCACACTTACATTTTGGTCACTGTGATGATGGGGGTTTGGACCCCATTGCCACAATGTTCGAAATGTGCTTCAGCTATGGACCCCACACTTACATTTTGGTCACTGTGATGATGGGGGTTTGGACCCCATTGCCACAATGTTCAAAATGTGCTTCTGCTATGGACCCCACACTTACATTTTGGTCACTGTGATGATGGGGGTTTGGACCCCATTGCCACAATGTTCAAAATGTGCTTCAGCTATGGACCCCACACTTACATTTTGGTCACTGTGATGATGGGGGTTTGGACCCCATTGCCACAATGTTCAAAATGTGCTTCTGCTATGGACCCCCACTTACATTTTGGTCACTGTGATGATGGGGGTTTGGACCCCATTGCCACAATGTTCAAAATGTGCTTCTGCTATGGACCCCACACTTACATTTTGGTCACTGTGATGATGGGGGTTTGGACCCCATTGCCACAATGTTCAAAATGTGCTTCAGCTATGGACCCCACACTTACATTTTGGTCACTGTGATGATGGGGGTTTGGACCCCATTGCCACAATGTTCGAAATGTGCTTCAGCTATGGACCCCACACTTGCCTTTTGGTCACTGTGATGATGGGGGTTTGGACCCCATTGCCACAATGTTCAAAATGTGCTTCTGCTATGGACCCCACACTTACCTTTTGGTCACTGTGATGATGGGGGTTTGGACCCCATTGCCACAATGTTCAAAATGTGCTTCAGCTATGGACCCCACACTTACATTTTGGTCACTGTGATGATGGGGGTTTGGACCCCATTGCCACAATGGTCATGGCCTGCTTGCATTGTGGGTGCCACACACATATATGTGTGGCACATGTGCTAGGGGGTCACATTGTATGTTCAAAGTCATGTTCAGTGTTGTAGGCATTTGACACAGTCTACACACGCTTGTCATGGTGTTGGGGGGATGTCTTCTTCTTGCATTCCCTAGGTTGTGGTGTGCTGGTTGTGTCATGCATTGTCCATCCTATGAGTGGGGGTGGTAGTAGTGGTAGGCATCCAGCCCCCCCTGGCTAAGGGTGGTGGTAGGCATCCAGCCCCCCTGGGTGAGGGTGGTAGTAGTGGTAGGCATCCTGCCCCCTGGCTAAGGGTGGTAGTAGTGGTAGGCATCCTGCCCCCTGGCTAAGGGTGGTGGTAGGCATCCAGCCCCCTGGGTGAGGGTGGTAGTAGTGGTAGGCATCCTGCCCCCTGGCTAAGGGTGGTAGTAGTGGTAGGCATCCTGCCCCCTGGGTGAGGGTGGTAGTAGTGGTAGGCATCCTGCCCCCTGGGTAAGGGTGGTAGTAGTGGTAGGCATCCTGCCCCCCTGGGTGATGGTGGTAGTAGTGGTAGGCATCCTGCCCCCTGTGTAAGGGTGGTAGTAGTGGTAGGCATCCTGCCCCCTGGGTGAGGGTGGTAGTAGTGGTAGGCATCCTGCCCCCCTGGGTGAGGGTGGTAGTAGTGGTGGGCATCCTGCCCCCTGGGTGTGGGTGAGGGTGGTAGTAGTGGTAGGCATCCTGCCCCCCTGGGTGAGGGTGGTAGTAGTGGTAAGCATCCTGCCCCCTGGCTAAGGGTGGTAGTAGTGGTAGGCATCCTGCCCCCTGGGTAAGGGTGGTAGTAGTGGTAGGCATCCTGCCCCCCTGGGTGAGGGTGGTAGTAGTGGTAGGCATCCTGCCCCCTGGGTGAGGGTGGTAGTAGTGGTGGGCATCCTGCCCCCTGGGTGAGGGTGGTAGTAGTGGTAGGCATCCTGCCCCCTGGGTGAGGGTGGTAGTAGTGGTAAGCATCCTGCCCCCTGGCTAAGGGTGGTAGTAGTGGTAGGCATCCTGCCCCCCTGGGTGATGGTGGTAGTAGTGGTAGGCATCCTGCCCCCTGGGTGATGGTGGTAGTAGTGGTAGGCATCCTGCCCCCTGTGTAAGGGTGGTAGTAGTGGTAGGCATCCTGCCCCCCTGGGTGAGGGTGGTAGTAGTGGTAAGCATCCTGCCCCCTGGCTAAGGGTGGTAGTAGTGGTAGGCATCCTGCCCCCTGGGTGATGGTGGTAGTAGTGGTAGGCATCCTGCCCCCCTGGGTGATGGTGGTAGTAGTGGTAGGCATCCTGCCCCCTGTGTAAGGGTGGTAGTAGTGGTAGGCATCCAGCCCCCTGGGTGATGGTGGTAGTAGTGGTAGGCATCCTGCCCCCTGGGTGAGGGTGGTAGTAGTGGTAAGCATCCTGCCCCCCTGGCTAAGGGTGGTAGTAGTGGTAGGCATCCTGCCCCCCTGGGTGAGGGTGGTAGTAGTGGTAGGCATCCTGCCCCCCTGGGTGAGGGTGGTAGTAGTGGTGGGCATCCTGCCCCCTGGGTGAGGGTGGTAGTAGTGGTAGGCATCCTGCCCCCCTGGGTGAGGGTGGTAGTAGTGGTAAGCATCCTGCCCCCTGGCTAAGGGTGGTAGTAGTGGTAGGCATCCTGCCCCCTGGGTGAGGGTGATAGTAGTGGTGGGCATCCTGCCCCCTGGGTGAGGGTGGTAGTAGTGGTAGGCATCCTGCCCCCTGGGTGAGGGTGGTTGTGGTGGTAGGCATCATGCCACCCCTGGGTGAGGGTGGTAGTGGTGGTAGGCATCATGCCACCCCTGGGTAGGGGTGGTGGTGCGCATTCAGGCCCCTGTGTGCATATGTGGCATTGGTGATGGGCATCCCGCCCCTATGGTGCTGCTGTTGCTGGTGTAAGTATATTCTGCATCCCTGTGTGTGTGTGTGATGTGTCGTGTACGTGTTGTATGTGTTTTGTGGTTGGTGTCTGGCTTACCTTCTGCGCCGTACGCGTCCGTGCCTGTTCCGGTAGTAAATGTAGAATATTGGTATGATCGGGACGAAGGGATTCATGGTTGGTTCGTGTCGTTCGTCCTTCTCGTTGCTTCGCGTCGTCCTCGTCGCTTCGCCTCGTCGCTTCGCGTCGTCCTCGTCGCTGGCGTGTTCGCCTCGTAGCCGTGGATCGTGTTGTGGCGTGAATCGGAGCTTATGTGCGCCTCTCCCGGATGCTTTGACGTGCCGTGCATAGCGACGGGTTCGGCGCGTACGGAAAGCGCATCGTACTTGTCCGGCCGGACGGGGCTGCATTTTTCCTTCCGTGCGACTCGATTCGGCGTTTCCGGATTCGCCTCGGTCGGAGAACAGGACCTGGTTTGGGTGAGTACGGCTCGGCCGGATTTTTTGCTGTTGTGCGCATCGTACTTGCTCGTTCGGTGTGCTGTACGGATCGGTCAGGAAACAGGCTTTCGCATGGCTTTTTTCCCGACCGAATGGTATTGGGTGCGCCTCCGACCGAGATCGGAATCGGCCCCGTAGTGTGCCCTGAGGTGGAATGTCTGTTTAAGGCCAGCATAGTGTTTCTAGAGTAGGACAGGGAGCTCTCAGGCTCGTAGGTGGTGGGGGCAGAGGTCCTGGCCCCTGGTCCCTGCCGGGCGCAGACGGGCTTGCCTTAGGCGCGCCCGCTACGCGCTCGCTGGCACATTGATCTAATGTAGGGGACAGGCGGGAAGCTAACTCCGCCCCCTCACACACGGAAGTGCTCTACCGAAAGTTGGTGAGATCAAAGTAACGCCCTCCACTCAATCCGCGTGCAGCTGCGGTGGACCGGGGCCGTAACAGAGTGAAAAGTGCTGTGCAGGTAAGCCAATTTGGGAGCAAAGATAAAAGACACCAGGATTTACAAATGTTAAAACAGGTTACAGAGAACACAGTTTAAAAACGGGGCTTTAAAAAACGTTATCAGTCTTTCACAAGGATCGCAAACATTCAGTCAGGCGAGTAACAGCCTAATCACTGCCTACCTCTGGCGCGCTCGCTGGCACATTGATCTAATGTAGGGGACAGGCGGGAAGCTAACTCCGCCCCCTCACACACGGAAGTGCTCTACTGAAAGTTGGTGAGCTCAAAGTAACGCCCTCCACTCAATCAGCGTGAAGCTGCGGTGGACCGGGGTCGTAACAGAGTGAAAAGTGCTGTGCAGGTAAGCCAATTTGGGAGCAAAGATAAAAGACACCAGGATTTACAAATGTTAAAACAGGTTACAGAGAACACAGTTTAAAAACGGGGCTTTAAAAAACGTTATCAGTGTTTCACAAGGATCGCAAACATTCAGTCAGGCGAGTAACAGCCTAATCACTGCCTACCTCTCTATAATTCATTTCCTTCACACCCTTTACCCCTACAAACCCCACAACCCACACCTAAAACGTAACTTAATAAAAAAAACAAATTACACAACTAACAATTATGTATCAATTAAATAATTAATATTAATTAAAAATGAATTATTAAATAAATATATTTAATGTACTTCCACTCGGACTTCAATAAACCTCACAGCCCACCACGGCACAGAAAATGACAATAAATTATTGAATTACATTTTATGACAACTAAAAATTTACAAACTATATTAAAAAACACTAACAATAATTATACAAACAATTTATAACATATACAATTAAACTAATACTAAAATACATATATAAATAATAAAAAAAAAAAACTTTATTATGAACAACAATGTTTTTGAAAATAATATTAATGACAGTTATTTTAAACATTGATATTAACAACATAGATATTTTTAACATTCATATTACTTACCTTAAAATCAATATTCTTGTCAATGATATTTTTGCACACGATATTTGTGCAACACAATATTTCCAACTTGATATTTCTGCATCTCGATATTTTTTGGGGGGATATTTTGTACGAATGTCCTGTGCTGTTGATGTTCCCTTCAGTCTGTTTCATAACACAACTACCTCGCTGACGAATTTCACAATGGACCTGAAAGCCCTTCTCTTCCAACTGTATTCAGTAATCAACTGCTGGCACAGATCGCTTTCCTACCTTAACGTTTTTTAAGACTCTATACTACCTCAATCTTTTTATGGACATAAATACCTTTTGTACACTGTGTATACTAGCTCAACCTTCTTACGGCCTTTGCACAGTATGTTTTATGTAATGATCTACCTAGCTGTACTCTCACCCTTGTAATTACTTACAGCTGTATTGTCATGTAACAAAATATTTCTCCTGTAAAGCGCTCTAGCTTATTTGAGTAATGCCCATGCTATATTAATATGCATAAATAAATAAAATAAATAAAAACATACCAACATTTTCAAACTGGGAAGTGGGAGATTTTGAAAACAAAATTGGGGAAATGTATTTTCCCCATAGGCGTATATTAAAGCAGATGCAATTTTAGATGAGTGTTACATAAAAGAAAGCATTTTTTGGCTTAAGAAAATCTAGAGTAACCCGCTTGAATCAGGTCTAGTGGCATGTATGCTGTTTGTGGCCTTACACCGATTGTTACTTCCTACTAGGTAATGCATCTTTTCATTTCCTACACACTCAGGACCCTTGCCATTAACTGTAGCAGCTTGGACCAGCTTTACTATCGTCAGGAAGAATCATTCACAGGGGGCGTGGCTGGCAGCCGATGGAAATGGCCGCCGCCTAGAGCAGCTCCGGACCTCCACAGGCTTCCTCAGCCATCCGTATAGCCATCCGAAGGCAGATCCATCTATAATACAGCAGTAAAGGCGTCGGAACAACACGGGCCCCGAATAAGCTGCCCGCGACACCGGACTTGTCAAAATTGCCAAAGTTACTCCGTGTGCAGTGGCCGCGGCCTGTGTGGCACGCTATGACCAGGGCCTCGATTAATCCTACAGCCCGGGAGGGTGTGGGCAGCCTGCTCCCCCCCTGCTCCACAAGTGAAAGCAACTCCAGCGACGATCGCACACCGGATTGACTGGTGAATGCCCCACGCTCGCCGCGATCTCTGCCCTGGCCCGAATGCAGATTCTCCCCGTACAAGCTATCTAAAAACACGCACCGGAGGTGACGGTGAAGACCGGGACTGAGCGTACCCAACTTGCATCGCGCTGGCAGGGGCAAGTCCGAATGCTTCCGAGAGACGAGCCTTGGCATCTACCAATATAGCGGGCCCCCCCCCACCCCCGACCGCGGAAAGGAAAGGCATCGCAGCTTCAACACTTATAACGGCGCCCCGCTGGCTGTCTGTGAGAAGGAGAGGTGGCCCATTGCTGGGCATAATTCAGCTCGCTCCGGGCAGGGAGGAGATCCAATACTCCGCGTGCCAGCACTGGGAGACAGCAAATGGCAGCCTAACTTACAATAGACTGTCCTACAGAGTGGGACAGACGGTCTACTGGGCCCCTGTACCAAGAAAGCATAAAAGGTCATTGCAAAGGCCCTGGGGAGGCAAGAAATCACTCCTTCAGCGTCCATCTGCTGGGGGGGATTCCAGGATCCCTCATAACGACGATCATCATACACGATGACCTGGTGGTAACAGGCCCACAGACCAAAGAAAGAACAATCTCGCCACCCGGTGAAGCCAATAAACGGGTAGGAAACCCGACAGGCCGCGGGTGACCACGTGTTACTCGGGCAGGCGACGGTGAGTACTGCCACTTAAGGATCTACCACTACACAAGATTGCTGCAAGCTTTTCAAAAATGGGGGGACGCGGCCAGCGTGCCACAAACCAAATCAAACTTGATAAATATGCCTATAATAAATCAACTCAGGACCCACCAGTCCATGCCGAAACGTCAGTTGTAGACCGCGATGCCACGGCAGAGAAGGAAATCACATTGCAGGACATAATGACAACGTTGAACAATGTCCACGCGTCCTTAGAGTCCCGAATAGACACTGTGACTACGGAACTTTCGTTAATACGTGCAGACTTCAGGAAACTAAGTTCGAGGGTGACAGACGTGGAAACGACGACAGCAACTCTGGGTGTAGACACCGCAGCCCTCAAGCGACAAGTGCAACACCTTGAAATGGAGAACAAAAACATGGTTGCGAAGCTGGACAATTATGAAGGTCGCTCTTGGCGCAATAACGTCCGCATCGTGGGAGTGCCGGAAAGAACAGGGGAGCCTGCAGTCGACCTCTTCGTGGAAGACCTCATCAAGAACCACCTACAACCCCGAGGACTCTCCAATTATTTCTCGGTCTAAAAAGCCCACCATGTCCCGGGGGTAGGCCCGAATTATTAACTTCCGTGACCGAGACCTCATTCTTCAAACAGCCATAGCGGTCCCACTGGTACGTTATGTACAAAGCACGATCTCCTTCTTCCCAGACTAAACGGCCACGGTGGCAAAGCAAAGACGAAGCTTCCTTGCGGTATAGCAAGAACTACGAAACTGTGAACTTAAATACTCAATAATGTTTCCTGCGAAGTTAAGAGTGGAGGCAGACGGGAAAGTATGGTTCTTTACGACGCCGGAAGACGCACAAGAATGGCTTGAGGGATGGCGCCGAGTCACCAACCCCGGAAGGGCGGGGAGGAACAGCACCCGACATGTAACAGGAATGACTCAGTCAGAATCTGGAGGAACGTCGGCTGTAAAAGAGATCCCTGCTAAAGAGAATTGAGTAGATACAGATTCCCCCAACCGGAAACTAACGGACACGGGCATACCCTACCAAGATGCTACACCCTCTCTTGACAATTGTGGGACAGATCTAATCTTTAAAGGACACGCCCGGCTCGCAGCGACTGCCAAATGTGTAAAAGATGACACTTGCCGCGGTCGCAGATGCACCTGAAGACACTCACTGCTTGCCGTTGTACCTGAGCAACTTGGAACTGTAGTATCAGCGATTACCGCAATAATTTACTTTGCAATTGTAATAAGATATATAAAATGTAAGAGGATGTCCTGGGGAGACTACCGAAGAGGCTCTCCCCCCTACGAAGGTACTGGGTAATGGGGATAAGGCACTCTGCACTGTTGGGGAGGCGGGTAGTTTTCAAACCGTCATGCAGGGAGGCAGGGAGGGGGGCGGGAAAAAGGTTTAGTTTTATTGGTATATGTTTAAGTTTTCTTTATTGGTTGATACAGTTTTTGGTACGACTTACAAACATTCATATAGACACTACGCCTCAACACTATTGTCGAGATTACAATACACACAACTCCATTGCCACACATGGTGACGTGCACTACCTACGCCACCTCTAGGCTCACCGTGCTCAGCAGCTACCACTGATGTCCTGGAATGTGAATGGTCTCCGGGATAAATTAAAGAGAGGACTGGTTCTACAGTATCTTAAACGCAAGGCGCCGGCGATAGTACTACTATAAGAGACCCATCTAGTGGGGACAACATGCAAGGCCCTCGACAGGTGGGGCTTCAAATTGGCAGTCCATTCTGAGTTCACATCAGGTGCACGAGGGGTAGGAATTTTAATTAAGAAACAATGCCCAATCATTGTCAAATACACGCAAACAGATGACCATGGCCGGTTTGCGGCAGTCTTTTGCCAATGGGAGGGACGTATAATCAACATTGTGACGGTATATATCCCCCCGGCACTCCACTCGCTGGCACTCCCGGCGCTTAGCACATTCCTACTATGGCTTCCAGAGGGAGAACTAATTGTAGGAGGCGAATTTAATGCGTCGCTTGATGACTCCCTAGACCGAACACCCCCCGACAACAACACCGAACACATTCCAGCTTAGCCGACTTCCTTGACACGATAGGCTTAGTGGACATCTGGCGTTCACAATTTCCGCAAGCACGACAATATACGTATCATTCAGGTGCACACAACAGCCTTTCAAGAATAGACCGCATACTGGCGCCAGTAGACTGTGTGGGGAAATTCAATGAAATGACACACTTATCAAGGGGCATATCGGATCATTCCCCCATATCCGTCCAATATACAAGACACACGTCAACACAATGTCGTGTATTCCCAATATACCCAGGCTACCTAAAAAACCCCAAGATCTAGGAAGGACTGGCCGATACTACAAAGCCCTACTTTAGTGAAAACGAGCCCTCGGTTCCCCCCCCCCCTACTTTATGGGAAGCATATAAGACCGTTCTTCGTGGGCAAGCCATCTCCCTGATTACAGATCACAAAAAGGAAAAGGCAAGGGCGGTAGTAACACTTGAGCAGGAGGTGGGCAACTTAGAAAAGCTTCACGCGCATGACCCCTCGGACATAACTGCGCACCAACTTCACCTTAAAAAACAAGAATATAAAGTATACCTCTGGGAGGATGCGAAAATGCGACTGACTGCCACTTTACATACAATATACGAAGTTGTGGATAAAGCTGGCAAGCTCCTTGCATGGCTTGATAAGCGAGAAAGGGCAGATAGATGAGTGGCAGAACTCCAACTCACCACGGGAGAAATTGTAACAGACCCTCAAGCAATAACCGACATCTTAGCATCTCATTATGAGCAGGTGTATACCCCAGCACGCACAATACAACAGGCAGAAGCAGAGGCATTCCTCCGAGACGTTCAGCTCCCCACACTCACAGAGGACGAGAGAGTCACTTATTAGAAACAGAACTTTCAATCGAGGAAATTAACGATAGCGATAGGAAATATTCAATCGGGAAAGGCCCTAGGACCCAACGGTATCCCTATAGAATTATACAAGCGAGGTGCAACTGTGATCGCACCATGCCTATTGAACATGTATAACGCTAGCTTAGACATGGGAGAGCTTCCAAGAGACCAAAGAATGGCGACAATAGTGGCCATCCATAAACCCGGTAAGCCGCCCCGAGAAAGTACCTCTTATCGACCCATCTCTTTAATTAACGCAGAAGCCAAGATCTTGGCCAAAACATTGGCCAACAGACTTACGCCGCACCTATCCAAATTAATACACCCGGATCAGTCAGGGTTCATGCCGGGCAGAAATACAGCCCTAAATCTCAGGCGCCTGCACAGTGTATTGGGACGCAAACACACGATACAAGAAGAGGCCATAATACTGTCTCTTGACGCACGCATGGCCTTTGATACAGTCGAATGGCCTTTCCTTTTTGCTGTCCTCGTACAGATGGGATTCGGGCCACAATTTTGTTCATGGATAAAGTTACTGTACACTAAGCCACTCGCTCACGTAGTGGCAAACGGACATATATCCAGAGAGTTTCCTTTAGGCAGAGGAACAAGACAGGGCTGCCCACGGTCACCGCTCCTTTTAGCCCTAGTGCTGGAGCCTTTGGCGGCCTGGGTAAGGCAAGATCCGGTCATCAGTGGACCCCGCTGGACAGAGGGGACAGAGGGGTGGGAAGATCGCATATCTCTGTATGCGGATGATGTGCTTCTGTACATGGCCTCCCCCAGGCGCTCCCTACATAGACTCCTGGGTATATGTGATTCTTATGGAAGACACTCTGGATACAAAAAAACAAAAAAACAAAAGTTCCCTTCTCTTGTTCTCAAGTAAGTTCTAGAGTTAGACTAGGCTCCCCACTATATTTTTTGAAGGTATATTTAAAAAAATGGGAACCGTTTGGTAATTAAGTTATGTTTTGTTTCCT
This sequence comes from Calotriton arnoldi, assembly GCA_963921515.1. NCBI lineage: Eukaryota > Metazoa > Chordata > Amphibia > Caudata > Salamandridae > Calotriton > Calotriton arnoldi. Next base: position 125,727 of record CAWUFW010001625.1, on the reverse strand, counting down.
TAGTTTATGATCTGACAAGACTTAGATGAGACACCGCATTTTAAAAAAAGGAAACAAAAGGGTGGTAAAGAGGAAAAGGCAAGAACCTTCTCCACGAAGGTAAGACAAAGCCAAATAAAGGGACCATGCCAAAAATCCTTTTTTTGATAAAAAGAAAAAAATACTATCTGGTAAAACAAGATGTGTTAGTTCATATATATATAAAATTTATTGATTAAAAATATTTTGGTTTTAGAACAAAAGAGAGGAACCTAACCAAGTAAAGTCCGTCCCACATATATCCCTCAGAAATGAATAAGGTAAGGGGTGAATAATGAAGCCTGGAATGACTAGAATAGGATATAAAATTGAAAGATGTATTAGGTGGCGCTGACTAACAGAAATAAACCATTTTGTCGGCAGATAACAGACTTCCTTGAATGATGTTAGAAACAAGAAGTGTGAAGTAAATTAAGATAGCATATATAAAACGCACTCTACGCAACAAGGTACCTAGATCTATATACCCTTGATATTAAATGTTAAATGAATAACTTAGAGATGCGATAAAATTGGATGGTGAGAATAGATCTTAATTTTCCTATTATATGTAAATTCTCTCTGTCAGTCAAACAGAATCCATTAAAATTAGAAGATAGCCATACATAGTGAAAATACTGAGTGAGGATACAGAGAAACTTATGAATAACAGGCAACTAAAAGGTATTTTTTCCTCTACACGATAATTAATAAGCCTGATGATTAAGTTTTATTAATATAAGTCATAAAAACATTTAGAGATGACTAAGTTACCAGCCCCTCTTTCTCTTTGTAGCACCATTCTATCTTTTATCCGAAAGTACTGAAGGATTGCAATAATATCTTTTGCAGAGTGATTGAGGCTTCAAAACAGTACCAAATTTAGGTATGCAACAAAACATACAGTCCTTCAGGGATAGAAATAATAGTTAAAAGTAAAACCCTCTCCCAAGGAGAGTGATCGACATGATACGGTCTACAGGTTACCAAATATTAGAATGATTATTTGTAAATATATATCGAACAGTGTTGATGATGTTCTTCACCATTGTATAGAGATGATTTAATGTAAAGTAAATTATACAATTGTGGTAGAACAACTTTGATCTAATGAAAGGGGTGAGACCCCAAATGAATTAAGGAGCCGTTCTTGAAATTAAGTGGGGATAAATAGATGGTTGTATGAATATACAATGTCAAAAGAAAAGTTTGTTTGATTGTTACATGTATTTTCTGAAAACGAGCAAAGGAATATAAACATAAGAATACCAGTTCTTTCTTTACAATAATTCAATGTTCATATTTTTGTCTAGATGTTTTTATAATTGGAAATTGTTGTCCTGAAGAAGGTGACGATATTTTAGAACACCGAAACGCCGCGTCGACAGTCTTTTTTCAAAATATCTTTGTTTTATTATTATGTATTGTATATGTTTTTTTAATAAATAACATGGAAAAGTGTTTTTAACTGATATGGATGAATAATGAAGAATGCACTGGTTAATAAAATAGGTAAACATCTTATTCCTTTGCATCTGTGTAGTTGTTTCGTTTGACTGTGTAATCACAAGCATTGAATTATTTTATTGTAAATTTGGCAACCTGCATAAGACTCTATCGCACACTTAATCCCTTTTTCTCACGTTGAGAAAAGAGAGGCCCAGGAGGAGATAATCTCTGCCTAATCACATCAACAGGAGAAGGGAACTTTTTTTTGTTGTTTTTTTGGTTGTTTGTTCTTTTGTTTTGTTTTTTTGAGTCCATATACCCATCCCTTTTCCAAAGAAGGGTACCTCCCACATGACCTTTAGACACTCTGGATACACCATTAATTGGAGTAAATCAGTCCTCTATGTCCTGAGAGGGCCGCTATCGGCGCTTCCTAGAGGATGCAACGTTAGAGTAGTGGAAGATAGCTTTAAATACTTGGGGATACACATCACTTCAGACCCAGAGGACTTTATGACACTAAACCTTCAAGCACCCTTAAAACGGCTAAGTAGAGACACTAAACACTGGCAATCATTACCATTAACATTATTAGGAAAAGCAGCACTTTTTAAAATGATGGCACTTCCTAGATTTCTCTAAGCTTTGCATAATACTCCATTTTTAGTTCCCCAATCCTACTTCCGGGCCATAGAGGCAGAGGTCACCAAACTCCTCTGGAATGATAAGCCAGCTCGAATAGCTATGACCAAACTCGTCCGAACTTGGTATGACGGCGGCATTGCGCTCCCAAATATACAAACGCACTACTGGGCATCCCAATTAATAGTCAATCACTGGCTGCATGTTTCTCATGCAGACCCCGCTTATAGGCTTGATAGGCTGGAGCTGGGAAAGGGAGGGATTAATCGGGCACTATATAATAAAAACCCGGGCCTGTTGGGACCGACAAAGCACACACTCCAGGTGTGGCACACAACACTAAGAAAGCTAGGTTGGGATAACAAAATCACACAGGCCACGCCCCTTTGGGAAACTGGTAAGCTAGGCATGCTGCGCAACCGCAAAGGGTTTAGGCAGTGGGACAACATAGGAATATCAAAAGTAGGAGAACTCTGGATCAAGGGGAAGGTAATCACCTTTTCGCAACTTCAAGAGCAGTACGAGCTGGCACCCTCGGAACAGTTCCGTTATTTACAGATCAAACATGCATTAGAAGCGACATTCCCACCTGATACCACCCTCCCTGAAGCCTCACCATTGGAAGATAGGTTATTGACAGAGCACATGGACAAAAAAGCTACGTCCCTAACATACAGCAAAATTATTAACAATCAACCTGACCCTACACAACTTCTCCGAGACAAATGGCAGAAAGAGTGGGGGACTTAGACAATACAGATTGGCAGGAGGCGTTGGCATCCCCGAAAGAGGTGGCGATATCATCTAGGCTCCGCCTCGTCCAACTTAAAATACTCAACAGGATATACTACACTAGGGTCACATTATACAAGATAGGTAAGATTGATAACCAACTCTGTATGCGGCAATGTGGAGCACTGGGTACGTTTTTTCACACAATATGGGAATGTCCAGGAATAGTGACCTACTGGGAGACAGTTATGTCCACCATAACGAGAGTAAGTGGGGCCCCGGTACCACCGGAACCCAAACGCTGTCTATTAAATATATGGGAAGCAACAGACCTTAAAACCACGGCGCAAACCTGGGCTACACTGGGAATGATAATAGCGAAGAGAAATATCGCCAAACTCTGGGGAGCGCGGAACACTCCCACTATAGCGGAATGGGGTAACGATATGGATACAGCTATGGTGGCGGAAAAAACGGTATACATACACAGAGGATGCCCTAAAAAATGGGAACGATTATGGGGAAAATGGAATACTTTTAGGGGTGGTATATGTACGATACCCACAGTGGACCTCTCAGTGGAAGACATTTAACGAGTTCAAAGTGGCCAATAACGAAATCAAATACCTACACGCATGTAATGGTAATGTATAATCATTGTTGTAATGGCGTACAATACGAAAATATGTAAGATGTCATTGATTGATATGAATAGAGTCATGAGTCATGTACCTAATAATAACAATAAAAAGTTTTTTTTTTTTTTTAAAAGAATCAATTCACAAATATAGTATTTTTCAAATTTCTCCATGGTTTCCAGGTATCACTTGAACTCAGATTGACGAAACTACCAGAGGGCCATGTGTACAGTAACTAGATGAAAATCATCTGAGAATCCATGTTTAGTTTTTTAGCAACCATTAGCTCATTCACACTTAAATGTGATGCCTAGTAGTGCATGTTTATGCCCGTACATTCCTAGGTATAATGCTTTACGATGGTGAGTTTCACCACAGGGACTTGATATTGGTTGGATGTTTGGTCCTATTTTTCTAGAGTTCCTAGAACCAAAGGAATTTTCCAAATTTCCTTGGTTCATTTCTTCTCTTAGGTGATGTCACCCCACTCTCACTATTTACTGGTGCTTCTTTAAGGTATATTCTTCTTGTATTTATGTTTCTAAGTGGGCGGATACTTTGCTGGTAACCAATTCAGCCTCCTTCAAGCCTCAGTGACATTGTCAAATTTACTCAGCTTTACTTCTTTCCACACAGCAGAGTTTTGAACATGTTGAAGTTTATCTAAACTGTAGTCCTGAAGGCCAAGATTGAATCTGTTGCAGTAATCGAGGCATGAGAGGATTCTGTGGTACCAACATTGTAGACATGTAATACAGAATGTTAATGTAGAATGTATGTGGGTTTAATAACATATAGAATGTTATTTTTTGAGCAGTAGTGAGGTATAGGAAGAGTGCTGAGGACAAGGAGTTGAAGGAGGCTCTCTCAGCAGATTGATGTCAATAAATGAAGAGTGGACATATTATATTGTCTCCTGTAATCCACGCGTCATTACCGATTGGTGGCGAGTGCCGGTTGAACCTGCGATGCGCTGAAACAATAATTTCTGGGTAAGAGCGCAATATTGCCTGTGAGCGCACTCACTGCTAAAGTGAAAATATTACCAAAATTGAAAGCTATGAATCAGTGAGCGCACTCATTGAAATGCCACAAAGGTATTAAATGCCAATTAAAAACTCTGCACGTTTATCGCTAATTTAAAAACTTGAGAGAGAGAGAGATACGCCGCACGCTGAGTTCCTCACACTCACCTTGCCAGTTGGAGCATCCACTAACAAGCTAGATAACCCGACATTTCATTGTTGTCTTACTCAGTGGCAATCTGTGAATCAGGCACAAAACAACGCAAGACTGACCAAATCTTGGTGGCCATCTTTAAGACAGGCACATGTCATAGATTTTAATGGACTAGACAACTTGGTGGCCATTTTAAAGTCATGCAAACCGAAATACATTGAAAATATCAATACAAATTGAATATATTTGCAAAAAATACAAAAAGTGATTATACTTCTGGAAAATTCCAGATTTTACTAGAAAAAATCTAATATTTAAAAAAAAAAGAAAGTAAAATGTTGGAAGAACAATAACGGCAAATAGAGGATATATACATTCAGGATGAAGAAAGTATTTCCAGCATGATTTTCAGGAGACCTTTACCCTTTGATTTAACAGATCAACAAACTATTGCTCAGAGATGGGAAAAGTTGAGAAGGAGATTTAAACATTTCTTAAAGAAAACCTGTAAAATATACATTGATGATCAAGCAAAGGATTTACTACTTAACTTAGTAGGTGATGAAGTTGAGGCACTGATTGTAACATTCACTGATGCAGACAAGAACACATACAGAGGACTCATGAAATGTTTAAATGAAAGATTCGATCCACAAAGAAACCTAGATTTTGAAAGATGCAATTTTAACATAGCCTGTCAACAAGAGAATTAAACCATTGATGAATATGTGACCAAACTAAGAAAACTGGTTATGTTCTGTGAATTCGACAAATTCAATAATGAAGAAGCAATCAGACTGCAAATCATTCAGGGATGTAATTCATTATATTTCAGGAAAAAGTTATTTGAAAAAACATATGACTTTCAAACAATTTTTCGTATGACACGAACAAAGCACAGGCTAAGAAACATGCTACTAATATGGAGCAAGGGTGAATAAAAGCAATGGAAAAAGATAGGTAAATGACCAGAAAAAACAACAGCTTCAAAAAAGATAATAAAACTGACAAAACAAATGCTTTTCAGAAAGAGAACTATATGCTACAGATGTGGATTACAGTTTCCACATTCAAATACATGTCCAGCACTAGGACAAAAATGTAAAGAATGTGGAAACTAAACCATTTTGCAAGTGTCGGCAGGCTAAAACAGAAAGATAATGAGAAGATATGGAAAAGACAAGCCAAAAGAAATATTAAACATGTTAGGCAAATGGATAGTTCAGAACATGATTCTATAGATGAATTTGAACATTTGGAACAATTGTATATGATGACTAAACAAAGTAAGGATGAGCAAATTCACATATTGAAGAAGGAAGACATAAAAAAGCATCAGTTGAGATATTAGGAGGCTCTCAAAAAGTCCCTATCTTCCTTGACAGTGGAGGAATGTGCAACATCATGTTTATCGCTGAATATGACAAGTTGCAAGAGAAGCCTTCACTTGTCTCTTCCAATGTTAATGTGTTTCAGTGGGAAGCTAAACGTCCTGTTACTTGCTTGGGAACATTTGAAGAAGATCTGACATACGGAAATATGTCTCGAAGAAGAAGTACATGTTTTAGAGGGAGCAGTTCTGGTCCTTGCTTATTGAGCATGTCACTGCTCATATGATGGGACTACTAGCTGTGACATTCAATATAACGACAGTACACCCTATATTAAAAGAATTTCCTGTTTTGTTTGAAGGACTAGGCAAGCTAAAGGATACAACTACTACTCTGCATATAAATAAAATAGCGAAACATGTAGCACAAATGCATAGGAGAGTTCCAATTCATTTGCAAGGCAAAGTAGAAGCAGAGATAAATTAACTGCTTAGGCAAGACATAATCGGACCTGCAAATTGTCCAACACCTTGGTTCTCTCCAATAGTAGTAATACCTAAAAAGAACTCAGACCAGATTCAAATTTGTGTAGATATGAGGATACCAAATATAGCAATTGAGAGGGAAAGGCACCTAGAGCAGCACTTAAATGGAATGATTAGCATCTTAAATGGAGCAACAGTGTTTTCAAAATTAGATCTCTGCAAGGGGTATCATTAGTTAGAAATTGATGAGCCTCAAGGTATATAATGACCTTTTGTACACATCTGGGATTATTCTGCTATATAAGACTTCATTTTGGAATTTGTTCAGCAGCAGAGATTTTTTATGAAATCATAAAGAATGTCATCAGACCAGTAAAAAACTCAATGAACTGTAGTGATGACATATTGGTATTTGGAAAAACAGAAAGTGAACATGATGAAGCGTTAAAGGAAATGTTTCAAGAACTTGTGAAAGCTGGACTCACAGTAAATCCAGACAAATGTGAAATCAGCAAGCCAGAACTAACTTTTTATGGACATATATTCTTGAGTATAGGAATGAGACCAGAACCTATAAAAGTATCATCTTTAAAGTCAACAACTAGTCCAAAAGACATAGCAGTACTACGCTCTTTCTTAGGAATGGCTAGTTATATCAAGAATAATGCCACTATCAGCTCACCTCTTCAAGAATTAACAAAAAGGAAAGATTGTTTAGCTATGAACAGTATGAATGTGCATTTTAAAAAAATTAAAGAAAATATAACAGCAGCGAATTTCAAATATTTTTCCCCAGAATTGCATACTGATCTGATTGTAGATGCTAGTCCTGTGGGATTAGGTGCCATTCTTGTACAACATAAACCTGGAAAGGAAACTCCTGGATAAGGTGTGTCACATGTGAGTAAAAGCTTGACTGATATAGAAAAAAAATATTCGCAACCTGCGAGAGAAAGTCTAGCTGTGGTATGTGCGTGTGAGCATTACCATGATTATTTATTTGGAAAACCTTTTGTAATAGTAACAGATCATCAGGCATTGACGACTATTTTTAGAAATCCAAAAGCAAAGAGTCCTCTTCGCATTGAAAGATTGGGGTATGAGGTTAATAGATTATGATTTTTGATTTTTTAAATTTGTTTTTATTTTTTTTATTAAAGTTTTCCATATATCTTGTTTAATGTCTTGTATTACAGATAATACAAGACATTAAACCTCCTCCCCCAAAAGAACAGATATACCAGCAGTGTCTTACATCAGCAAGTAAAGAACCAGATCACCTTATCTGTGGCCTCCATGGCCTCCGTCTCCAGCAGTCTTGCAGTATCATTACATGCATTCTTATCTACAACATCTGATGTTAGGAGATATGGCACAAAAGGGGCCTAAAAGTCCATAGGTTACGATGCACAGGGCAGCTCCTCTGCATAGGACTCCAACTGCGCCTTACAATACGCCATATCTGTTTTCCATTCATCAAATTTGGGATCCCTCTTCCTGCCCCAGCACATTGATACTCTTTGTTTTGCCACATTGTCACAAATTTCCATTAATCAAGCTGTATATCAGGTCTTACGTGACTATATGAATACACCTCATGTATCAATGGGAAAATGACAAACATGTCTGCCACAAGTGTCACTGAAACCTCCTCGAGAACATGATGATATTGCAACGAAAGATACGATGATGAAAGAAACAATTAAACAATATGCAGATTAAAAATATATATTCAAGAAAGAAGTTATGAGGTTGGAGATGTTGTGTTATTAAAACTGGTCAACTAAGGAGTAGATTTCATCCCTCTCCATTGGAAATAACAAAAATAAAAGGGTCGGCAATTACTGCACAGAATAGAAGCAGAACAATAGTGAGAAACAAAGCACATTTTAAGACGTTTATCACTCCAATTCAAGAACAAGAAACACAAAGTCAAGGACAAAAAGAAACACAAATTCAAGGACAACAAGAAAACACTTCTTCAAGAGGAAATAAGGCAATTTTGGATAATGCAAAGAGTAGTGATTGTGAATCTTTCAGAAGGACAACAAGAACACAAAAAACACAAAGACTCATTGAACAATGCTAATTTATTTATTAAATGTATTTATTTACTTGTTTGTTTATTAAAGAAGGGGAAGTTGTAGTGATGTAATACAGAATGTTAATGTAGAATGTATGTGGTCATAATCACATCTAGAATGTTACTTTTTGAGCCCTAGTCAGTTACAGGAATAGCTCGGAGGACCAGGAGTTGAAGGACGCTGTCTCGGCAGATTGATGTCAATAAATGAAGAGTTGACATATTATATTGTCTCCTGTATTCCATGCGTCATTTCACTAGACCTACAAGCATTGGAAAAAACAATAGGCCTGGTTTTAATGTGTGTATCGTTCTAATCAGACACACCAGTGGATGTAATGTTATGTAATATAATGTAATGCATTATATGTAATGTAACAGGCATTTATAGAGCGCACTGTTACTCCTGGGAGTGTCCTGCTGCTAAGCCACACAGGTGTGGACTATCTAAGAGACATCGCTATTACTCTTGATTAAAAAGTCAAGTTCTCAATTTCTTCTGTAACTGTGAGGTGGCAAAAATGTTCCGTAACTCCAGAGGGAATTTGTTCCAGATTAAGGGACCTAATAAAGAGAAGGACCTGCCTCTTAACCTGGACCGCCAAATCCTAGGTACTTTGACCAAAAAAAGGTTGGCAGATTGCAGGCGTTGGCCGGGACATACAAGCAAGTCCTTGCTCTGAGACAGCCCACACCACTGTTGGAAGACCCTATGTACAAACAACGAGGTCTTGAAATGGATCCTCTTCCTTATGGGAAGCCAGTACAATTCCGTTAGATATGGAGAAACGTGTTCTCAAAGACAGGCCAAGGAGCGACCGGGCTGCTGCATTTTGAACCACCTGCAGCTTACTAATCATGCAGTCAGAAAGGCCCAGGTACAGAGCATTACTGTAATCTACCCTAGATGTTATCAAAGCCTGAACTACCTGTATCCTTGCAGAAAAAGAGAGGAAGTGCAGAAACCTTCTTAACACATGCAGCAGACCAAAACAAGTTCCTACCACTGCATTAACCTGAGGTAGAAAAGAAAGCTCTCCATCAAACTTAATACCTAAATTCTTGACCAAACTAACCTTACATAGTGGAGGGGAAGCATCCACCGGCCAAAAGAATTGCCAGGGTTCTTTTGCCCTTGTACCAAAAAAGAGTATCTCCATCTTTTCAGCATTACATTTGAGCTGATGGTGTGTCTGCCATTGAAAGACTTAAATGGGCACTAATTTAAAATAAGCAAGGGGGGTGAGATAGATATTGAAAAGAGTCGGGCTCAAAGCAGAGTCATGTGGCACCCCCACTTGCAACTCACAAGATCCAGATGAATAAGGTGGACACCAGACCTCCCGACTTCTTCCCTCTAGGAATGAAGCTAACCAGTCCCACGCAAGCCCCCTAATTCCAAAAGCTTGTAGACGGGCCAACAGAGTGGAGTGGGGTACGGTGTCAAAGGCCGCTGAGAGATCAAGCATAATCAGCACAGCCCTGTCCCCGACATCCAAGGTAACCCTGATGTAGTCTACCAATTCCACTAGTGCCATCTCAGTGCTGAATCTGGGGCGGAAACCAGATTGGCTGGAATGCAATAGGTTGTTATTCTCCATGAACTGGGACAAACTGTAGTTAACATGCTTCTCCAAAACGTTCGAGAGGGCCGGAAGCAGAGAGATCGGTCTGTAATTAGATGGTTTGCCTGGGTCCGAAAGGGGTTTCTTCAGAAGAGGCAGAATTGTTGCCTTCTTCCAGCCACCCGGCACTATAGCTGATGACAGAGAGGCATTCAAGAGCTTATTGGACAGAGGATTTATAACATCTGCCCCTAGGGCCAACAAGCCCGGGGGGGCACGGGTCAGGTAGAGAACCCGACATAAGGCTGTAAATAGCTGTAAGAGAATCATCCATAGAAGTCAGGATACACCTATCCAGGGTCCTAAAAGGATCGGGTGGTGGGCTAGGATGAAGATATACATTAAAAGCATACGACAGACAGTAGAGTCATGCAACACCTCAGACTGGGCTGCTCAAAAACCATTGGCAAAGCCGATAGGTCTGACTTTCATGTGCTGATATATGCTGCAGAAGCACGTTGAAGCCAGAGAAACGAAAAGGTGGACTTTATTGAAGGCTTTCCTTGGCTACAGTCCTGTTTTTATTTCTATTTAAAATAAAGGTAAGATAGGATGGGAGCCTTTATTATTGCTTTTCCTCAGATGTTTTAACTTATAAAAAGGTTCCCGTGCCTCCCAAACGTCTGTTGATATAAAAACGTAAAGAGGACAGTATTGAAGGCAAGTGAGCCTTCAGAATAGCCAACCTTTTGTTTCGAGGGCAAGAAATTAACAAGCATTTGCAATGCAAAAGGTCTTGCATTTGAAAAAGTGAGAGCTATTGGCGTTGTAAATGACCATTTTTTTTATCACTTTTTTTTTTGCAGTGGAGTGATTATTTCTAAAATGCGATTTCGAGCTACTGGCGTTGTAATTTTTTTAAAATTATTATTTATGTAAGCAGTCAAGCACTGGAAACTTGATGGCAAAGATGGATAAAAATCAACAAACTGAGAATGGCTGTTTAAATGTGCTCTCTAGTTCGCACAGAGAAGACCAAGAAGGAAAATAAATGCCTGTTTGCCAGTACAGAATGGTATCAGCAAAAATAGCCACAGCGTCATGACGAATATGTGCACGTGTCACCACACATGCACAGGTTTGCATCATGACACATCGTCCATTTTTAAAAAATATTTCATTAATGCGGAGGGGTGGAGGCAGCTACGGATAAGGCAGGGGGTGGGGTTGAGAGCAGCAGAGAGAGCATTAGTGATTTGATGGGGTATACACAAGGTCCGAACACCGCAAGTAACGCACTTTGAGCTCTACAGACAACTGGTAGAGCTAAATGACTTTCTGAAAGTTAAAGCGTCAGTCTGCAAGGCACTGACAATAGCTTTCATTCTCCTGCAGTCCGTTCTCGTGCATGCAGCTAGGTGAGAGGCTCAAAGTAACCAAATATTTTTAAACAAAGTTAATTTAATATAAATAAATTCAATATAAATAAAAATACCTGCTATGCATGCAACAGTCTTCCGTGTGTACTTTTTAGTTTGATCACGATGTGACCGCGCCTCAGGGAGGTGCACCGATTCTTCATCCTCCCCCTCGACATGAAAGTGGTGAAGGCGGGTGTTGGGCAGCTGCAGGAGCACTGGGTGAAACCGGAGAGGCAGCGCCGTGTGTGTACTGCGGAGGACAGTTTCACGGAGTGTGAGGGCTACCCCAACATGGCAAAAAAACGCACACACCATGAAGTGGACACCGCATACTTAAAAAACAAAAACAAATGCAAGCCACATGAAGGACATGGATAGGGGAGGAACAATGGAGGAAGTATCCTGAGATTTTTGTAATTAACACAGCGCCTGCTTCGTGCGGCGTCTGTGGATTGACTGGAGGGGGGGCGGGGGTATATTTAAAAGTTAAGCTGACGCCTTTTAAGCGAAAGTGAAAGCGTGCATAGCGTGCTGCAACTACCAATAATACAAGTAGTCCCCAAATAACAGATAACACTTACGAGAATAAGGGAACAGTAATTAGTCGGTAAAAGTTAAGCTGACGCCTATTAAGCGAAAGTGAAAGCGTGCATAGCGTGCTGCAACTACCAATAATACAAGTAGTCCCCAAATAACAGATGAGAGTAAGGGAACAGTAATTAGCCGGTGCTCCTCGGGTAAAACCGGAAATGATGTATCGGAGCGGGAACAAATAAGAAGCAAGGAAACAAAATGTGACGGACGAATTAGCCAATTGCAAGAAGCAGGCCATATTGCCAGATTACTCTCCGGTAGAGTGTTTACAGCAGGTCTCGAAGAGACAGCGCATGCGCTGCCTTGCTTGACCTAAAAAACCTGTTCCCGCAGCTCTGATGAGAAGCTAGCAGAAAGAACAAGCATTTGCAATGCAATAGGTCTCGCAGTTGTGAGAGTTTGAGCTATTGGCATTGTAAATGGCAATGCCTTTTATTTACGTGTTGGTTTTTAAAACACAAATAAAAGGCATTGTCATTCACAATGCCAATAGCCTAATCTCTCGCAATGCGAGACCTATTGCATTGCAAATGCTTGTTTATTATTGCTGCGCCTGAGACCTGCCAGGACCTGCCCCACTTGAAGACTTGATTTACTCTAGGTAAAGATAAAACTTGGAAGTAGCTGGAAACGCGTTTACTACTGTAGACTTTCAGTATTCCATTTGCGCGGTTACCTCTGAGTAGAATTGTGATAAGTTACAAAGTTCTTTGTCACTAACTTGTGGTATTTTTTGCATAAATTACCAAAATATGCAAAGAATAAAGTTGAGCATTTGTATGAAATGAGCAAAGGTGCAAGAAAACCAGGACTTTTGCAAGCATATTGTATGGTAGTGTAATTGGTCATGAGCCACTCATGAGGAAAAGCTAAGCAAGGGATGTACACAAGAGTATGAAATATAGGTATATTGCTGGCGCTGTTAGAGTACTCATTAGTAAGATCTAAGGATGGTACTGCAAAAGTTCAAACTACTCACAAGTTACTGATGCAACAGTCTCACAGTACTCAAGATAAAACGCTACGCAAGGCATGCACTTGCAAACAAAACACCTGTGGGTTACCAGCACCCTCTAAGAAGCATAAGAGCAAGCAATAAATGAGTGTGTAGGCCAGTGCTTCATTTGTGAAAGAGTGTCAAGGCCTGAAACTCTGCTCAGAAGCCCGCGGCCGGTGCAATGAAACATGGGCGCGAGGAATACCAAGGCTGGTAGTTTTAGAGCCACCTCATACCTCTTTAATCCACTACCAAACACTCGCTCCCCTTTATCTCACTCCTTGAGGTTACTGCATTTTCCTTGTGTGACGGTTTTGCCGTCTTCCGCCGTCTTTCTGATCTGTGTAATAGGTACATAAATGATGTGGAAAAATAAATGTGGGTTCCCCAAGAATAAGTGCCCCCACTGGCAACCACCAGCTCAAATTAGTCACTGGTGTAGGCAGAGGAACTGCAAACTACAGGTAGACCAACAGTCAGAAACTTCATAAGCCTGCGCTAAGGTGATAAAGAAATTTGCAGGCACCCCTACCTCCGAGGCAGATTGGTTGACATTTTCGGTGTTGTAAGGCATTCCACCTGCGCCAAAGCGATGAGGGGATGTTGGGTGACTCTCCAGGGGTGGTGGGGTGGTTCCAGTGCTTTAAATGGACTGAGTCTGACACTTTTTTATTTTGAGAGGGAGAGTACCTGCACTTTTCAAGAGAGACATAATACGTTTAATTAGAGAGTACCGACACTTCTCAGAAGCAAGCAGATACTTTGGTACAGGGTACCAGCACTTCTGTTTTTCCATTTCAAGCACTGGGTGGTTCAAAGGGCCAGGTTAGATATTCAACCAGTCTGCCAAATGGCACAAAATTCAGTTTTTCGTGTTGTTAGTGACACTATGGCAAAATGATATTGTAACCCATATAACAGCTAACAGAAACATGGTGCCCTAAATATCTTACAAAAATACCCCCAACTGTGGTTAATAATACAAAACCTGCACCCAATGTGACAAGATTTTTTAAAAGGATATTTATGACAGGATACTTGGATGAGGCAATATTTTTGCTAATGATATTCTGACACCTAACCCTTAGAGAGCGTATCCAGGCCTCTGGACATAAAACTCAAGCACGCCCCACGCTCTCCAGTTTGCAGCCCCAGAGTCTCTCATATCTCACAGATATTAATTGTCTTGGGCTGCATTGTGGCCCCCCGAAGGAGTGCCCCCTGCCCCCAAAGGATTGGGGGTGCTGAGCCGCAGGGGCTGCGCAAGTCTGCCTTACACGCCTACCCTCCCCACGAGGTGCGGGCATTACAGTGAGGCTGGCTGTCAAGGAAACAACCATCTCAAGCCCCCCCCCATCCTCACCTGAACATTCCAGCATGGGACATAAATTGAGTTGAAAAAAGGGTTTGTAGTTATATAGCGCTTTCCCACCACTTGCGAGGTATCAAGGAACTAGCCTGGCAGGTAACCCAGGCAACAACCCCCGGTCGCCATTGGCCTGTCCGTCTCTGGTAAGTACACAAACAACTCTCTCCCTCTCCACTGGCAACCAATGTTGTGTCACCAAATGGCTGCGATATCAGCTTACAGGCTGGTAATTCAATTATTGCATTAGCAGAGGCAGGCGATCCCTGGCACCACTCCTCCGAAGAGGAAGCACATGGGAGAAGAGCTCGGCGCGCGCGCTGTGTCTGTCGGGAAGGCTTGGCTGCTGGACTGCCATCTTCACACCAGCATACATTTTCAAAGAAATCCAAAAGCAGTTCTGTTGGGGCGCTTTGCCGCGACAGCGTGGTTAATTTCTAAGGAACCGTCGTTTTTAGCCGATGAAGAGATATAGCCTTGAGTCAAAAGCTGTAGACTTTAAACTTAGGAAATTTGGATCGAATCCCAGCATCTCCTCGACATCCTGTGATTCTCGGCAAACTGTTTAATATTCTCGAGTCATTAAAAAATAACAACATTCAGGTGCTCATGTAAAGCGATCGAAAACCGTGGAACTAGGTTCGCGGTATAGCAAGCTATTAAAATAACAAAATGCACCCACTTTATATTACACAAAACGGTGTAATAGAGCAATGAACACTTTGGGTAAAGTGCAGACTGAGTGGATTCGCGTCTAGGCGCTGCGAGAATTTACACACAGAAGCTGGACAGATATGCAAAGATTTGCAGGCGGTCACACACCTATTTAGTTTGAAGGATTCCAAGAAAAACAAGCGCTCGCCATTCCCGCTGTTTATTTTTGCATCGTGCTTTCACTTTAAAGTGAAAGCGCGATGCAAAAATAAACACGCGGCGCCCTGTCTCCTTTTCAGAAGGCCCATCCGGACTGGATCTCAGGGCTTGTTTATACAACACGCCTCTTGAGATAAGAAACTGCTTCACGACAGCCGTGAAGCAGGCGATCCAGTCCGGATGGGCCGGACCAAAAGGCGAAAGGGAGGCAACGCAAATAGCTCATTTCCAATCACAGGCCACCGTTTAGCATAAACGGTGACGCCAGCCAATGGAAATGAGGGGCGGGGCTTCAAGCCCTCTTCTCAAAGTCCTCTCTCACAAAATCTCTCGCCGAGGCAAGCAGCGCTTTGCGCTGCAACGCCACGCGAGACCTAAAAACGTACCAGGTACAGAGGAAAGGGGAAGGAGGAATGTGTTGGGGTGGCTGCTGTTTGGGCCGACGAAGCATGCACCAGGAATGAGGAAGGGGAGAGAGCGGCGCAAGAGGGTGAGGGATAGCTTTGGGGATGAACAGACGCATGTGGAACAAGCATTGGCAAAGCCAATAGGTCTCACCTTTGGGACATATTGTCCTTGCCAATGGGTTTTAGCCATACTGCACAGCATCCCTAATGCTGTGCAGCATGGCTAAAGAATGTAGAAAAAACGTTTGATGCAGACCACCACATCATTTTATAGGAACACACACACACACCCCCATAAAAAATGATGCGGGTGAGATGGATCCATAACTGAAAGCAAAAAAATGTTTGCGTGGCCCTGGAAGCAAAATGGAAGACATTCAAGGGCGGGGAAGCAAAACAGGGGACACTGGTAGTGGGGAAGCAACACTGGGAATAGAAACAACACACAGGGGCAGAGAAGCAAACGTTGTGACAAAGTAACACGGTTAGCACAGAAGAACACAGTAATAGGAGATGAGGGAACCACAGAATGAAAGCAACACGGGCGATGGGATCAACATGGGGAGGGGCATAGGAGCAGATGGCGAGACAGAGCAACACAGAGAGGGGGGGTTGCACAGAAGGACTGGGCCTGATAGAGCAACCTAGAGACGGGGGAACACAGAAGCACATGGCGAGACAGACTAACACAGAAACAAGGGCAGGGGCAGAGCAGCACGTAGCGAGACAGAGCAACACAGAGATGGGGAGACAGAGAAGCTCGCAAGCAAGACAGCTGGAAAAAACATGCACTCTCATTGAGTGCTTAAATAAAAAGAAAAAAGTAACAATAAAAAAAAATGAGCAGTCTAAGGACGTAGTAATACATCTATGCACTAAAGGAGGGACAAACCCGCGACAGGGAAGTAAAGTCCACACAAGCCGTAAAATAAGAATCAAGCAATTAAAAGTGACATTGATGCCAGATAAAGGTAAATAATGGGTGGGCTCTAAGCCAACTGTAAGCTAACAAAATGTCCTACAAAAGACAGCGTATGCGCTGACTCGGGTAAGACCTAAAATTGAGTGGACGAACAATCATTTAGGAAATGGTGATATCTCTAATTAAAAGTGTGCAAAATTATAAACCGGACTGTAAAAGTGGGTCACTGGAGAGCTATGAATGAAGGACTTACACTGGGAGGGAGAGAGAAAGAGAGGAAGAAAGAAACAAAGAGAGAAACAAACAAAGACTGGCACATAGCTGGTTTGAACATTTTTGCCAGTGCTGCGTTTGGTTCTCAGCCCAACCCTGTCATGGGCAGGTGGGCAGTACTGGTAATATCCGTGATTTCAGATTCTCTTCACTGTCTTAGAACCCTTGGCTTGGTCTGAGAAATATTGTGGTGGATTTGCATGTAACTGCAGCAACCATTACATATATTGAGCTGGGATCACCTACCTAATTTAGGCATTTGGCTTGGAAACTTGGTGAGAACACTAGAGCCTGACGGTTTTAATGCAAACAATGAATTTCAAAACTGAACTACAGGTCTCAAATTCAAACATGGAGTGCACCCTGGAACAAATAGGAAGTACCAAGATGGAGGATTTATTTGCTGCGTGATATCACCTGATTGGAGGGAGCAACTTTGCATATAAAAGCAAGAACAAATTGCATGGAGGAAGCCTCCAGATATATATTAAATTGCACCATAGATCAAATATTTTCTGTCTACGCAACACTAGATTGCCGCCATCTGGCAAAGAAGACTCACGTAGCCACTCAAGAAATCCTCAGTATGGTAGACCAAGGCTTAACACAAAAATCAAAATGCCTGTGCCCTGGCAGCCGTCTGCTTCCAACTAACCTCACAAACAACTGCTATAATGCCAAAGCCTCAAAATGGCTCAATTAAGAATCTCTTCCAGCGACCCATATGCCACGTGAATGACTTCTTAGCCATACAAATCATAAAGGACACTACAGGAGGGACTAGAAGAGAATCACTAAGGGAAGAGCAAGAGCTTAAGTGCTCACAGGCTCTGAAATGATTCTAAATGGTTGTAACTGAGGTCGCGAGTTCCTGGTGTGTTGCACTGAATGAGAAGGCTCCGCCAGCAAAGAATTTTCGAGGCACATTAGGGCGCATTTCGCCGACACTTATTTTTATGACAGCCTTGCTGAGATAGTGCATGTATGTAATGCAACATGATTTGAAATATTCACAATTTAGCTAGTTAATTCAAGTGATCCAAAAGTTGTGCTGACATGATCACGTTGCCAATGTAGGTCAAGTAATATGGACAGCTGTGTTTTGAATGCCCTGAATTCAGGTGATAAAATAGAAAACGCAAGTTATTGTGCATTTCATCCTGGAGGCAACTACAACATAGGTGCACAACACACCAAAATTTGCAAGTTGAGTCCCCTTTTTGCAAGCCAAAGTCTGATTGGCTGATAATTATCGCCCCCGATAAATTCCGAACACTGGGCGAGTGGAGAGAGTAGACTCGTAGTTAGGCCCTAAGATTTTCCCCTAATAGAGAGGTGCTATGTTTGTGCAGGGCCTCTGGGAAGGTTGTGTTATCTCTGGTTGGGAGCGATAACTCAAAAGTGGAAGAGTTTGGGGAAAAATTCCCCAAAGTTAGATCAATATTCCACCAACATTGCTAAAATAGAGGATAAGCTGATTCAGACTTGAAGTGCGGGCACACTTTGCCCATACTTTCCGGACTGAACACCAGCAACTTCAATGGCCCCACCAAATAGATCTGAGCCACCATTTGCAAATGTTGAGGCATAAGATTTGCTAGATAGTTAAAATGCAGCAAGCAACATCTGCCTCAAAATCGGAGCCAGTCTGAGTAAAAAAGTAAATAACAAGGTGGGTTGCAAATACTTTGAGCATATTTCAGGAAATGGTTTCTACAAAGTAGGAAGTAAACACTGACTCCGAATTCGGAGGAATTGCAATCTTTAACTATTAAATAGTTAGAATCTTACAAAGCGAAAGTGACAATGGCAATGAAGAGAACAGCAGTGCTTAAACCTGAAAGTTCATTAAAATGACATGGCTTAATTATTACACAAGGATACTCCATAGGATGCAGCGTTATTTGAACATAAAAGCTGCCGACTTTGGAATTGAGGAACAATGTTCGAGACTCTGGGTTGGCTCAACATCCTGCTATTCTGAGCAAATTGCTTTAATATCCGTGTGCCTAAAAATGAACGCGACCTTGTGTAATGTAACTGGTGCTCATGTAGAGCGCTTAAATACCTTCGGGTCGAGTTCGCGCTATGTAAAATAGCAAAATAAATTGAGACGTGATAATTTTATGGACGAAAATGCGCCAATACTCAATGATTTAGTTTACATGCAGATAACACTTTGAAAAGGCATTCTTAAGCACATGTCTGGAATGTGTTAAAGGTAGCCAGACTTTGGTAGAAGGGCTAACCATTGAGTTCAGAATGTGCAAGTAGTGGAAGCTCTACGCTAGTTAGTTGGACATGCCACTGCTCAAATATAGCCGCCATGCAAAGCTCGTCTTCTGTAGCCCTCTCTCCATTATGAACATCTTGCCCTCCACAGCAGCAATGATCGTTCAACACTGGTTGTTGCTGTGGCATTTGCAGGTGAGAGAAGAGCATTGTAGGTTATGGCGAGCATGGAATGCAAGTAGTGCCGGCCACCTATTCATCTTGGATCATGTTGTCGACAGAGTGGTCTTGTTTGTGTCCAAAGAGTTACTTCAGCTCCTTGGTAGCTGAATGCAAGAGACTACACTGCACTGGACAATCAGTGTTTTATTGAGGGTTTTTTTGTTGACCCACATCACCTCTGCTTCTCGTCTAAAGCCCGTCCGATGATTGAGCCAGAGCAATGCAAATTTAAGTGACGTTATTGATGTTTGCTCAAAGCAGCTTCCTCTCAGTGCAGATGCCAGCTTTTTTGTCGATAGTTTACATCCTTATTGGAGGCTGCCTCCGCTTTCTCAGCTGAACATTCACCCACCGGAACATGAGCAGGAAACAAAGGAAATAAATAGTTCCCCCAAACGACAGATAAACAACAAAAACGTAAAGATACAGTACTTGGTCCCTGCTCCTTGGGAGGAAATGAAAAACAAAAAGGCAGGACTGACCACTAGCAATCAAGGATTTTTAAAGGACACTGAAACAAACAAATGAAAAGCAGGGGGCGGTCTTTAAGCCCACACAGAGTATATACTATAGTATATACACAACAGGTCTTTAAAGCTCGACTTAAAAAGGAATGTGAAAGGAGAATGCAACAGGGGGCAGGCTGGGGTTGATGAAGAGCACACAGGAAAAGGGGGAGTGGGACATAAGAGAATGACAGGAAGGTGATAA
The DNA here is from genome assembly GCA_963921515.1 of Calotriton arnoldi. Lineage (NCBI taxonomy): Eukaryota > Metazoa > Chordata > Amphibia > Caudata > Salamandridae > Calotriton > Calotriton arnoldi. The sequence goes on along the minus strand of CAWUFW010001625.1, from coordinate 105,587 downwards.
GAATCAAACAGGGAAGGAGGAATGGGGAGTGAGGAACAAAAGTGTGTGCTGGGCAGGAGTGGGTTGATGAGGAGTGCACATGGAAAAGCGGGATGGGCTGGAAGAAACAGAGTGAAACATATGAGAGAGAGACATCAGGGAGGAAAGGCTACAGATTTAAAGAGGTCCCTCTGGTGGTTAAGTGCAAGCATTTGAGTGGAGGAAGAACAAAACAGCCAATAGCATTTGGTGAGAGATGAATACTCTACTCGGCTGAGCGAATATGTGATTCACAAAGAGTTAAGCAAGTGGCTGAGAGGTTGGTCAAAGTAAGCCAATGGTTAAAAGGGACAGACCCCAAGCCCACTTTATGTATATTGATAGCAGGAAGGGAATGAGTATTTAACCAAGGAAGGTTCAAGATCGATTATCCGAGTTAAGACAGTGCATGGCATAAAAGTCACATCCTCTGTCCAGTGAATCCATAACATTCAGTAGTATTTTGGATTCTGTGGGGCACATTGCTGCACATAACTACCAGGTAGTGCACTGGACATTAAAGTCTCATGATGAAAAAGGTAACATGACAATATTTTTCAGAATTAACGGCCTCTACTGGGAGGTTACTAGGATTACCACCTGTCTGTGTTTGTCCTGACTAATTTGGCTTTGGACTGTTTTGCTGGAAGCAAGTTGGGCCATGTGACGTGTCCCATACTGACCTGTATGAAGTTCAAATGTGGATATTGTTTAAGGTCGGAGAAAACACTTGTCTCATTAGAAACCGTGGTGCAATAGAGAAGGGTCAATATATACATTGTGTGTGTCTGACTTGTACAAAAAAGGTGGCAACGCCTCTTTGTATATGCACAGATGCAAAATAACAGTGCTCTGTACAATGCAGAAGTGGCTTTACAATGTAGAGGAGAGCAGGGGCAGAGGAGAGGCAGGGTAACAGAAGGGGAGTGGAACTGGAAGATGGGGACAGAGAGAGAGCACAACATTGTACTTAAGGAAAGGTGAAATGAGAAGGGTATGCTGCTAGCCATGGGGTATAGGAGGAGAGAGAAATGCTAATGCAAGTTACTAGTAGCTGGATAATGGAAAGGCTAGGGGTGGTGCATGGGGAAAGTGGGTGCAACTTCTTCAGATGTTGCTGGTAACTGGGTTGTTACTATGTGATGGTGAGAAGAGTAAGTGCAAGGTCAGGTTTGGTATTAGCGGTAGACTGAGCTTTTGGGGGGGATGGGTGGGGCAGGGCACTGAGAGGTAGATTGGGCAATCCAGGAAGTCATGTTTATGTTGTAAATTTAGGGTTGCAGCATAAGTTGGTCGAAGAGGGTGTGGTATGTACCACACATGGCAAATACAATTATCCGAGTGAGGTATTTACCATGTGTTGCACATACCTCCTATTCTGAGTTTTCAACATGAAAATGAGACAGTGCGTAAAATCAGTTTTTAAACACGACAAATGCTGCACATTTTGCTTTTTTTTCAGCTCTCTCCCACGAAACAATTCAGCATGTTTGACCTGCTGGAATTTATCAATCAAAAACTGAAAGGATGTGATAATAATCACAAAACACATCAATCTGATCCATCTAAAGTCTGGTTTGCACAGAGATCAGAATTAAGTTCTTAGCAGGTAATCAGGGCCTTTGTGATCTAGTGCCTAGATGTGCACCACTTCTTTGACCATTTGCTGCCTGGTGCTCCTTATGACATGGAGTGATCTTGCTAAATTGGGATGAGGATACATAATCCATAGGTTTCATTGCAATCGTCAATGGCACTACCAGAGATAGACCGGCCTATGAGACCTGCCGTTCAGCATGACTACATGGTGGGCTCAGGGTGCACCAGGGCCGTTTCTAGGTGTTTTGCCGCCCTAGGCGAAAATTGAAAAATGCCGCCCCCTCCCTTTTACTACCACCACTCTCTCCCCCTGGTATGAATGAACTTGAAGGATAACATTAATCTACACCCACTTTTCTTTGGGCGGGGGGAAGCAAATATTGAGCCAAATGCAGAACGATTTTACTGTTAAATGCTCTTATACTACTCCTGTCTTACTTTGGCTTATTCTAGCACCAAACAGAATTCGTGGTTTTCATCTGGAACAAAGGAGTAAGCAAGGAGAGCTCTAAGAGTAAGTAACACCTACACATATCAACATCTTGGTAAATCGTATCCAAAATAACTCAACCTATACATTGCAAACACCTTGGAATGAATGCTGTGAACTCTTCAGACACATCACACTCCGTTTTCACAATAGAGGACATCTCAGGGAAGGGTATGGTGCCTGAATGAACATCATGGAACAAATATTGCCTGCATTATACGTCAGAACATGTCAACAAAAACATCTCCAGGCATAAATATTGTGTCCTGACCGTTTACAAAAATATAGTCCCATTCAAGTTGAAAATAGAAAACCAAACTCATCGCGGCACTAGTTCTGTAAACAATATTTAGGCCACACTATATGTAAGGGAAGATTTTTGTGAACACATTTTGACATATAAAGCAGATATTATTAGAAATAACAGAACTGTCAGTTTATTAAAAAAAAACTTGCCAGCTATAAGCCTAGTAACTCTTTTTGCCCTTTTCACTGTTGGTGACATTGTTTTGTTGAGTCGCAGTGAAAGGGAGGGATGATAAATATATGTAATCTAAGTTGTGTAGGTGATTGCCAATTCATCTGATTGAAAACAATGACGTGCCGTGTATATTTAGAAAACAGGTAAACAGAAATGATGGGGAACTCATTTTACTAATTACTTCTCAGAGTTTTATAGCTCGTATTTCTAATCCAACTCCAAAGCTATCTATATAAACAGTAAATGCGCTACGGAAACTGAAACCTAGAGAACTAACGTTTTCCACTGATTTATTTCTCGCCTTACATCCGCCTCTCCGCCGTCCCAATTAGCATTTTGTACAAAAGTATGCAAATAGCAGCATTGATTAGAAACAGCAGAAAGCACCGGCACTGTACATATTCCATCAATTGAGCCTTGGCAAGCTCGCACCTTTTCCCTGATGGTTGGTATAATGTGCCGATAACACTTGGTTATTTGTAATCCTGAAAACATTTTATTTTCAATTTGCCATCATTATGAACTCATGTTTTTTGCCGCCCTCCCCCTTTGGCCGCCCTAGGTGGACGCCTAGTCTTGCCTAATGGTAGAAACGGCCCTGGGGCGCACACAAGTAAAAATATAAAAACTATTTATAAGATTATCTGCAGAAAGAAGAGAAATAGGATTATTAGGAGAGCTCGACTCTAGATGGTGGACAAAAACCTCCCAAATGTGTCACCATTTTAAAACTGATCCAATCGTTTTATAACTTTGCTCAAATATTCCATTTTGTTCACTAAATGGCATGTTGGAAGGTGGTTTATTAGTAGGTGTAGGTAGGTACCTACCACTAGTAATAAAGCCAAAATCACAATATAAGGTCCATTCAAGGTCTCAAAAAAAGATTCCCTTGCTCAACCCTTGGTAGCTGGCTGCGAGCAAGCAGGCTTAACTTAGGAGACAGGTGTGTAAAGTATTTAAAAACACCGATACATTAAATAAGTAAGACACAACACTCAATAAAAATCCAACACCAATTTATAAAAATAGTAAATATTTTTATGATTAAAATGACACCAAAATGACACGAACCCAATGTAGGGAATGGGATACATGAATTTTTAATGAATAAACAGAATGCAGCACAAAATAAAAAATGGAAAATACGAGGAGAAATAAAGATATTTCTCCTCGTTACACCTCTCCTGGGGAGACATATTTTTTTTTAGCATACCCAGGTTTTCAAGTTCTTTTAAATCTGGGAATGTGTCAGAATCCATGGTTGTAGCGTGGGAACACCCATGAAAATGCCTCCCTGGCGCAGAGTAATGCAACGCACCGATTTGCGCTGTGTTACATTACTCGAGATTTATGAAGCCACGCAGGGACATGCAAGGAAAAGCGATGCAAGGAGGTTCATAAATATGCCCCAAAGAGTTTATCACCATTTATCCCACCAGAATGAAACATTGATGTATATGTACATGTATATATTGCATGCAGACTTCTTACACACATACAAAAATGTTGTTGCATGCCAAATGTTAGGGGGAATGCAAAAAAACGTAGATTCTGATTGTGGCCCTCCCCTTTGCACCCCCACAGGAAATGTAAAAATGTTTTAATTTGCTGATTTAATGATGTGCGCCCACTGATCACTGGAATGCAGAATGAGCTGAGCCTTATGTGTGCATTGTATTACTTTGTTAAAGGCAAAAAGGATAAAGGTTTTAAAAATGTTGTTGCAATGCATAAAGGGTGTCTCCATAATTATTAATTCTATTGTATAATTTTCCATTTCCCCCCCACATAAAGATTTCCCAAGTAAATGCCATCTGTGAGAAAAATACTTTTATAAGGCAATTCTAAATCCCACCAATTGCAATTCTTATATATTGATAGGTGTGCGGTCACCTGTTCATGTCTTTACCCTTAATGTCACCATTATCCATTCAAATGAAATAGAAGACCTTGACTACGGATAAAAATAAAACAGCTGGGTGGCCGATGCATTTTTTCAGTTGCTTACCAGTTACATCTGTATGATCTCTGAAATTTATAATAGAAAGAACTTTATTTTTCAGTTTTTGAAGTGTGAACTAGCCACCCGTGCAAAGTATGACATTTTACAGAATACAAGATCATGAAAATATAATAAAATCAGAATAAAACAGAAGACAATTTCTAAGCTTGCGGCCTAAATACACTAACTAGGCAATTGTATAGTAAATAAGTGAGATTAACATTTGTTCTGAAAAGGAGGATATTTGAAAATTATCCAAAAGTAATCAAGTCAGAAATGTCTGATGTTTCGAGTATTTGTTTTAAGTGGGACAACTCAACCGAGCATCCTCCAAAGATAACCAACTTCTGAGCTATATATGTTGGCTTGTGTCATTGTCCCATAGTGCATGCCAGGCCTGGGATCTTAAAAAGAGTTCTAGCATTCAGTTTAAATCAGTAGCAAAAGAGACTGGTTCCTACTAGTATTCTACCAACTGTCCAATTGCAGATCATACTGAACTTCTCTTTGATTGTCGATTGACTGACAATATTTAGAAAGCGCCATCCACTCTTGGTGCCTGACCGAACAGGAAGGACTTCAGTTTTTGTATGAAGCTTACAAGTGCGAAAGAGCTCCCAATGTCTAAAGGTAGTGCATGCCACATGTTGGGGCATTGCAGAGAGAATGAATGGCCTTCATGTGTACTTGTGAATCTTTAACATGAGTTTCTTTGCTATGAAATTCTCACTGAGGAACTTGTTCAGAGATTGCAGAACATAGGTTTAGAGGTGCAAGGCAATGAAGACATTTATACGTAAGGCAGAGGATCCTTAAGGTACTGCGGTCAGAGCCTGGCAGTCGCTGTAGGACACAAGAGAGAGATATGGGCTTTTTTTTTAAGACCAAATGGCCAAACTGAAGCATTCTGGGGCTCATTGCAGCCTGATCAGCAAGTTCTTATGCAGATCAATATAAAGAGCTTTATAATGGTCAAGACGTGCATTGATTGCAGAACTTACCACTAAATTTAATCAAACTGAACTTGGGAGCGCAAAAGGTTTTACAAACTATGTCGAAGTTAGGGCTAATCCAAAATCTCCCAGCTACACACAGGACTATTCTCTTCAGCATAGCCTTCAACCTCTTTAACTACACTTCCTTTCAACGTAGAACAAACCCCATTTCTTTTAACGGGCATGCCTATGTATTCCAAATGCCCGCATTCAGCTAATCCTGTACCTGGAATAGTGGTCAATCCTTTAGGCTGCAAACCCTATTTCATAACCGATGCCAGAATGATAACAGATTTATCTTCTATATAGGACTGTAACCAGTACTGTTATACGATCCCCACAAAAATTAAATTACTTAATTTCCATTTCTTTACAGATGACTCGCACTGCACTTCACAGTTGTGCAAGAATATCAAGTAAATCAGCATGAGTTGGAAACAGGTAAAAAAGCCATGTTTATTGTGCAAAAACACAGAGAGGTGCTTTTCTGTGCTTAAAAAAAACTTTGATCAAGCTATTGAAACCAAATATAGAGTATCCTCCAGTAATGATCTGCTTACCAACACCTACTATTTAAATCTATAGTTAATTTGAGACGCTATGCCCAATGTCTTCAGATAAGATGCTGCAGATTTCTCATGGTACACAGGTCTGAATGCCCCTTTTCCCGATATGCAGAAAATGTGAGAAAGGAATGGGTTTCTCCTGGGGGTATCCACACCTTTTCTTACACTTCTCTCCTTTTCTTCCCTACTCCCTGATGTGTGTCCCATCCTACCGCTCCCCACCCTGCTTCCACCTTTGGCCACTCTACGGCAGTACGGTTCCCCATCATCATATCCCTTTTTAGGTCTCGCCTGAGCTAGCGCGCATGCGCTGCACTGCGAGGCTTTTAGTAAGGGCTTTTAAACTCTAAACACACGCTCGTGCCTGTGCTTTTAGTTTTATCACCCGCAATTGGCCTTTGCATGCGTCTTTCTAAGAAAGACAGCACACAATTGGTCCAAGGAGGGTGCATGTCCCGCCTTCTCTGTCCCCTGGCCTAGGGTGCTCGGGAGCGAGCAGCAGCGCCATCTGTTTCCAATTATCGCGCCCGCATCTCGCGGTCGCGTTAATTGAAAACAGATGGCGGTCAGCGCTGGTCGCGCTGGTTATCTTGTTTTGTTTTGTTTCTGATGTTTTGATGTAGATAAAATCAGAACTAAATATTATTCTGTCGCTCATTTGAACAGCGTAACCTTCATTTACAACGGATTTGCTGTAATTATGCGGCAGGCTCTATTAAACCGCAGGTTTTTCATGAATGCCGACTATAATAAACCAGCGGGCATCGCGGCTCTACAGGGGCTCAGCGTGGCGGGCACTCGCAACACTGCTGAAGACGCGTCACCACACACACATCACGTCAGACGTCCAAAAACCAGCGGTGACGTCTACGCAAAGTCCTACACACTCATGCCATATGGGTTAATTGTACTGGTTTGCACGCGCCTCTGTGTTGCAAAAACACACTCAAATACAACTATACAGAGGAAAGAAGAAAACCAGAGGAAAAGGGAATACATTATAAACTAGAATAAATGTGCACATTGAAATACATAAACGCATTATCTCAGACAAGCGCGCGCACACCATAAAACTGACCACGTTTGTACCTTCCTGAGAGTACAGTTGGATTTCATTATTTACGTTGTGTCGGTGGCGCCCCAGGCCCGTCCCCGAAGCACAGCCCTGCCCTGGAGCCCCCGCATGTGTTTTATTAAACACCACCGCACGCTGCTGACACTGGTGCGCTGCCGGGCAGGCCTTCGCTTATGCGGAAAACAGAAGTGTTGGCGGGTGAGGTGGCCTTCCTTCGGACGCTGAACATACCTGCGCTCAGGCGGGCAAACTTTATGACATTTTAACCAGGGCGTCAAGGGAGTTATTTGTTTATTACTAATAATACTCAAAACAGGATTGGATTAAAAAAACTGCGGCCTACTTCTAGTGTGCCGATTACATTTATTTTATCCAGGTGGAATACGCATCAGGAAGTTTCACTGGCATTGCCTACCTAATTGGTAACGGGAACATTTCGAAAACATCTTTTTAAATTTTATCTAACGGTTTCACATAGCTAAATCCTGGTTTGTGTCACCAAATGTATATATATTCAAATACAGGTTGTTTTTGTGCAGGAGCCGCCGCTGGGATTCGCAGAAAGTGTGTGTCTTTGTCGTATTACGGTGTGCTTTTGTTGTTCTTTTCTGCCTAATCCATAACATTTTTATAGCGCCCAAACCCGTAGGCATTCAGCGCTATAATGCCCTTTCTGCCTCTCTGTGAATTGTTTGCGTCCTGCCGGCCCCACACCATGAAGGGAGTGGGTGTGAAGCGGCCTGTACTTGCCACAGACAGATTTAGAACCTCGCCTGCAGCTGTCCATGACTTCGCCATCTCGTACACACATCAGATATCTTGACGTCATAAATAACGTGTTTCGGAAGAGTAGAGATGTCTGTGAACCACTCATCGTTTGACACAAACAGACACATTAACTTAATAATAGGACCAAGCGATTGTAAATACAAGGCTGCGAACTTGAACTGGAAACCGGAACACATCATGCACGAAAACAAGAAGTGACATAAGAAATGTTTCCGGTGACTGCGCGCTAAATCGACGGAATAGCTGCACATTTCGAAGTGCATTTTAATTTCTTTTTTATAGTGTTATATTGTTTAAAACAAAATAACAGCTTTAAAGAAAAATAAACATGTTCTGCCTCGCTCAACCCAGTAGTGCTTTATTAAACCAATTTAATCAGATCCTCGGGCGCTTCCCTGCTCAACTCCCCTCTGCCTTTACTCTATCACACCACCCCATTTTACAACTCATTTCACACTGTGTATCACTACGCATCAAAAAACAGTCAACATACGCATCAACATAATGCACAGCAGCCACAATGCTCTACAACATAGCCAAAAGTTCTGGCTAAACACATAAGGTCCCAAAGGCGAGACCTATTGGCTATGCCAATGCTGGTTTATTATTCTACTCTTAGTATGCCTCCCTGCACCAGTCTATGTTCCTCCCACCACATGCTCATCCTCCACCCATGCCCCGTGTGCTTCCTCACCTGCTTCATGACTCCTTGTGTCTCCCTCCCTCATGTGCTTCTATGCCTTGTTCACTGTCATTTTCATGCCCTTATCAAGGCATTCCCAACCTAGATTCCTCTCAGTGTCTTTCCGCAATCACACTTACTACCTCCCATTCACATCAGTGTCCTTCCCCGCTCTATGTCACTCCAGATGTCTATGTCTGTGCCTCTCCATGACTAAACTGGAAGTGCAGATGCGCATCAGTACAGAAGAGCTATCAACATAGACGTGGCAAATGTGGTATGGCTTTGATGGGCCTCTTAAAGTGGCTGGATCCAAACTTCACTGTAGCAATGAGTCAGCAGAAGCAAGCACACAAAGCCACAGAAAGAGTTGCTAAGATCCCAAGCCATGAGCATAGACCAGACTTCCCTGCAGTTCTGCTGGGAAACAGGATTTGAGATACACAAATTTAAGAGTGCAAGCATATGCAGAAGTCGGGATGGATGCAGAAGAGGGGGATCTGATTTTACACAACAGTCCCTGCTGCCTAGTAATGGTTGTTTAGATAAAATATTGTTGGTGTTGGCGAATCACGATATATTCAATTCAATTCGATTCACAGCATTTCTAGAGCGCGCAGCTGCCTCCGGAGAGGCGTCCCAGTGCTAGCGGAAAGTTCAAGGCAGAAAAAGTCTAAAAAGAGATATTTTATATGTTTATATGTTCGTTGCCGAAGTAGGCCCAATTTTGTTCCTTTTCCTAACACCTTTGCAGATGTCCCTTCAGTAGGAAATGGCACTGAGGCTGGCCATGCCAATCAAAAGAAAACAAATAAGTGAGGACTCAAAAAGTAAGGAATTGGGGCTAACCGGTGTGTGTTTGAAAGTTAGTGTAAGGTAAAATCAGATTCCATCTTCAGAGATGTTGCTTTGCCTACAACTTCAAAAATCATGCCACCAGCCAAGAGGGTCATGACATTGTCAGCTCCTTTTCCTATGGGTCTGTTTTGGGTTAGTCCAAAGTCTCTTTCACCGTCTCTCTTTTTTCTGCAGAGACAGAGAGAAATTATAAGAGAGAGCATGGAGGTATGATTCAAGACCAGTGGTGTTTAAAGAGCAGCAGCAGCATTTCCTGTCAACATCTTTTGTTAGGCTAAAAACTGGACTAGTTGAAAATGAGCTCTGTGGTGTGGGATTAGTTACTAGCTGAGAAGGATTTTGCATTTACTTTATTGTTCCCAGGAACACATAATACACACATAGGGCTATCAAAACAAACAGAAATCAAAGTTTGGGTGGATTAAATTGTAAATGGAAGTCCCAGAACTCCCTCCAAAACAAATTCCACTCTTAACTGAAGCCAAAAACCAACCTAAATCTCCATGGACTAACCCTGAAGCATATCCTTAGTCACGAAGGTATCCCCAGTCCTGCTTACACCCTATTAACCCATAACAAGAAGTGCTATGTAATCTGTAATTATGTATTACCACCCCAAGTCTTGAGACAATAAAATGGAACTACACACACCACTCCTGCGCCATGAGGTGGTTACATTCTTTCCAACCTTTTTTGCATGTGGTACAAAATAACTTTTCTTATCCCCGTTAATGTGATAGGGAGTTCTGCTTCAATAGTGGCCTTCAAGAGGGGTTTATCCATACTGGGCGAACAGTGTGACTATTTCCATCTAGAAGGTCTACAAACAGTGTAGGGTGTCAGCATGTGTGTTAGCATGCAATATGCATCATTGTCTTTGTCCTTTATTTATCTACTATGTACTGAATCTAAGGTTTACATTCTGTCATATTTTCCAGCTGTCACTGGCAGAAAACCCACGGCAGAGTCAGCCAGCTTCACACTGTTTTTCCCAAAAAGCTGGCGTTCATATGTCATCAGCTGACGCCAGAAGCCAACGTTGGGGCAGATCGCTGGCCGTCGGGACCTCACCCAATGGTGGGCTTCCTTGAGGGTGACCCCTTCATATTTCATTAAGTATGCCATGCATAGGGTGGCCGAACGGCTCACCCCGGCCATGCAGTGCACTAAAGTACGACCATTGCGGCGTTCCACCATCCGGATGCGGTCTGCCACTCGGTCGAAGTAATCTGAGAGTTGAGCATGGGGAAGGTCAGCCACAGGCACACGGAGGTAGTCCATGCCAGCCCAGCTGGGACACTGCACGTCGAGCGTGGCATTTATGACGCAAGTGATGCGCTTGGCATTGAGAAGCCCACGGTGGCGGGCCACGCTGGCATTGCTGAGGTACAGAGAAGGCGTGATCTGGTCCACACTGGAGAGGAGTGATATGGCGGTTGTTGGATGGAGGTGTGATGAAGGCGGAATGTAGGAAGAAGTTCTTGGAAGAAGTGTTGATCGCTTCATGGAGAAAGTGAAAGTCAACTAAGCAGTTCCAATAATAGTGGTGAAACTGTGCACGGGGCGCCCAGGAAACCTTGAGAAAGAAAATAGAAAACAAACAATGATTTTCAGTTATGTTTCTGTGCACAACGCAATCACAGTTGTAACTGAAACATAGACATACAAAGGGTATGTCGAAAGTAAGGAGCTATATGACAGGTGAATGAAGACAAACCCAATGGACGTTTGAGTCATTTCCCAGCACCTTTAAAAATGGTTTCAATTAGCAAAGTTAAAGGACTGAGGTGCTGGCGTTTTCAGAGATAGGAGCAGCAATAAGAATTATAGAGCCACAAGATATGAAGGCAAACTTGTAATAGGGTCACCATAAACAAGAATGGACATTACACTGGGAAGAAAACCCAGAAAAGGAGCTACAGAGCCAAAACAATTCTCTGTAGTGTGTGCGAGTGTTCTTTTCACAGAAAGTATCCCTGGTGTCTACTTGTTTCTCCAAGGAAATTGCTGGGATGGAGCTGACATATTGGGGCCATGAAGGACATAGCTGAACAAGCATTGGCATAGCCAATAGGTCTCGCCTTTGGGACCTTATAAGTGTTTAGCCATGCAAAGTTGATGTTGCACCAAGGATATTGTGCTGGATAACTAAACACTTATAAGGTCCCAAAGGCGAGACCTATTGGCTATGCCAATGCTTGTTTTCTTTTAAACTGACAGCCTGAGGATCACCATTTCTCCAGCAATTCAGGAAGGAATTCAAGACCCACTTGATCAGGCAATAACTACACCAGCTTGGCCGTCAATTAATAATAGGTACTTGAAGGAACAAGTGCCCCTTATGAGACAAGTGCTTCAATTAAATATACATAGAGGTACAATGAAGTCTATGTATGGTGTCCAAGTGGAAAAATCATTACTATTTATAATGCAAAGTAAACATAGTAGTGGGAAAACAAACACAAGAAAATCAGGTGAATCTTCCAAACTCAGGCATATCAAAGTGACAAAATGGAACGCAGTGGTTAAGTCACAACCTGTTAGTGCCAATGCTCATACACAAAATAAATGATTGTAACAATTGAGTCAAGGTGCATTAGTCGATGACTTTTCAATCCTAGTGAAATATTAGGATCATCTTCAGGACATAAGGAGTTATGCATGAGACAATTGTAACCTATGCCAGCTGGAAAATTTAAAGAGGAGGAAGGGTGTAAAGCAGAGAAGTAAGAGAAAAATAAAAAGCATTTTTTTTTCGTTACCATAATTAAAAGTATCAATGATTTGAACATCTGTACAGATGTAGTTAGTGCTTAAAGTGTCTAGGCCCAACCATACGTGTGACGCAGACATCACAAAGCGAAGATATATAGTCAGGAAGAAGCTGCACTATCAATTAGAGCAGTGCACTGGAAAATCGGGAGTTATTCTAGAGATATTACAAATAGTGGCTGTAACGTAGGTCTGGAGAATAACAGAATTGGCATGTGGCGATAAAGGTATAGGCTGGATAAGAAAAAGGACTAACCGCGATTAAGAGGTAAAGCGTCTTGCAACCTGGCACAAGGATGCCAAGCTAGGCATATATAGGGCACTTGCCATGAGTAAGAGAGGGTCATGTCAATTGCAAGTGGTCCGAACTGGCGAACAATCTTGAAGAATAGGCATTTATTTTGGAGGAGCGGGTCCGGGGGGTGAGGAGGGGGTGAAGCCATGGGGATAGAACTTGGTGTGCTACAAGGTGACCATGCGTACCTGAATACGGAAATTATATTGCCAACAAATTTTATTAGTGCAATAGAAATACGATCTGTGTTGGCGCTTGTCACATTCATCAAAGTTTCATGGTTGGTAAAGGAGAATGAGAAGCAGTCCGAGTGAGGCCGGTCAGATGGACCGAAATCAACGAAAGGCTAAAGAATTGAGGACACTTACCGGGGATACGCTGTCAGAAATGGCACATGCAGTCGGTCTGAGCATGCTGCAGTGAGCAAGACACTGGAAACACTAAGTGGCAGACAGATAAAGGAAGTTGGAAGTCGCGCATGCCTACTGGAAAGTGAAGCGTGGAATGTGGAGCGCACCAACAGCCGGGAAAAAGGGAAAGGCAGAAGCCATATTGGAGTAGTGAAACAGAGTAGCTGCAAAGAGCCCAGGGGAAATGAAAGGTGCAGCGTAGAAAAGTGTGTGACACATGAGCAGAACATGCTGAAAGCCGTATCCGCGCTGCAGAGGAAAATTGCAGTGGCGATATTGAAGCGGTAAAGAACTGGCAAGGCAATACGGAGGTGTGCAAGTCGGACAGTATGGATAGGGAAGATGAGCTCAGTGTGGAAGCAGATTTGCATATGTGATGGAGATGGCCCTGTCGTGTATAGTTCAGCAAGTGCATGCCAATGAATGAAAATAGAAGAAGTACAGTAACTCACTTTGCAGGTGCTAATGCGAAACAAGGGAGACCAAGAAGCGCGCGCGCCTCGCGCTAAAAGTAAAAAAAAAAAGACACGCGTCCGCGAGACGCGCTCTCTGGTGAGGGAGGGGGAGGAGCGGGTGAGGGAGGGGGAGGAAAGACAGATGGCGCCTCAGCGATGCGAGGAATGGATGGCAGCTGTGCGCGTGCACGCCATTGTGAACGCAAGCTGGAGGTCAGCAAAAGCCACTGGGTTAGCACTTTCAAAACCCATTTACTAAATCTCTCGCCGAGAGCAGCGCAAGCGCTGGCTCAGGCGAGACCTAAAAAGAGGATGTTCCTTTTTACGTCTGGCTACAGCGCAGATGTCATTATGTGATCATTTAAAAAGGGCTTTAAGAAGCACTACCAAGAGAGGGGCTTTGGCTCTGCCCACGTGTTGGTAACCAGAAGTACATGTTTTGATTGGGAAGAAGTTGTGTGCTTCCACAAAAAAGGACTTACTCTGAAAACAGCTGTGATCCTTTTTCTTTATCTAGCTGCCTGAGCTTGAATTTTCGGGGGCACACGTGACATCGTAATGCTATTAAACTGACTTAGATAACTAATTTACAGTGTTTGTTTTTCTCTAGCAGCAGCACAGATAGGAAGGAGGGCAGTCATTAACTTTAGACTTCAGAGTGCAGTTTTGTGTTTGAGAGCCCAAGGCTACCCTAAACTACATGCATTTTTAGGTCTGGCTGGACAGTGTATTTGCCACCTGACCTTATGTCATCAACAAAAAAGAGCTTTCAGAGTCCTGCTGAGAGAGGGACGTAGGCTCCACCATGTTGGACCCCCTGACTACAGGATTTTAGTGGGCTGAATTGGAGTGCTTCCACTAAAAAGATTGCTTGTATTACACTTTTTGGCTTGTGCCAAAGCTTATACCCGATACACCAGGACTGAGTTGGTTATGGTGGCAAGCCAATGACTGTGTATTATCAAAAGTTGTGATAAAGGCACTAGGCCGTATATATTTATTGTGAAAAGCATATGTTAAAGTCAATAGGCGTTTGAGTGTGGATTGTTGTTTTATATTAAAGATAGGTACTTCGTTACATGGACTCTCACAGATACCCGTAGTAAGCAATGGTTTTGGTGTTGTTTACCCTGTGTGACAAACCATGGATATAGAAGGCTTGTTAGGCCCTCTTAGGAGAGATATTGTTTTGCTTAGCCAACTATAATTTTGTTTACATTTCTAATTTTATGCCTTGTGTATGGTTTCCTTATGGAAAAGCCTACGCTGTAGGCCGGAATTGGTTGTGGTACCAAACAATATACCTGTTTGGTGAACTAGAAAATGTTATGTCTGTCTGATGCCATAGGTCTGGTGTGCTTATTATAAAACTTTATGAAAAAAGCAGTTGGTCAAGCGTCTTAATTGTGAAAACCATATATTAAACACAGTAAGCCTTTAACAGTTAGTTGTTATTCCATTGTGGTACAGGCTCTAGACAAATATTTTGTTACATGTAATCTCACCGATAACCCTGGTAGGGAAGGGTTTTGGCACTGATCCCCTACTATGACAAAGCCTACGACTTTTCACTGTGTTGATTCTTCTTAGGCCCTGTTGAGAAGGATTGTATATTGTTTTGCAAGCTACATTTTTCTACAGATTTGTCATTTTATAACTGTATGCATGATGGTTGCCTGTTCATGAGCACTTGAATTGGCCGGTATTCGGTAATGTGTAAAGTCAGTGGAAAAGTGTAAGGCTTCATCGGTTCATCTGGAAAAGTCATGACAGATTTTATAGGCTTGATCTGTTTATTATGAAATGCTATGGCAAAGCCAGTAGGCCTGGCCTACTTATTGTGAAAAACTTGTGTTAAAGACAACAGGCTTTTTAAGATGATTTTTGTATACATTTGTACTTTTATGACTGGATGCTAGATAGTTACCCTGTGGAAAGCTTACGTTCAGTACAGTAGGCTTGAGTATGTTATGATGACAAGCCAATGATAAACGTTCTATTCCTGATTGTTTATAATGAAAAGTTACAATAAAGGCAGCTGGCCTGGCATACG
The DNA here is from genome assembly GCA_963921515.1 of Calotriton arnoldi. NCBI lineage: Eukaryota > Metazoa > Chordata > Amphibia > Caudata > Salamandridae > Calotriton > Calotriton arnoldi. The sequence continues at coordinate 90,044 of CAWUFW010001625.1, read as the reverse complement.
TATTGTGAAAAGCATATGTTAAAGTCAATAGACATTTAAGGGTAGATTTTCATTACTCTGTATTAAAGCCTACAGACAGGTATTTTGTTACATGGACTCTCAAGATTACCATGGTAGACGAGGGTTTTGATGCTACCACCCCCACTGACAGCCTATGGGTATAGAAGATTGTCAGAATCCTTGTTAGGCCCTCTTAGGAGAGATAAGAGAGTATTTTGCTTGCCAACTGTAATTTTCTATACTACGCCATTTTATGGCTGTATTCTTGATGGTTGTCTTGTGCAAAAGCTTAAGCTCTTCGCTGCGATCGGAATTCCGCTCAGGTGCTGGACATTCCGATCGCGGGCGTGGTCGTGACGAGCTGAGCTCGTCATGCGCACACGCCCACTGCGCAGCATGACGAGCTGAGCTCGTCATGAGCATTGAAGAGGTTAAGCTCAATACACGAGACCTCAATTAGTTATGATGGCAAGCCAATGGTAACAGCTAAAGGCCCGATTGGTTCACTAGGAAAAAATATTTCTGATGTCATAGGTCTGATCGGTTTATAATGAAAAGTTACAATAAACACAGTAAACCTGACATATTGATTGTGAAAAGCGTATGTTAAAGTCAATAGGTATTTAATGGTGTATTGTTTTTTCTCTGTATTAACGCCTACAGATAGACATTGTCTTACATGAAATGTCACAGATTACCTTTGTAGGGAAGGATTTTGGAGTTGGTAACCAGCTCTGACAAACTCTAGGGGAGAAGATTTGCACTGTAATAATTCTTGCTGGTATCTCTTTTTAGCTGTCTGCCAGGATCTTGAATACAAAAATCATGAAATAATACATACATCTGTATATGCAAACATAGGCCCACATGGATACACATAGGGCCTTTGGGTCAGCTCTGTTCTGCCATTGGTCTTTCGGAGTGTCATTTACACTCTGTTCCATCCATTATAATGAACTACATGGGGTAAGGGATCAGTCTGCAACAGTCACTGGCTCTGTTCTCCTGTGAATAGCAGCTTTCTCTGATCACATGTGCACATCCACCTGAAAATGAGTGTGCTTCAGTATCAGGGCTGGTTGGCCAGTCATTTAGTTTAGAATTTTCTCCTTTTATAGTTCCCCTTTCATTTCTTTGCTTCTCTTCTTATTTTAATTTTTTCAAAGAGGATACTATGGATTTCCAGGCAGTGCCAACGGGTCATTTGCTTTCCATTCATTTCGTTTCCAGTGCGCTGCACCCCACCTGGCCACTTCCTCTAAATAAGGAGTCCATTATGGAAGGCTTTTGTCCATAGTGTATTATTGTTTTACCATCCAACATGGCCAACACGTTGGTTCTAAATGCAGCGGCCATGCTTAAACTTTAAAACAACAATAGACTACTTACCATACATTTGCAAAACGTATACCCACTGCTCTGTTAGTTTCGTTATTGTAAGCATAGGCCTGCAGCATATTTTCTTTTTTCTACTTATTTTCTTTTACTTTATCTTGTGAGATTGTGAGTTTTTTATCGTGGCTGTGTCAGAGGGTGAATGCAAGAAGGTCAGTGGATTATTTAGATGCATGAGTGCAAAGATGAGTGGCAGAGTGCATGTATGATAACTTATTGAGTCCCTAAACCCACGAATGACCCAAAGGGCACTTTCATTCATAAGCAAAATCTACTGGCATTGCCATTACTTGTTTCAGTTACATCTCTCCTCAATATTCATTTGGATGTAGTGAGCGGAGTCAGATATGTTTCCTTGGTCAACGCCTTTAAGTGCATTTTAGCCCCTAAAAGCCTAAACCCGTGCTGCAGGGGGTTTTAGAAACCATGCTATCAAGATATCCTGTCACGTGAACCAAGTTGTATTAATAACAATAATATTCATGATGCTAATAATAATGGAGAGTATTATTCAGTGGAGGTTCCTCCGCTAAGGCGGAGGAGCGTCGCCCCACTGCTTTTCAGCAGTAAAAAAAAGGAAAAATAAAATGATAATAACATGATGTTATCATTTTATTTTTCCCTGCGGAAGCAGTTTTGTGGGGCTGGGCTGCTCTGCTAAGAGAGGAGCACGGGGAGGTGTGGTGGGCACACTGTAAGAGCGCATGACGGTTTGGCCGGCCGTCTTGGCCCGGCCAAACAGTCATGCGCACTTTGCAAGTGCGCAGGCTCCCACTGATTGTCTGAGCGGCGAACCACGTTGCTCAGACCAATCACAGCGCTGCATTGCAGCGTTGTGATTGGCTTAGGGGAGCCTGTGTGCTTCCTGCTTCCGTTCCGGCCGGCAGAGACGATGGAGGAGAGACACGATTAGGTAAGTGTATTTTTTTTCTTCCTTTTTCTCACCCCTCCCCCTGCCCCACCACCCCAGATCCGTGCCAGCCGCAACTGGTATTATTTAGAAAAATAGAAAGCCTATGTCTTAGGATATTATATCTTAGGATATTATATAGTTGAAGACATATATGGTAAAGAAATGATAACTAATTAAAGTGAACATATTTACCTGTGTTGGTTATCCACCCTGACCATCGTATACATATACATATCATATTTACCTGTATTATTTCATGATTAATAAAAACAAAGGTGAATATGTTCATTCTCAGTAGTCATCACTTCTTTACTATATGGGTCTTCAATTCTTCAATTATAAAGTTCAATGCCTCAAAGCAGCACATTTGGAGTTTTATAAATTGCCCTAAGCGAGTTGAACCATATAGATCAAGAAAATATCTCACCATTCCAGGAAATTATGTTTGCGTAGCCGATTACACGTTCCAGTCCCCCAGAATGAATAAAAGATCTTACTTATGACTGATAATAAATTAGCAATGTTCATATTGCAACATGTAAGCACGCCCCATAAGGAGACAATATACTGTGTTTGGTTGTAGAGCTGTGGAGTCGGACTTTTGGCTGATTGCAGTAGAATAGCTGGTCACAAGGGTCCAGTGTACCCAAAACACTGCAGACACAACAAGGAGTCCACTGCCCCCTGGCTGCCATTTTCTTTTTCTTCCTAAGAGACGTGCTGGAGTCTAACAATAGGATTAAACTCTTCATCTTAACTTCATTGGCTCCTGAGGTTTGTGGGCTTGCGTTAAGCCAGAATTTAAAATAACCTTTTTTGGGCATTTCATTCCCCCATTTGGACATGCTCAGACTGGAATATCTGTACTTTCCGGTAACCAGAAGGCTTCTCTCCTTAAATTTGTTATCTCCAGCTTCCTATGTTGAAAATTACCTCAGAGGTGGCATCATATAATATTATTGGTACAATTTTAACATTAGATATCAGTCGCTGGAAAGTGAGAATAGCCTAAAAAATATTTAAATTGTACACAGCAATGGGTAGCTATAGCTTTATGTGCTCTACAGCCTGGACTTAAAAAAAAAAAAATCAACAAGACCAAACAATACCCAAAATTTGTAAATGTGTTACTCGTTTGACATATAGTCAACGATACACAATTTAACTTATTTGCATGCTGGTCAAGGGTATGTCTGACTATGCTGTTAATTGTGTGAAAAGGTCTTGTAAATGGGGTATGTTCAAGAAGAGTACGTTTTCCACAAGGAATGTAATAATGTTGTGACCTAGTGGCTAGAGCTGCTGACTTTAGAACATGGGTATCCAGGCAACGGCTCAACATCCTGTGATTGTGGACAAATAACTTAATCTCCTTGTGCCTTAGAAAATGTGTAATGTAGTCTGGTTCCATTGTAAATTGCCCTTATGCCACTGGACCAGGTTCGAGCTAAATAAAAAACATGACAATTAACACCCCTTCTAAACCTGGTGTCAAATATTCTCTACAGAGGTTCAGAACCATGCTACGAAGCGTACTCCCTGCTTCAGCTTGACACATGTATGAATTGTGGGCTTTCTGAGCCTACTATTGTTTTTCTGGTTTGCATCAATGATTACACTTCAAAATCCTTTAGAATTTTAAGCAACAAATGATGGTAAAGTCCTGTGCATGTTGGTGTCAATTTTGGGTGAGTCAGGCCCAACTCTAGAGTGGGACTCATTAATATCTATTGTGGGTGAATATCCAAAGAGTTGTGTTTACCTCAGTTACTGGTATTTTGGTTTCTTTGCAGATAATTGCGATGTCCCTGTGATATTGGCACCTTGTATGTTAACCTGTTCAGCTTTCACAGGTTTTCATTGATCTCTAGGCGTCAACGTCCAGGGAGCATCCAGGTAGAAGCAGTGTGTTCCTGCTGACACACCTTCACAATCTGATCTGGTAGGGACAGAGGACCTGTGATATTCCAAATTAGTAGCCTCTCAGATGAGATAAAAATTTAGTCCTTCGTGTTCTTTGTGATGGTGGAATGTAGCATTTATGTACATTTCTATGTACACACCTTTTCCTATCAACCAACCATACCTCAGTAGACAATATACACGCTTGACGTTGTTGGCAATTAATATTTGCACATGATTCTCATTATTTTCCATGTGAGGTAAACAATCCCTCTGCATCCCTTAAAAAGTGGTCCTGCAATATCAGTGTCACTTCCATCCGTTTATCAGGCCTAGTAGGTGTCAAGAATGTGACATGCCCTACACCTTCCATCCATAATGTATTGAATTCCTCCTTAACAAAGCAGAAACCTGACTGTGGTTAAATTAAACACCAGAAGACCTGTGAAGGAATCAAGCAATACTCATCTAGTTAATAACTTGACGCCAAGTACCGTCCTACATCGAATCTCCAATTCATCAGAAAGAGAAAGAAGGAATAAAAAAAGACTGCAGGTGGACACCAACAGAGCACACTGCTTCATGACTGGCAGCCAGGGAATGACACCACCCCAGCAGACCTACAGTAAGGAAACATTTACTTGACCCCCTGGACAAAGGTCGGAGAGAGGGTCTACAGGTCCTTAACCTGTCAGCAGGTCATAATATCATATATCATGACTGGCATCTCCTGACTGCCAACACTGCTGGAATCTCAGGCACAACTCTCAGTGCGGGATTAAAGCTTTCTCCCAAATCACACCCAACACAGAATAATGCATATCCTGGGTTTCACAAAGGAAAGCAACATAAGCAATGTCCCATGGGCTTTGCCCCTAGAACCCCTTGTAGTCAATATCTCACTGGGCCCTCTATTCTGGCTAGCCCAACATCTCTACATGCCTACTCCAGATGTACTCTGCTGGCACCATAACACATTCTTAGGTCAAAAGGAACAGACAGACCTGTAGGTTAGCAGATAGGGCATGTGTAAACAAGGACAGCATAGGTGTTTGCAACATTGGTGAGCCCGACACCTGGGAGACATGTACAGATGTGTAGGCAGAAAGACTCTTGGGAGCATGGGAAGGCAGCAAGAGCATCCAGGAAGCCATTGAGAGACATAGAAATGGACATACACAGGAAGACCTAGATCTGAGAATATTTCAAGACAGTGCTTAATTTGTGACAGCGGTTGCCGGTGGGTACCACTGGCACTTATTTTAACCCACCAGGACTCCCAGGGACAACAGTAATGGTAAACAAAAAACAGAAATCAGAGCTCCATTGTGCCTATCCTGTTCCTTTTGTACCTGCCCATGCCCAGGCATAGACCCATATTAGTGGCTGCAGGTTTTGTAGGCCCAGCAGTCTTTCACCAGGTATACCTCTTGATGAAGTAAGTCCTCTCCCACACTTGGGATGAAATTTACAACTTGTATGTGTTGGATGTCCCTGCTGCCACCAATGATTCTGGGGAATTTACGGTATGGATCAATGTGGTCACATGAGATTTCCGCTATTATGAGTGCTTGGGGAGTTTGACGATGGTCACTTATTAATGGAGGTAAGAACTGTGTATTTCCTATTGAATTCAGCGCTGAATCAAGTCTCAATCCATATATATTAATGTGAGTCCTCTGACTTCTTTTTGCTCACTAATGGATGGAAACATTTCAGATTATTTTTATCCAACTATCTTTAGCAGTTGCCTAGAGAATTGTTGAAGTTTTCGGCATTCTCTCTTTGAAACCATTTATGACTGTAACATTATCTCGAGTCAGAATAAAAGTAATACTTATTTATTTATTTAAATTTATCGAGTTTTGTATAGCGTGAACTTGACCCAAAGGTATCAGAGAGCTTCACATCATTTGCAACTGCATGAGTTACTTTTGTAAGTATAGATACATAGTGACAGTATGAAAAATGAAATATACAGTAGACATCAGGATATAAGGTGATATAGTTGTGGGGAAGATATGGTATAAGTGTATACGGCGCTTTAAAGAGTTGGCAAGTCATCGAGTGCAACGTGTGCCATGTGGGGTAAAAAAAAATATATTAAAAATCATAACAGTATGTACAAAGATATGTGAGGTAGCTACGGGATATAAATATATATAGGACACTTTTGATGTAGATACAGCCCTATGACTGGTGGTTTTGTAGATGGTAGTTCAGTCGGGCTTTGGAATCCTCATATCCATCATTCACCTCACTTATAGTGTGTGACTACAGAGGATACCCCCTCCACCCAGACCATGATGCTCTAGTTCCCAAAATCTAGGGTAGGCTGACATTCTGTTTGATTTAGCGATACAAAAGGGGGGGGGGGGGTTATGGACGGAACGTTTGAGCCAATCAAACACTCACCCCCAGTCAACCGATCTGGGTTTAATCCATCATCATTCTTTAGCTCACTCCACCACCCCAGTTCAGACATGGCCATATGCAAATCAGTCTGACCCTGTGCCTCATGGGAACAGTCCAGCCCGAACTGCCAAGCCATGTCTTCCCTGGACCGGAAACAAGCATCCTAGGACCGGTTTCTGGCATTCCAGCCGTCATCAGCCAGGCTTGCTTGAATCCAGTGACAAAGTGAGCAAGGGACCCACGTCTGGGCATACCCCCGCCAACTTAGGGCGAACAAAGCGATACAAAAGGGGATGATGGACGGAACGTTTGAGCCAATCAAACACTCACCCCCAGTCAACTGATCTGGGTTTAATCCATCATCATTCTTTAGCTCACTCCACCACCCCAGTTCAGACATGGCCATATGCAAATCAGTCTGACCCTGTGCCTCATGGGAACAGTCCAGCCCGAACTGCCAAGCCATGTCTTCCCTGGACCGGAAACAAGCATCCTAGGACCGGTTTCTGGCATTCCAGCCGTCATCAGCCAGGCTTGCTTGAATCCAGTGGCAAAGTGAGCAAGGGACCCACGTCTGGGCATACCCCCGCCAACTTAGGGCGAACAAAGCAATACAAAAGGGGATGATGGACGGAACGTTTGAGCCAATCAAACACTCACCCCCAGTCAACTGATCTGGGTTTAATCCATCATCATTCTTTAGCTCACTCCACCACCCCAGTTCAGACATGGCCATATGCAAATCAGTCTGACCCTGTGCCTCATGGGAACAGTCCAGCCCGAACTGCCAAGCCATGTCTTCCCTGGACCGGAAACAAGCATCCTAGGACCGGTTTCTGGCATTCCAGCCGTCATCAGCCAGGCTTGCTTGAATCCAGTGGCAAAGTGAGCAAGGGACCCACGTCTGGGCATACCCCCGCCAACTTAGGGCGAACAAAGCAATACAAAAGGGGATGATGGACGGAACGTTTGAGCCAATCAAACACTCACCCCCAGTCAACTGATCTGGGTTTAATCCATCATCATTCTTTAGCTCACTCCACCACCCCAGTTCAGACATGGCCATATGCAAATCAGTCTGACCCTGTGCCTCATGGGAACAGTCCAGCCCGAACTGCCAAGCCATGTCTTCCCTGGACCGGAAACAAGCATCCTAGGACCGGTTTCTGGCATTCCAGCCGTCATCAGCCAGGCTTGCTTGAATCCAGTGGCAAAGTGAGCAAGGGACCCACGTCTGGGCATACCCCCGCCAACTTAGGGCGAACAAAGCAATACAAAAGGGGATGATGGACGGAACGCTTGAGCCAATCAAACACTCACCCCCAGTCAACTGATCTGGGTTTAATCCATCATCATTCTTTAGCTCACTCCACCACCCCAGTTCAGACATGGCCATATGCAAATCAGTCTGACCCTGTGCCTCATGGGAACAGTCCAGCCCGAACTGCCAAGCCATGTCTTCCCTGGACCGGAAACAAGCATCCTAGGACCGGTTTCTGGCATTCCAGCCGTCATCAGCCAGGCTTGCTTGAATCCAGTGGCAAAGTGAGCAAGGGACCCACGTCTGGGCATACCCCCGCCAACCTAGGGCGAACAAAGCAATACAAAGGGGATGATGGACGGAACGTTTGAGCCAATCAAACACTCACCCCCAGTCAACTGATCTGGGTTTAATCCATCATCATTCTTTAGCTCACTCCACCACCCCAGTTCAGACATGGCCATATGCAAATCAGTCTGACCCTGTGCCTCATGGGAACAGTCCAGCCCGAACTGCCAAGCCATGTCTTCCCTGGACCGGAAACAAGCATCCTAGGACCGGTTTCTGGCATTCCAGCCGTCATCAGCCAGGCTTGCTTGAATCCAGTGGCAAAGTGAGCAAGGGACCCACGTCTGGGCATACCCCCGCCAACTTAGGGCGAACAAAGCAATACAAAAGGGGATGATGGACGGAACGTTTGAGCCAATCAAACACTCACCCCCAGTCAACTGATCTGGGTTTAATCCATCATCATTCTTTAGCTCACTCCACCACCCCAGTTCAGACATGGCCATATGCAAATCAGTCTGACCCTGTGCCTCATGGGAACAGTCCAGCCCGAACTGCCAAGCCATGTCTTCCCTGGACCGGAAACAAGCATCCTAGGACCGGTTTCTGGCATTCCAGCCGTCATCAGCCAGGCTTGCTTGAATCCAGTGGCAAAGTGAGCAAGGGACCCACGTCTGGGCATACCCCCGCCAACTTAGGGCGAACAAAGCAATACAAAAGGGATGATGGACGGAACGTTTGAGCCAATCAAACACTCACCCCCAGTCAACTGATCTGGGTTTAATCCATCATCATTCTTTAGCTCACTCCACCACCCCAGTTCAGACATGGCCATATGCAAATCAGTCTGACCCTGTGCCTCATGGGAACAGTCCAGCCCGAACTGCCAAGCCATGTCTTCCCTGGACCGGAAACAAGCATCCTAGGACCGGTTTCTGGCATTCCAGCCGTCATCAGCCAGGCTTGCTTGAATCCAGTGGCAAAGTGAGCAAGGGACCCACGTCTGGGCATACCCCGCCAACTTAGGGCGAACAAAGGAATACAAAAGGGGATGATGGACGGAACGTTTGAGCCAATCAAACACTCACCCCCAGTCAACTGATCTGGGTTTAATCCATCATCATTCTTTAGCTCACTCCACCACCCCAGTTCAGACATGGCCATATGCAAATCAGTCTGACCCTGTGCCTCATGGGAACAGTCCAGCCCGAACTGCCAAGCCATGTCTTCCCTGGACCGGAAACATGCATCCTAGGACCGGTTTCTGGCATTCCAGCCGTCATCAGCCAGGCTTGCTTGAATCCAGTGGCAAAGTGAGCAAGGGACCCACGTCTGGGCATACCCCCGCCAACTTAGGGCGAACAAAGCAATACAAAAGGGGATGATGGACGGAACGTTTGAGCCAATCAAACACTCACCCCCAGTCAACTGATCTGGGTTTAATCCATCATCATTCTTTAGCTCACTCCACCACCCCAGTTCAGACATGGCCAAATGCAAATCAGTCTGACCCTGTGCCTCATGGGAACAGTCCAGCCCGAACTGCCAAGCCATGTCTTCCCTGGACCGGAAACAAGCATCCTAGGACCGGTTTCTGGCATTCCAGCCGTCATCAGCCAGGCTTGCTTGAATCCAGTGGCAAAGTGAGCAAGGGACCCACGTCTGGGCATACCCCGCCAACTTAGGGCGAACAAAGCAATACAAAAGGGGATGATGGATGGAACGTTTGAGCCAATCAAACACTCACCCCCAGTCAACTGATCTGGGTTTAATCCATCATCATTCTTTAGCTCACTCCACCACCCCAGTTCAGACATGGCCATATGCAAATCAGTCTGACCCTGTGCCTCATGGGAACAGTCCAGCCCGAACTGCCAAGCCATGTCTTCCCTGGACCGGAAACAAGCATCCTAGGACCGGTTTCTGGCATTCCAGCCGTCATCAGCCAGGCTTGCTTGAATCCCAGACGTGGGTCCCTTGCTCACTTTGCCACTGGATTCAAGCAAGCCTGGCTGATGACGGCTGGAATGCCAGAAACCGGTCCTAGGATGCTTGTTTCCGGTCCAGGGAAGACATGGCTTGGCAGTTCGGGCTGGACTGTTCCCATGAGGCACAGGGTCAGACTGATTTGCATATGGCCATGTCTGAACTGGGGTGGTGGAGTGAGCTAAAGAATGATGATGGATTAAACCCAGATCAGTTGACTGGGGGTGAGTGTTTGATTGGCTCAAACGTTCCGTCCATCATCCCCTTTGTATTGCTTTGTTTGCCCTAAGTTGGCGGGGTATGCCCAGACGTGGGTCCCTTGCTCACTTTGCCACTGGATTCAAGCAAGCCTGGCTGATGACGGCTGGAATGCCAGAAACCGGTCCTAGGATGCTTGTTTCCGGTCCAGGGAAGACATGGCTTGGCAGTTCGGGCTGGACTGTTCCCATGAGGCACAGGGTCAGACTGATTTGCATATGGCCATGTCTGAACTGGGGTGGTGGAGTGAGCTAAAGAATGATGATGGATTAAACCCAGATCAGTTGACTGGGGGTGAGTGTTTGATTGGCTCAAACGTTCCGTCCATCATCCCCTTTTGTATTGCTTTGTTTGCCCTAAGTTGGCGGGGTATGCCCAGACGTGGGTCCCTTGCTCACTTTGCCACTGGATTCAAGCAAGCCTGGCTGATGACGGCTGGAATGCCAGAAACCGGTCCTAGGATGCTTGTTTCCGGTCCAGGGAAGACATGGCTTGGCAGTTCGGGCTGGACTGTTCCCATGAGGCACAGGGTCAGACTGATTTGCATATGGCCATGTCTGAACTGGGGTGGTGGAGTGAGCTAAAGAATGATGATGGATTAAACCCAGATCAGTTGACTGGGGGTGAGTGTTTGATTGGCTCAAACGTTCCGTCCATCATCCCCCCTTTTGTATTATTCTGTTTGATTTAAGCATGCATCCACCTTACACAAGTGCTCCGCCTGTGTTTGCAGTGCAGTGTCACTCAAGCAATGCAGCGCATTTGTGTGCTTTATATTCACCTTGCATGTAGGATTATCACTTGAGTATTTTAAGTCCAGGTTCCATGAATCCTTAATGGAATGATTTTTGTTAATTGCTCTATTTTAGGAATATCAACTATTTTGGTTATTGAAGTAGGAATTGCCTTTTGACAACTGTGCACTTCACACTTCCTCCAGTTAGGGTAATAAGTAGAGACAGGGATCCCCTTTGCCCCGATGAATGCCCCTGACCGGTAACGACACGTGAGAGGGCAGAAACATGTTGGGCTAATGTGGATGGACCAGTCATTACACCCATTTACTACCATTTTTAGCTGTACCTAAGGTACCCACTAATAAAGGTATAATCTTGGGTTTACCCTAAGGTATTTTTAGTTGTTCTGAATCCCATTCTGTCCAGTATTCTTTTATTAAGAAATCCTTCCTAATGATGTTGAGTCCACCCTGGTAGAATGATCTTATCAGGGTGGGATGATTTTGCCAAGGATGAAGCATGCCACATTTGGTGGGTGAGGCTTCCTCATTCAATCTTTTTGACACTGAGATTGAGTATATCGCATGTATGTTCACCATTAGGGTTTGCTGGATGCCCAATTTGGCAGTGCAGCTTTCACCATCACATTAATCTTGTGGTGTTTGTGTTTCTCTTGGAGTCTATGTGGTGGTGTACCTCTAACTCTCCCTTTGTGATATATGATGCAGTTTTTGGGCCTCATTATGGGTAATCATGCCATCACTGAGCCTTGTGCAGTACGCAGGGCTGGTCAGAGCGTCGGCATGTACAGTACTTAATTGTGCCATAGTTGCCCCCTCTCCACCACTGGCACTACTCTGCAACATCCCTGGACTCAGTACTGCTTCGCCCAGCCCCTCTGCCTTTGCCTGTGTCTTCCTAGACTGCTATTGCTGTTTGCCTGATTTTACATATTTTTAAACTGGTAACATCTCATTGCTTGTGCATGTATGAGGGAGGGTTGCTGTACACTAAAGGTGCATTCCTATGTCTCACCGGATATGTGTTGCTGTATTTCCATAGTGTATACTTTCACATGTATGGAAACCTATGCTTTTTTGCACATGGTAATGGGTGTTGCGTGCTTGCATAGATAAGCATGCATGTACAGCTGTGTGCATGTGTTGTGGGTATACAGGTCTGTGTCTGTGCTTCTGTTTTAGTGTGAATGGGTTTGTTAATCAATCAATCAGTAGATTTGTAGAGTGCTTCTTGTCACCCATGAGGGTATCCAGGCGCTGGCAGTGTCCAGTTGATTAGCCGAATAGCCAGGTCTTCATGGATTTTCGGAACTCTGAAAGAGATGGGGAGGTCCTTGGGTGAAAGGGTAGCTCGTTCCTGCTAGGTAGGAGAAGGAACAACCTCTGCATCTCCTACGTCGGATGCGGGGAGTGAGGGTTAGTGAGAAGGACGCAGAGCGGAGGTGTCTGGTGGGCTGATGGAAGTACAGGCGGTTGTTCAAGTAGGTGGGTCCGCAGTTGTGTAGGGCCTTGTATGCATGGGTCAGGAGTTTGAACTGGCATCCTTTCTGTATAGGGACCCAGTGGAGTTCCCTGAGGTAGGGGGTGATGTGGGTTCGTCTAGGGAGATCCAGGATGAGTCTGGCTGCAGCATTCTGTATGGTCTGTAGTCGTTGGAGGAAGTGAGCTGCAAATCCTTTGTAGAGAGTGTTGCTGTAGTCCAGATGCCTGGAGAGGAGGGCCTGGTTGATGCTGCATCTTGATCTTTGGGGTAGCCATTTGAATATCTTATGAAGCATGTGGAGGATGAATAAGCAGGAGGAGGAGACGGAGTTGGCCTGTGTTGTCATGGTTAGCTTGTTGTCCAGAATTATGCTTATGTTCCTAGCGTGGTCAGTGGGGGTAGGAGTAGGTCCGAGTTCTGAGGGCCACCAATATGTGTCCCTGGGGGAGCTTTTGTTTCAGAAAATCAGTACCTCTGTCTTGTCTGAGTTGAGCTTCAGGCAGTTGTCCTTCATCCAGTTGGCGACGTCTGTCATGCTGTTGTGGAAGTTGAACTTGGTGGTGTCTTCTGAGAGGGAGAGGATGGGGTGTGTGGCATCGGTGTAGGATATGATGCGGAGTCCGTGGCTTTTGGCAATGCTTGCCAGAGGTGTCATATAACTGTTGAAGAGGGTGGGGCTGAGCGAGGATCCTTTGGGTACTCCACAGATGAGTTTGGTGGGGTTCAGAGGTGAAGGGGGTAAGGCAGACTTTTTGCGTTCTTCCAGAGAGGAAAGAGGCAATCCATCTGAGAACAGCTCACTGGATGCCTATGTTGTGCAGCCTCGTGATAAGTGTGTGGTGGGAGACTGTACAAAAGGCTGCTGATAGGTCTAGGAGGATCAGAGCTGCAGTCTCTACTCGGTCGAGTAGGGCTTGGATGTCATTGGTAGCCGCAATGAGGGCTGTCTTGGTGTTGTGTTTGCTAAGGAATTCAAATTGGGGGGAGTCGAGTAGGAGGTTCTGTTCCAGATGTGAGGAGAGTTGTTGGTTGATAGCTTTTCTAATTCTTTGGCAGAGAACATGACAGGGAGATCTTTTGGTAGTGGAGTTCTCTGGGTCTGCCAATGGTTTCTTTAGTTGGGTGTTGACTTCTGTGTGTTTCCAGTCCTCGGGGAAGAAGACCATGGCAATTGAGGTGTTGAACAAGGTGGTGAGTATGTGGGAGATTTTGGCTTCGCCTAGCTTGAAGATGTGGCGAGGGATGGGTCGGTTGAGGCCCCTGAGTGGACCGAGTTCATGATGGAGGTGGTGTCCTGTGGTGCGGGGTCATTGTGTTGCTTGAAGAAGTTGGTGGCCTTCGGCTGGGGTTTGCAGTTTCTGTAGATGTTAGCAATCTTGTAGTGGAAGTGGTTTGCAAGGTTGTTGCAGAGTTCCTGTGAGGGAGTAATGTGGCTTGCTGCAGCTTAGGGGTTCGATAATTCTTGGACGATGTTGAAGAGTTCTCTGCTGTTATTGGAGCTTGATTCCGTGCATGAAGCTAAGGTCCTTTTCTTCGATTCTCTCAACTGTCTTTGGCAGAGGTTGAGGGCTCTCTTGAAGGCAGTCTTGTCGATTGTGTCCTTGCTGGTACACCATCTCCTTTCCAGTTGCTTAGTGTCGTTTAGTGGTTTTGAGGTCTTTAGTGTACCAGCCACCCTGCTTGGTGGACCTTCTGTGGGTGTTGTTGCTGATGGGAGCGACACTGTTGGCGTAGTCCGTGATCCAATTTTTGAAGTTTCTGACGTTCTGGTCTAGGTAGTTGGAGCAGATGGGGTGGGTGGTGTTGAGGGCGTTAATCTTTTGAGACTTTGCTCCAGCTGCGGTGGGGGGCATTGGGCATACTGGCGGCGGAGGTCTGTGAGCTGGTGATGTTGAAGTGGATGATTGAGTGGTAAGTCCAGGTGAGTTCTGTGATGTGGCTGTACCTGATGCGGTCCCTGGAGGTGAAGATGAGGCCCAGCGGGTGGCCTGCGGTGTGCGTGGGGTCATGGACAAGTTGGGTGAGTCCGATGTTCATGCTGTCAAGGAGGTAAGTTGAATTTGCAGAGAGAAGGGGGGCGATGAAGTTGCAAAAGGCTGGAGGACAGTAGGCGAGGGTGCCCCTGATGGTGTTTTTATTTTCTGTCTGGAGTCGGAAGTTCCATGGCTGGGTCGATGTCATTTGTGGTGGTACATTAGATGAATTCCTTGTGTATGATGGCGATCCCTCCGCCAAGCTTCTTGATGCGGTCGCGGTGGTTGATTGTGTATCCTTCAGGTATTGCGGTGGCAATGTCAGGTGCTAAAGTTAATGTGCATATATCTCTTTGCCTCAGATTATATTAAGTAACTTAATATCTGACTTTCTGAAAACAAAAAGCCTTATTACCTCTCCATGCTCTCTGTGTGCATGGTCTTGGAAATGACCATCCTTTGGGTGGTGTTCCCTAAGATTTTTTTGCCTTCTGTAGCTGGACCTGTTTTTGTTGGCCATAGGACTCTGCGCGCTTTACTCCTGCTAACCAGTGGTAAAGTGCTTGTGCTCTCCCTTTCAAACACGATAAAATTGGCATATCCCTAGTTGGCACATTAAAGGTACTTATTAGTCTCTAGTATATGGTGCAGGATGTACCCAGAGCCTTTAAGACCTGTAAATTGAATGCTACTAGTGGGATGCAGCACTCATTGTGCAACCCACTAAAGTGGCACTGTAAAGCATGTCTAAAGATCTACCATTGCAGCCTCGGTGGGTAGTTTTAAACTGCCATTTTGACCTTTCAAACTAAACCTTTTGTCAGGCCTACACCTTCCTTTTTAGGTTTCACCTGCACAGCGTGTGAAATCTATTGTATTTAATATACATCTTAAAAGGGGCTTACATCCGCCCCCTTACTTTCCTTCCTTTTCATTGGTTCCTGTGCTTGCCACTTACTTTCCCTCCATTTGTATTGGCTGTAGCATATTGTCCTCGTGTTGCTCTTTGTGTGCTTTTCTTATCAGCTCCCTGTCGACCAAGTACTGTTTCCATCCGCTTTTGTGGAACTAGGTTTTGAAGGTTTTGCATGCACAGCGCTTGCGCTGTGCTTGTTTTTATTTTTAAAGTGCTAGTTTCTGCTTCTCAGGCTTGCCCTGCCAGGGTTGCTTCCTGTCAGGCTCTGACATGGCCCCTTACGTACCGGCTCCCCGCCCCCTCCACCCTCTCTTCTTTTCAAACAAGGAGGCTGATCCTGTGCACAAAATATCTTTGACATTTGAGGGGCTCTAGGGATACAGTACGCATGCACACTTCACCCCAAAGAAGGCTCCCTCACATAGGAGCCATACCTAGCATAGCCTACATGTCAGAGCAGTTTCAAAGTCTCCACGATGTGCATCAAATGGGCGGACATTTTGGAATTGCAGTGTTTATGGTTTATTTCTTGAAAGAACTTATACTGTAAACAAAATCCAAAGTACTATATCTTCATTCTTAAAAAAAGTAGTTTTACTAAATAATTCCACATTAGGAAATGTTGCTGTATTTTTAATACATATAAACAAGTCGATTCAATTTTGGATCTTCTTTAAATTTGATTCACTTACGCCTTCTTTAAAATGGCAACTACATTTAACCACGAGTGACGGGCTGTACTATTGCTGGTTTATTTCCTTGACGAATGCGTGGTAGCCACAGTCGCGTCACTGTCATGGCAGCCCACTGGAGCAGGTTGCTGCTGCACATGGGTAAAGTGAGCTGCGCACAGGAAAAATGCTCTTCTGCGGCTGTCATTTGAGGGTTTGCACACTGCTGCGGGCATCTACCTCTCTGTGCACGCAGTACACTAGAGCAGTACGGAGACTGAGCCGGTGATCACCCGAGCCCCATTACCGCTTGAGTCGCTTGCTGTGGGCTTGACAACTGTGATCCTGATGCTGTCAGAAGCGATGGAGCACTCTGGTTACTCTTCACTTCTTTTCTCTTTACACACTCATCTTTACACTAATCATTAATTCTATTTCTTTTTCTCTACTCGCTCTCTTTTTTTCCCTCCCGCCTTTCCCTTTCTTCTATTCTTTGTTTCCCTCCTTTCTAAATAATCTAAATATATACTTATAATTATTAATTCATAGGTACCTAATTGTTCTTTTCATTCCTATGCATAAGGTTGTATCTCTTTATGTTATATCATTTTTATTACAAATGTTAATTCTCGGCCTTATGTTATTTGAAATTAAGGTACTATTTTAACTATTCAATAAAAATTATTTAACTAAAAGAAGCGATGGAGCAGGCGGGTGCTGAGGGGCTTTCCCATCGCAGCAGAAAGACAGCTGCACAAGCAAAACCACTGTTCAAGGTCTTGGTTTAATATTTTGGCAAAGCATTTCCTGTCGCCAAACAAAGCCCAGGAGTCTGTTTCTCAATCTAAGGCAGCTGGGGGGAGGACGAGGATGGGGGAGGTTTGTAAAGGACAGCAGCCTTGAGCTTACAAGCTTATGTACTCCATTTAAGCGGACGTTTTAAAAAATGCGTCGCCTCTGGTGGTTATAAATGTTATGTTTATTTCTCTTTCTTTTCAATTAAAATTCTACTATTTAGTGTTGAAGGCATTTTGCTTGCCATTGTTGCCTATTTCATCATTACGTGTGTCTTCTGTGATAAGAGTTACAACCATTCAGTGTTTGATTGTACAGTGAATAGTTTCTGAAATATGATATAAAATTATATTATTACATTGGCTGAAAATATAATGAGAATCGCCAGAAAGATTGTTTTGTCAGTTTCTTTGCTTCTCCTAGGAGTGTGCATATTTGAAGGCAACATGTCCGAACCATGATTGTGCCCCCCTCCCCCATTTTCTCATCAATCAAATGAACGCTATAGACTTGGGTAAGAGTAATTTATTGTTATGTACCGCACCTATAGGATTGTAAATATTCAATAGTGGGTGCTATAATATCCCAATTTATTAAATAGATACTCTGTTGATAAGGAAATGTATTTCGGGTTTCACTCAGTAATGTAAAATATTTAAAGAAACACTAACTTTAGTGGTTGGGTTCAAACAAATCTTATGTTATAGTCGCCAAGACTGCAGCACAGCATATTTACATGCAGGGGGTGAATATAGCGTTCCTGGTTATTGTAACAAGACTTGCATCTTCACAGTTAACATGCAGGGAAATGGGCCAGACTAGTGCTTCTGAAGAGAAAACAGGCAGTCTCTTCAAGAGAGTTCCCGCATCTCTCTGAGATGTGATATATATATATATTATATATTGCATTGGCAAGTCGCTACTACTTTTTTTTATTTTTTTAATACAATAAAATACCTTTACTTGAATCTTAGGAACATTATGGTTGAGATCAGTGGGCCGCCCCTGGGTAGATGGTGTCACCATTTAACCTTTGTCCAGATGTCAGCAGACAGGTACATCGAAAGATAATGAAAACATCTTTTCAACCAATTTGGACTGCGAGCAGAAGTTTCTGATATCGTAAGATCTGGCCGTTACTTTCTTCATGTATTCATCTGACAGCTTTTGTTTTTAAAAAAGGTAACAATCATTTTATATTCTTCTGTGTGAACTAGCTCAAGAAAATGTAGATACTGTTGTTAGACTACGACATTAGGTGTCCACGGAAGCACTGAGAGTCTGCTTATATTGAAATTAGATATTGGCATTTAGGAGGCATACATCAAAGGGCGCTTAGAGTGCAATAATGACCAAAAGAATGGACTCTGCATGTTCTCTCTTGCCCCGCCTGTAGGCACCACTAGAGAAAGCTGATAGTTACCACTGCTGCTTGCTTGATGGGGTTGTATATTGCCTACCTGATGTACCCAGCATGCTTTGTTTACTTCCTACATGAGGGGGTCACCTCCTCCGCCACTGCTACTCTTCTCTTAAGTTGATATTGTTACTGGTCCTGCCTCCTTCATACTGTATTGTTACACACCGCTTACGTCACAAGGCCATTGTTCCCCAAGCTGCCCAAGAGCTGTGGACATGGTTATGTAGTATCCTGCATATGTAGTATAATGTATTTTCCACCACCTGCTTAGCCAGTGCCTGTGATCTGATCACAATAGAATGTTGGAGTCTGATGAGCCTCGAAATGTTGGGACACAGAGAGGTGAAGTGACAGTTAGGCATGGGCTGAGCAGCACACAGGCTGCTCCTGGTGGGGCTCTCCTTCTGAACTTAACTACTTGTTATACTACTTGTTACCTGCTTGAATAAATCACCTTTAAGTTAACCTACCTGCGTGGACCTTCGTTACTACATAATTTAGTTCAGAAGGAGAGCCCCACCAGGAGCAGCCTGTGTGCTGCTCAGCCCATGCCTAACTTTTCTTTTTACCTCGTTGTGGATTGATTTATGATGAATGACATGAAACTCTGTTTGCTGGCCTTCAGATACCTAATTTTATCCCAGAGCTGCTCTCTTAAAAATGTTTGCCTGCTGCTCCCTCCCCCATCAGTCTGTCAGTCTGTATCTGGTACACTGTACCAGTTTATAATACATAATGTATAATACAAGTGATACTGGACTTTTACATGTATATCCATGGTAATGCTTCAAACACTTTAAATTGCTGCTCAAGCGGCCTGTTTAGGTTCCGCCGGCACAGTGCCTACGAAATCTATTTTATTAAATATATCTTTAAAGGGGTTTACATCCCACCTTCCCTTCTTATTGGTCAGTGTGCTTGTCATTTCTCTTTTCCTCCTTTCTATTGGTTGTCGGCATTCTTTTCCTGTGTTCCTTGTGTGTTTTCCTCTTATCAGGCTCTCGTGCCCCAAGTACACATTCTCATCCGCCACTTGCGACTTTGATGGGTGGAACTTCTTTAATTTGATTGCTGCACAGTGTTTATTGTTTAGCTTTTATTATCTTCCCCTGGCTGAACTAATTCCTGGCCAAACGCATTTCAAGCGTGCTTTTAAATACCATTTTCTGTGCTTTGTTTGACGACTGCAAGCATTTAAAGTGTCCTTTATCACAGCATTTTGTTGCCTTTGTCCGATGACCATTGCACACATTTAAAGCATGATTTCACATATTTGTAGCATAATCCTTTCAATGAATGTTTGTTTGCTTTTTTGGGAAGCCGAGCATGATTTTACATAGTTGCAGCACACTCCTTTCAACCTCTTCACAGGGAAGAGACAGACACATTGTAACCCTTGTAAGAAGGCTTTGTCTTCTCTTTGAAGGGAAAACCAAAATGATAGACGTTTTTTAAAACGTCCTTTTGTTTGGGCAACAATTTCTTCGATATAATGTTATCCTCTCAGCACGCATTGTCAATGTTTTGCAGATCTGTATTTATTGTGTTTTGGGAAGCACTGATGAGTTTTAACTAATGTAACCGTTATTTCTTTAACACATTTACAAATATATTTGGGGAAGAAGTGTGGTTTCTTATAGAATTTTGTTAACGACAACGATTGCACGAATTGAAAGCGTGCTTTCACACAGTTTTTTATTTGCTTTCTTAGACGGCAGTTTTTAGAAATAATTAATTCTTCTCTTTGACCCCACTCCTTTAAACTAATGTTTTTCTGCTTCCTTTAAAGCCGAGTCCTTGTAAATAAGGTTTGCATGGACACATGCATTTAAAGTGTGATTTTGTTTGAGAAACACTTTCTTATATCTAATCTTATCCTGTTAGCATGCATTGTGCATGTTTTTGAGAGCTGTATTATTTTTACTTTCTTGGGCTGCAGTGATTTGTTTTTATACTAATGTTAGCATTATTTAGAGAACACATTTTACAAAATATATTTAGGGAGCGCAAATGACTAGAAATCTTTGTTTCACATTCACTTTCTCTATTTTATCACTTTGTCACATTTATTACATTAAACCACACATGTGCTATGCGGATTTACCACAAATTCTTCAAACACATACTTTGTGTTTTCAAAGTATCTGACAGTAATTTACTGTTGGCACCACTTTACTATATGTTAATTTACAGTATTTCACACTCTTTACAAGCCACTCACAGTTGGGACGTTGTTCGCTTTTACAAAACATGATAACATCTCTTCACATCTCTTCACAGGGAAGATATTTGAAAAGTAGGACATGCACATTTGAAGTTTTACATGTCCTGTCAGTGGAGAAACCTCCAAAGTCGTTTTTCACTGTAGCAAGGATAACTCTCCCATAGGGAAACAGTGGGTTACATTATAACACCTTATAATGCCTAATTATGGTTTGCGAGCAGCTAAGAAAATGATTCAAAGACTTGTTTTAATAGTAATTAAAAATCCAACTAATTGGTAAGATCTGATTTTATATTACTAATTTGAAAATAACACTTTTAAAAAGTTGTAATTTTTCTGCTTTAAATGATTGTGCCTTATTGTCAGTGTCACCTAACTGGTGAATGGCTCCCCTGTGGTGAGATCTGGATTGCTCCCAGACAGTGCACAAAAGACTTGGGTTTGGAGACATGTTTTTGTTCTTTGAACAGGATGGCCTCGGGGGTTGTGCTCAGCCCCTTCCTGAGCTTCAAAGAGTGCCTACCCTATCACTGGCAGATGTAGTTCACACATGGGCTTGCCTTGCTAGTAAGCTTGGCTCCAAACTCAGTGGGAGAAGGGAGCTGCCCCAGAACTGGTTTGGAGTGACCACAAGGGAGGGTTTGTCCATTATCATAGCCACACCTCTGGGTGCTGAAAGCCCAATTGAATAAGGATCTGTGCTCCCAGCTTTTATACAAAGGTGCTGAAGTGGTAAAAGAGAAAATCAAAGATGAACTATATACAGGAAGAAATAATAGTTGAATACGAAATTAAGAGAATAAAATGGGTAGAGCTCCATTAAATAGCGAAGTCAAAGGACTCAAGGAAATTTTGGCAGATAACAAATCTGCTTTCATCAAAGAAATCCCAATTGACTGCTATGGACATCATGCCAGCCTACTAATCATGCTATTTTTAAAAACTCTACCTAGACCACAGTATAAAAGTCATAGGAAACATGTTAAATATACTGCAGGGACCTAGCATATGAAAACCTACTAAGCTGACCCTAACCCAAGAACACTTGAAGAGCTCTATCAAAACAACCAGCATCAGCGGGACGCCAGTCCCAACTGGAATCCCAGCACCCATATTTAAGCAAGCCCAGAGCAAATAGGCCACAACACTCCTCACTCTTTTCAAGAATTGTCTGATATCCAATTTTGTGCCAGAGAGCGAGATGGGCTCTCTGCTACTACAATTCATAAAAAGGGGGACTCTAATGCAGTGAAGTCCTTCCGTTTAATTGCCCTTCTGGATGTCGACAGCAAATGCTTTGCCAAAATAATAAACCAAATATCTTGAGCAGTGGGCCCTGGAGAATCATCTATTACCATTATTACAAACTGGATTTCTGAGAGGAAGCATCATTGAAGATAATCTATTGTTCCTGGCAATATTTGTGGAGCGAACAATGTTGACAAAGGATCGTTCTTTATATTCAGTCTCCATTGACTTCACCACTTCTTTCGATAATGTCAATAGAGGCAAGTTTTTAAAGAAAATGGTCAACTGGGGCATTCCGGACCCCCTTCTAACGGCCATAATAAATTTTTACTCAGACACTTGGGTACAAATTAAAATAGCCTCAAAATGGTAAACAAATAGAAAAATGCTGACCAATAGAGGATTAAAACAAAGGTGCATCTTAGCGCCTCTTGTTTTCCATCCATACAACATAGATCAAACCTCTGAGTCAGCTAAAGCAATTCCTCCGAAGATGGTTAAAATTAAAATTCAAGCAGACGATACAGTGATATTAGATCAGACTCTAATAGTGTTGCAAATGTCATTGGGCTCTCTTGTATCATACGGTGAAAAGTACGACATTAAAATAAAGACCATCAAATCAAAGATCATTTTTGGGTGTAAATTACACAAAAAGAAATCTTGGTGTTTGGAAAAAGAGGAAGTTGAGCAAGTAAAATCATACAAATACATATGGAGAATGGATTGATAAAAGAGGCTGCGTCCAGACCCACTTGACACGAATAATAGAATTTAGTTCAAGCTCAAAACTTTGCTTTTCAAAGGTTATTAAAGAACATAGCTGGTCCAGATCTAACTGCACTGTTGAAGGTAATTGGTAGCAAATGAATGCCGTTGTTAACCTATGGAATGATTACATTCAGAGATAAACTTAGTGCCTGGCTGAAAAAGCCCAGTGTAATTGCTACTGTCATCTTTTCTGTCTTTCACACTGCACAACAGTACCTCAAATCCATCTGGAATTCAGTATCACAACACAATACGTAATACTAAATGCAAGATTTCTGGCATGTTGTGTGAAGATATAGAAAGCCATTCCTGACTCCCTCCAATATCATCTATGGAAGTCAATTACAAAGGAGGATTTGTCATGGAATGACTAACTTAAAAGCTAACTGCAAAACCTGCAAGCTCAGGAGCTATGGGAAAGAAACATACCAAACAAGCAACTAGGAAAGGTTCTAGCAAAGCAAGCAAATTGACTGTCTACGGACCTGGCTGTAAATGAAGAGAGTAAGAAGTCGCTCGGGGAACTGGCGGTGAAGCTGTACGACCTACCGAACTGGATGACCTATCTGGCAAAACCATTAGCTCTGGTACTTAAAAGCCAACTCATCCGGTTGAGACTTGGATTAATCCTTCTGAAAGCACATTGATATGGGAGATTAAGTGGTGACTCAGTCCAAATCTGTAGGTTGAGCAGAACTGCTCCTGAATCACTAACCCATATTTTATGCATATGCAAAAAGCTATTAACATTGAGAAAATATTGGTTGTGTCCAATCTTTAGAATTCTGAACATTAGATCATGCACTGAAGCCACAGAGTGCTGCTTAAAGGGAAGATCCAGCCAACTGACAACACAGTTTTAAAATTATATAAAACTGGCATTCAAGCAGTTAAATCAAGAATGGGTCTCTCACTTCTGCGAGACTCAAAAAGCCTTGGAGGTGAAATAACCTGTCTTTACATTTAGCGGACCACCATAGTCACCTTAAAGAGGGACTGTTCTTTCCTCTCTTTTTTTATAATCTGACCAGTAATGAGTTTTATACTGTGAAATATTTCTATCTTTGATTTTTTGATTTAGTGAAAGTGTTATCTATCTATTTGTCTATCTATCTATTTATCTATCTATCTATCTCTGTGGGCAAAGGGAGCTCTGAAAGTTTCTGCAATGTTGGAGTTAGGTGGACAGGAGCATTATTTATTTTTTTAAACGAATTTTATTGAGATATAAAAACATAGGCGCAGTGTACACCCCGAATGGGGCTGCAATTGGACACATCGGTGATCGAAAATAGGACTTAGCAGGATACTATATTTCCACAGTACATCATCGACATCTGTAAAAAGTCCCTCCTGAAATGTGATAATGTGACCTGAAATGGAATTATCCCCCCGTACCCCACCCTCCGTCCTGCAGTATCAATCAGTAAGATCTACTAGTTGGTATCTCTCCGGTCATCATCCATGTAATGTAACTCTAACAAACCCTCCCCCCCCCAACCTTAACTAACCCCTCCCCCCCCCCCCCAGGCATGCCGCCAGGTTAATAATGTTTTGCTGTTTGATCTGTGGGCAGGACAGTGACGTTCTGTGTCCTATATATCCCAGACCTCAAGTTTCTGTGTCAGGGACAGGTGTTCTCCCAGGGTCATCCCGCCCTATCTGCGCTCTGCTCTCTAGTCTATCAGTGCCTCCTGAAGTCAGTCGTCTGCTGCAGGGTCCCTCCGCTCAGGAGTGCCAACGGCATTGTCCGTTGGGTGTTTTACCAGCTCCACCAGTGCCACCCATGCGCGCGCCGTCTCCAGGGATTTGTCGCTCCCAGTTATAGACAGGAGCATTATGGGATCATTTACAGTAAAACACACAGAAGGTGCTGCAAAAAGTGGGTAGGGTCACCCCAGGAACTTTTACCCCATTGGTTAGGGAGTGGCCCCCACCCACAAGATGGCACTTGGCATAAAAATGTGGCATCCCGGGTACTCCTCTCAGAACACTCAGAAGAAGGGCTGCCCTACTGCTTGAATCCTGAAGGAAGACTGGGCCTGCTTGCCTTGAACCCAGGACCCCAGAAGTGAATCCAAGAGTCAGTTGGCTAAACTTCTGTTTGAGTTATAGGAACACAACAAGCTTCCAGAGGCCTTTTCCTGCAACTTCCTTGCTGACTAGTTGCATCTGGATCTGCCCTGGCCCCTACTGCTGCCTCAGCTGGAGTGAGTCTTGACCCCCAAGTGCTGTCCCCAAGGTCCTAGACTGTTGGCTGGTGTCAAAGTGTTTTCCTCCAAAAGTTTCCTGAAACCTGGGACTTGGAAACCTTTTGCCGTACTTTTTGCTCTGAGAACCGACGGAGGACTAGGACCAACCTCCCAAGCCGATCCGACGAAGTACATCACCGCTGGGCCAAAGATTCAGGATGCTCTCACTAAGTTCTTCTCCGCAACAGACAACGCGATCCAGCGGGTAAGGTTTCTGGACTTGTGGAGCCCTCTTTGACTACCGCCTGCAGCCTTGCCCAGGGGGAAGAGTCCAAATAAGTGGCTAAGTCTGAAGGTAGATATCTTCACCAGGCGAAGGCGCAAAAAGTACCTGGCCGGTGAGGGACCTTCTCTTGGCCAAAATACAAATTTCTCCTGCTCTGAATGTACCCACCAAAAGTAAACAGCTCCACCAAAACCTCATCCAGCAGCATGGAGCCCTTGTTAGCCACAGCCTGCTGCCTTGCCCTGCTGAGTATTTTTACTACCATCCCAGAGACTAAGCCTGAAGGTAAAACTTTTCACCGGGACAAACGTAGTGCCTGCATCTGACTAGTGATCCATCGTAGTGGGCCTTAACTTTTGACTTTGTGGAACAGGGATACTAGTTTGAACTGCACTTCCCTTGGTGCCTGGTAAGGTTTGGTGTAATTGAATGGGCAGATACATGTTACTGATGGGGGTGTGGGAGGGAAAGGTCATCAATGTATGCTCAGTATACATACCACCAATATTACATGCCGACACCCTGCCCGCTCTCAGTGCAATACTGTTAGATCTACCAATGGGTACCCTGGTTTTGGGCGGGCACATGAACGCTACAATGAACCCTGACAAGGACAGAGTGTCGACCTCAGATAAGGGAGTGTGTACGGAACGTCTGAGAGCATTCATGGAGGCTCTCGGACTCATAGATCTCTGGAGGGAACACAACCCCGAGGTCAGGCAATACACGTTCTATTCAGCGCCTCATGGGGGATACTCCCGCCAGGACTATCTAATGACACATTCCACCGATGCGGGTTGGTTCAGGGGGGCACTCCACAGGGCGCGAGGTATATCAGATCATTCGCCATTAGAGGTGCAAATGAAGGGACCCACTAGAGATACTACACTGCCACCCATGGCTTTTCAAAGGCAAGCAAACTAGAGACAAATTGAAGGCGCTGCAGCAACAATACTATCAGGATAATCTAGGCACCGTAGATTCAGCATGCGTACTGTGGGAGGCATATAAAACAGTGATTAGTGGGTATGTGCTGGCCATAGCTGGTGTGAAGAGGAAAAAACAGAGACTTCAATACGACACCCTAGAGGCGGAGCTGGATAGGCTTGAAACAATGGATAGGGAGATGGGGGTACTAGCCACCCATGTTAAACACCAAATCCGGATTAAGCAGCAAGAAATGAGGGATTTAGCGGAGGAGAAGGGCAGTGCGCAGGCCAAGGCGACCCAGAAACGACTATATGAGGTGGGGGATAAAGCTAATAAATTGAGGGCTTGGCTGGAGGAGAGAGACAAAGAAAGAAGTTGGGTACTGGAAATTTGCACCACACAAGGGGAGATTTGTAGGATGGGAGAAGAGATAGCATCAGCGTTTCCTGTGCACTATGAGAAGCAGTATATGTCTACCTCGACTAGAACGCGGTTAGACTGTGTTGACCTTCTTTGCGATGCTAGACTTCCCACGCTATCCCTAGAAGGGCGGGAGGACTTAGATAAGGATCTTATTGTGGAGGACATAGGATGCACCATCAGAGCTCTACAACCAGGCAAGGCAGCTGGACCTAATGGCATCCAGGCCGAACTATACAAAGGAATGGCATCAGCGGTGGTACCGCATATGCTGAAGATGTACCAGGAGGCACTGGAGTGAGGTACCCTCCCAGAGGATCAACGGCTGGCCACTATCATGGTTATCATGAAAAAGGGTAAACCCCAGACAGATTGTAATTCTTATCGCCCAATCTCTCTGTTAAATATGCAGGCAAAAGCGTTGGTGAAGATACTGGCGACTAGACTTAGTAATGTCATAACATCCATAATACACCCTGATCAATCGAGCTTTATGCCGCACAGGAGCTCCCGGCTTAATTTAAGGCGGCTGTACGGAGTAATGCATCTTACAGCGCAGAGGCCGGAAGAAGACGCTGTGCTACTGTCGTTGGATGCCCGCATGGCATTTGACAGCATTGAATGGCCGTACTTATTCATGGTGCTAGAACGGGTTGGATTTGGTCGAATGTTCTGTGCGAATATTGTATATGAACCCGTTGGCCAGGGTGAGGGTGAATTGGGTGGTGTCACGGTCAGTGGCCCTGTATAAGGGCACAAGGCAAGGCTGCCTGCTCTCTCTCATGCTTTCTGCACTGGCATTAGAGCCCTTGGCGGTGTGGGTCAGAGGTGACCCGTTGATATGGGGAATACAAAGAGGGAATGGATGGGATGAGAAAATATCATTATATGCTGATGACATATTGTTATACACCATGAACCCAATGTCATCGATCAGTCGAATACTCCAAATATTTCAATTATTTGGGGGATACTCAGGTTACCAGATAAATTGAGACAAATCCCTTCTCTATGTGCTCGCTGGAACCCCACCGGCTTTGCCATCTAGCGCTCACACCTTAGTAGTCAAAGACAAGTTTAAGTATCTGGGAATAGTGATTTCTAGAACAGACACTGAATTTCTAGAGGATCATTTATTCCCTCAATTGGATAAGCTTCAAAGGGATGTGATACACTGGAGACAGTTACCATTGTCTCTAATAGGACGGGCCGCATTGTTTAAAATGATGGCGCTGCCACGGTTCTTAGACGTTTTACAGAATACGCCTTGTGGGGTGCCACCATACTTTTTCTGAAAAGTTGACAGTGAAATAAGACTAATTCTATGGGATGGGGGAAGCCCTAGAATAGTACTATACAAACTACAAAGGGGAGTGTTCGAGGGAGGACTGGCCATTCCGGACATCCGAAAGTACTACTGGGTGGCACAGTTGGTCACAATTAATGCATGGGTGTTTATGGGACGGGATGAACCTGCCTACAGGGTTGACCATCACTCGATGGGATGGAGGGGATACCCAGCGACACTCTACCATAGCCGGACTGGGACCACATACCCAAACAGTAATATGCATATGGAGGGAAGCAACCAAATTCCTGGGCTGGGAAGGGAAGCTAACAGGAAAGACTCCATTGTGGGATACTGACCTCCTAAGGGAGGTCGTGGATTGAAGGGTTTCTGTAAATGGGGACTACTGGGGATTGACTACTTGGGAGACGTGTGGAGAGGGCAAAAGGTGATCGATTTTGAAGACCTACAAACGGAATACGAAATGCCTGACTCAGAACAATACAGATACATACATCTGAAACACGCATTGCGGTGTCACATCCCAGACGGCGAGCACATAGCGGAATACACGCCATTCGAAGATAGGGTATTACTAGATCCCATGACTGACAAGGCCACTTCCCTAATATATTAAAAAAATTATGAACAATACACCGGACACACTGGTGGCCCTCCAAGAGTCATGAGAAGCCGTGCTAGGTAAGCTGGAGGATGATGATTGGGCAGAGGCGATATAGAGCCCTAGGGAGGTGGCAATACAGGCGCGATTTTGCCTTATAGAGTTACGTATACTTAATAGATCCTACACCTCAAGGGCACTTTTACACCGAGTGAACCGCAGCGATACGGACGTGTGTACCCTGGGTTGTGGGGAGAAGGGCACTTTTTTTTCCACACGCTACGGACCTGCCCCCGTATTCAACAGTATTGGAAAGAGATAGCACAGGTAGTGGACCAAGAGGTCCGAATGGAGGCCAGGCGGCACATATTATGTGTGACGGGAGAAGACAGATGGCCCAAATACCTCAGATAGCAGACATAGTGGCAAAAAGGAATATAGCAAGGGCGTGTGGAGCAAGCCAAACACCGGGGGTCACTGAGTGAAGGGAAGACCTAGACTGGTGATGTGCAGACGGAAAAGTGGTGTACTAAAGTAGGGGGTGCTTGGGGAAGTGGGACAAGATTTGGGGCCGTTGGATGGCATATAGAGGACATTGAGGTCCACATGACCACAGAAGAATTGGTGTGATGGGCGCTCCTTCAGGGTCAAGAACTGAAGTGGAACTGTGGTTTTTGCTAATGTAACATTGTAATGAAATGGGTGTTGAGTGTGAACGATATCCCTGACACTCCCAGGGAGACTGTACATTACTGATTTTTGAATAACTGTACTGCCAAGCTTTTGTTTAATAAAAAGAATTTTAAAAAAAACAAAAAACTTTTGACTTTGTTCCGGTCTAGCGTGACCAGATAACTGCGGTTGGCACATAATCCTTTTTAGCACTATTTTTAACTGTAAAAATTTTTAAATTCATATCTGTAGTTCTTCCAATTGGATTTCCATTGGTTTGGTGTCATTTTATTTATTAAAATATTCTCTATTTTTCCAAGTTGGTATGGGATTTTTCTTCTATGTTGTTTTCACTTTATGACTGTTTGAGTGCATCATAAATACTTTTACACATTCTCTCTACCATAAGCCTGACACTGCTTTAGTGCCAGACTACCAGATGGTTAAGCACATGTTTATTTGGTAACTTTTGTGGCTCACCCTGACAAGGATTGTGATTATTCTTTGAAGTGGGTACTCACCCCTTTCAACAAATAATCCCATTTCTTATACATGATGTGTAATTCAACTGTAAATCCGCGCCAAGAGACCTCCTAGACGATGACTATGTGCTATACAGACTAGAAAACATAACATCAAAGATTAACCCAGGCTGTCTATGCTAAAAGAAAATCTATTTATAGCTGGAACTTTTGTCCTTGCAGATGAATCCCTGGCTGATGGTTAAAGTGGATGGGGCTGCCTGACTGGAGCAGCTGCAGGTTTGATAAGGCAGACCTATGTATACATCCACTTCTAGAGTAGCAAGGTGTGGCGCAGATCAGGATTGACGTTTGTGTGACTTCAGCAATCTCTTTGATGGATTCTGAGGTTTTGCTTGTAGTTAAATTGACTGCAATATTAATGTCCCTTTTGATAGTATTTCACAGGAACAATACTGTGTACTTCTCCTCCAGCCTGGGTGCCGAGGCGACACTTATACCAACTCTTCCTTAACATCTGAGCACTTCACTCAGGGTGACTTGGAAAACTCCACTGACCTTCATTGGGGGAGTTATATTTAAGAGGATGAAAGGGAAGAGTGAATGTTTTGAAATATAATTGGGCTAACACAGAGGACAACTGGTGCGAAAGGATAGAATTGTCTGGGAGTCTGAGGGAGAGGTGAACCCAGTATGAGGGAGACATGGATACAGAGTCAGTGGGAGGTATGAGGGAGACAGGGCACAGAGTTACTGAGAGGTATTTATTTTTTGCCGTTTTTAGGTTCGCCTGCACAGCGCTTGTGCTGTGCTTGTGAAATCTATTGTATTTATTATATCTTAAAAGGGGCTCTTATTAGTTCCCAAAGCCGAAGTACTATGTTCATACGCCTTTGTGTGGAACTTTTTTTATGCTTGTCGGCTGCACTACACAGTCACACAGCAAGGTGCACTGCACAGACACAGAGCCCTGTGCACTGCACGGACACACAGCCCTGTGCACTGCACGGACACACAGCTCTCTGCTGACCTCTCCCTTTGTTTAGCCTCTTTCTGGGAGCTCAATGGAGAGCCCAGGGTGCATGCGCAGAAATCAGATACTATTCTAAGCCTGCAGACTGTGACCCAGTGTCATGGCTTGTGGGCATGCTCAGTGTGACCTGCCTACTCACCGTCAATACACATGCTGGGCTGCTGCTTGCCCATTTTCGGCTCAAGCTGCGGCAGTGCGCATGCTCATTGTGGTCGACACTTTGCTACTTTTGCGCATACATCTCTGCTCTGGCAGTAACAAGTCACTGGTGTGCATGCGCGCTGAAGCCTGCGTGGAACGAAGGGAGAAGAGGATTCGGGGGGGGGGGGGGCTTTGGTTGCATTTTTTTATATAGCGAGAATTCAACCCAAATGTACTGAGTTAGCACCCGGAGTTTGCATGACTTGGGTGTGTTTGAAGTTGACAACCCTGGAGCTGCGGCAGTGTGAGTTTCTCACAGCACCAGTCACTGGGTCGTGCTCATCCAATCCTTGGCCTCTCTGCAGTGCCCACAGCACAATGGTGACATGTGCCGCTTGTAATTTTGATTCTTTGTGAAAGCGTGACAGAGATACATAACTGATGAATACTGATGTGAGGAATTAAAAGACAATGCAGTGTTTAAGGTGAGTGGGTGCATCATGTGTAGTGAAGTGAGGTGATGTAAGGATGTAGACGCAGAAGAATGAAAAGAGGGTGCTGAAGAGGAAAGAAATAAGGCGTGAGATATGCACATAGAAGATTTCAGAAAGATTAGGTTTGCTACAGGAAGTACATGGTTTTAGTGCGCATGGTTTAAGCCATTTCCTATATTAAACAGGTTTGCGTTATAGAAATCCTATACACGTACACACTTACATAGACAGGTTTCTTGCAAAGGATTCCTAGTTATGCTTCTAAGAACATACCCCTTTCACAGTCTCCCCTCCACCAACTTTTTCACCTGTCTTAAAGCCTTTTTAGGTCTCGCCTGCATTGCAGCGCATGCGCTGCCCGCTTGCGAGATCTATAGTTGTTGGTTTTCTGTCGGGCTTCTTTGGAAGTGGGGATGGTGCACGCCCTGTCTCCCTTAGGCCCCGCCCACCCGTCGTCTGTTGCTCGTCATGCGCGCTGCATCTTTAGCGTCCCTGCGAGCTAGTGTCCTTTTCTCAGATTTCCTTCTTTCTGATTCTTTGTTTTTTTCTTTTTTATTTGCCTCAAATATTTTCACTTTCGCCCTTCGCTTTCTTTTTTTCTTTCTTCGCTGGCCCTTTCTTTACATCTCTTTCACCCCCGCCCTCTTTTGTTAAATTCCCCTCACTCATTCCTTACCTCTTTCTTTCCGTTGTTTTCTTTCCTTTTCCTTCTTGTTCGGGTCTGTAATATTCCTCTTTCTGTTTTCGATATGAACATTGTCATCATCGCAACAGTTATATTAACGATATTTATTCCGCTATCGAAAACGATACCATCAAGAAGCGCAGCAGTATTAATACTAATAATACTTGTGTAATGTACCTAGTGCTTATGTAGAGCGCTCCGATGCCTTCGGACCGAGTTGGCGCTAAGTAAATAAGAATAATAACACTATCAACAAATATAATGGTAGGAACACGGTTGCGAGATGCCACATGGTCCCGGGCCCCTTGATGTCAGCTCACCCTTCTATCCCACTGACCACCACCCCCTCCCCCACCACCGTGTCCACCCTTCACCCGCAGTTAGGGGTTTCATTGCCCCGACCGCTGCTCGGGATCCCGGCTGTTGCGCAGCCTGTCCCTTTCAGACCGAATTACACGCACAAAATTGATTATTAGACTATTGGGGGGGGGTTGACAAGTAGGGGAGGGGCAATAAAGGCTGCAAAGGGTACAAGCTGGCGCCCCTGAGCCTGGAACGAACCTTGCACATAACAACAAAAAATTACAATGCAGAGATCCCGGAGACCTGCACCCCAGGGGGCTTTATTGGTTATTATTATTATTCTTTTTAAATGGACGGAAAGGGGGTGATTAAAGAGAGGATGCGACTTCAGGGCCAGAGCTCCCGACTTTGGAACAGGGGAACGAGGTTCGAGTCTCGGCGTCGTCACAACATCCTGTGATTCTAGACAAATCACCCAATCTCCCCGTGTCTAAAAAATGAATGTGACCCTTCGGTAAGTAACAGAGAAAAAGGAGAACCCCAACATAGACTTTTTAAGATTAATGTCTGTGAGAAAACTAGCATGCTCTCCCCAGAGTGTTTGCACAGCCTTTCAAGGCCACTAGCGGACCGAGATCACGCACACACACACCCACGCACGTCCCCCCCACACAGAGAGGATACAGAACCATAACCGTGCAATACGGCCCAGTGTTGCCATCGATAGTTCTGGTAAACAGAAGTATTGAAAATGTCACTAGATCGCTGAGGTGGTAATTCTAAACCATGTTAGTGGGGCAAGTTGTTTTATATCACACGTTTACTTTGGAGACATTTGCTTGAAAAATCTGTTTTCTTCAGAGTGCATCCAACAATGGGCAGAGATTGGAACTAGGATGTTTGGGTGCAACTTTCATCAATAAATTATAGATAAAGAACTGACCAATGGCGAGGGCCAGAAGATTTACGCAGTTCTGCGGCTGCAACCTTCACTAGATAATTATGCCACATAATATTTTACAAAAGTTGTTTTCAGACAGATGAAAATAACACTGCCAGAAAATCTGCTTTAATATGTATCTTTTTGCTGCATAATTAAAAATAGAATATAGTGGCGCTGACAGCTGTAAACCACTGCAATCTTGTGATCATGATGATAAAACTGTATTTGCCACAAAAGGTGAAAAGTTTCCCTGATTTCAGGACTCTGTGAAATATGGATTTTTTGGATTCCTCCAAAGTTTCCCAGATCCGGTGTAAACTCAGACTCCTGCCAACATCCTCAGCCCCCTAAAGTACTCGAAACTCCCTCAGATTCCCCCTCCCCGGGTCTTCTCCAGACTCCCCCAAAACCTCGGGCACCAGGCGCTCCCGGCCCTCCTACCTTCCTCCTGCCGGTGACACCTGGGCAGTGAGAGCACTTCCTTATTCCTGTCCCCTCCCTCTCTCACCACACACACACCCCCGGCCCTCCTACCCTCCGGCCCAAGCCCTCCTGTCACCTCCCTCACCACACACACACCAGCCCTCCCCACCCTCTGGCCCCAGCCCTCCTGTCTCTCCTCCCCTCTCCACACCCTCAACCCTCGGCCTCCAGTCCCTCCTCTGCTCTGTTTCTGTAGTTTCCATTAGGAGTTAGGGGGGTGAGGCGCCCACGAAGCACCCCTTGCCGCTGCCAGGATTAACTCTCTTTTGTCACTATAACCCCGTTGCATTCTGGGTCTTGTAGTTTCTGTAAGACCCGCGGACCGGACGCGCCCGCCCTGACAGAGTTATCTAAAGCCAGGGCCAGCTGAGGGGGCGGGTTCGTGGCGTGGGACCACTTGGGCATATGCCCCTCTTCTGTCCCATTACCCTTGGACTTTAACCCCTGGTGCCCCAACATACGTCACCTATGGCCCTAGCCTTACTTCAAACCATGGCTGGAAACGAGACATAGTTAAGATGCCAAAGAGATCCACCATTTTCCCCTTGGAGAAGAGAGCCAGGGTGACTCCGCCTTTCATCCGTGTGGAGGAGAGTCAGGGTGACTCCACCTTTTTCCCTATGGAGGAGAGGGCCACGGTGACTTCACGTTTTATCCGTGTGGATGAGAGCGCCAAGGTGACTACACCTTTTATCCTTATGAAGGGTAGAGTCTGGGTGACTGACTGCACCTTTTATTTGTTTGCAGGAGAGTCTGGGTGACTGTACTTTTTATCCATGTGGAGGAGAAAGTTCGAGTGTGCTCCTGCACACAACACACGCCCCCTGCACCCCTGGCAGTGTCATCACGGGGAGTTTAAACCCTACAATGGCCCTGTCCTCGGGAACTGAACATAGCTTGAAAATAGAGCAGGTGAAAAAAAACACACACAACAACTCCTCTCCAGTCGGATCCGGTGCGTAAAAGCGCGGCGCAGGCACCATCTCCCCTGGTTGTGACATCTATAAACCACAACACAACACTCCCACTGCTGGACGAAGGGAAAAAAAAAACAATAACATTTTCAATGCCAATAGCTCAAAACAATGTCATTGCGAGACCTATTGCATTGTAAATGCTTGTTTAGGTTTCGCCTGCACAGCGCAGCAGAGGGGCAAATGCCATGCACTCCTCTCAACAAAAGCTCTACCGAGAGACCAACGCCCGAAAAAACACCTAAGCATAAAACAACTAAAAGTTCAGCGAGAGGACTTCGGTTTCAACTTGTTAACTCCTGGTCGGGTCAGGTGCAGAGCTTGGATAAAAGCACTTGCTGGAGGTCTGTGTTTCCTGCTGCATAGCAGTGCCCTGTCGGAAAATCCAGTCGGCCGGTTGTCAATGTTTATTTGAGGCCTACTGAAAGCCACAGGAATACACTGGAGTCTTTGACCTCGTGTATATTCATCGCCGTTGTTATTTTTGTATAAACTCTGGAATTGTTTGCATTGGTTTTATTGTATTTTTTGTACAAACTATACAATTGTTTTCCTTTCTTCTTTTATATGCTCATGTATTCTCAAATTTCCAAAACACCTTAGGTTGCAACAGGGTCCTTTAGATTACATTTGTAACTGTTCAAGTGAAATATTTGCCAGGGATGCCTTTCGGTGCTAGAGTTAGATTAAACAAGTGCATTTTGTGTCCACGGCCACTTTATGTAAACTTTGCACAGACACAACAAAAACACAATTTTTAATTCGTCATGCGCCTTACGTCTTAGGACGTCTCTGGAGCTGGAAAACCAGGATCGAGTCTCGGCGTCTGTTCCATATCCTGTGATTTTGGGCAAAATCACTTACCCTCCCCGTGCCTGCCACAAAAAATAAATGTATCCTTCTGTAATGTAACTGGTGCTCATGTAAAGCGCTTCAATACCTTTGGTTCGAGTTCGTGCTAAATAAAACTACAAACAAAATTATTAAAAACATGGAATTTTATCTTTCTCCACGAGCCCCTCCCCCCTCTCCCGGAGGATCTCGGGCCGGCGACTGGTAAAAGTGGGGTATATTGCTATAAATGCAACTGTTATTCTTCTGCTCGTTCCCTCTGCCTCCCTCTCTCCCACAGCTTACTCTTTCTCTCTGTTCCCTCCACCTACCCCTTTGTATGTTCCATCTTCATTTTTCATCTCTACATACATATCAGTGCCTGATTTTATCGGGTGCACTAACTATTGCACCTAAAAGGGTCCACTCTCGATCAAGCCCTCAGCCTCTGACCCCAGCAGAGCTGTCTCAGCCTTTCATCCTTGTGAAGTGTATATTAGTAGCTGTGATGATGAGGTATTGGGTGTGCTGTCATTTTACTGCAGATTTGATGTAATGTGATGTTTAACACATTTTTAACAATTATGTGTGGTCTTCGTGCTCTGGTATTAGCTTGTCTTCGCCCTCATGGCAGGGTGTTAGAAATGGGATCTCTAGTTGGCAGAGGCATGCACCCTGTCCAAGTGGGGACTACAATCCTAGTCAGGGTAAGTCACAACACAATCCCAAATTATCCTGTGCTCACCTCCCTCACCCCCGGTAACTTGGCACAGAGTGGGCAGGCTTAATTTAGAAGGCAATGTGTAAAGTCTTTGTGCAATAACTCATACATACAACAGTTTAGAAAAATAGAGAATATTTATCTGAGCAAATCCAGACCAAAACGATCAAAATCCATCAAAGTCAAGATATTTAATGTTGAAGAAATAAATGCAATAAAGTTCTTAGAAGCAGGAAGCGCTACAAAAGGTTACTGCAGGTCGCAAAGGGCCAGTGCAAATCCAAAGTTCAGGCGGACCGCGATGGAGTGCAGGCCGGCTACACGGACCCCCTTGGGCCCGCTGAACACATTACTTTGGATCCAAGGATAGAGTCTGCACGGTGAGGCTTTGCGTCGTCCGGTATCAGTGCTGAGAGGCTGTGCGGCAAGGTTTAGCGTGGCTCTGTGTCATCCGGCGTCAGTCCAGAGGGCTGTCAGCTGGGGCGGGGGCGCAGCTTTGCGGTACGTAGCGTCGGATTTGGCAGAAACTCAGCTGCAGAACCAACTCTGGAGGCACATAACTTGGAGGAGGCACCTCAGGCAAGGCTAGGACCCACAGATGGCAGAGTCCAGCAGCACCAGCAGACTGGCAGGAAGTCGTTTGTGCCCCTGAGACTTCAGAAACAGGAGGCAAGCTAACAAGCCCATGGAAATCACTTTGGAGGGAAGGGAGATTCCAGCTCTCCTTACAGCAGAGTCAGAGAGCAGCAGGTAGTAGGGCAACAAGCAGGAAAGCTGTCCTTCCAAAAAAACTGTCCAGTTGAGTCCTTTGAGCAGTGCCGCAGTACTTTTGACAGAGATTTGGTGTTGGTCCAGAAGTGTCTGATTTGGGAGGGTCCGAGACCCAGTACTTATACCCAAATGTGCCTTTGATGTGGGGAAAAGTTCAAAGAGTGGTTTTGAAGTGCACAAGCACCCCTTTCAAGCCAATTCTGTCTGCCTGGTTATTTATGGGGAATCACCAGCCATTTGGGTGGGGTCGGGTCATTACACATTGATGTCCCAGTGGGAGCCCCCTTTCCTCCCAGGACGGCCATCGGAATGCAGATTTATGCAGAGGGAGGTTCAGCCACCCCTGGCCTTCCTGGGTTTCTGGCTGTCAGGGGAGAATGCACGAATGGGAACTGTCACCTCGTCCAGGTGTGGCTGGAGGTCACATAGAGCAAAGTTAAGAGCAGAAAAATGCCCACTGTCTGAAAGTGGCATTTCTGCACTAGTTGTGTTGAATCCAACCTCACCAGCAAAGCACATTTACCACTACTATTTCAACCATTCCAAACATGATAAAAACACTTCTCTGGGATCAGGAATTACTGACATGTAAAGCAGAAAACCACATGTCCTTCCCTTTGCTTACATAGAACTCTGCCCTTCTGGGTTCCCAAGGGACTTCCTTGGTGATGACTTATATGTAATAAAAAGGGGAGTTCACAGCTTGGCAAGTAGTTTTACCTGCCAAGTCACAGTGACCATGAACTGCACGCGCAGGGCCTGCCATGTCAGGCCTGAGACATGGTTAGGAAGCTACTTACGTGAGCTACACAATCAGTGCTGCGGGCACACTAGTAGCATTTAATTTACAAGCCTGGGCACCAATAGTGCACGTTACTAGGGACTTTTAGCAAATTAAATATGCCAGTTGGGTACGATCCAATGGTACAATGTTTTAGGGTTGAGAATACAAGTACTTTAGCACTGATTAACAGCGCTGAAGTGTGCAGAGTCCTAGAACAAGCACAAATGGGTACTGAAAAATTGAAGGAGGCAGGCAAAATTTTTAGGGAAGACCACCCTAAGGCTGTCATGTCTAAAATGTGTCCCCCCAGGCTGAAATTGAGGAAAGCTCTTGGGAGCGCTCTTTACTAAGGCGGAAGAACCTGGAAAAACTGTTAGTGTTGGTGTGGTCTGCCCCTAGGTGATGCTCCACTTTAAAGACCATTCCCTGGAAGGAGATGGACCATCTCTAGAGTTTAGGATTCTCCTCATCTGAGGGCCTGTGGTCTGTTTGAACTAGGAAGTGAGTCCAAAACAGGTATGGTCTCAACATCTTCAGGGCCCAGCCCACAGCAAATGCTTCTCTTTCAATGGCAATCCACCTCTGTTCCTGTGGAAGTAGCCTTCTGCTAAGGAAGGCTACTGGTTGGTCTAGGCCCTCCTCATTCAGCTGTGCTAAGACTGCCCCTATGCCATGCTCTGAACCGCCCATCTGCACGATGATCTTCTTGGAGAAATCAGGGGCCCTGAGCATTGGTGCTGTGCACATGGCTTCCTTGAGGGATTTAAAGGCTTCCTGACAAGTCTCTGTTCAATTCACCAACCTAGGGTACTTCTTGGAAGTCAGCTCAGTTAAGGGGTCCGTGATGGTGCCATATTCCTTAACAAAATCGGCGGTAATAGCAAGTGAAGCCTATGAAGGCTCTCACTTCTGTTTGGGTTTTAGGTGGTTCCCTGGCCATGATGGTTTCAATCTTGGCCTGGAGGGGTTGCACCTTGCCCCCACCTACCAGGTGCCCCAGATACACCATGGAACCCTGCCCAATCTGGCACTTACTGGCCTTGATGGTCAGGCCCGCCTGTTGCAGGGCCTGAAGCACTTCCTCGAGGTGGTGCAGGTGCTCCTCCCAGCAGGAACTGTAGACGACGATGTTGTCTAAGTAGGCAGTGCAAAATGCCTCCTTGCCAGCCAGGACCCTGTTAACCAACCATTGGAAGGTAGCAGGGGCATTTTTTAATCCAAATGGCATCTCTCGGAATTGGTAATGTCCCTCTGAGGTTGAGAATCGGACTCTCTTTGGCCTCCTTAGTCAAGGCGATCTGCAAGTACCCTGCTGTCAAATCAAAAGTACTGAGGAACCTGGCAGTGCCCAGCTGGTCAATGAGTTCATCAGCTCGGGGGATGGGGGTGTGCATCAGTTTTGGTGACGAAATGGAGTCCTCGGTAGTTCACACAGAACCTGAGCTCTGGCACGGCGTATGGCAGGGCCACCTTTGGTACCAACACCACAGGGCTGGACCAGGGACTGTCAGAGAGTTCAATCACCCCTAAGGTTAATATCTTGGAGACTTTCTCCTTGATGCTGTTTCGCACCCGGTTTGACAACCTGTAAAGCTTGTTCTTTACAGAGAGGCTGTCTCCGGTGTCAATTTCATGGACGCACAGATGTGTGAGTCTGGGGATGAGTGAGAACAAGGGGGCGAACTGCCCCAGCAACTGGTAATCGTCATCTTGCTGCTCAAGGGTCAGGGAGGCAGAAAGGTTGACACCCTCCACTAACCCACTGTATTCCTGTGCAGAAAGGAGATGGACTCTTCTCTTCCACACACTCATCTGTCACTAGGAGCATGCTCACTTCAGACCTCTCGAAGTGAGGCTTCAACCTGTTCATATGGACCACCCCCAGGATGGTCCTAGAGGTCCACCAGGTAGGTGGTCTCGCCCTTCCGCTCCTTGATTTCATATGGGCCAGTCCAGCAGTCCTGGATAGCTTGTAGGTCCACTGGCTCCATGACCCATACCTTTTGGCCAGGTTGAAATTCCACCAGTGTGGTCTTCTGGTCGTACCAGAGTTTCATCACCTCTTGGCTAACCTCAAGGTTACTTTTAACCTGCTTCCAGAAGCGGTGCATCTGGTTCTGGAGGGCCAGTATGTAGCTGACCACATCCTGGGCGGGGTTTCCTGGGAGCTTGCTCCCACCCCTCCTTGACAAGGCTTAGAGGTCCCCTCACAGTGTGTCCATTGAGGAGTTCAAAGGGCCTGAACCTTACTCCTTTCTGTGGCACCTCCCTGTAGCGAAAGAGAAGGCATGGCAAGAGGACGTCCCACGTATGCCTCATGGGCTCTGGCATACCCATAATCATGCCTTTCAAGGTCTTGTTGAATCTCTCAACCAGACCATTGGTTAGGGGGTGGTGAATTTGTAAGTCCACCACAATACTCCCATGAAGCTGCTTAATGTAAGCGGACATGAAGTTTGTGCCTGTGTCAGACACAACCTCCTTGGGGAACCCCACATGGGTAGAGACTCCCATCAGAGCTCCAGCCAC
The DNA here is from genome assembly GCA_963921515.1 of Calotriton arnoldi. Classification (NCBI taxonomy): domain Eukaryota; kingdom Metazoa; phylum Chordata; class Amphibia; order Caudata; family Salamandridae; genus Calotriton; species Calotriton arnoldi. Next base: position 49,784 of record CAWUFW010001625.1, on the reverse strand, counting down.
CGCAGGTGCAGTCACAGTTCTCAGTGGGATAGCCAATGGATAGCAGGTGGCATGGTCCAACAGGATAAACCTTTTACCCAGGGCAGTCTTGGGGTCCAGAGATCGAATGATATTGATGCCCACCCTCTCAGAGGGGGTGCCAACTACAGGGAATTAGATCAGGTGAGCCTTGTGCTTTCGCCCTGATTTCCAACTGCCCTGGCAGGTGGGACAAGACCTGTAGAATATATCTGAGGCTGTCTTCATCCGGGGCCAATAAAAGAGGGAGACAACCGTGGCAAAGGTCTTGTCTTGCCCCAAATATAATGAGGCAGTCCCAGTAGGAATGCCCGGTAACATTGAGGGGACCACCAGGACATGTGCTGCCCCACCCCCGAACCCTAGGCTCAATGTATAAGAGATTGTTCTGCCAGTAGATAATGTGTTCCACAGAGGCTTCAGCTGCTGCATGGGCTGGGGCTTTTAACCTCAGACCCTCAAGAGTGGGACACTCTTTCTGCGCTTAGCAGAATTCCTCCCTGGTGGGCCCATCCACAACCTGCCACCTGGCAAGCTCAGGCAGGCCACCCAGGGCGGCAATATCTTCTCCGGTTGGCTCAGGGGGCGCCTCCCCTGGGACCCCATCAACGTCCACCGTAGGAACTCCAGGGACCAGTTTCTCGTGCCTTTTGCCCCTCTCTTTGGCTGTTGTCTGGGCCATTATTCCCGGCTCCAGACTACTGCGACTCCCTTCCTGGGCAGCCATGGCTCATGTGGTCGCGTAGACCCGCTCAGGCAATCCCATAATTTCCAAGTGGGACCTGAGGTCTACCTCCCTCCAGGCAGTGTGCTCCAGGTTGTTGCCTAACAGACAATCTACAGGCATGGCAGGACTCACAGGTACTATCAGAGAACTGGAGACCCCCCCACTCAAAGGAAATCAGAGCCATCGATAGATGGGGCTCAGGATTGTCAGCATCTATGACTTGGTGGAATGTGTTCGGAAGGCCCTGCTCTGTTGACAACAGATGACACTCTTCATAGTGACTACTGTGTCGCGCGGAGCCTTTACCCGTTAATGTTGACCCACTGCCTACACTTTGGAGTATTGGAAGGCACTTGGCCTTTAGGCACCATTTCTGTATCCCCTAGGGAAACTGATCTCTAGCTGTTCCCCAAGACTGACTGGGACTAACTCCTTCCCGAGCACTACACTCACCATCCCTGCTGTCTGCCCTCCCCGGGGGGGCTGTGCCCTCTTGGAACATTTTAGAGTTGCCCTTTATGTGCCCAATCTGTAACACTCAGTACATTGGGGTACAAACCTCCCCGTCTTATGGTCAAAGAAACCTTTCAGATTGGGACTGATTAGCACTATCCTTTTGGGAATTATTTTGGAGGCCTTTTGAGAATTCCTCATTGGGAACTCAGATCACCTTGGTGGGTGTACCCCCGGGATAGCTGGCCAAGACTGCTTACTGTCAACTAGGTGCTGACACAACTCTGTAAAGCAAATACTGAGCATGTGCTCTCTCATGATCAGATTGTAAAACCCAACATAATCAATTGCTTTCCTGCCTGTCACCCAGCCATTCAGTGCCTTACTGGAGTAATCCACAAAATCTACCCAGGAGTGGTTGGGGAGCTTCTGGCTGTCCCTAAACCTTTGGCACTACTTATCAAGTGTCAGCCCAAATTTAGCAAGTAAGATGGTTTTCATGGGAGTGTACTGGGTTTGGTCTTCAACCTCTAAGGTTAGAAGTGTGTCCCTTCCTACTGTAGGCATGTGTTTCCACAGTCCTGCCCCCTCCAGTGCTCCTCAGGAACCCTGTGCAACTTCAGAATCAGAAAACCACTCATCAATGTCATCTCCCGCCACATAACTGGGCACCAAGTCCTTGGGTATATGAACCTTATTCTCTCCATCAGGCACTGTACGTGTGCTGCCACCATCACTGCTGGAATCAGACTGCTTGGCCTTGATCTCCAGCTCCTTTAGATTCAGTTCATGAGCTAATAACAGTTTCTTCTCTGTTATTGCCCTTTCAGCCTCTGCCTGGCTCTCCACCTTTATCTTTAACTTTGCCATCTGCAGCTTGAATTCCCTCTCCTCCCTCCTCTCCCTCAGCTCCTCTGGGGATAGGCCACGGGAGGATACACTGCTTCCTGCTCTCCCATGGGGTTGAAATCCAGGGGTTTCCCCCTCATCCACTGCAGGTAGCTCCTCCGAAGAGCCCATCTCAGGTTCCTCCAATGCATCCTTCTCTTGGGAGCGGGACTCTGCCCAGGCCCTCAGGACCACTTGGAACTCCACCTTCTTGTTGACTCCTGGGGCAGGAACCCCATCTCCTGGCAGAAGCTTTTCAACTGAGCCACTCTGTAACTTTCCAGCTTGGCCAGTTCAAACTCACGGGCTCCTCTTGCAGAACCAGCCAGAGACACGATGTTGAGGATGGATCAAAAATTCAAAGCAGGGAAAAATGAAAAAGAATTTGAAATGGTCTTACATGTGTAAGGGTAGTGTCCACATAGCTATTGTATGGCACTGCACAAACACAAGTTCTATTGTCACCGCTGATCACCAGTGTTAGAAATCGGGTCTCCAGTTGGCATAGGTATGAACCCTGTCCAAGTAGGGATCTCATTCCTAGTCAGGCTAAGTCACATCAAAATCCTAAATTATCCTTTGCTCACCCCGTTAGCTTGGCACAGAGCAGATAGGCTTAACTTTGAAGGCAATGTGCAAAGTATTTGTGCAACAATTCATACAACAACACAGTAAATGCACCACAAAAAGACTCCACAACAGTGTAGAAAAATAGAGAATATTTACCTGAGTAAAACAAGACCACAATCCATCAAAGTTGAGATATTGAATGTTGAAGAAATAAATGCACTAAAGTGCATAGAAGCAGGAAGGGCTAAAAAGGTTATGGCAGGTCACGAGGGACCAGTGCAAATCCAAAGTTCAGGCCGACCACGATGGAGAGCGGGCCAGCTGCAGGGATCCCCTTAGGCCCGCTGAACACATTTTTTTGGATCCTAGGGAGCATTCTGCAAGGTGAGGCTTTGCGTTGTCTGATGTCTGTTCCAAGAGACTGTGCGGTGAGGCTTTGCGAAGCTTCGTGTCCTCCAGCGTCTGTTCCGTGAGCTGTCAGCTGTGCAGCAAGGCTTTGCGGGGCTTTGCGCTGCATTGCATCATATTTGGCAGAAACTCAGCTTCAGAACCCACTTCTGAGTCCCAGAACCTCGAGGGGGCACCTCAGGCAAGGTTAGACAGCAGGGTCCAGCAGCACCAGCAGAACTGCAGGAAGTCTTTTGTGTCCCTGAGACTTCCGAAACAGGAGACAATCTAAGAAGCCCTTGGATATCACTTTGGAGGGAAAGCAGATTTCAGCACTCCTTCCAGCAGAGTTGGAGAATAGCAGGCCACAAGGCAACAAGCAGGAAAGCAGTCCTTCCAGAAAAACAGCCCAGTTTAGTCCTTTGAGCTGCACCGCAGTTCTTCTGACAGAGATTCGGTGTAGATCCAGAAGTGCCTGACTTGGGAGGGTCAGAGACCCAGTATTTATACCCAAATGTGCCTTTGATGTGGGGAAACTTCAGAGAGTGGTTTTGAAGTGATTGAACACCCCTTTCAAGCCAGTCCTGTCTGCCAGGTGATCTATGGGGATCACCAGCCATTCGGGTGGGGTCAGGTCATTACACCTTGATGTCCCGATGGGAGCCCCCTTTCCTCCCATCTGCACAGGACGGCCATCAGAGTGTATATTTATACAGAGGGATGTTCAGCCACCCCTGGCCTTCCTCGGTTTCTGGCTGTTGGGGAAGAATACATGAATGGGAACTTTCACTCCGATGCCTACGGTTCAAGTTTGCGATATACAAAACTCGATAAATAAATAAATGAATTCAACAAAGGAACCTCTGCTCTAGATTGGCATCTCGCCTCAAAATTCCCCCATACAAGAAAAAAAACATAAGTGGCACGTCCTTCTCTGTTCAGGTAGCCAAACTATGGAACTCTTTGCCCCCAAACATAAGATCCACAGATAACTATCTTATCTTCAGAAGACTACTCAAGAGTTGGCTCTTCCCCACATAACCACCATACACAAACCTAAATGTACAGAATATCCCTGTGTATATAAGCATTTGTTTGGATTACATGGATGTATCTAGATATGTGTATTCCTTTGTATAAATGTGTATAGTAATTATGTTTATAAATATATAGATATTCGTTAGGTCTGGTTAAAAAATGTATGTATTAGCCAGGGTTATATTATTCTGTGTTTAACTTGTATATAGATCACTGCATAAATAAGTACATTTTAATCATAACTATTTATCTACAATTGTTATAAATTAGCTTAAAGTACAGCAACAATTGAAAGTCTGTTTATTAAATATGACTTAAATCTAGATATATTACCTTTCTTATACATATATACCTTCCACGTACTTATGTATCTTTATATTTATTACTTTACTTCTAATTCAGCATCTCCAATGCACTACCCTATATCGCACCCTATACCGGTCTCAATATATCCTCTACCTCCACTCTGACTTATCTCAAACCTTATTCTACTACTCTCTCCAATGCACTACCCTATTTCTCACCCTATACCTCTCTCAATATATTCTTTACCTCCATTCTCTGACGCAACGCAAACCCTATTCTACTACTGTGATCCCCAAAATAACCCTTTATAGATTCTTCCCTCCTCTACCCATCCTTGCATCATCTCATACCTCTTGTACTATTCAGATTTCCCAAACAAACCTTTCTAAACCCTTCCCTCCTCCACCTCCCCTTTACTCATCCCAAACCTCCTCCTACTGCTATGAACTCCCAAAAAAAACCCGGTCTAGACCCTTCCCTCTTATATCCCTCCACTATCCTTTTCAATCCAACTAACAGACTAACATTTCCATTTTTCCGTATACTAATTCCCCACTAATCCTGTTTGGGTTCCGGAGTAGCGTGCTACCCGCCGAAAAGCACTTTGTCTCCTCATCAGGGGTAGCAAGCGCTACATTAATGCAAACCCTTCCTTTTCTATCCCTCCACTATCCTTTTTCAATCCAAATAACAAACTAAAATGTCCACCGCTCACATTAATTACATATCTCCCTATACTAATTCACTACTAATCCTCTTTGGGTTCCGGAGTAGCGTGCTACTTAGTGAAAAAGCACTTTGACGCCTCGTCTGGGTTAGTAAGCGCTATATAAATGCAATTACAATTACATAAGCAAAACCTAATGCATTTACCAATGCTTGTTATATAGCGCAAACTCGACCCAAAGTTACATGAGCACCACTTACATTACAAATTCCTTTTCTGAAGACACAGGGAGATTAAGTGATTTGTCCAGAATCACAGGATGTTGAGCCGACGACAAGGCTCAAACCTGCTACCCCAGTCCCAAAGTAGGCAGCTCTGGGTCGTTAAGCCACATCCTCTCCCAAAGAGAACCTGAGGGAAACACGGACCCAGAGTTAATGGGAGGTATGAGAGACTGAGGGAAACACGGGCCCCCAGAGTTAATGGGAGGTATGAGAGACTGTGGGAGACACGGGCACACAGAGGGTGTAACTAAGCGCCAGAGCTTAACTGGTGCTCATGTAAAGCGCTCCAATACCTTGGGGTCGAGTGCATGCTATATAAAAATACAACAAAATTAAAAAATAAATAAATAAGAGACTGGAGGAGGCACGGACACGTGGGAGGGAGCACGTGACTCTGTCAAACCAAAGGCATCATCCACCCTCTGACGCTAGGACATCACAAGGTTGACCTCTTGTTCCACCTTTTCTCTGTTAACAGCTTGTTATTTACAGCTGTAAGGCAAAGGGAGGGGTGGAAAGTACAGGAAGTAAACAGGCCTCAGAGCCCCGTGCACCAGTGACGCAGCTCCTGAACTATCAACTGCAGCTGTCTTCAGACCTGCAGAGACCAGGGGCAGCAAGGCAGTGACAGGTGCCAAGGGGTAAGACAAGGGTTGCATCTGGTGACCAGTATCACCCCTACTTGACTCCAAACACGATTAACAAGCATTTACAATGCAATAGGTCTCGCATTTACGCGAGTTTGAGCTATTGACATTGCAAATAACAATGCCTTTTGTTTTCGTTTTAAAAACATAAATAAAAGGCATTGTCATTTACAATGCTAATAGCTTAAACTTGCGTAACTGCGAGACCTAGTCTGATATCTGACTGACTCCAGCCAGACCTAACACCCCCTTCAGACACAGTTGCACCCTTTAGACACCAAACTCGCCTATTACCTGCTCTCTTATAACAAATAATATCGAGTTAAATAACCACTCTGTCTCAACTGGACAGGCCTGTTGACAACAAAGATATCTGTCACAAACTGCAGGTCACAGGAAGACTGACACACAAAAGGAATGATGATAACACAGCCCATCGTGGAATCTATTCAACTGACATATCACAAAGCAAATCATGCCAAGGAGCACTGTAACACAGGCCATCCCGGCGCATCTCTGACACCCCCGCACTCTTGAGCGACTCCCGGGGCCTCGGCAGACCCGTAAGATTACAGTGTGGAAGACCCCTGCTACAGAAAACACCGGACATCACCGGACAACTTCAAAGGTTCACTACCAGCACCATAAAAGGGTCCTTCTCGGCCAATCAGAGCTGCCAGAATCAATACGTAATAAAAATGTGCGTGTATAGCCCACACTTCCTTATCGTCCTATAACACCATAACTGCACCTTGAAGGTCATGACACGGAAACACTTACGCATAGGGTCAAAGAAGGGCCAACAGTCTTCCAAACCCCTTCACCCCCCATGGTGTAGCGTGCTATCCACGTGGACAATCCCTGTAGCGCCCCCCCTAGAGGTAAAAAGCGCTATACAAATACCACAACACAACATTTGAAATAATGTTCTCAAGCTGAGTGAGTTTTCTGTAACCACATATAACTGAGAACAGAAAGAACGCTCAAGTGCCCTTGATTTTTGGCTGGTAAGGTAGCAGGGGCATACAGAGTTAAGATGCTTTACCCAGGATCACAGGGTTTGGTAAAGTAGTGAAGCCGAGATTTAAAGTGAGTATACCAAGCACGAAACTGTATCCCAGCCGGTATGGCCGACCAGTGAGGAGCTCCGGCCGGGAGCTCCCGGCCAGGCTTTGCCTTTCTGGCTTAAATCCCCAGATTTAGACCTTCCTCGGGGGTTCAACCTACTCACCTGAGGTCCGGTTTTTTCTGCGGTCCTCGATGCTCCAGTTTTCCGCCTGTTGACCCGAGATGCTAGAGAGTTGTGCGCTTGAGGCTTTCTCCAGTGGAGTCCGAGCAGGCATGGCCGTTGCCTGGTGGAGCCGCCCGGTCAGCTGCGGGGGAGTCTGACCTCCGGTGTATCGCCGCGGCCGACGTCTGTCCGGCCGGGCACAGCTCCTCTCTCGTCTCCGCTGCCTGTCTTCCTCCACCCCGCCTTTTCTCTGGGTTCCCCTGGTGACGGGCGTTCGGCTGGTCCTGTCGCGACGTTGCCGATGCCTCCATGATTTCTCTGGATGGCCGCGGATGAGCCGGGCTGGGGCTCTCTCCTCCTGACCCTCCTGATTCGACGGCCGCTGCTTTTCGCTACCGCTCTCCCGCCTGCCTCGCTGGAGGTTTTGGCGGGGTGGGAACTGCGGCGCGGCTCTCCGGGACTATCTGAGCCTGTCCGTTTCCGTCCCTGCCAGTGAGGCGCCCCCTCTGGTTTGGACTCTGCGGCATCCCGTTCTCTGGACTGTTGCCCTGGAGCCTGTGTCGCTCTCCCTTCGACCTGGGAGAATGGATCGGACACGGTTGCCCCCGCTGCCTGGGTCCTGTGCACATGGACGGTACGGCTGTGCTTCGGAGACCGCCTGCCCCCCCCTCCCTTTTGACTGTCTGGCTCCTTTCCCCTTCTTGTTCCTCCTCTGTTGGGTCGGCTCCCTGGTTTTCTTCGGACTTGGCCCTCCTAACTTTTGGACTGGGACTCGTGTGCGCCCCGCCATTTTGGGACCGTCTCCTGTTGTCGCTCTTGTCCTTGGTCCGCCATCTTGCGAACGTGGTCTGTTCCTCCGTCCCCGCTGGTCTCCAGCTGGGCGACCTATCGATCGTCTTTCTTCTCCACGGATCTGCTCCCTGTTTGTGACTATTGTTTATTCTTCTGGTCCCATCTCCGTTTTGTCTCTCCCTCTCTTTCCTGTCCCTATCTGCTTTTCTTACTTGTTTCTCGCTGATACTCTTGTAAATACCATGCTCTGTAAATTTGTAATATATAATTGTCCAACCCTAATCGCTTTTTAAATGTAATCTTGAATGTTTTGCAACTTGTGTATATGTAATTCTAACCACAAGTATCTGTAGTAGACGTATTTACTTATTACCGTTCTTATGTAATTTTAGAGTTTTTTCTGTTTGTTTCTTCTCCTTGAGTGAATCTTCAACTTGTATATATGCAACTCTAACCTCTAGTATCTGTAGTAGGCGTATGTACTGACTACTGTTCTTTTGCGATTTTAGAGTTGTTCTGTCTGTATCTTTTATGTAACTCATGTACTCCGAAGTCCTTATGTAATGTAACTGGTCCTTTTGTAAAGCGCTCTGACACCTTTGGGTAAAGTTCGCGCTATTAAAATCACATTAAATAAATAAAATAAATTCACACCTCCCTCTCCAAGACTAGAGATTTGCGGCCACCGCTGTCATCTCCAAGAGCTCATGCTGGGTGACGAGGACACTGTCCCTTGGTGTAGACCGAGTACCTAGTTAACTCTTGAAATGCCGGTCACAAAGGTCAGAAGAGCAGCTCCACCTCGTGTCCTCCATTCCCTCAACTCGCCTGACTCGTCAACTTACAGCTCAGCCGTCTGCGAGCTGTGCCTGCCTCTTCGGTTCCATTCCAAGCGCCCATCCCCCACGTTATCTCACTGTACAGAAAAACACACCCCGTCGCCTCTGACAAATGGAAACCTCACTGGGAACAAGCATTTGGTTAAGTTTAAAACTGAGTGCAGCGCCGCTTCAAGGACACCGCGCTCGATTTTTTTTTTTTTACTTTAACACTGAGCGCGGTGTCACTGTTAAAGTTAAAAAATATATAAAGAAACCCAGCGCGGTGTCCTTAAAACGGCGCCACGCTCAGTTTTAAAGTAGAAGACACGCTCCAAACACGCACACAAATTGCACTTGGCAACAAGCGGGCGCAGGTTACATAGAAAACAGACATACAAAAAAGAAAACAAACAAAAAAGCCCACAAACTGATCACCAAACGAAGCCGTCACACACAGAACGAGTGCCTTGAAGACCCAAGAAGCGGCCTCGGCTTGTATCACTTAATCAGAAGCTGTCGCCATTGCGGGAATGAAGAAAAAAGTGCTTACCGACTAGTTCAAGCAGACCGTGTAATGCCGCAAGTGAAAGATCCCGTCCGGATGGGCCGTCCGAGAAGGAGACAGGGCGGTAACAAAAAAGCCTCTTTTTCAATCGGAGGCCAGCGTTTACCATAAATGATGACGCCAGCCAATGGGAATGATGGGCGGGGCTTAAAGTCCCCTTCTGAAAACGTATCGATGACAATAAGCCTCGCAGAGCGAGGAGCGCATGTGCGCTCCAGCGCTAGGTCTGCGAGACCTAAAAACGGATTCATCATATACACCCACACCACCTCACCCCTCCGGCCTTGCCTCCATCTTGTCATCCGTGTGTACGTTGTTGAATGCTCCGCTCACCGTAAGTGGCCCTATTTCGTGTCAGATACCGCCAGACAGTTCTGTGTTATTTAATCACCAGAGCTCTGGCTGTTGCAATGTTTTTCCTGGACTTTCCCTTCCAAGCAATTGTAGGCATGGACTAGTTTTTCTAAAGCACGAATCTTGCAAGGCAGTAACACAGCCCTGTACGCAGCAAATCTAAGGTGAGGCGAGAGGGAAAGAGTGTGCAAAAAATATGAGAGGCATAGGGGGGAAATGTAATCTCATAACGACTGGATACGTTCGTGTGAATTAAGACTACAAGTACCAGAATGCATTAGGCTGTTGAATAAAAAGCACAAGACCGGCCTATCGAATTCTGGGCAACCAGGAGCTATCTGGTAACTTTTGCCCTGGCTGATTCGTCAACTCACTGGGGCACTTGAAGAACCCTTGTGGTAGTCGTAAATTTCTCTAGCTCCCGGTTCTTAGAATCAGGATATACGGATATTCAATCCCTGCGGCTGTCCGAGGCCCCCGCAGGGGGCCACTAACGAGGGCAGCCCTCTAGTGCCAGCTGGGCACCCCACACCCCGCAGGGACTCAGGAGGAGTCCCCCAAGCCTTGGCGCAGCGCGCTAGGCGAGCATCACTTCCGGGGCGCGAGGACAGGGGAGGGGTATATATGCCTCCCCCACCATCTTGTCGTCCTCTTTTGCGCGCCCGGACACGCCGTCTCCCACCCTACCGCTTACCCGGCGTGGTTCGTGGCAGGCAGGAGGCAGAGAATGTTGTAATATTGTCTTTTTTCGTTGCAGGAGGAGTTACAGGGCGATCTGGAAGCAGAGGGGTACAGAAGGGTACCTCTGCGCGGCACCATGGTGGGTGCCAGAGCCAAATCCTAGGAGCCTCATGGGAGGTTCCTAGAAACCGTGTCGGCGCCCCGTTAGTCCTTCGGGCGGTTGTGGGCCTGAACAACCGGGGGGTTTGCTATGCTACGCTCCGCCCTGAAAGGGCGTGAGTAACAAGGGACCATGTGTCACGTGATCCGGGAAGAGGATCACCAGAAGTGGCAGCACAGAGGGGGTTCGCCCCAGTGCTGCTTGGCTCATCAGGCGGGCAGGCGGCCCAGACGGTTGCCTGCCCTTGGATCGCCCGTAAGATAACCCACCATATTACATAACGGTGTATGTAATAAACCTGCAGCAATTTTACCCAAACAAGAAATGTGTTGTGTGTTTATTTATGAGCATGCATGTTACGTTGGAGGGGTGGGGTAGGTTGCCAATGCTGGTACTATGGAAACACACATAAATAAATGTACTTTCATTAATGCCTGGGAAAGTGTGTTTCCAGGGTGGGGAAGGGCGTCGAGGGTTTCATTGGGGGTACAGGGAAATCCCCCACGAGGAAAAAAGTCTTGAGTTAACTCTTCATTCTTCCACGTTTACCCCGACAAGTCACAGAAGTATGCACAGAGGAGGCGGAGTGCACATTCAAATTAAGGGCTACTAGCCTAGGGGAGTTTTTCGCAAATCCCTAATATCGGAAACCTGCTGAAGTCGGCGGAAACCCCGTAGAAATCAAGCTTATTGAAAGAGTGTTGTGAGGCACCTCCTCGATTGTCAATTTTACAACTCAGTCTGGTTTCTAATCCAGGCTTTCCGATTGAATGTGTGAGCCTCGGCAAATGAATTTACCTATGTCTCGGCTTGATAAGAATTATTAGGTTAGACCCGCACAGTAAAGATACAGATAGGGCACAAGTGAGAGGAATGAGGAAGGAAGGAAAGTTAGTTTACTTACTGCTCTCAGGGTCTCCGTTATTTATCCGGCTCTTCGAAGGCGCCGCAGCGAGTGTTGTCCCAGAGACGAGGAAGGCGCGCGGAGCCGTCTTACCTTTCTTGGAAGCGGCTGTGACCAGACGGGCGCATTCCAGGAGCAGGGGGCACCCACTGACCCTGGCCTGGGCTTTTTTTGTGTCGGGCTTTGGGAGGATAAAAATAACAGTGCGGTGGTTCGACAGCTGTGTGCGATACGCGTCACTCCCAGATTCCCCACGACTCCACTCAGCAGAGAGCTAACAGACACAGACACAAAACAAGCCTTGACAAAGACAATAGGTTTCGCTTTAGTGCATGCATAGAGACGCCTAACATACACACACGCTTGCACAGAAAGCGCATGCACACATGAACGATGTCAAACAGGCACATAGGCACCAATTTTCAGAAAGTCCAACAGACATATAGGCACCCTTCCACACAGACCAACAGCCATTCACCGACCTGTGCAGCAAGAAGCCCGGGGTCGTGCATGAAGGGCTGAATAACAGAAAGCGCTCCGGGGGCTCAATTCATTTTTCTGCCAGCTTCTTGCGCCCCAGTGGGACCACTTCTTTATTATGGATCATGCTGGCCAGGGCACAAGTCCGAAAAAAAGAAGTGGGTGGACTGACCAAGTTAGGCAGTATGCAGGTGACATCACGGCACGTGACATCATGGCCCATGACATCACGGCGCGTGACATTGCACATGGCATCACAGGAAATGACAGAGGAAGTGGTATCACAGCCATGACTACAAGAAGTGACATCAGATCTTAAGACCTCACACATACGTTTATCAGGTAGATCATGAGTACCTTTGAGCACATTATGAGTATACTCACAAACACTCCTGATCTACGCAGAAGACTCAAGCTTTTGCAAGCTACAAATTAAACAATGTTGCCTTTTGTCAGCGTACAGGTTCCTTTACCCAAGGAATGACAAACTAACTCTGCTGCCAGCCTTTCCCACCAGGCATAATATTCCATGTGCAGCACATTTCCATGTAGATGGGATTGCTTTAGCTGCCTGCGCTCTCCGGAGGTGGGACCACTCTCCTATGCAAAGTATACTTACTCAGCCCTACCCACCACTTAATGTGCCCGTGGTGGGCACCTGCACTCATTTTAGGAGATTGAGGCTCATTTTGTAACAACAGCGATTGACCCGAAGCAAGATAGAAAGACAGATATGGAAGAAAGGAGAAAGAGAGATAGGAAAACAATGCTGAAGGCAGAAAGTAGGATGAAAAAAGAACTAGCAAGAATAAGCAAGTGTAGAGTGGTTAAAGAAAATGGTTAGGGCAACACTGACATTCAGTAATATGAACCTAAGAAAATGTTTGGGGCTCTGAATTTATGTTTTTACAAATTACACACTGCTCCCTCCACAAATGTTACCTCCACATTTAGCAGCAGACCTCTCTCATGTTCTTATTGTTGGCGTAACTATATCTAAACCCCCCTCCAATTCACCAGCACAACATGACAACTTACCCTGGAATCAGTACCACCAGAATGCCCACACCAAGAATGGACCACAAATTTCACATTAAGAGGTATCAGCTCCACATCAAAATAAGTGTAAGTCACCCGACATCCAAAGATGAGAAGAAAATGTGACAAAGATAACTGACAAGAAAAAGGCACATGCAATTCCAGTCCCAACTTGCTCTTTCAAGAAACTGTAGGCCTTCACAAGGATATATTGCTAGTTTGTATAGAAAAACTATCCAAGTGAGGAACAGCGAGAGACACCACAACTATGGCCAGTAATCAGAATCTGCTCGCTAATAAGAACTTGAGATATTCTAGACATGTTACACTGTCAAAATGGTGCACTAGAGACGGCCTACTTGACCTACTTGTTTACAATAACACTAACCTGTGGTCTTGCCTATTCACTGTAAACTCATCCTGCAGGAGCCAACCCTAAGTATGCACAGATGAGCTTTAATTTCCTATGTAGCATAACTCTAAATTACATCAGTTTCCCAGACCTAAGAGCATCATAACAGCATAGCTACCCTTTCTAAGGTAGTCCATCGCAAAACTTTACAGTAGTAGGTAGGTGTGAGAAGGGCAGAAAACAAGATCACCCATACCCGACAGGGTAACAACCTAGGAAAATTTAACACAGCCATATCCAGCGCCATCAAATTTCCAAAGCTACAAAAAAGCAACTTGTCTTCCTGTCAAGGAAATCAGCTCTTCAACATTTAGAATTTGGAAATGTAGCTAAAGCACATAATTTTGAAAGTTTAGAAATCATTTTTTGTTGTGGTGTGATGGATTTACATATTTCTGGAGGAGCAAGCAGGGTTATGCAAGGCAGTCCTTATTTGAAGTGAAAAATGCAGTTGCAGCATCTGCCTGCCACCCACGCTCCAACCTCATGTGCCAAGAATTAAAGACAAAGCATTAACCTTAGAAGTAAAATAGGGGAAATAAAGAGTTGTCCATTAAACAGCTGAAATTAGCAATGTGAAAGCAGAAAACTTGTGATTGATCCCAGATTCCCAGCTTGATCAAACTGTGTGATTCTAGGCAAATCTCCCTCTTTTCTTTGATTTAATAGGCTGTTATGTTGCACCATGTGTAATAAAAATCTAGGAGAAGGAGAACAGCAACACCTGGTCTTTTACCACCGGTACGTGGGCACTCACGTTGCGGATCTTGCAACGTGTGTCATTTGACTAAAAACACAAAAACTATCGACATTGGACTTACTTACCCTTGGGAACAGAAATCACAGACCAACTGTAACACCGATTTCGTGATCTATCTGATCACCTGCCCGTGTCTCATGCAGTATGTGGGCATGACGACCCGCAAGGTGAAGACACGCATCATGGAGCATCGGAGTACGATAAGATGCTTGAAGTCCAATACTAAACTTATGGCTCACTACCTAGAGAACCGTCACACTCCTGATGATCTGAATTGGACTGTAATCGAAAAACCCACCTTGAACCCCTCTTCTGGGGATAGGACAAGGGCCCTCCTCCTGAGAGAACAAAAGTGGGTCTACCGACTCAAGAGTCACCGGCTTGGCCTGAATGATGAGATACCATGGCACTCCCTGAATAGATAGAGATCATTCTTTGGACTAATCAACTTAGAAATGTGGGACTGCCAATCATCCTTCTGTAACAAGATGGCAAGGGATGTGGAGAGGCCTATAACATTTCACTCGCAGGGCACCCTCACTTTGATTTAAGCTTCTCTATCTTTTTGGAAGGAGAAACCTAAGTGATAATCTGCCTTTGACTTGTATAAGAGCATAACATTCCTTGAGGGAAATCCAGTAAGAGACCCTGCAGATAGACTTTAGAAATACACTTGTGACCTATAGCCTCTTGCTTCTTAGCAAGGGATATATATGAAACACCCTGATACATTTAGGGCACACCCAAGCAGAATAGATTTGGTATCCCTAACAAATTATACCAGCGACAGATAGGACTTCCACTTGAAGAAAGCGCCCTTAGAAGAATATACAATGTGGTCTTAAAATGATACCATCGATAGACAGTACCTTTATCCCTTTTTTAGGTCTCGCCTGGCGTTGCAGCGCGCATGCGCTGCTCGCTCTGCGAGGCTTCTTGTAATCAATACACTTTGAGAAGTGGAGTTTCGGCTCCGCCCGTTATTTCTATTGGGTTGCGTCATTTTGCATCATTGGTTATGTTAAACGGTGGCTTTTGATTGTGACTGAGGCTTTTTAGTCCCTCCTGGTTACCGCCCTGTCCTCTTTTGGCCCCGCCCACCCGGACTGGATCTTTTATTGGCGGCGTGACACGGTGTGTTTTATAATTACTGGGTCTGGACTTTTTTTTTACCATTACTTGCATGTGGGTTGTGCGTTTAGTATTGGGTTACGTTTAACTAATAATGATTTTTTTTTTCACCATAACTGGTATGTGGGTTTTGCGTTTACTATTGTGTTACGTTTAACTAATTATAATTGTTATTATACGTTTATTGCGGCTTGGGGCTTGTGCCGATACCTACGCACTGAAGTTAAGGACACGTACGCGGCTTGGGGCTTGTACCGATACCTACGCACTTTTAAGGACACCTACAGGCAGGCATATTTTTTGTTATACTTTTCACAAGGGGTCAACTCTATATACTTTTTTATTACTTTAATGAGCGCGGCGCCCGCTAGGGACAACGCGCTCACTTTATTTATTTATATTTTCGCAGCGTCCACTTCAGGGACACGGCGCTCTCTTTGTTTTTTTTTTACTGAGGCCGGGGGGCTTCCTCACACACTGCGGATTCACCCTATTTTTAGTGCGTTTGAGCCCCGCAGCCGGCCCCCCCACCCGCAGCTAGCCCTATGAGGGAGACGATGGGGAAGAGTTCTGCTCCCGCAGGCAGCAGAGGGTTTTCCAGGTCCTGCTGCTGCTCACCGTGGCGATGGGCTTCATCTACGGGGCCGTGCTCTACGACGACTTCCGAAACCAGCTGAAGAAGGCGGAGGCGGTGGCAGCCAAGTACCAGCAGTACCAGGAGTCCCTGTCCGCACAGCTGCAAGGTTGGTACAGGAGCGGCTTCTAGGCGCCACTGCAGTCTCAGCGCATGCCTTTGCTGCCTGTCTGGGTCTGTTTGTAAGCATGTGATTTTTTTCACATAGCATTCTTGCTAACCTGCATGCATTCCAGCTGAAAATGGCGACCAAACACCCTTCCTTTTTTATTAATTAAAATGTTGCTTATTCTGAACATTGCCTATCCATATATTCATCGTGATTTATAATTTCTCCCCTCAGTCTTCGCATATGAGCTCATGTCACCATGTCTGTAAACTGCACTTTTAACAGCGTTTAGTGCTTTTGAGTAGAGTACTTTTCACGAGGGGTCAACTCGATATACACAAGGAGCTTTAACTTCTGTTAGATAGCTCAGTTGCTTCGTGTGCTTGCTGCAAATGGCTGTTGCCTGTACGCCGCTAGTTCTCTTCCATTAGAACCTGACTCAGTCTCCACCCCCTCCCCGATCAATAAAATAAACTCGTGCCATTCAGTTTGTTATAGCTCAGGGTGGTACTGCACCGTCAAGCCACAGTACTGCCAGTCAGTGCTATGTTAGACAGACTGTTTTTTAGGTCTCGCAGACCTAGCGCTGGAGCGCGCATGCGCTCCTCGCTCTGCGAGGCTTATCGTTTTTTTTGTGGCTAGCACTCTCGTAATGGCCGCTCGGGGAGCCTCTCCTCGCTTCAGCCCCCCATCCCCCGCCTCGGAGCACACGTAACTTGTGGTATATTTACAGTGGCACTGACATATATAGTTAACCTAGGCACTCATTTTGGAAGGGGTCTGTAGTGCCCGGTATCTTGTGTATGGTTTTACGTAACTAGTAATGCTTAAACAAGAAAGTGTTGTGGGGATTCTGCACATATACAGAACTATGCGCAGGAAAACAGGACCTCGGTGTATAGTGGTGTACCAACCATCCACCTTAGTGCCCAAAATCCCAATCCGACTAGCTATAGTGTCTCATTCGTTCTCCGTACTACCGCGAAGCTACCAATGATTAGACATCCCAGAACACGGACTCTTTCAGGAATAGCGGGAGCAAGAACACTCTTTCATTACTCACTCATACTTGTCCACAACGTGCGTATTAACATATACAGTATAGTTTAAAATGTTTATTTCAACTATCGTGCTCTAAGACACAGTACACGTGCCAGTACTAGCAGCATAATGCATAAAGACAAAACAGTAAGCATTGTTACAATTCCATAGAATACAAACAGGGACAGCATTTTATAAAGACAGTGGATGAAGGACTATAATGCCTTGCCACCCTCCCCGTGCTAGTAACTAGTTTATTATAAAAATAGAAGACCTCTGGGCTTTGTCAGGGGGACCCCCATACCTCAAGAACTAGATGCAAGGGTTACATCATCGGACAAGCACAGCTCTTCTCCCTGGAAAGGTTTTTCTCCAAGTGCCACCGACTGGGAGATCATAATATTAAAAGCACCCGAATTTCTCCAGTGCAGCTGTATTTAATGTTATGTCTAAGTGCGAGTGGCTGACCAGAACAGCATCAACAAGGGACGTTGTTTTTCGACCTTGTACATTGTGTGCAGACGAAAACCACAGAGAACATGAGAAAAGGTGAAAGGCAGAAAGGCAGACAGTTCTAATGTGAACGGTCACAAGCAGAGTCTGGTAAAACAAAGTCACAGAGTAACGTGTGCAAAGGAGGCATCATGGCAGCTAGGCCTAAGCTAACTTAGCAATGTCGACCATGAGACCACAATCCACACTACAAAAGCATAATGCTGTAGGCAGAGCAAGCTGACTCCAAGCGCTCTAGCTGGCGAGCACATCTGCTGTTACCGCATCCCCACTCCCTCCTCAAACACTGCACAGCTCTACAAGTAAATCTGAAACCGGGAACTTCACTACACACCACATACACTCCATAACACATGGATAAAAGACATAGTCATTTACAACGCCATTTACAACGCCAATAGCTCTAACTTAAGCAATGGCGAGACCTATTGCATTTCCAATGCTTGTTTATACATGGCGCTCGTGCATGAGTACACACTGTGGCAAGGTTCCAATTACAACGGGCCGCTCTGCACCATAGAAGCGGACCCGTGTTGAGAAACTGGTTGCCTAGATACCGGGCGTAGACGTCAGCACGCGTCCCACGTGACCGGAAAAGCTCCGGGACGTTGGCAGCGCGTAACTGACAAAAGCAGGACGTGCTCGCTGTTCCCCGCATACCTACACGGTGGGAACAGGTGAGCACTGACTCGGAGGAGCACCATCCTTGATGCAGTAAGGAGAAGGAGGGAGAGAGGATGGGGCACTCTGTTCCCATTCCGCATAGGCTCCAATTACGGGCTATTCTTACCCCCTGGGGGTTTGTTACGGCCCCGCTCTTTAGGACCTCTCAGCTGCTACCTTTTTTATTACCAAATAGAATCCGAGAGAAGGGGGCATACAAAGGGATCATCTTTATCGGGTGAGACGTCACTTCATTCCCTCGTTATTACGTGAACTACGGGGGCATTGGGCCGGATCAGGTGAACACAAAAGTGGCACTATACTATCTATGCTATTACTGATATTGTGTTAATGATACGACGTGAGCGTAACTGCCCGCACCACGCTGCTGTGCAACGGGGGAGCTCCTACTTCTCATCCTACATGAGAGCTCCTTTTAGTGGATGGTTTCACCGCTGATCATGCACTTTACACCGTGGCACTGGTTGATAAAACTAGAGGGCAACACTAAACCGCACATAAGCGGTGTCAATCTGGCACATCAAGAACAACTGGGGAGAGGAGTTGGCCTAACGGCTAGGGCGGTCGACCTGGAATCTGGGGAACTGGGTTCGAGTCTCGGCAATGACGCTGAACATCCTGTGATTCTGGGCAAATCACTTAATCTCCCTGTGTCTAACAAAAATGAATGAATGAATGAATGAATGAGGTAACATTTCTAGAGCGCATAGCTACCCGGAGGCATCCCAGCGCTGAATGTGTCCTCATGTAATGCAACTGGTGCTATGTAAAGCGCTCTGATACCCGAGTCGGGTCAAGTTCGCGCTATATAAAACTCTGTAAAAAAATAAAATAAATAACTGCACAATGAAATTGTAACTCTGCGCACAATAACGACTATGATGCCTTTTCTCTCCATGATTTTGCCTCCCGCAGAGTGTGACAACAGGGGGTCTCTCCTTGCAGACCGCCATTTTTAGTATGACTTAGGGGTAAACTCGGTAAGTAAGAACAACCCGAGCCCCCCTTTTTAGAGTACGTGATGGGTTATATGAAATTTTTAAAGTACGCCTGTGACACGGATAATTATACCTACCAAAAGGGTGGTTCATCAGTCAGGTTATTTAAGAATGTTTCACCTGACTACGAATAATGTATTTCTTGGTCTAAGGGCGATACTACCCTGTGTAGTGGCAACAGTGGCAACAATATTGAATCTGTTTATGAGCGTGTGCGTATTGATGTATACTCACACAACTGAGAGTTAAGAGGAGATTATTTAGTTCATTTTCTCTTTTCTCTTATGTCTCCTTTTCCTTACAGTAAACCCGACAAATTTTCTAGAGAAAGTTACTTTAAGATTAGGATCTCAGAGACCCACTAACCTTTAAAGGAGGTTAGAGCACAACATATTTCACTGGGACCGGTAGAGTCCTGAAGAAGGCCGGCGTGACCTTAAAACTGGGCACTGATACACGGCCAAAACATGTCGACTACCTGGCAGTAAGGAGGGGTGTAAGGAGCACATTATATCTCCCTATCACCACCATCCTTCACTTTTTTAATCCTGGCCGGAGGGTCTAGAAATAAAGTTGAGGCATGGAGATACCTCCGAGCTAGTTTTAAACACTCACCACACTGCACTTTCACTTCCGGCGTTCCCAGTCACTATTGAAAGCATTGTGTTTTCTCTCTTTTGTGTTGTGTTTGTCTTCTCCACCCTTATTGCTCCACCCCAGGCGTTGGCTGCGCCGGGGTGTATTGTAAGCAGGCCTATGATGAAGCATGTCACACATTTGTGTGAGTGAGGGCAGTATTAGGACACATAGCACATGCCACCACTGAACCACTACACCACGATCTTCACTCCCTACTCCTTTTGGTGTGTATAAGTATTTGATTGGGGGTTTGGAGTAGACGAGTTCCGTACCCTCTCCCCTTCTCTTTTGTGTGTAATAATAAAAATCTAGGCCACATATAGGATGCACTTGACTTTCATGTGGCTTCTGCTGACTAGCCACACTATAAGAGCACGCACCAAGAATTTAAGACAAAACGTTAACCTTTGATGTGAAATAGAAGAAATGAAGAGAGGTCCATTTAGTAGCTGAATTGCACAAAGTGAATGCAGAAAACCTGTGTGCTGCCCATGACCTCCATATGTCAGGTGGGGGCCGCGGTGATGATTGAGGGCTGTCACCCTGGAGCATTGCTCTATCGAGAAGAGGGTTGTTGCTTTGTGCATTGCTGTGACCTGAAGGTGCTGTTTCCCTGTGTGCGCTGTTACGAATCCCATATGCCAGGAGGGGGCCATGGTGAAGTGAGAGTGCTATTGCCCTGGAGCAACAAGCTGTGAAGGAGACGGAAGCTATTACCCTTGGAAGAAGAGCTATGATTCAAATACCCAGCAATCCAGGAGGACCGAAGAATTCCCGCCGGATTCAGGGAGGCTTACTGTGTAGGTGGAGGAGCGCCTCTACCACAGCATCGAGACTTCTGCTCAACACTGGGCCGTAGACATCTGCCCGGGCACTCCAAACCTCCACTCCAGCAAGAGCGGGTAATACTGAATACTGGGCCGCGAGGCCATAGAGGCAACTTGCGCTGACTGATACGCTACAGGCTTTCTAAGACTTCTTCTTTCTAAGACTTGTAATCACTAGTGGGGCCTAGCTTGAAAGTCACTTCACATAAATGGGGAATAACAGCAATCCTTTAAAAGGGAAGTGGGACTCGAGAGCTGACCCAGGGAAAGCAAGTGATGCTGCCTTAAGAAGACTGTGTGTATTATATATACACAAAATGCATGGGTGGATGTGAGGGAATGCCCATGCACCACCCATGTAATCCTTACCCGACACACAGTAACACAAGGCAGTGCAATGCGCTACCTTGCGTTTTTGTTTTTTTACACAAAGCCAGGCAAAAACTATCCTATGAGGCTATTTCCTCTTTGCATGTGTGCTGCAGCATACATGCAAAGAGGAAATAATGAGGCGAAATAAAGATATTTCTCCCTTTTACGCCAGCCTCAGGTAGACTCACCAGTTTAGTGCAAACCTATGTTTACAAGCCTTTGTAAATATGGGTTTGCATCAAAATACATGGGTGAATGCACAGGAACATCCACTCACCACTATTGTAATGCCTAAATTACACAAGGTAACGCAAGGCAGGGCAAAGTGCTGCCTTGTATTAGGTTTTTTTTTAACAAAGCCACACAAACAGGATTTGTGTAGCACTGTAGATCCCAAAATAGATTTTGCGTCAGGGTTGTGCCAGAAAAGTGATGGAACCCCAGTGCAAAATCTGGACCTCAACTTATACATTTATTTTTTTGAACTCTGCCACAAAGAATTTGGCAACAAGGAGACCTCTGGCAGTAAATCTGTTCTGCTTAATTGGTTGCAAAGTCTGAATTTTCAAATATCTTATGGGGTTATGGCACCTGCTGGAGAGATATCTGCGTTTCCAGTAAATCTGAGGGAATTTTTTTAATGGTAAGATAACTCTGGTAGTTAACACATTTGATGGAAAGATTGGTGTTTTGTCTTGTCCCAGTTTTGACTGAAAGTAGCATAAAGGGTTAATGCGCCTCCTGCAAAGCACATCATGTAACATGCAGATGGCAGATTTTATTTTATGTAGATATGTAAGTGGGTTACTGCTTTGAACACAAAGATCCTTTTGTTACTTGCAGTTGCATTGTAATCCTTCTAATATAGCACAGTGAGCTATGAAAGACATGTGACTCCTACACCCAGTAACCCTCCCTGTCTTATGTAACACATCCTGTACAATGATTTACAAACTTGTGTGATTTATTGTCAATATAATGTGTGCGTTTGCCATAAAGCGCTCTGACTCCCTACATTGGGATGAATAGCGCTGTAAAAGAAATACAAAATACTGGTATTTAAATTATTTTGCACTGGGACTGAATAACATCTTTGACATTCTTACAGTCCATAAATATCTATCTATATGGGGGACAGAACAAAGTCAAAATCGTGTCTTTCTTAAGTACCTGTGAAGTGCTAACAAGCTGCGTGCTTTTGTTTCCCTCCAACTGCATTTACATCTAGGTGTGAGGCTACAGGCAGCTCCCAGCCTGGATACTTGGAGAAAAGGAGGCCAAATGGCCCCTTACGTTCTGCCTTTGTTATGGCCCAGCTGGAGTCTCAAATGACAAAGTCACCTCCCCGCCTGCACGGTGCTTCTTGGAAGGAAAGCAGACACCATGCAGGCGCTGCTGAATGTGTCCCAGTGTCTCAAATCACATTGGAACAAGTTCAGCATATTTTACAGTGGGACCCAACTTCTTGGCAGGGTGGATGGTGTCCACCCTGTGAAAATAGTGGGTGGACGCCGTCCACCCGCGTGTACCGCCGACTTGTTCCCTGATGCCGGCCAACATTTTGCAATAACAAGACCATGTTCCTTCATTTGCATGAACGTGGCCTCATGCAAATGAAGGAACCCTTTGCCATTGAGACCATCATATTATAGACACAGCCGAATGGTTAAAAAGCTGTCAGGAGGCGCACCAAGACCCTGGCGGCGCCAGTGCAAGAGGGTCATTGGGGTCCCAGAGACCTTCCAGGCATCCCCTTGCAGGCAAGTGCAGTAATACACTGGACCCGCCTGCAAGTGTATCCCTATGCCCCCTCCAAAGAGATGCTGGAACGCCTCAGTTGAAAGACGGAGACGCAGTTTTAAATCACGGGTCCGCCTTTCACTAATGGACACTTTTCAGTGCAGGCCTGAACTGTAAGAGCTTGCGCCTATGAACTGCTCCGTTCTGCATCAGGCATGCCTACATACTGGTGAAACAGAGAAAGTGTACCCAATATATAATGCAGGCCGTGGTGTACACTGAATGATGCTCCTGAGGGGATCATTGGGTGTTGTGCATCAACATGTTGCTCATGAAATGAGCTCTGGGCGATGTGCATTAAGGTAACACTAGGTGATGTACAATTCAGAACCTCGTATCAATTTTCATTAAGGTGGCATAGCTGCTTTTATTATGGGGGACACAGGATGATGAGCAGAAAAGGGCACAGAGTGAGGTACTGTGTGCCACGCACATGTTAATGCTTAATATGTGGGACATGCGAGTATGTAATAGGTGGGCATATGTTGATGTCAGAAAGGTCTCAAATTGTCCCATGTCATGGGTAAGCAGCATATCCAGTCGTGGGTTCTACACACTACCAGTTTGCAGTACTCACCTTTGGCTTAACATTGGCTCCTTGAGCTTTAACCAAGGCGATAGTCAGCAGCGTGCGTCCATTAGGGTGTTAGGCCATCGCCCTACTGATATTTTTGGCCCCCTGTCCCCCGTATTAATCATGAATACATTTCTTAATTTGTAAAACATGTATACATTTTTTTGTATCTGCCCGCGGCACTCGGCAATCAGTTGAGTCAGGAAGCCAGTGCACGATGATGCGGGCTGGAGGGGGTGGGGCTTATGCTGGGCCCCGGGGGAAGCAAAGTCGCAGACTAGTCTTCCCCCGGGGTCTTTCGCGCAGGGGAGGACCAGGCAGGTTAAGGGGTGGAGTTAGGGGGTGGGTATAAGAGCGCAGGGGAGGGAGGCAACTTCCTCTTCCTGCGCTCGGCACCATCGGGAGGGTAGTTGAAAGGGAGTTGATAGGGTGCAGTTAGTAGTAGAGTAGGCCGAAGGTGCTTCATCGCGGGGCGGACCTTGCTGCGGACGGTTACCGGGGAGAGCGGGAACCACTGGCCGGTGGTTGCGAGTACGACGGGTGATGGCGGGTGCTTCGGCCGACCAGGTAAGGGAGGCCTTGCAGGTGCTGGGGCGCGCCGGGCGGGAGGATCTCCTCCGGCCCGGGGTGCTGGAGGAGGCGTGGGTGGGGTTTGCGCGGGCCCCGCGGGCGGCTTCTGCTGGGGTAGCGGCGGCGGTTTTAGCATGTCAGGAGGAACCGCCGTCGCCTGGGAAATGCGCGTTGGGACGGGGCGGGGCGCACACAAGAGGGAGCCTGCACGCGGAGGTCGGCGGAAGAGCCTGCCTCCGCGCCTGTCTTTCCCCCAATTGGAGTTTGAGCCCCCAGGGCCTACAGGACTGTCGGTGGGGCCGTTTTCTGCCGGGGAGAGGGCTAAGGTGTCTGGAAGCTCACGAGTGGGAGGGGAGAGGGGTGGAGGCCGGGAGGCCTGGGCCGGGGTTTTTCGAGGCAGGAGCTGTTTTGGGGGGGGGCGGTGGGGGGAGGGGGGTTGGGGGGGAATGGGGGCCCCTACATTTCTCCCCTGGAGCCTGGTTTGGGTACAAGGGGTGCGGGGGATGGCCTGGGGCAATGGGGGGACGCTTCCATTGACCTCTCGCTTGGGTCCAGGGTGGGCACTCCGGTTACTGTGGGGGGCGCCTTGGGGGTGCAGGAGGCCCCTGTACTGGGAGCTGGCGGCAGCGCCGTGGGGGTCCGGGGCCTGCTCCCCAGCCTGGAGTTTGGCAGCCTGGAGGGGGGTTTCAGGGCTACTGCCCCCCCCTCCCCTCCCACGCTGGGAGGCACTGGCTTGGGAGGACAGGATAAGGGAGCAGCGCCTTCTAGTGCAGCTGCACGAGGCTCAGAGGGCAGAGCAGTACGCCCCCAGGGCAAGTGTGGCCTGGGATGCGGAGGCCGGGGGGCCCCCTACTCCCACCTCGGAGGAGGAGAGGTGGGCGGAGCAAGAGGAGATGGACAGGCAGGGGAGGCCGGGTAGCATTAAGGGGCCTCTGGGCCCGGTAGGGACGGCTGTGAGGCCTGATGGTGCCGGGGCCCACTCAGGTTGGGGGGGGTCCAAGCCAGCGGCTGTCGGCAGAGTGCGGGGTGGCCCGGCGGGGCGCAAGACGGCCCCTGGACGCCGGCCTGAAGCAGTAGGGCGGTCCGCGGCGGCCGTCCCTCCAACGCGGGAGCGGGCAACGGCGGCGTGTATGTCAGGGGGCCGGGGAGTGGGTGCTGGTAAAAGTAAGGGTGTGAAACGTGCGGTGAGAGAGGTGTTGTGGGCTCCTGTGGAAGTGGAGCCGGAAGTGGAGTTGGATTATGCTGAGGAGAGTGATGAGCTTGAGGAGGGGGAGGTGCGGGATGACGACGACAGGACGGGGGGGTGCAGAGCAACAGCGGTTTTGGTGTTTTACAGGCCCAGAAGACGACGAAGGGCAAGGCAAAGGCGGAGACACCCAAGGCTTCCACCTCCAGAGGACGGCCCGGCGAGATGCACTCATCACTGTCAGGTGAGGGGTCTTGGTGGTCGGCTTGGGATGGTGGGCCACAAGGGGGTAGGAAGAAGGCTTGTAGGTCGGTGGGGGTGGGGGAGGGGTCAGTGCGGGTGACCGGAGAGTTGCCAGGGGACAAGCCGTCACGGGTGGTCAAACAGGTGGGAGGTAAGTTGGTAGCTACGGCGGGGGTTCAGACTGACAAGGTGGACGGGAAAGACGGGACAGGGGACAAGTCGGAGGACAAACACCAGAAAAAGCTCCCCTACATGGGGCTGGCTATGCCCTTGGGGTCTCACCTGTCTGACAAGATTAGGAGTAGGATATGGAAACACGAGTATGTGGACGTGTTTAAATTGCTGCACAGGGAGGTGCAGGCGAAGGAGGGTTCCAAAGAAGAGGAGTGGGAATTGACTAGACGGCCTAGGGTTCCGGTGACGATGGAAAATTGGACCTCGGCGTTTCTCATTTATGCCAGTATTTACTGCGTGAAGCACCAGGATAGGGCCATAGCACTAATGAAATACATGGACATCATCAGGAAGGCCCAAATGCAGTTCGGGGGGTTCGCCTGGCTTAGTTATGATGAGGAGTTCAGGGCCAGGGTCAGCGCCAACCCGGACAAGCATTGGGGGGAGGTGGATTAGGAATTATGGATGCAGTGGATGACGTCCACACATTCATCGGCATCCACCCACATGGCCAGCGGTTTGCCGGTTACTTACCGGTCTTTTCCGCCGCGTCCCGCCCAAAGCGGGGCGGGGGGGAACACCGCTGGGGCCGGTAGCGCAGGCCAGACCTCTAAGCCAGGCGGGGCTAACACCGGGGCCTGTTGGAGCTACAACAGGGGCTATTGCTCCCGCTACCCATGCAAGTTCAAGCATGAATGCTCGAAGTGTGGAGGGAAACACGCCCTTACCCAATGCTTTACTCTGGTCACGCCCTCGGAGCAGTGGCGAAACGCGAAAGGGAGGGGACAGGCTGGACCAAAGGGCGCCTACACCGGTTAAGGTGGAGGCGATGGCCCCGTGGCTCTCGGGTTACCCCGATAGGGAGGCGGCTTCTAGGATTCAGTGGGGTTTCACGGAGGGCTTTCGGGTGGGCTATCAGGGTCCCAGGGTGCGGAGATGGGCGGATAATTTGAAGTCTGCCACAACCTTGCCGGGAGTGGTAGCTGCCAAATTACAGAAGGAGGTGGATGAAGGGAGAATAGCTGGCCCGTTCAGCGACTGGCCAGCGGATGACTTAATCATCTCTCCGCTGGGGGTGGTGCCCAAGAAAGAGGAGGGTGAGTTTCGCATGATACATCACCTCTCGTGGCCTGAAGGACAGTCTGTGAACGATTTCATCGCGGAGGAGGACTCCAGGGTGCTTTACGCATCGGTGGATGATGCGATCCGCCTGGTGAGGGTGTGTGGGCCTGGGGCGGAATTAGCGAAATGTGATGTCAAGTCTGCTTTCCGCCTGCTGCCCATACACCCCGCGGATTTCTCGCTGCTGGGGATGCAGTTCGCAGGGGCCATCTACGTGGACAAAGTTTTGCCCATGGGATGCGCGATTTCCTGCGCGCTGTTTGAACTGTTTAGCACCTTCTTGCAGTGGGTTTTTACACAGATTAGCGGGCATCGGGATGTTACTCACTACCTGGACGATTTTCTCTTTCTTGGAAGAGCTCACTCTGGGGATTGTGGCAGGGCCCTGTCACAGTTCCAGGAGATGTCGCGGCACTTTGGTGTTCCCTTGGCCCCTGAAAAGACAGCAGGCCCAAGCTGCACTCTGACATTCTTGGGCATTGAGCTGGATTCCCTTCAGTGGACAGCTCGCCTCCCTGCTGCTAAAGTGACGGAGATTCAGGCGTGCCTCTGGTGGGCGATCGGTGAGAAGAGGATCGCGTTGAGGGCGGTACAGCAACTGTTGGGCTTCTTGAACTTTGCGTGCAGGGTGGTTAGGGCGGGACGGACGTTCTGCAGGCGGCTCGGCATGGCCATGTCGGGGGCTATTCTTCCGCACCACAGGATCCGGATCTCCATGGGGGTTCGGGCAGACTTGAGGACATGGCTGTCTTTCTTGACAGATTTCAACGGGGTGTCCCTGGACTTTGCGGATGACAGGATGGTTTGGCAATGTCAAATTTACTCTGATGCAGCCGGGGCAGCTGGTTTTGGGATCTTCTGGGATGGCAGGTAGTGCGCGGAGGACTGGCCAGCTCATTGGGTGAAGCAGGGGAGGAGCATTGCATTACTGGAATTCTTTCCCTTGTTGGTGGCACTGGAAGTGTGGGGTCTTGAGTTTCAGAACAGGTCTGTGTTGTTCCACGTGGACAACATGACTGTGGTCGAGCTGGTTAACAGGCAGAGGGCTAGGGACCTGAGAGTACTGAGATTGTTGAGAAGTTTCATGTTGAAATGTTTGCGATTGAATGTGGTTTTTAGAGCCAAACATGTCCCTGGAGCGAATAATGACATCGCGGATGCTTTGTCTCGTTCGCAGTGGCAGCGGTTCCGGCGATTGGCACCAGGAGCGGATCAGTGCAAGACCAAGCTGCCGGACAGCATCTGGGCCTTGGGGGAGTGAGGGTGATAGGCCTGGTTGAAAATTCCATTGCTGTTACCACAAGACGAGAATACAGACTGGCGTGGGCGGAGTTTGGATCCTTTATGGGATGGCGTGGGGATTCTGCTTTCGAAGATTGCTCAGCATTGGAGCACGGCGTGTTGCAGTTTGTATTGCATTGCATTGACAAAGGGCTGACGGCTGCGACTATATCAGGGAAGTTGGCAGGAGTGGCATTTTATTGTTGCTTATTTGTTGGATTTGATCCTACGAAAGATGTGATTATCAGTAGGGTACTCAGAGGTTGGGGCAGGGAGAGAAAGGGGGGTGGGGTGTTGCGGGAGGCGATTACCTTTGATTTGTTGGTCAAGTTGATTGAGGTTTTGCCGCTGTGCTGTTATGATGCGTTTGAGGTGCGTGTGTTTCGTCTGGGGAGGATTTGGATGTTTTTTGGAGCCTTTCGGGTGTCTGAATTGTTGGGCACACGGTCAGTGGGTGGCAGGCGGTATGAGGAGATACGGCTGGATGGCGGGAGATTGGGGATTTGGCTGGGTCACTCCAAAACGGACCAGTTGGGGCGGGGTAAGTGGGTTTGGTTGTGCGAGGCTGGGTGTGGGGGTGTGTGCCCGGTGGCAGAATGGAGGTCGTTTGTGTTTTCCACACGAATGGTGAGTGGCGAGATATTTTGCCACATGTCTGGGGCAAGGGTGACTTCAGGTCAGTTGTTGGCGGTGCTGCGTATGGCCTTAAGGCGCTTGGGTTTGGATCCAGCTGGGTTCGGGACTCACTCTTTTCGTATTGGGCGGCGACAGCAGCGGCCAGGTTGGGGTGGTCTTGGGACAGGATTCGGCAGATTGGGAGGTGGAAGTCTCGGTGCTGTGAGCGGTACGTTCGCAAGTGAGAAGTTTGGGGACTTGGCGTGATTAGTTCTAGGTTTTGTTTCTAATTTGTTTTTCTCTCATAGGTTGCGTGGGTGGACCAGGGGCCAAGACGGTCACTTGGATCGTGGGGCATTCCTTCGTTCATTGGGCCTCCAAGTATGCAGAACAACAGGTGTACGGCCGTAACCTGGGACTCAAAGGACAACATCACGAGGTGCATTGGTGGGGTAAAGGGGGGATGCGATGGGGGGCACTACTGCTCTGGCTCTCGAAGATGGTCCCAAAGAAGGGATGCCCGGATCTGTTGATCATACACTTGGGGGAGAATGATTTGGTTCAGCTGTCGGGTTTGGCGCTCTTGCAGCTGATGCAGAGGGATTTGGAAGTGCTGAAACGCAGGCTGGCAGGGACTTGCATTGCCTGGACTGAATTTGTTTCTAGGAAAGTATGGAGGGGTGCTATTAAACATGGGGCTGTGGAAAAGGCACGACGGAAGCTCAACAGAGCGTTGAGACTTTTCTGTGGGGACAAGGACATTAAGGTCATTGCTCATGCTGGACTGCGACTGGAAGAACCGCTACTGTTTAGGGATGACGGAGTGCATCTTTCAAAAATGGGGAATGCGTATTATATGATGGAGATGAGAGATGTGGTCAGTAAGTTGTGGAATGAGTCGATTTGGTGTCACAGGAATGT
Organism: Calotriton arnoldi; assembly: GCA_963921515.1. Lineage (NCBI taxonomy): Eukaryota > Metazoa > Chordata > Amphibia > Caudata > Salamandridae > Calotriton > Calotriton arnoldi. The sequence continues at coordinate 20,167 of CAWUFW010001625.1, read as the reverse complement.
TTGAATGGGGGTGGATGACAGATGCATTGTACGGGCCCTGGGGGGGGCAGGTAACCGCCCTAAAGGGGGTTCCCTGGGTGGCGATACTTTGGAGGGGTGGGGGAGTCAATAGCGGGCTCACCCATCCCTCGGGGGGGAAGATTGAATGATGTGGGAGCTGAGGCATGACTGGAATGCCAGGTGATACCGGGGAGGATGTTAGGAGAATTGTGGAAATGGATGAGGAACGGAATGGGCATGGAGTGGTTGGAGAGGTGAGTTCAGAGTGGGTGAAGAGAGTGAAGGGAGGCAGAGTTGATGTGGGGCTTTGGGATTGATGTTGATGTTATTTGGTTAATTGTTTACTGTTCTGCAGCCTGGTCCTAATAAATGGCCTTTTACGCTTAAAGATACCAGCGTGGTCTGTTTATTGCGCGAATAATATTGACAGCAGAGCAAACACATTGCTCAGAGCACCTGGGTCCAAAGTGCACGTCGGGTTGGACGGGTGCCTTACTCGGCCTGCCCGACATGCGTACTAGAGGCCTCTCGACCTGCTCAATTAGTGAGCCGGGTGGAAACACAACTGCAGCCCCCCCTTCCCTCCCCCCCGCCTCCTAATGAGCGGTGAGGTTGCCTGCCAGTACTGATGCTGCTCTCATGCTGTGTTGGTAACATGACAGCATAGGAGCAGGTATGGATTGGCTGAGGCAGTAACTAGGCCTCTGGTGCAGTGTCTGCATGTGAGGCATCGCGGGGTGGGACTCGACTCCTGTCCACAGAGCATGACATTACCAATCACTGTATGGCTTTAATGTTAAGCCGTGCAGTGACTGGCCATTATCTGCGCTTGCAGCCCCGCCCAGCCTGGCCTCTCTCTCGCTTCCCTCTTCGTGAGTGTTGCAGTTGGCATTGCACACAATGGTCAGAGAGCACCGTGGTGGACTAAGATGAGCGAGAGTGAGACCACCAGCCCTGCCGTCGTCCTGACCTCGTCTCGTGGCCTCCTTCGGTTGCTACGCTGTTGCAGCACTGACTAGGGTGACCAACCGTCTGTATATTTCACGGACCGTCAGTAATTTGGACCTCACGTCCGTTGTCCGTGAGGATCCTTTTTTACGGATGCCTTTTGTCCGTAATTTTGGGCCTTTCAGGGAGCAGAGCTGTTCACCTGCGAGAGGCCTCTGCTCCCTGATGGGGCCGCCTCGCACTCCTCTGAGCACAAGAGCAGCCCCACCCCGCCCATTGTCATTTTGTATGCAGGCTAATTGCCACATACAGAATGACAATGGGTCAGTCTGGGGTGGTACAGCATGTGGTGGCCTCCTCCAGCCTTGGTCTAGGGCAGGGCATTCAGTCACATGGAAGTGCAAAAACGCCAATGCTGCTACTTGAGAATCCAGTATATCAAAGGAAGGCGGTGAAAGAAGTTAAAATGAAAGGATTATAGTTCTTTCAGAGTCTCATCATTTTAGAACTGATGCATTTTCAATATTATATTCAAGGAAGCCATGGTTGCTGCATTTTTATTTTATGCAATTAACAACCATTGACAAAGCCAATAGTTCTGGCTTGTTGTAGGTGTAACGTTACTTGTTCTAGGTGTAACGTTACTTGTTGTATTATATATCTGGATGCAATGACAGAAGCAACAAAAATACCAGTCGGGTGGCACATTATACTAAGTACAGATTTTTAGGTTAGGTGTTTTAAGCCACGCACTTAATTACATCGAACACCCCCTTTGGAGAGACCCCCCTAGTTTTTTCATCCCACTTAAAGCTCTGGAAACAACATCATGTCATAGTCGCTTCATGTCCTGGCACTGTGCATCATGCATGACTCATGCCTTCAACTTTTTCAGATTGCCTATGTGCAGGGGCATAGTGAACCCTCCCCACCCCCCCACCCCACCCCTTGCTTTAGGAACTACAGCGAGGGTGGAGTTCTTTATGGGCCTCTTCTGTCTGCAACTCTGCAGACAAAGGCTCAGCTCATAATTCATGTGAAAAGGTGAGTGAGTAAGTAAGTGAAGGGATGGGATGGGTGAATGGCTGGATGGATTAGTGAAAGGGTGAATGGATGAATGAAAGGATGGATGGATCGTGAGAGAAAGGATGGATGGATGAGTTAGTGGAAGGATGGATGAGAGAAAAGGTAAATAGATGGATGTATGGGTGGAAGGGTAGATGGATGGGTAAAAGGATGGATGGATGAGCGAAAGGATGGATGGATGGATGAGTGAAAGGGTGGATGATGGGCGAGTGAAAGGGTGGATGATGGGTGGATGGATGAGTGAAATGATGGATGGATTGATGAATTGATAAATGAAAGGGTGAATGGATGGACAGATGAGTAAAAGGGTGAAAGGGTGGATGGATGAGAGAAAGGATGGATGGATAAGTGAAAGGATGGATGAGTGATATGGTCAATGGATGGATTCATGAGTGGATGAGTAGATGGATGGCTGGGTGGATGGAAGGATGGATGGCTAAGTGAAAGGGGGATGGAGAGAGAAAGGAAGGATGGGTGGATAGATGACTGAATGGGTGGAAGGATGAGTGACTGGGTCGATGAATGAGTAAGTGAAAGGATGGCTGGATGGGTAAATGGCTGGATGGATGAGTGGATGGATGGGTGGAAGAGTGGATGGGTGAGTGTACGGGTGGATAGGGTGAAAGGGTGGATGGATGGATAATGGATGGATGAGTAAAAGGGTGGATGAAGGGATGGAAGAGTGAAATAATGGATGGAAGGATAGATGATGGATAGGTTTGTAAATGGTTGAATATGGACATGGATGGGCACACAGATGAAAGGACAGAATGAATGGTGAAAGACTGAATGATGGATGAAAGTATGATTACACCTTGTAACCCCCATTATCTTAAGCAACATTTCCTATACATTGACTTTCACATTTATATGAGTCATTTTCTGTATATAATATGTGTGTGATGTAACGCACTCTGACACTTTGCCTTGCATAATTGGGATGAGTAGCACTATAAAAGAAATTAAATACACATGAGAGAGGGTCTATGTGAAGATGAGGGGCACCATTGGAGGGTGGTAGCAAGGCCGGACTGGCTGGACCGGGCATCAGGTGCTTCCCTAGGAGGCTGGAAAGGTGGGGGGCAGTTTTGTTACTGGGGGCTGGCACTGCAATGTTCCTTGTATATCCAGCAGTTTTCAGGCAACAATAAAAGCGGCCTCACTTATATTCAGGTGTGGTTCACCAGTGTCTGGTGACTAATGTATTTGCAGGAGCGAGATGGGAGTTTTGAATCATCTAAGGTAGCACAGAGGGTTAATATGCCTGCTGCAAAGAATGTGTACTATGCATATCAAAGAATAGTATTTTATGTGCAGATCTCAGTGGGTTACTACTACTTTTGTCACTGAGATTCTTTTGTTACTGTGCATTTCATAAGTTATCTACTTAATCTAGCAGTGAGCTATGAACTGCCATCAAAGAGCTTCATGCAAGCTGCATGGTACAGGTTACAAAGTTATGTTGTCTTCCCAGTCTTTCATTATCCTGATGTTGCTAAAAAATGTCTGTTAGGGTAGGAATAAATTCTTATCATTAAAGTTAACTCTAACCACGGTGTTAAGTTCTGAATCCTGAGTTTGTGCTTTTTTAGACCAAGCACACTTCAAAAATGCTTAATAGTATTGGTGACATGCATCCTACACCTTGTAGCGCCCTTTGCCTTATGTAACATGTTCTATACACTGATTTACACACGTATGATTCATTGTCTCTGTATGTGTGTGTGATGTAAAGTGCTTCGACATCTTATACTGGTACGAGACGGGCTATAAAACAAATGAAATACATGCGAGAGAGAGGCTGTGGAGAGATGAGAGGCACTGTTGGTGATAGTGAGGGAATCATTGAAGAGCCCCATCAAAGATTGTCATATCCTGGTGCACATCAAAGTCATTATTTACTATGCTTTAGAAGCTAATACAATTGATATATAAGGACAAATGTGTTGTAGAATGAACCATGTTTTCCCAAATTTTCTTGGGGGTGCGAAAACAAAGGCTTTGAGCTGTCAGTTTGTTTGTAACACACAACAACTTTTAAATATCTGTAAATAAACAGTGCAAATGTTTCAAAACATATCAGCAGTTAGGAAACGACAAATGGACAACTTGTTTGTAATTCAGAAGTGTGCTGGAAACAGAGTTTTAATAGGATCAAAACAATCAAGACACTTTACTTGGTGATGTTCAAATGATACATATTTGCTGAAACCACATTTCCACACATTAGTATTTGTGCGCTATATAGATTTATCAGTAAAACTGAATGATGGCATTTTGCTTTCATTTCAATAGAAAATGTTCTGTAAGTAAAAGATAGTGCCTCCTTCTACCCTACAGTTATGCCTTAACAGCGTATACAGTTTGTAGTCTGTAGCACACTTCAGTGCATCAATGAGAATCTGCAGTTTAAAGCTCACAGAAATAAAATGGCCCAATCAGTATACTATTTCCAATATACAGCTAAATAAGGAGGGCGATATATGGCTAGCCAGTTCATGATATAGCAATGTCAACACCTATCTAACCGCTCTGACCCACAATAATACCATTACACTCAGCAGTGTGCAGCCAATTATAGCTCATGCAGTCTGGTTAATAACTCTCTTTACCTGCTTAATGCTCTTACCCTCATACAAGACCTCTCCGCTATGGGTCTTATCCATCACTCAGTATTATACCAGCCCCTAAACCAGTCATCACCAGCTGAACAGAAATGGAATGCTTGAAGGGATCTGACAAATAAAGCTGGTCACTCGGAGGACTGCACTCTAGACCAGCACTGCAGGTCGCAATTAGCTGCATCCTATGCGTGCCGCTTAACATCTCACAATGTCTATCCAAGGAGATCTTCCCAACCATTTCTCTCACCAAACATGCCTGCTCAGGATCATGAATTGCAAACAAAATATCAGACTGGACAACCCAGTGCAGTAACCATATATATAGGATTATTATCATATGAAATACCACAAAAAGACCTGCACAGTTGCTCAAAGCTGCGCTGTTAGAAGGTGGTTCTGACACTATGGGCCGCCCGGATTTTTCGCTTTTTGAGCACCTAATTGTTGAGCTTTTACTGTGGGAGAGCCTCGTAAATTGGGACTCATCCACAGTGAACTCATGATGGAAGAGACTGCATGTGGATTTTACTGGTGTCCTCCTAGCTTGACTAGGCCGCTGCGCAGCAGCTGGAGTAAGGGGCACCGGGCTGGTTACATGCAGACACCTGTGTACATGCGTGTGCACACATGTAGGGGCTGCGCAGGGGAGATTCCTAGCGTGCGCAGTCCAGGAGCAGCTACAAAATGAATGGTGTGGCAGGACTTATGCAGAATTGGGTGGTGACACGGAATAGGCCTTATACACTAGGAAGGAACATGCCAGGGAAAGTCAGTGTGCTTTACTGTGTTTTTCACTTCATTATTCCCCTATGGGAATGTGGAGCCCATGTGTTAGATTAACTTCCATAAGGCCTACAGATTCCAGACACACACTAAAGTCCACGGTAGCGGATGTGAAAAGAAGTATTCTGCAGAGTCCAAAGTCATATTTGTACTGCTTTTGGGTCATCCAGGAATGTCATATTTCTCTGAGTCCCTGGCTGGGGTCTGGTCCTGGCAGGTTAGATTAATGACCCTTCTTCCCAGAGCCAAGATCTTCCCTCCCAGGAGAGGAGATAGGTGGAGCTACAGGCTAATCCATCAGCAGCTGTCGCTGGGTGCCAGGCACCAAGCTGAACCAAGATGAAGGCAGCACTGGGGAAAGGGTCTTGTTTCAGAGACCATGTGGCCAGAGACCCTGGACGACGCCATTTTGAACAAGCCCAGAGGCTGGACCAGGAGGAGGGAGCAGGGGCAGGGAAGTGATGTGTCGCTGTTTGATAGGACAAACAGAGACTTCCTGCCAGCCCCCTACTCAACTTTTAAAAAGTGCTTGGACAGGAAGAGAAGCTCTCTCTTGGGTGTGGTCTGCGGATGCGGAAGGTGCTGGAGCCTGGCAATGGGCAGTTGGAAGGAGGAACCCCTGACTGTCCCCCAGGGCCTGCCAGCACCAGAAGAAGAGCCCAGGACCAGTGCGCAGAAGCAGAGGCCTCTGCGCAGGGAGAAGAGAGGCCAAGGAGGGGAGACAGGCGAAAGTCTGGCGCAGGGAGCCAGTGAAGACCGCTCCCTGCAGAATGCCCCCTCTTGGAGACCTGGAGGGCGAAGGAGAGTGCTCCCAGTGGCTGGGGGCCGCCTTCAGGAGCAAGCAGACGCGAAAATGGGGCCGATCGGACCCCCAGGGGCTGAGATATGGCCCCCGGAAGGTGAGCGACCTTTGACCCCTAAGAAGACCGACGACGAAGCACGTGGGGCTCCGCCGCCGGTCCATGAGATGCCCCCGGGGTGGGTCAGGTCCCGGGGCTGCCCCCAAGAAGAAGGAAAGTCGGGAGCGCCGCGCACCCCGTGAGTGCCCCGCGGGGTGCCAGGAGCCCACCCTGGCCCCCACTGAAAACAAAGCCGGGGAGCGCCGTCGCGCTCCCCGTGAAGAGTTGCAGGGGGAGGGGGCGGGGAGCGCCGTCGCGCCCCCGCGAAGAGGTGCCCAAGGGGGCCCGGGAGCCCATCCCCGGGCCCCGAAGCAAAGTCGGGGAGCGCCGTCGCGCTCCCCGCGAAGATGCGGGAGGCGGGGGTGCCAGGAGCCCACCCTGGCCCCCGGCGAACAATGGAAGACGGGGAGCGCCGGCGCGCTCCCGCGAAGATCGCCCCGTGTGCTGCGGTGAAGAGGGGAGTGCCGTCGCACTCCCCGGACCCTCGCTGGGCCAGCGGCTGTCGGCGCGTCTGCCCGCCAGAGCGGGCAGACCAGAAGTGATGTGCCGGCTCCTGCGGCCGCACACGGAGGTGCGGGCCGGACAGGTAGCCGGCCGGAGCGGCCGGGGGTGGGCTCCCCGAGCCGGCTTCCACGGGCAGGAGGCCCCAACGAGTGAAGAGATGCGGGAGGGCCCGGGTGGGACCGGGCCCCCGCGAGGCAAGGAAGGCTGCGCGTCTCTCCCGGCACAGCGGGAGAGCCGCTGTTAGAATATGCGGGGACTCCATAATGCCTTGCAGGCCAGGACCGGCCTGCAAGGGCAGAACAGCGTTTTCCTGCTCGTGGTGGCCCCAGGAGAACGGGGTCACCACCAAATTTGTGCAAAGGTGTTGGGGGAGCTGCTGAAGAAGCGCAGTCTCCCCCAGCACGAAGAAAAGTCCCTCCCTAAGTGTCATAGGGAGCTAAAAAGAATAACCCCTCAAGGGCTCAGCTTGCCTTATTATACCTTCTGGGCTGGAACTTTTGTTCTACAGCTGAGGGTGTATTGCAAAGTGCTTCATGGAGTGAAGGGCTGAGTTGGGGATGTCTGGAGAAGGGCATCCCCTGGAGATGAAGAGGTGTAATTGCACCAGAACTGCATTTACTAACGGTTATTCCTATTTAGAGGGACTGAAGGTCACATATGTAATGTGAGGTACCTGTGTAAGGTGATGCCATAAGCAAAGGGGTTATGTTGCCAGACATTCCTGCTAGGGTGTCTGGCTGTATAGGCGTAATCCTGTGATTTCATCTGTGATGCCCTTAGGGGCTGTAATTGCAATGCATTCTAATGTCCAACAAAGGTGATGAGTACTGTCATTCTAAGGTGTGCGTAAACATGTATTCTTGCTGCTGCACTTAGGTGAAGACCCAGACTGCTAGCCCTTAAGATATAGAGGTGCATACTTTATGGTCAGTAGGAAATGCTCAGTCAGGGTTATGTGTCACCAAGGCAGGTGTACCCATTTTTAATGCGCGTTGAGGTAATGGGGTGGGTCGCCACTGGGATGGAGCCAGTGCGCAGGGCCCTTGCTCCAGGTTAGGCTCAACACACTGCATTAGGGGGCAAGATGATGTGCATACATGGGAGTGGTGGTACTAGACCCCACCCCCTTTTGGGAGGGGTGGAGATGTTACGCAATGTCACAAAGTAATTCCAACAGCTTATGTATATTTGTAAATTGGTGCATAGTATTGAGTAGTGTGTGTGTTTAATAAATGTACTCTTACTTTTATAAAGCAAAGTACAGACTGGACAATCAATTATTGAGTGTTATTTCTGCGCACCTGCAAATGGCGATTACTAGCCCACACCACCTCCCTTGAGTAAAGCCTCAGACTGCTCTGCAACGCTACCCTCTGAGAGTCAGGCGCTACAATTGGGTGTTTGGTTCCCAGTGAAGGACAAATGTAGTCATGTTATTTGTGCAGGCCTCACAGATACTGCCTCGTTTTCCAACATTGGTGTCTAGCGGCGGGATACATAGTATCCCATTCTGGTGCGCATTTATAGCATTTGATAAGTCCAGTTTTGCCACACATTACCTATGCAGTAATGAGCAAATGGAAGAGCGCAAGGCTCTGAGAAGGGTTCAAAGTTTTGGTTAGGTGAACTAAAGGTATGGGAAAGGAAAGCCCCGCACACATACGTGTCATGTGAAGATATTATGGTTGAAATGTAAACTGTATTGATATGACCGCGCTATGTTGATGATCATGTGCTAGCGGGATGGTGCTTTCCAGGAAATGATTGCATACAAATGTTCTGAGCCATATTGTACACCTTTGAACCCTAACACTACATACACTACACCTGCATGAGGAGGGTGTCTCCTCAAGAGATAGGGACAGCAACTGATACCTACATCACAGGTGGGGGTGTCGGGGTGGATTGACCTTTGTGGGGGACAGGAGAAAGAGGGGGTCCTGGGAGATTCCCGTGCTTTTTAAGGGCAGGGAGGGTTTCCACAGAAGGGGCCCCAGGTATTCTTCCCCGCTGAAAGTACTTGCATTGGCGCAGGCCAAAACCACTGGAAGGGTGGGGCAGGAGGTTTCTTTACCCCGGGTAGTAACGCCCCAGGGGTTCCCATGGTGGGGACCCCAGGAACTTTTCCCACGGTGGGAGGAGGATGTGGTAGAGTTGGGTGTCCGGCAGGCCCCCAGGTTAACTGGTGGGGAGGTGAGCGACCCAGGGGTGGCCCCTGGTAGGGGGTGGCCCCAGAGGAGGGTAGTTCTTGAGTGATGGTGTGTAGTGGTAGCCCCTAGGTAACCTAGGTGGGCTAGGTAACTGACCCAGTGGAGATCGGAGTGGGGGTGATGTACTCCCTAGTTTCCAGGTGAAGGGTTAGTGGTGGACCCTGAGGCGACAGGGTCGGGTGGACGGTGACCAGTCCGGTAGGTCCTGTGGGTCTTGAACCCAAGGACCAGGAGCATGGGGGTGTTCCCCTAGCTCGGGGCAGGAGGTGGACTTCTGCAAGGTAGTACCACCCTGAACACAGGTGGGGCCTATCTTAAGTGACGGGACCCTGTGGTTCGCAAAGGGGTGGTGCAGGCCTAGCCGGGATCTTTAGGGTCCCTGGCTTGGTGTGGTCGTGCTACCCTGAGGGCAGGTAGGGCCTATCTTAGGGAGGGGACCCTGCTCTTCATAAGGGGTGGTGCAGGCCATCCAGGGACCATGTAGGTCCCTGGGCGGTCTCCCAAGGCGCTGCTGGGAGACCGGGGAGGGCCATGAGAAGTGGGCCTGGGTCTAGCTAACTCGGGGCCCACAGGCTCTCTAAGGGTACTCTGGGAGGAGAGCGCGCCTCTCGGAGGGAAGGGTGCATAGGCCCTGTTCTCGCAGCGGAGAACAAAGAAGGGGTCTAGGTTCCCGGGGTAGTTTCCGTGGGGAGCTACTGACGGGGGGAATGAGCTGTAGGATGTCTGACGGGGCACCCTCAGTGTTCCTCCCTGGCACTGCCAGTGTGGTAGTGAGGCCGGTCTGAGGTCCTATCAGGGAGCCAGGCCAGTGGCCAAAGGGTGCTTTTCTGTGTGGGGAAAGCACGAGTGGCTGTGCTTTCTTTAGGGAAGCCAGTCGTCCCGAAAGGGTGGTGGCAGCAGAATGACCTCAGCGGCAGGCTGAGGGAGAGGGTCCAGAGAGGTTGCATCTTTGGGGTGCAAGGACCAAACGGAGAGAGGGTACTGGTTGGAACAAACTCCGGAAGGGAGACCAGCTAGGGACCCCGGGGATGGGAGGTAGACCTGTCCCAGAAGACCGCGAGGGTGCTGAGGCACGGTACCTTTGTCCAGAGGAGGGGTAGGCATAGTGTTGCATGCCCAAGGGCAAAGGTGGGCCTAGTGAGGCTGAGTCCATGTAGACCATGAGTGACCTAGAGGTATCTAACCTAGAGCCCGGAGGGTTCTTAGGGTAGTCTGGGATCCCTGTCATGGGTGGAGATTTCATGGATGGGAGGAGTAGGTGGTCTGAGCGGATAACTGGTGAGTGAGGGCGGTCTGGTCAGAACCCCTTATAACTAGTTATCGCTGACTACGGGAAGAGTACCCATGTAGAGTGGCTACTTCTTCCCTGTAGGATTCAGCTGGGCGCGGCGTGTGTTAGAAGGTGGTTCTGACACTATGGGCCGCCCGGATTTTTCGCTTTTTGAGCACCTAATTGTTGAGCTTTTACTGTGGGAGAGCCTCGTAAATTGGGACTCATCCACAGTGAACTCATGATGGAAGAGACTGCATGTGGATTTTACTGGTGTCCCCCTAGCTTGACTAGGCCGCTGCGCAGCAGCTGGAGTAAGGGGCACCGGGCTGGTTACATGCAGACACCTGTGTACAGGCGTGTGCACACGTGTAGGGGCTGCGCAGGGGAGATTCCTAGCGTGCGCAGTCCAGGAGCAGCTACAAAATGAATGGTGTGGCAGGACTTATGCAGAATTGGGTGGTGACACGGAATAGGCCTTATACACTAGGAAGGAACATGCCAGGGAAAGTCAGTGTGCTTTACTGTGTTTTTCACTTCATTATTCCCCTACGGGAATGTGGAGCCCATGTGTTAGATTAACTTCCATAAGGCCTACAGATTCCAGACACACACTAAAGTCCACGGTAGCGGATGTGAAAAGAAGTATTCTGCAGAGTCCAAAGTCATATTTGTACTGCTTTTGGGTCATCCAGGAATGTCATATTTCTCTGAGTCCCTGGCTGGGGTCTGGCCCTGGCAGGTTAGATTAATGACCCTTCTTCCCAGAGCCAAGATCTTCCCTCCCAGGAGAGGAGATAGGTGGAGCTACAGGCTAATCCATCAGCAGCTGTCGCTGGGTGCCAGGCACCAAGCTGAACCAAGATGAAGGCAGCACTGGGGAAAGGGTCTTGTTTCAGAGACCATGTGGCCAGAGACCCTGGACGACGCCATTTTGAACAAGCCCAGAGGCTGGACCAGGAGGAGGGAGCAGGGGCAGGGAAGTGATGTGTCGCTGTTTGATAGGACAAACAGAGACTTCCTGCCAGCCCCTACTCAACTTTTAAAAAGTGCTTGGACAGGAAGAGAAGCTCTCTTGGGTGTGGTCTGCGGAGGCGGAAGGTGCTGGAGCCTGGCAATGGGCAGTTGGAAGGAGGAACCCCTGACTGTCCCCCAGGGCCTGCCAGCACCAGAAGAAGAGCCCAGGACCAGTGCGCAGAAGCAGAGGCCTCTGCGCAGGGAGAAGAGAGGCCAAGGAGGGGAGACAGGCGAAAGTCTGGCGCAGGGAGCCAGTGAAGACCGCTCCCTGCAGAATGCCCCCTCTTGGAGACCTGGAGGGCGAAGGAGAGTGCTCCCAGTGGCTGGGGGCCGCCTTCAGGAGCAAGCAGACGCGAAAATGGGGCCGATCGGACCCCCAGGGGCTGAGATATGGCCCCCGGAAGGTGAGCGACCTTTGACCCCTAAGAAGACCGACGACGAAGCACGTGGGGCTCCGCCGCCGGTCCATGAGATGCCCCCGGGGTGGGTCAGGTCCCGGGCGCTGCCCCCAAGAAGAAGGAAAGTCGGGGTGCGCCGTCGCGCACCCCGTGAAAGTGCCCCCGCGGGGTGCCAGGAGCCCACCCTGGCCCCCACTGAAAACAAAGCCGGGAGCGCCGTCGCGCTCCCGTGAAGAGTTGCAGGGGGAGGGGCGGGAGCGCCGTCGCGCCCCGCGAAGAGGTGCCCAAGGGGGCCCGGGAGCCCATCCCCGGGCCCCGAAGCAAAGTCGGGAGCGCCGTCGCGCTCCCCGCGAAGATGCGGGAGGCGGGGGTGCCAGGAGCCCACCCTGGCCCCCGGCGAACAATGGAAGACGGGGAGCGCCGGCGCGCTCCCCGCGAAGATCGCCCCGTGTGCTGCGGTGAAGAGGGGGAGTGCCGTCGCACTCCCCGGACCCTCGCTGGGCCAGCGGCTGTCGGCGTGTCTGCCCGCCAGAGCGGGCAGACCAGAAGTGATGTGCCGGCTCCTGCGGCCGCACACGGAGGTGCGGGCCGGACAGGTAGCCGGCCGGAGCGGCCGGGGGTGGGCTCCCGAGCCGGCTTCCACGGGCAGGAGGCCCCAACGAGTGAAGAGATGCGGGAGGGCCCGGGTGGGACCGGGCCCCGCGAGGCAAGGAAGGCTGCGCGGCTCTCCCCGGCACAGCGGGAGAGCCGCTGTTAGAATATGCGGGGACTCCCATAATGCCTTGCAGGCCAGGACCGGCCTGCAAGGGCAGAACAGCGTTTTCCTGCTCGTGGTGGCCCCAGGAGAACGGGGTCACCACCAAATTTGTGCAAAGGTGTTGGGGAGCTGCTGATGAAGCGCAGTCTCCCCCCAGCACGAAGAAAAGTCCCTCCCTAAGTGTTATAGGGAGCTAAAAAGAATAACCCCTCAAGGGCTCAGCTTGCCTTATTATACCTTCTGGGCTGGAACTTTTGTTCTACAGCTGAGGGTGTATTGCAAAGTGCTTCATGGAGTGAAGGGCTGAGTTGGGGATGTCTGGAGAAGGGCATCCCCTGGAGGTGAAGAGGTGTAATTGCACCAGAACTGCATTTACTAACGGTTATTCCTTTTAGAGGGACTGAAGGTCACATATGTAATGTGAGGTACCTGTGTAAGGTGATGCCATAAGCAAAGGGGTTATGTTGCCAGACATTCCTGCTAGGGTGTCTGGCTGTATAGGCGTAATCCTGTGATTTCATCTGTGATGCCCTTAGGGGCTGTAATTGCAATGCATTCTAATGTCCAACAAAGGTGATGAGTACTGTCATTCTAAGGTGTGCGTAAACATGTATTCTTGCTGCTGCACTTAGGTGAAGACCCAGACTGCTAGCCCTTAAGATATAGAGGTGCATACTTTATGGTCAGTAGGAAATGCTCAGTCAGGGTTATGTGTCACCAAGGCAGGTGTACCCATTTTTAATGCGCGTTGAGGTAATGGGGTGGGTCGCCACTGGGATGGAGCCAGTGCGCAGGGCCCTCGCTCCAGGTTAGGCTCAACACACTGCATTAGGGGGCAAGATGATGTGCATACATGGGAGTGGTGGTACTAGACCCCACCCCCTTTTGGGAGGGGTGGAGATGTTACGCAATGTCACAAAGTAATTCCAACAGCTTATGTATATTTGTAAATTGGTGCATAGTATTGAGTAGTGTGTGTGTTTAATAAATGTACTCTTACTTTTATAAAGCAAAGTACAGACTGGACAATCAATTATTGAGTGTTATTTCTGCGCACCTGCAAATGGCGATTACTAGCCCACACCACCTCCCTTGAGTAAAGCCTCAGACTGCTCTGCAACGCTACCCTCTGAGAGTCAGGCGCTACAATTGGGTGTTTGGTTCCCAGTGAAGGACAAATGTAGTCATGTTATTTGTGCAGGCCTCACAGATACTGCCTCGTTTTCCAACATGCGCGCATACTGAAAAACTGTGAAGTGCACAATTGTCTCAACCTAATATAAACTTATTTTGACTTGTACTTAAGTGGTTGTCTATTTACTTACTTATATACTATTGCGTGACCTCCTCTGATGCGTCTGTAAAACTTACTTTTTGTCCCTAAGTTTTGTCCTGAATTTTGAACTCCTGTCCTGAATTTTTGTCCTGAATTTTGACTCTCTGTCCTGAATTTTTACACTCACCGTCCTGAATTTGCACCCATGCCAGTTGGTCAGCCTAGCACTGACCCCTTTTGCCTGGAGTCTCTCTCCTGCTGGCTGCCCGTGGTCCACGAAGGGGACCCTCCTAAGAGGGTGGCCGCCTTAGTGCCACATGAGGGCACACGAGTCAGGCCAGTTGTTAGGGACCCACTAAGGGTCCGGGTGCCTCGTCACTTCCGGTGAGAGGTGGGCGGGGGATGCAGTATAAGTGCTCCCCCCCGCCCATCTGGCGGCCTCTTTGTGGCTGCCCTTTACGCCGTTTGGTCGTGGTGCTGGTCTCCCGGGATCGCCATTGTAATACGCGTCGCGAAGCTGGTGAGTTAGGCCCTGCTCTGCCACTGGCATAGCAAGGGTCCTTACAGTAGTCCTTGTGCTGCCCGGGCAGCGGGGGGCGGCCCGGTATCGGGTCGGGGGGCAGTATGGAGGGGATATTTTCCCCGGCCTCCCGGGAGCATGCGATCTTTTCGGGGCGACTAGCATCACGCGGCATGGGTCCGAGCGAGCACCCCCCGCCCGCTCGCCGTAACAGGATAGTGGCCTGCGGCGCTTGCAACGACAACGGGGGCCATTTCCCATGTGGGGAATGGGGGCTTAGGCCTGAGTGGTCCACGCTGGAATCGTTCGACTTGGGGCAATTCAATTCGGGCGTGTGTTTTCAGTCTGCACCATTTCAATCTGCAGCTCATGCAGTTGCCCCCAGGGTATTGCGGGGAGGCGCAGTGTAGTTCTGGTGGCCCATGTCGGAGCGTGGAGCATTGCGTGGGAGTTGGGCGCCCTCCTACTTCTATTAGCAATAAAAGGAGAGGACGTGGCTTTTGTCAGGGCTCCCGTCTTCAAATCTAAGGAACAACGGCCCAAGTCTTGGCATTGGCAACTGGCATATATCGTATGGGACCAGTCTAAGTATGGCCCGTGTATTTAAATACCCAGCAGTGGGGGCCGCACGTGTAGGATCGAAGCACCACTCTATGATAGGCGCAAGGTTTGAGGTGGGGGTGGTTCTCCCGCTCCGATCTTTGTTCGGATTTTATGGCGTGCGCTCTCGGGTGGCTGTGCGTAGGGATGTTTATGGTTGTTGTTACCATTATCCACCCCCACACCCCAGCAGCGATGCAATACGGGGCGGCATCGTACCGGTGCCGCGCTGGTAGCAAGGAAGGGGGGGAGTGGGCGATGCTGCGGGAGGGGCATGCTGGCATGGGAGCCCTTGTGCCGCGGAGCCCTCTGCCGATCGCGCCGTTGAGCGGTAGTGTAGCGGCAGCACGGCGCCTTATGACTGTGGGCTAATCACAAGCTTTGTATCCCAGTCTACTGATTGGAAAGCCAGCCAGGAGTGGTGTAAGTCTCCACACATTCGGTTAAAAGGCATTGTTGTTAATGATGCAACGCATGCGGTAGAGAGCACCCGAGGATTCATTCATTGGCGATTCTTTCGTTGGCTGCACTCACCTGCCCCCGCAGCACTCCTGGTGAGTCGGATATACGGTTCCCGGTCTCGGTGAGGCTCGGCGCAGGGTGCTTCCCCGAGGGTCCGTCCACAGGCTGCAGTCCCGGCCTACTGCCCAGTGGATAGTCTGCTCAGTGGGGAGGGGGGGTCACATTTTGCTTGGTCGGGAGTACGGGTACACTGGCATGGGGGGCAGCGTGCTCCCTAGCAGGTTACGGGGCTCGCGCCAGGGGGCTGGGACTTCAAGGGAAGCGACAGCGGCCGACCGGGAGATACGGGGAACTCGGTTGCTGAATAATTAAAAGAATTGTGTGCCTCCTGGGATATCAGAAGGGACTCAGTCCCTTCCCGCTGTCTGGTCCCTGGTGGGCCGCCTGGGAAAGGGGCAGTCGAGCTGCATGTGGGTGGCCCGAGGCCCCGTGGGCAGTTGAGGTGGAGGCGGGCCTCTCGGTTGCTCGCGGTGTTTCCACGAGCAGTAGGCGAGGCTTACTGAGCGCGTCTCAGGGGAGATCGCACATGCCTGCATTCTATCTAATCACCCGTAGAGTATCACGTTGTCGGGGGGGGGCAACTCGGGTATGTGTTGCGGTTAGGCTTGCATGGAGGTGACGGGCTCCCAGGAATTGCTCTCGGGGTGGAGAGACTGCGTTTTGTCTCTGTGGAGTTACCGTCTCTTTTTATACACAGGAGCAACTGCATTGTCATGGTGTCAGCGGGCTCTAAGTATAAGCTTTCTATATTAGATAGCCATTGTTGCTGCCTATTTATCTCATGCAACCACAACCAATGAACAAGCCAACAGCCTTGTCAATAAGCATTGGCGTCCCACGCTCGGGAGGTGGACGTCCAGCTTGCTCGACCCCCCCCCCTGCTTTAGCTCAGTTTGGGGAGCCGCATGCTCTAACCCCGGTGGGTACAATCAGCCTCCATCCTTCTGAGGGCGATAAACCGAGTACCTCTGAGTTGGGTAACAAGAACCGTCTGTATCCAGCGCCAGGTGACCTACGGGTGCACGGCGCTCTGTTATGTTGTCCATTGGGTCTAAGGCTCCAATCCCTGTGGGTACACTCAGCCTTTCTTCCATCTGAGGTCGATAAATTGAGTAACATTGAGCGGGGTAACACTAACCATCTGTATGTGCGCTCTTTACATTGAGACCAGCGTGTTGTAATGATCTGCGGGGCCGGCGCTGTCACAGCAGTTTCAGAGACTAAGTAGACAGGTGCCTCTGCAGAGAGTGAGGAGGAGGGCAGGCTTGCAGTGGCATGGGAAGTTCTCCACTGCCACTAGTCAGTGCTGTTGGTCTAGGTAGAGGTGACCACAACAGCATGCAATGATTAATTCATTTACATTATAATTACTGGCCAGCTGCCTAAGCCATTCTTTTAGCCTCGGGGGCCTGGACCAGACTGATTTGCCACATTGGCTCAATTGTCAGGGTGTAGGTGAGGTGACGTGGTCTGGCTGCACGGTTGGAGCTTTGTGCGGTGCAGCCGTCAGTGGCCTCCTGCCGTGAGCCCTGGCATCTAGAGGCTCATGTGGCAGGGTTAGTAGTTGGGATGTGGTTTTACCGGCAGCACGCGGGTATTTCCCCTGCTTTGGGGATACATGAGGATTATTTCCCTGTTGGACTGCAGTCATGGGACTCCCGGCACAGCGCCCGCCCCTGCTTCGTACACCGAGGATAATTTACCATCTTCCTCCTGGCACATCACACCTCCCTGTGTATGCTCAGCAGTTTGGGAGAGACAGCCATTGGACTATGCCGACCGGTGATGTTTCTGTCATTGGCTTATGATAAGATCAGACACAGGGGTCCGAGCGTTCGAAGGTTATGGATCACAGTGGCGGGTGGCCTACATGACTGGTGCAGTTTTGGGGATCTTGGGGGTCATGGTCAACCCGACCGGTCTGCGCAGCTTTCGTATTCGCAGGCAGGCTAGAAGCGCAGAGTGCAGTGCTTAAAATTTCAACTGGGGGAGGACAAGCGGGGCCCATCCGGACCCCATGCTTGGGACTAGCAGCAGTTATTCCTCGGCCAACTTTGAGCCGGAGCTGGCCAGCTTCTAGCAAGCCGGATGGTCACAGATCTTGGGTCTTTTTCACATGTCTTTTCCTCCTAAACAGTTAAACATCCATGGGCAGGGCCATGGAATAGATGGACATAGGACAGAAGTGCCAGAGACTACAACCTCTGTCTCCAGACCCTTAATTGGATGCATTGTGATGTACAAAGATGACTATCGCATTCATTCACCGTCAGATCATTTTGTTGCTATACAATTGGGAATTGAATAATGCGGAGGGAGGGAAACAAACATATATTCCACCCTTCCACAAATAGTCACAATGATGCACATGTTCATATTCGACCCAGGCTTTATATTTTCAGCCTCTTGTTTATACCACACTGTGAAATAGTTGCCCATGAACATTAATAAAGTGCTGCAATGGCCTACCACTGCCATATCCAGCAGCTAGTTTTCCTGGCTATTTTGGACTGGGTGGTTTCTGGTGCGCGGCTAGGAACAACACAAACAGCCTGGGAATTATATCCATGCGGTCCCTTCATGACCCCAGCTTAGTTTACTCCATCGTGCGGACAACATTAAGAATTTCTCAGAAAGTTTTCACCAAATAGGCCAATAGGTGATGGAAGGTTGGTCAAATTGTGGGGTGGTCCAAAATCCAGAGATCCTCACTCATATGGATGTCCGTACAAACGTGTGTAGTGAAGTAAACGCAAAGTGGAGATCCATATTGCTGAGGAATGAAAGGTATAAAAGGCATCCCTGGTCTCCTGCACCTGAAATGGATTAACATTGGGAAGACATGGATACTGTCATGCTTTTATCTACAGATCAGTACAAGTGTTTTCAATTACGTGGGCGATGTGTGAGAAGATATTAGTTAATTTGGAGGGATATATTGTGCTGGTCCCACACAACTTCCATAATAGGTATCTCTTAGACCAAAACAGGACTTCAATTGAGAATTGGTGAGTGTCACAGATATTATGTGCAGTAATATTAGGAGCTGCTACCGTGTCCAATGCTGCCCCCCACCCCCCTTGAGCAAAGGGAAGTAAAACACTATAGGGGTTGGCATGCTTTTACAGACGTTGGTGCAAAGCTCAAAGCTCGCACATGTGTTTTTTTTTGCTGAGTTTGGGGGCAGGTTAGCATGCTTCATCTTGTCACTTCTCTGTCAGAGCCAACAGACCCCTAGGGTGACAGCGCACTCAAATACACGTCATGTGGGAGGTAGGTCCAGGATAAAAGGTTGTGCTTGGTGAGGCTCAAATCCAAAGCGGTTGTGGTATCTTTCCAAGGGGCACATCGGGATGGGCAGTACAAAATTTTCAAGTACAACTGGGGATCCCCTCATTTATGTCAGATCCTGCACATTTGTGGTTTCCGCAGAGTTTGGGGCAGGTTAACAGGCCGCATCTTGTCTCTGTGGGTTTGATGTGTGGTCGGGTCAATTGACCGAGTACAGCCACTATCGCTTGGTATATCTGGGCATGAGGAATGTCATGCATGATTCTAGCAAAGGCAGGTAGCGGTACTCATGGGGTATGGGATGTATTATCTCACTGGCAGGCCGCCATGCAAGGGGACCATGTACCTAGGTCACACACAGGCAGAGGTGCCCAGTGGAAGCATGAGGGACACTGCACAGGTTAGATGCCGGCGAACTATGGCTGCACTACTGCACATGGCAAAGTAAACCTGGACTGATTCACATGCAGGATGTGGTGGTGGTGGTGGCCCCTACCTCATTTCACAGGATCACTCCCAGTTTGGCCTATCGAACGATCATCTCAAAGGGCTTTAAATTTACAGCCTCTCTTGTCTCTGCCATCTGTGAGTAGGTTAGCCATGGACTTTAATAAAGTGCTGCAATGGCCCTCTAATGCTATAGTACAGCATCTGGTTTACCAGTGCTGTTTGGACCAGCATTAGCACCAGCAGCGGCTCACATGGGTAGCAGTAAAGCTTCCTTTAGTTCGCCCGGGATTGGAGCTGGCAACGTCATCAAACTTTGCAGCCTGAAACGGAATAGACAAAGACATACCTGTGATTGTGCAACGTGCACTCAGCAGTAAAGCTAGCTAAGTTTCAGCATAATCCTGGTATCCCGTCAGTGAAAAACGTAAGGTTATGGGCTACACACGAATAGGTACTTTCTGTCAGCTGGGGCGTCAGTGTGCCAGTCCCAAGAGGGTGCGGGTTGCCTTGATAGTGCTGATATGGAGGGGATGGAGTACTAACACGGACAACTACCGGAGCACATTTTGCAGTCATAGTTAAGATTAAATTGAGTAAATTGATTGCATGTTACCAGTTGCTTCAGTTAAGCGACTTTTCCTTGGGAGTTGTCAGCTAACATGGGGACTGCAATTTTGGTGGTCAGCCGGTTGGCAGGCCTTTTAGATGTGTGTTTCTAGCTCAGGCATGTCCAAGTATGGGTTAAGGTCCCTGAAGTCTGCCCTGGGATACAAGTTCACAGGCATGTGGAGCGACAGAACTGTAAGGGGCTTGTGTTCGACCTCTGGTCACAGGTTCAGATCCTGGTAGGTCCACTTAGCATTTCAGCCTTCTGAGGTCGATAAAACGAGTACCATTGAGTTGAGTAACATGTGCAAAATCTACCGCCCTATAGCCTTGGCTGGCAGCCATGCAGGTTGTGGAAGTTGTCATCCAACGAGTGTGCTATGGTCCAAAAATTGGGCCACAAAGT